>OY294051.1:18748851-18794745 GCA_958510825.1 Brachypterus glaber
TTTACTGGCTATAAATTCTTAATACAAATTAATAAAATAAAAATACAATAACTGAATTTTATTTATTTATTTCAAAGTAATGAACATAGGAAAAATTCTTATCGGTGTTCCGAAATGAGAACATTCTAGCTAGAATGTAATTTTAAGATTTAACTGTTGATAATAAAGAAGCTGTCATTTAGACTTTTGAAGAATAATCTGGAACAAGCATTAGTATCGTGGCAAGAAATCTTGATATGTCTGTCCTGTGTTTAATGAACTCTAAAAGATGAAGAAACGCATTATTTTTAGCAAACTCGCGTTCAATGTATGAAGCATGCTAAAGAATATGTTCAACTTGAACACATAAAGCAGCTCTTTTTAACAGACATTAATAATCATATTTGGAGTTACTGACTCAAGCGCTTCATGTATTCGGTCTCCTAGTTCTTCTACAGTGTCTGGCATATTTCTATACACTAAATTTTTTACATGGCCCCATAAAAAGAAGTCCATTGGAGTGAGATCAGGGGATCTAGGAGGCCACCTTCTGGGACCCCCACGGCCTATCCAACTGTTTGGAAAACTGATGTCGAGTTGGCTTCTTGCCGTTTCTGAGAAATGCACTGGACAGCCATCATGTTGAAACCAGATGTTATCCACATTTGCCAACCTTTGAAGTGGGATGTCATCAATAAGATTTTCCACTTCATCCCTTAAGAAGTTAGTGTAGGTTTCGCCATTCAATCTGCCAGGAAACTCATGGGGTCCAACCTAAAAACAAATATTTTAAGCATTTTATGGTGGTTTATTTCTCAAAATAACTTACTATAGCATCTCCCAATATTCCGGCCCAAATATTCAAGGAAAACCTTCGTTGGGGATTTCCTTGCCTGAAGGCATGGGGATTTTCCTGTCCCCAAACATGAGAATTCCTTGAATTAAAAAAACCATCTCTTTGAAACCCAGACTCATCCGCAAAAAGAATGCTTTTTACAAAGTTTTCATTTTCTTGATGTTTCTGCAACAGCCATGTGCAAAATTCGACTCGTAAAGGATAGTCGTCCGGTGTCAAGCATTGTACTCGAGTGTAATGAAAGGGATGCATTTTTTCATCTTTTAGAATTCGTTGAACAGAGGTCTTATACATATCAAGATTTCTAGCCACGATACTAAGGCTTGTTTCAGGTTCTTCTTCAAAAGCCTGAATGACAGCTTCTTCATTATCAACAGTTCTTGCAGTTCGCGGAGCGCCTCCAATCTCTTTTTTCTTTGGAGTTAAATTTCCAGAATTTCTTGCCCTTTGCACCAATCTTAAAATAACATTTCTGCTAGGATGTTCTCTATTGGGAAAACGAATAGAATATTCTACAGATGTAGCTGAAGCACTCCGGCCACACTCGCCATATAAAATTAGCATTTCGCAATACTCTTCTGAAGTAAACATCATGAAAGTTTTGATATTTTTTTATGACATTAATAAATATTTATGTCACATTAATCACCATGTCAACCTACAGAATATGTACCTGCAATAATTAAATTTGCTTCCATAGCTACAAATTCAACCTTTAATGGTAATTTATAATCAGCAACAGTATTGGTCCACTTAAAGCGTTCTTATTTTTGAAGATGGATTTTTTTTGAAATTTTTTTCATATTTTCCAGAGGGTTTTTAATATATTACATTTAAAAAAACTAAAAATTTAATTTAATTTTTATTTCCTGAAATTTAGGCCAGAGGCGATAACAACTCAAAAAGCACGTTATCGCCCCTGGACGCCCCCTTAGTCTGACACTGGATTTTGAGCATTGCAATATAACTGTAAAACACTAAAGCTTAGAAAAAGACAAAAAGTTTATGAATCTCTCTTAAAAAATGCCCAAGTTATAAGAGATAACGAAAAGCATATAATTAAAACCACACTGTAAAAACGAATTGGTAAAATTCCCAAACGTATCGTGGGTAATTTTGTGGCCATAACATATTCGGGAAAATTGCAAAAAAGTTGTGAAAAGCAATTTAGATAATAAATACTGTTTATTTGTTTAAATTATAGATATCTAAATTTTAAAAATTGTAAATTGTAAATTTCCAGAATGAAAATTGAATTTTTTATATATTACAAAACATTTACAAAAATTGAAAATTGAATTATACACATTCTACATTGTAAATTTCAGGAATAAAAATTAAATTTTTAGTTTTTTTAAATGTAATATTACAATATTAAAAATTAGATACTTTTGATCGTTTTTTGCAGTTTTCTAAGCAAAAAATCATCCTATCGACATTTAAAATAACCCATTTTGAAGGTTTTTTAATTTTGTTGTTAAACGACTCAACTTTCTTACTTTATGCAAAAATGTGCAAAAATAAACATTTTCTGACCTTTAATTGTTAATATCTCAAAAACCACACCAAATCCACTGTAGCAAATACATAGGTTTTGCTTCTATACACCTGTATTACCTGAAAAACTTGACAGACCTCTGAATGAGCCACAGTCTCCAACAGGGTATTTTTTGCTCATATCCCTGGACTAAGTATGAAATTGGGCAAAATTTGCAATTTTAAAGTCCAAAGTTAAGACAAAAATGTAATTTTGTGGTAAAATTTTAATTTTATAATTCTCGTACCAATTGAAGGTTATCCGTACCAGAAACGTTTTTTTTTTTAGTGAAGTACAACAGAAGTTTTAAAGTATTTTTTTATATTTAGAATATAAGGTAAGAAATATAGAACAATAGATTAAAATTTAAATGACAAGGCTTCACATTATGTGTCTTAATATAGAGCTTCCTCCATAAACAATCCAATATACGTCCATTATCTCTTTCTAATATCCCTTATGCGAAAGATAATAAAATGCCATTTTAAATGTCTTTTTTTATAAAATCATAAATCATATAAGTTGTACCAAAAGCCACTTCATACTAATATTTATATAACACAATAAAAAATAAGGCCTAGTAGAGTTATAATTAAATTTTAAGCATAATTTATGCTGCATACAGATTTAAAGGCTGGTTTACTCAATAATTAATCTTAATTGATTGAATTCTTAGTTAGTTTAGGGTTAATTATACTAGTTTATAAGGGTTTTATACTCTATTTTAATGTTTTCTTACATATTTTTAATGCTAAATCCAAATCTGTCAAGCAAAAAATCTGTTTTCGAGATAATCAACCCTTAAGATTTTTAAGGGAAAAGTTAGAGAAAACATATATTTTCGTTTAATATTTTGGTACCTGGTACTTTTTTTTTGAAAATCAAATGCATTTTATTAGTATACTATTTCTACGATAATATAATAGTAGTAATCAATGAGGATTTTAATTGAAATATGGATTCCCAGATAACAATAGTGATTTCACTGTGTAGTCACACTGACGTCGCAAGTGAGTCACATGTCGCAAGTGAGTCACATGTGAGCTCACAGCTGCATACACTTATATGACCAGAGTGAGCTCACAGTGAGTTCACATGTGAGACACATCGAGTTCACAGTGTGAATTTCACATTAGACTCAGTGATTTTTCTTAGAGATCGGAATTTTTTATACCATTTCAATTTTTATACTTTTTACTTTTATTAATAACAATGTATATTACCAAAATAATTATTAAGACATATTAGCCTATTTAAGAACGGCAAATTTATATAAATACATTAAAAAATTAATGGAATAAATGAAATTATAAAATTTTACAAATAGGATCAATTGCAAAACTCCATATGTTAAATTGGCGTGGAAAATCCATATGGAATTTCCATACGGATTTTCCACGCCAATTTACTATGTGGATTTTCGCAACTGGGAAAAAATCATTAATATTAAATTAAAATATTTTCAAAATTGTACAGCTCAATTAAAGCTTCGTTCATTTCGGTTGTTAGTTATTAGGTCGAAGGTTTTTAATAAAAACAATAGTCTTAAGTTCACGATTTATTAGAGACATTCTGAGAAACACAAAAAAAGGATATTATTAAAGTAATTGTAAAAAATTCACGTTCAGGCACTTTCCTTACTTTTCTTCGACACTTCTTCTTCTTCTTTAAATCAATATCCTTTTCTTTAGAATTTAGACAGCTCAATATAAATTTGTATTTATATTATTCTAGAAGATTGGGTCACTTCTTCTTAATGTATCCACCGATACGTTCTGTTAGCAGAGCTGTGTTTTATAATATTTAGTTCAGTTTGCGCATGCGCTAATTTATAAAAAGTTCTGTAAATCACTTTGGGCTCACATGTGAATTTGAACTTGTAAATTTCTAAACTGTGACACGCGTGACTTGAATGTGAACTTACAGTGAATACACCTGGTGAACTTCACAGTGTGATCTAAAAGTGAAAATCACCAAGTGCTCACATGTGAATTTAAACTTGGAAATTTTCCGGCTTGGACACGTGTGATTCGAATGTGAGCTCACAGTGAGTACACACAGTGAATTTGAACTTTGAAATTTTCCGGCTTAGACTCGTGTGATTCGAATGTGAGCTCACAGTGAGTACACACAGTGAACTTCACAGTGTGATCTGAAAGTGAAAATCACCGATGTTATCTGGGTTGGTATATTTAGAGGGTGACCTACGAGGTTTTTAACATAAACAGATTTTCTATGAATAGAATAGAATAGAATAGAATAGGTTTATTTGGTGCTGATGTACATATAATACTTACACATGTCAATAAAATTACATTTATAATAAATTAATATTTAAACAATTATTTTAAAACTTACATTAGACAATACTCATTAAAGCTAAAATACAGAAATTCATCTATCGAGTAGAAAACCTGTTGTAGTAAAAACTTCTTTATAGTATTTTTAAAACTTGTTTCAGAAAGAACTCTTATACTGCACGGTAAAACATTAAAAAGTTTTAAACCAGTATATTCATAACTTTTTTGAGATTTTGAGTCTTAAAAAAGTGGAAGTTAACTTCTGACCATTTCTTGTTGGATATTTGTGATTATCTGTGTATTTGCAATAGTTTTTTTCATTTTGTTTTATATAAACTAGACATTCCAGGATGTACGCACACGGAAAAGTTAGAATCTTATTTTTGATGAAAGAAATGGGACTTATGGGACTTTATTTAATTAAATTTTATTTATTTTTGTTAATTTTTAAAAACAATATGCTTCTTATAAGGTCTTATATAGTTCTTCGCATGAAACAAAGTCTTCAACGAAAGGGAAAAGAATCAGTCACGCTCTATTCTTTCCGTCAAAAGCGTTATAAGGCGTGCGTGCCTACAACGGGCCTCTCACTTGCACACACATTCCTAACATTTTTCCCGTTGCCACAGATCCGTGCGTCAAAGTATACATGTATAATATACATGTATAATATACATTGTTTATTTTATAAAAGTTTCTCAAGTCGATCGGTCATGTAATTATGTACATTGTGATTAGTATATTAATAAAATCGACGAATCAAACGAACTTACCTTAGGAAGTGATCCTGATTATGAGTTGCTCCTGTTCATGTACTTTTTTCACAGTGTTTAAAGTAAAAATAAAAATAAAAGTAACTTTTCCGACCCTAAGCCAGACCTGTCCAACTTCCTCTAGGTGCCATGTTTTCATTCTTTTTAAAGATTTCAATGTTGTTGTTTTCAAGGGTAATCAAAAATGGGTTAGGGTGGGATTTATTTACTTCAACGGAAGCAACTCAATCAGGATCGAACATCACTTCCTAAGGTAAGTTAGTTTGATCCGAAATATGTAGCTGTTTTAAGTTCCAACAACATTTTATTTGAGAAATAATGTATGATATAAAAATACATGTTTTAAATTCTAAAGTAAACGAGAAAACAAAAAATATAGAAGAAAATCTTAGAAAAACTTACAGTGCGCCTAACACAGCTCCTGCAACTCTTCCAATGTTTTAACTGGTATTTGGTAAAACTTTGCAAAACTTTCTGATTTAGAAGACCAGCTGGCCGTTGTTCGAATAGTGTCGACACTGATACCTCTTCTAGCCGCAGCGGAAGTAGCCGCATGTCTTGTGCTGTGGACTGAGAAAATATCAGTGTCTATTCCACCTACTCAAAGTTTGACAAGAAGCTTTGTGATAAGGCTTTTTATGTGTTAAAAGAAGCCTTTGTGCTTTAGGATTTCGAATGTTTTTAGTTTTGTCAATATAAGCGCTCTCTCTCAATGGATGGTTTTTCAAAAAATGTTATGATTAAAGTGGGTTGGTATCTATTTCTTGCACTGGTCCAGGGCGGTAGCTATGGGGGGGGAAGCCTCCCCCCACCTATCTTGAAATCTAAAAAGTTGCATATTTCATGGAATCAAAATACAAATGAGAAAAAAGTTGCATATTTTATGGATTCAAATAAAAAAGTTGCATATTTCACGAAAGGATGGGACCTTTTTTTTTAGTCATTAACTTTTTGTGTGTCTAAGAAAAAAGTTGCATATTTTTTCATGGATTCATGCAAAAGTGCACTGGTCCAGGGCCGTAGCTATGGGGGAAGCCTCCCCCCACCTATCTTGAAATCTAAAAAGTTGCATATTTCATGGAATCAAAATACAAAAGTTGCATATTTAATGAGAAAAAAGGGTGGGACCTTTTTTTTTAGTCATTAACTTTTTTGTATCGAAGAAAAAAGTTGCATATTTCATATATAGATTCATACAAAAACTGCATAATTCGCGAAAGGATGGGACCTTTTTTTTTAGTCATTAACTTCTTTGTCGGAGAAAAAAGCATTTTTAGGCTAAAAAGAGTTGACATTTTTTTACTTTCTCCCCCCCCCCCCACGAAATCTTCTTTGCTTTGGTTTGGACTTTAATCTTATAGAGCGTTGTGTTAGGCTAATTTTAACAACTGCGTTTTATTAAAATGGGTAATTTTAGAACAAAACAGCTTTTGTTTTATTAAATATGTTATTCAATAACTTTTCTTCCTGTTACTAAAGTTTATTTTTTTAAGGTACCTATAGTTATTTTAAATTTGCCGCTAAATACTCCACAAAGTCCGATTCACACTGAAGCATGTGGCTTGTTTTGAATGTCAACATAACCAAGAAAAACTTTTGTATTTTATAAATGATTCTGTATGAACCAAACCAATAAATACTTCTCATTTCACATAATTTTACAATTTTTCATGAGAATTGTGTTAATTCTTAGGTTTTTATGATAAAAAGCATGAAATGTTAGTTAATTATAAAATCATTTATTTATCCTAGTAGACTTGATAATCCTTATTTTTGGATTTTTGGATGCTTAAATTCAATAAAAATTATGTGAGACGGGCCTATGGAGGCTGCCCCTCAATTCGTTTCGCAAAAATTTGACGATTTTAAGCATAATTTGTGTATTTTGACGTAACTATTTTATAGAATTAATAATACCTTTTCAGTCCTGTTTAGGTTTGTTAGTTGGTGTTGCACCTTAGAGTCGAACGCATTATTTGTCATATTTAAAAAATATTTGAATGGACCAAAAGTGTATGTCAGTGCAAGAAGGTGCAACACCAAGGAACTCATGCACTATAGAGCACAGAGCAGTTGGATTGTGCATTGTCAAAGTCAGCCCTCTGCCCTCTCAATATTTTTTCTTTCGCCTGTCCCTGATCAGTGTCAGACTGGGCCGAAACACAACGATGGATAGAATAGGTCACCGCCCACTTTCACCAAAATCCCTAGATTTGAAAATAACGGTTTTGCTGTACTAGAATAAAGAGCGTATACTCCATGTCATTAAATATTTCTTAAAACATAAACTGATGCGATTTCTGATTGAATTAAAAAAGTTATAATAATGTTTTCTAATATGCTGGTACTAATAGTTTGGTTTAAAACTTTGTTTTCAAACATATACGTTTATTAATTAAAGATTGGTATGTTCCCATACCAGTAAATATTTTGACAGAAGTCAAAGATTTAACAAAGTTTGGAGAACCATGTGTATAAGAAATACGTTGAGAAAAGTTGCAGATATCTGAATTTAAATTGCAGAAGGTGTAATAGTCAACATTTAGAGAACATGTCTGTAAATTTTTGTATTTGTTAAAGGTAAGATATATTTTCATGCAATAAAATTAAGTTTAAAGTTTTTCAACTGAAATTGTTATTAATAATCTAAGTAAATCATATTTAAATAGATTCTTAATCTATTTAAAATTTCTGTCACTGAATATTAGATGGGTGAAGTCATGCAGTGGCACTACGCTGCAGCAGTGCAGTAATAATTTTATGTCATTTTAAATTGTGCTTGAAAGGGGCTGTCCATATATTACGTAACGCACACCCAGGTAGCAAAATAACATGGCATTCACGTGAAAGCCACGTTAATATGTGACATGTGATGTTAAGATTGTAGACACATTTAACAAGAATGTAGCATGGTGGGGATGTCCTAAGTCCGCCCCTAATAACATCACACAATGACATCCCGAAAATAACGTGTTTGTGACATCATAAATCCACATTTCTGCACTGGTATATCTAATATCGTATGGGTGCCGTTACTGGTACTCTAATATTTAAATAAGATCCTAGGATATTAGCTTTTTCTAAATAAAAACATTAAAAACGCCATAACCCTATAAACAATTTAAAATCAATCAGTAATTGAAACAATTACAGATTGAAACCGATAGATTCTAAATACGAAATTGCAGATTAAGCGGAGAATATATTCCCTTAATCCGTGGTCTTGACAAGCCCGGCAGAGCCTCCTCTTATCCATTGGAAATCGAATAATGTGTATACAATTTCCTTATAATGATTTACTCTATCAACATTATCTTATATCGATTTTTTTGCTTCGAACGTCGGTGAGAAGCAAAATAACATGACATTCACGTGGAAGCCACGTTAATATGTGACATGCGATATATTCACAGCGTTGGTAAATATTTGTTATTAAATAACATGGTTGTCACGTCTCACCTGTAACGTTGCAAATGTGATGTTAAATAAATATTATTTTTTAATATTATGTGATGTTATGATTTAGTTTAAAAATACAACCAAAATTGATGTTAATTTCTTGTAACATAACATCACTTGCTACCTGGGCATATGGGAGGGGGAGGGGTCACTGAAAATGTGACAGTTTGTGACAGAGGGAGGAAGGGGTCTAGGTGAATGTTACGTAACAGAATTTTATCTTCTACAAAGAATTATGGCCTTTTCCTTCGGGATTTGTCTAGCTCGATATAAATATGTATTTATACGTATTTTTTATTCCTGTAATCTAGGAATTCGGGTCACAATGAAGTGGTCTGGGAATTTCCATCCCCGAATTTAACAGAATTTAATATTCATTAATGGAGCATTTTAACATTAATATGTTTTAGATAGGGGGTAGAGGGCTATAGGTCACGGGCCATAGGCCACAGGCTACAAACAAAGTGATCTGGTTAGTGCTTGCTTTGATCATATAAGTGAATGCTCCAGCAGTGCAGTGATAATTTGATGTTATTTTAAATTGTGCTAGAAAGGGGCTGTTAATATATTACGTAACGTATCTAGGGGAGGGGGAGGGGGTTACTGAAAATGTGAGAGTTGGAGGGAGGGGTCTAGGTGAATTTTACGTAAGAAAATTTTATATTCATTAATGTAGCATTTTAACATTAATGTTTTAGATGGGGGGGTAGAGGGCTGAAACTGTTACAAAAAAGTGTCCCAAAATTGTGACGCTTCCGATATTAGGCTAAAGGCCACAGGCTACAAACAAAGTAATCTGGTTAGCCATTGCCTCGATCATATAAGTGAACGCGTGGTAGATAGAAAACCATGTCTTGTAACTGAAGCTTAAAACATATTAATTTTATCGCGGTTTTGCTTTACTTATTATTATTATTATTCGATGATAACTGGTGTTTATCTTAAATATAAATTTATATTAATATATGTAAAAAAAAGATTAAATAATAGAACAAAGAATAAATATCACATACTATCACAGTTAAGATTTTAACTAAGTTAAAACTAAAAGTACTAGCTAGGGTAATGGACCCATTGTTCTCTTAACAGTCCTAATTCTCTGTCCAGTCTGTTTTTATACTGGTTTACATTTAATGACATCACCGTATCTTCTCCCAGACTTTTCCACCTATACACAACCCTATTTGTTATAAAACTTTTCCTCGGTTATCTTGTACAATAGAACGTTTTTTTATAGAAGCTTGGCAGTTGTACGTTTACTTCTACATAAATTATCATATAGTGGCCCTTAATTTCCCTCTTCATAGAAAAATTGACATGCATAGGGGCTGTTCAAGAATGACGTCACCTCCATAGAGTGAGGGGTGACGAAGGGGGGAGGGGGGTCTGGCTAAAAGTGTCACCTTTAAAAAAAGTTATATTTAAAAAAAAATAGTAAAAATAGGCACTTTTAGAATTTTTATAAAAACAACTACCACATAAAAGGGAATGTTCAAGTATTACAAAACGCAAATTTTGATCATTTTGGACATTTTTCTAGTTAATTAAACATTATATTGAAAATTTATTTAAAACGTCCCCCTCTAGGGGGGTCTTCCAAAAGGTGACGTATTTTTTTTCTATTTTATCAAGGCAAAAGTGATGAAAGGTGACGAAGGGGAGAGGGGGATAAAAAATTCGTCAAAAATAGGTGACGTTATTCTTGAAAAGCCCCATATTATATTGTACTCAAATTTTAATAATAATAATTTGGACTTTCAGGTACTCCAAATTAGTACAAAGCAACAATATAAATGCAACACAACTGGCGTTTTAAAATGAAAAACTCAAATATGGGGGCCAAAAATTGAAGATTATTTATCAGTTTTAAGTTGTTCTGAAATCTATACAAGAAAAATGCATAAAAAAAAAATCTTTTACCAAGGCTTGCACTAAAACAGGTACATAGAATATATTATTCACATAGCAAATGGTACATATTTTTTGTATGTACTTTAATATATATATATATAACATTACATTAGAGTTGACGTGAAAACGCTGCTATTGACATTGGCCCTTTTAGAAACAAGACACAGATTTATATGTATAATGATATTTAAAACAAGTATCACAATATACACAGTGTTCAACAACTGGCATGCTAAAAATTTAAGAGGTGATAATTACCTGGTGATTCTACATCCAAAAATATAAAAAAAAAGTTCCTAAAGAGGTTGGTCCAGAAATGAGCCCTAAGTGAGCTACAGCCCTTCATAGATGGAATGGGGAACAAAAAAGCACCAATAACCAATAAAATTTTTAATGCTGCAAGGTGATTTTTCATTTATAATAAAACTAAGCAAAAAGTATTCTTTACCGAAACGAAATTTAATATGAAAGGAGTAATAGCCTTTTAAAAACTTACATTTTGGGTGTCACTAAACATTTTTGATGTATTTTTACTCAAGAAAACTATATTTTTTACAAAAAGTCCAAAAAATACACTTAAAAAACATTGGGTAAAAAATGTTTTAAGCTCAACATATTTTGTGCATCTAGGCATATCTCTGAATAAACTAAAAATTAACGAACTATTATCCGTGTCTGAATTACACTGCAGTGACTCATTTGCGAAAATGTGCTAAAAAGCGAGGATCATACCAGTTCGGGTGCGGTTCGCGTAACTCCGTCTGAGGGAATCCCTTATACAAGAGCAGCATAATACGTTTTAGGCATGAGTTACTGCAGTATAATTCAGGCACGGATAATAATCGTCCTTAATACTAGTATACATGCAAAACCTCGTCGCTCTAGCTTAAAGGGTACCGGAGTTGTTAATTAATAAACCTTATTTTTAGAACAATTTTAAAGGACAGGAGCTCCCTTAGCTTATTTTCGGATCAACCTTTTTTTTTGATAATTTTGGATGTAGAATCACCTCTTAAATTTTGACATGCCATAACTGAACGCTGTATAATGTGATATATATCATAATATATAATATATTTAAAATATACCGTGCGATTATAAAGTGCCGAACACTTTTTAATGCAAAACTGGCATTAGCGATGAGTAAAATGCATGAAAGCTGTGTGCGTTTTACTGGCCACCGAGCTGTTGTACGTAGCAATCACATGGGCTTGTCGCGCACAACTCTAACAGAGGCGTGGCTTCAAACGAATAGTATTTTCTTTTCAAACTGTTCAGCACTTTAGAATCGCACTGTATATCCTTAAAACTCTAAATAGGCGCTGTTCATAGGTATGTTATGACATTGTGGAGTATTACTTATTACTTACTTACACTCACATATTAAGTAATCATAATAAAACATTTGATATAAATCTTTTTTATAGGTCAGAAGAAAAATTAAGACAAAGAGACAGATTTTTAAGGAGGAAGTAAAAAGTCCAAACTTCAGATCAAGTTCACAGAAAAAAGTAGGCACACCCAAAATATAGAAAAATAAAAACACTTGCCAATCATTATGGTTATTATTGTTTTTACAAAGTAAGCAGCATAGCCAGTAATATCAAATCTTCCACCTGAATTCAGGTTCATGAATGAGAACTTAAGAGGTCACAATAAAAAGATACTATAAGAAAGATGCTGAAGTCTACCAAGAAAGAACTTTGTTTCTAATAGGTTTGTGTGCAGTTGAAAGTTTGAACTTGAAACACCCAAAGTGTGGAGACAATTATTTTCATTAATATTAATCAGTTACAAAATAGACTTGATTACTTAAAATGTATATTTATGTAAATTTCAAAACATTTTATCTCAAAATTTTTTTTTTTGGTTCCTTGTGCTAATTAACTCTGTACATGATGACTGGTAATTTATGCAAAGTCCAATTTATTACTCGAATATAAGGTATCTTAATTCATATATAAAATGAAGTTTTATAACTTTTGTATTTAATAAAATGGTCCTTAATATTAATTTACTTATATCTTTGAATACTATATAGTATAGTATAGATATGTGTCACCCATTCTGATTCTTACTCTTCCAAATTTAACATCTTCAGTTCAAAAGCCTAAAGTTTTCGCGAACAGACCGACAGACTTGATATTATTACTTTTTTTTGTATATAAAACGTTAAGAATAAATAAGAAATATAATTAAAATAATATAAAAGATAGTTAAACAGATTCAAATATTGGATGATGATGATTGAATATACTGCGTAGTTTATTTTATAAAACAACTAAATTCTATACACAAATATATACTATTCAAACCTGTTGTAAAAATATTTACTGTGCGATTTTTTAATTTACTATCTTGCTTAAAAAAACAGACCATAAATATATGATACCATCCTTTTAATTAACGCAGAACTTTCCCTGGGGGAACGTGAAAATATAAAAAAAATTGAAAATATTAAAATGCTCATAGAGCTTGACTGCTACAATTGGATGTTCTGGACTTCTACAATGTTTACTTTTTGCGTTTGGTTTGGCGCCTCTGACGGAAAATTTTGATGACTTCAAAAAAGGCCATTACTTCTAAAAAAACCCTGATGGAAAAAAATTAAAAAAATTATTTGAAGACGTCACTCGCCGGCGCCCCTGTTAGCTGGTGGCCTGTAGCATGCGGTTCAATCGGCGTCGTGCAAACGTCGGCTCCGCTTTTTACCAATTGTCAATTATTGACAGTTAGGTTTTTAAATAAAACCGTCATTCGACTTAAATTAAAAATTTATAAAATTAACCGCAGTTCTGAACTGTTAATTCTCAAAAAATTCAAAAATTTCTCTCATAATTATGTAATAATTAGTTCAAGAAACTGTACAAGTCCCCGGGGGCATGATTCGCACACAAGTAACAGGTACGTGATTTTGTAAGTTCTTAAAATATGTTATCACCAAAAATAGCTTTATAAATTTCTCTATCATATATAATAATTATATTATTATAATTATGTAATAATTAGTTTAACAAACTGTACAAGTCCCCGGGAGCATGATCCGCACACAAGTAATACGTATTTTTTTGGACATTTTGTGTTTTAAACATATTTTTGTTTTTATTTTATATAACTTTTTTTATTTTATATTACTAATGTACAAATATAACTTTTATTCAGATCTTTTTTGATTTATTTAAGTTTTATTTTTTGTTTTAAAAATATTTTTATTTTATATTACTAATGTAAAAGAAGAACTTTTATTAAGATTTTCTTTATTCATATTATTTTTTGTTTTAAACATATTTTTGTTTTTATTTTATATTACTTTTTTTTTATTTTATATTACTAATGTATAAATATAACTTTAATTATTTATTTATTATATTACTAATGTATAAGAAGAACTTTTATTAGGGTTTTCTTCATATTATTTTGTGTTTTAAACATATTTTTGTTTTTATTTTATATTACTTTTTTTATTTTATATTACTAATGTATAAGAAGAACTTTTATTAAGATTTTCTTTATTCATATTATTTTGTGTTTTAAACATATTTTTGTTTTTATTTTATATTACTTTTTTTATTTTATATTACTAATGTACAAATATAACTTTTATTCAGATCTTTTTTTATTTATTTAAGTTTTATTTTTTCTTTTAAAAATATTTTTCTTTTTATTTTATATTACTAATGTAAAAGAAGAACTTTTATCAAGATTTTCTTTATTCATATTATTTTGTGTTTTATACATATTTTTGTTTTTATTTTATATTACTTTTTTTATTTTATATTACTAATATAGAAATATAACTTTTATTCAGATCTTTTTTTAATTATTAAAGTTTTATTTTTTGTTTTAAACATAATTTTCTTTTTATTTTATATTACTTTTTTTATTTTACATTACTAATGTACAAATACAACTTTTATTCAGATTTTTTTTTAATTTATTAAAGGTTTATTTTTTGTTTTAAAAATATTTTTCTTTTTATTTTATATTACTAATGTATAAGAAGAAGTTTTATTCAGATTTTGTTTTATTTATTAAATTTATATTTTGTTTTTTATACGCCGGCGCCCCTGTTAGCTGGTGGCCTGTAGCATGCGGTTCAATCGGCGTCGTGCAAACGTCGGCTCCGCTTTTTACCAAATGTCAATTATTGACAGTTAGGTTTTTAAATAAAACCTTCATTCGACTTAAATTAAAAATTTATAAAATTAACCGCAGTTCTGAACTGTTAATTCTCAAAAAATTCGAAAATGAGGTTCGACCATCCAATAATTAAGGATGGTATCTACTTTCATATGCACAAAAAAAAATTCAAAAATTTCTCTCATAATTATGTAATAATTAGTTCAAGAAACTGTACAAGTCCCCGGGGGCATGATTCGCACACAAGTAACAGGTACGTGATTTTGTAAGTTCTTAAAATATGTTATCACCAAAAATAGCTTTATAAATTTCTCTATCATATATAATAATTATATTATTATAATTATGTAATAATTAGTTTAACAAACTGTACAAGTCCCCGGGAGCATGATCCGCACACAAGTAATACGTATTTTTTTGGACATTTTGTGTTTTAAACATATTTTTGTTTTTATTTTATATCACTTTTTTTATTTTATATTACTAATGTACAAATATAACTTTTATTCAGATCTTTTTTGATTTATTTAAGTTTTATTTTTTGTTTTAAAAATATTTTTATTTTTATTTTATATTACTAATGTAAAAGAAGAACTTTTATTAAGATTTTCTTTATTCATATTATTTTTTGTTTTAAACATATTTTTGTTTTTATTTTATATTACTTTTTTTTTATTTTATATTATTAATGTACAAATATAACTTTAATTATTTATTTATTATATTACTAATGTATAAGAAGAACTTTTATTAAGGTTTTCTTCATATTATTTTGTGTTTTAAACATATTTTTGTTTTTATTTTATATTACTTTTTTTATTTTATATTACTAATGTATAAGAAGAACTTTTATTAAGATTTTCTTTATTCATATTATTTTGTGTTTTAAACATATTTTTGTTTTTATTTTATATTACTTTTTTTATTTTATATTACTAATGTACAAATATAACTTTTATTCAGATCTTTTTTTATTTATTTAAGTTTTATTTTTTGTTTTAAAAATATTTTTCTTTTTATTTTATATTACCAATTTAAAAGAAGAACTTTTATCAAGATTTTCTTTATTCATATTATTTTGTGTTTTATACATATTTTTGTTTTTATTTTATATTACTTTTTTATTTTATATTACTAATATACAAATATAACTTTTATTCAGATCTTTTTTTAATTATTAAAGTTTTATTTTTTGTTTTAAACATAATTTTCTTTTTATTTTATATTACTTTTTTTATTTTACATTACTAATGTACAAATACAACTTTTATTCAGATTTTTTTTTTATTTATTAAAGGTTTATTTATTGTTTTAAAAATATTTTTCTTTTTATTTTATATTACAAATGTATAAGAAGAAGTTTTATTCAGATTTTGTTTTATTTATTAAATTAATATTTTGTTTTTTTATACGCCGGCGCCCCTGTTAGCTGGTGGCCTGTAGCATGCGGTTCAATCGGCGTCGTGCAAACGTCGGCTCCGCTTTTTACCAATTGTCAATTATTGACAGTTAGGTTTTTAAATAAAACCGTCATTCGACTTAAATTGAAAATTTATAAAATTAACCGCAGTTCTGAACTGTTAATTCTCAAAAAATTCGAAAATGAGGTTCGACCATCCAATAATTAAGGATGGTATCTACTTTCATATGCACAAAAAAAAATTCAAAAATTTCTCTCATAATTATGTAATAATTAGTTCAAGAAACTGTACAAGTCCCCGGGGGCATGATTCGCACATAAGTAACAGGTACGTGATTTTGTAAGTTCTTAAAATATGTTATGACCAAAAATAGCTTTATAAATTTCTCTATCATATATAATAATTATATTATTATAATTATGTAATAATTAGTTTAACAAACTGTATAAGTCCCCGGGAGCATGATCCGCACACAAGTAATACGTATTTTGTGTTTTAAACATATTTTTGTTTTTATTTTATATCACTTTTTTTATTTTATATTACTAATGTACAAATATAACTTTTATTCAGATCTTTTTTGATTTATTTAAGTTTTATTTTTTGTTTTAAAAATATTTTTATTTTATATTACTAATGTTAAAGAAGAACTTTTATTAAGATTTTCTTTATTCATATTATTTTTTGTTTTAAACATATTTTTGTTTTTATTTTATATTACTAATGTACAAATATAACTTTTATTCAGATCTTTTTTTATTTATTAAAGTTTAATTTTTTGTTTTAAAAATATTTTTCCTTTTATTTTATATTACCAATGTAAAAGAAGAACTTTTATTAAGATTTTCTTTATTCATATTATTTTGTGTTTTAAACATATTTTTGTTTTTATTTTATATTACAAATATAACTTTTATTCAGATCTTTTTTATTTATTTAAGTTTATTTTTTGTTTTAAACATATTTTTCCTTTTATTTAATATTACTAATGTATAAGAAGAACTTTTATTAAGGTTTTCTTCATATTATTTTGTGTTTTAAACATATTTTTGTTTTTATTTTATATTACTTTTTTTATTTTATATTACTAATGTACAAATATAACTTTTATTCAGATCTTTTTTGATTTATTTAAGTTTTATTTTTTGTTTTAAAAATATTTTTATTTTTATTTTATATTACTAATGTAAAAGAAGAACTTTTATTAAGATTTCCTTTATTCATATTATTTTTTGTTTTAAACATATTTTTGTTTTTATTTTATATTACTTTTTTTTATTTTATATTACTAATGTAAAAATATAACTTTTATTCAGATCTTTTTTTATTTATTAAAGTTTAATTTTTTGTTTTAAACATATTTTTCCTTTTATTTTATATTACTAATGTAAAAGAAGAACTTTTATGATTTTCTTTATTCATATTATTTTGTGTTTTAAACATATTTTTGTTTTATTTTATATTACTAATGTAAAAGAAGAACTTTTATAAAGATTTTTTTTATTAATATTATTATTTTGTGTTTTAAACATATTTTTGTTTTTATTTTTATATTACTTTTTTTTAATTTTATATTACTATTGTACAAATATAAATTTTATTCAGATCTTTTTTATTTATTAAAGTTTTATTTTTTGTTTTAAATATATTTTTCTTTTTATTTTATATTACTAATGTAAAAGAAGAACTTTTATAAAGATTTTTGTTTTTATTTAAATTACTTTTTTTTATTTTACATTACTAATGTACAAATATAACTTTTATTCAGATTTTTTATTTATTTAAGGTTTATTTTTTGTTTTAAAAATATTTTTCTTTTTATTTTATATTACTAATGTACAAGAAGAAGTTTTATTCATATTTTGTTTTATTTATTAAATTTATATTTTGTTTTTTATACATATTTTTGTTATTATTTTATGTTACTAATGTAAAAGAACTTTTATTAAGATTTTTTTTATTCATATTATTTTGTGTTTTAAACATATTTTTTTTTATTGTATATTACTTTTATTAAGATTTTTTTATTCATATTATTTTGTGTTTTAAACATATTTTTGTTTTTATTTTATATTACTTTTTTAACATATTTTTCTTTTTATTTTATATTACTAATATAAAAGAATTTTTATTAAAAATTTTTTTATTCATATTATTTTGTGTTTTAAACATATTTTTGTTTTTATTTTTATATTACTTTTTTTTTAATTTTATATTACTATTGTACAAATATAACTTTTATTCAGATCTTTTTTATTTATTAAAGTTTTATTTTTTGTTTTAAACATATTTTTCTTTTTATTTTATATTACTGTTTTTTATTTTACATTACTAATGTACAAATATAACTTTTATTCAGATCTTTTTTATTTATTTAAGTTTATTTTTTGTTTTAAACATATTTTTCCTTTTATTTAATATTACTAATGTATAAGAAGAACTTTTATTAAGGTTTTCTTCATATTATTTTGTGTTTTAAACATATTTTTGTTTTTATTTTATATTACTTTTTTTATTTTATATTACTAATGTACAAATATAACTTTTATTCAGATCTTTTTTGATTTATTTAAGTTTTATTTTTTGTTTTAAAAATATTTTTATTTTTATTTTATATTACTAATGTAAAAGAAGAACTTTTATTAAGATTTCCTTTATTCATATTATTTTTTGTTTTAAACATATTTTTGTTTTTATTTTTATATTACTTTTTTTTAATTTTATATTACTATTGTACAAATATAACTTTTATTCAGATCTTTTTTATTTATTAAAGTTTTATTTTTTGTTTTAAACATATTTTTCTTTTTATTTTATATTACTGTTTTTTATTTTACATTACTAATGTACAAATATAACTTTTATTCAGATCTTTTTTTATTTATTAAAGTTTTATTTTTTGTTTTAAACATATTTTTCTTTTTATTTTATATTACTAATGTATAAGAAGAAGTTTTATTCAGATTTTTTTTTATTTATTAAATTTATATTTTGTTTTTTATACATATTTTTGTTTTTATTTTATATTACTAATGTAAAAGAAGAACTTTTATTAAGATTTTTTTTATTCATATTATTTTGTGTTTTAAACATATTTTTGTTTTTATTTTATATTACTTTTTTTTATTTTACATTACTAATGTGCAAATATAACTTTTATTCAGATTTTGTTTTATTTATTAAAGGTTTATTTTTTGTTTTTTTTTCAATATTTTTCTTTTTATTTTATATTACTAATGTATAAGAAGAAGTTTTATTCAGATTTTGTTTTATTTAATTAATTTATATTTTGTTTTTTATACATATTTTTGTTTTTATTTTATATTACTAATGTAAAAGAACTTTTATAAAGATTTTTTTTAATAATATTATTTTGTGTTTTAAACATATTTTTGTTTTTATTTTTATATTACTTTTTTTTATTTTATATTACTAATGTACAAATATAACTTTTATTCAGATCTTTTTTATTTATTAAAGTTTTATTTTTTTGTTTTAAATATATTTTTCTTTTTATTTTATATTACTAATGTAAAAGAAGAACTTTTATAAAGATTTTTTTATTCATATTATTTTGTGTTTTAAACATATTTTTGTTTTTATTTAAATTACTTTTTTTTATTTTACATTACTAATGTACAAATATAACTTTTATTCAGATTTTTTTTTATTTATTAAAGGTTTATTTTTTGTTTTAAAAATATTTTTCTTTTTATTTTATATTACTAATGTACAAGAAGAAGTTTTATTCATATTTTGTTTTATTTATTAAACTTATATTTTGTTTTTTATACATATTTTTGTTTTTATTTTATATTACTAATGTAAAAGAACTTTTATTAAGATTTTTTTTATTCATATTATTTTGTGTTTTAAACATATTTTTATTTTTATTTTATATTACTTTTATTAAGATTTTTTTATTCATATTATTTTGTGTTTTAAACATATTTTTGTTTTTATTTTATATTACTTTTTTTAACATATTTTTCTTTTTATTTTATATTACTAATGTATAAGAAGAAGTTTTATTCAGATTTTTTTTATTTATTAAATTTATATTTTGTTTTTTATACATATTTTTGTTTTTATTTTATATTACTAATGTAAAAGAAGAACTTTTATTAAGATTTTTTTTATTCATATTATTTTGTGTTTTAAACATATTTTTGTTTTTATTTTATATTACTTTTTTTATTTTACATTACTAATGTGCAAATATAAGTTTTATTCAGATCTTTTTTTATTTATTAAGGTTTTATTTTTTATTTTAAACATATTTTTCTTTTTATTTTATATTACTAATGTATAAGAAGAAGTTTTATTCAGATTTTTTTTATTTATTAAATAACCTGGCACACATATCGGGGGGTTCCTGGACCTCAGTCAAACTGCCTCAAATTTTGTTATTTTGCAATTTCGGAGGTAAAAATTAAATTAGGAAAATTGCAGCGAAATTAAATGACCAGTTTCGGAGAAAAACGCTTTTAAAAATCTAATTTTATGACAGATTTTTTGACGTATATTAAGGTTATTTTTTACTTACGTAAATATTAACTTAATTAGCCGTTTTAAGTTTATTATACTCTATTAATTAAAGAACAGGCAAGATAAATATTAGATAAAAGGCTTTATTATTATTTACTTACATGTGGTTCTATAAAAATTTTAAATCTTTGTGAAACTTCCACATACTGGCATTTTCCACGTGTTTGCTAATTATCTGCATATTTTCTGTTTTTTGCTTGATTATGTTGAAACATGGTTTGGTACATCGACAAATATTTTTTAATTATATATTTTAGATTTTCTTGATATATATTTTTCCAAAAATATGTCTGAGGCTTGAGAAATCTGTCATCATATTTTCATAGGTAAAATATATTATTGAGATTGCCTAGCAACAACTTTTAATAAATATTACTATTAAGGGTTCACTAATGAATTAAGTTGTTGATAGGCAATCTCAATAATATGTTTTGCATATGAAAATATCTTGAGAGATTTGTCAACCTTCAGATATTGTTTTGAAAAAATATATCAAAAAATCTGAAATATATAATTATAAAATATTTGTCGATGTACCAAACCATGTTTCAACATAATCAAGCAAAAATCTAACAGAAAATATGCAGATAATTAGCAAACACGTGGAAAATGCCAGCATGTGGAAGTTTCACAAAGTTTTAAATTTTTTATAGAACCACATGTAAGGAAATGATAATAAAGCCTTTTATCTAATATTTATCTTGCCTGTTCTTTAAATAATAGAGTATAATAAACTTAAAACGGCTAATTAAGTAAGTAAAAAATAACCTTAATATACGTCAAAAAATCTGTCATAAAATTAGATTTTAAAAGCGTTTTTCTCCGAAACTGGCCATTTAATTTGGCTGCAATTTTCCTAATTTAATGTTTACCCCCGAAATTGCAAAATAACAAAATTTGAGGCAGTTTGACTGAGGCCCAGGAACCCCCCTATATGAGTGCCAGGTTCTTTATATTTTGTTTTTTATACATATTTTTGTTTTTATTTTATATTACTAATGTAAAAGAAGAACTTTTATTAAGATTTTTTATTCATTTTATTTTGTGTTTTAAACATATTTTTGTTTTTATTTTATATTACTTTTTTTATTTTGTGTTTTAAGCATATTTTTCTTTTTATTTTATATTACTAATGTATAAGAAGAACTTTTATTCATATATTTTTTTATTTATTAAATTTATATTTTGTGTTTTAAACATATTTTTGTTTTTATTTTATATTACTAATGTATAAGAAGAACTTTTATTCAGATTTTTATTTATTAAAGTTGTATTTTGTTTTACAAATATTTTTGTTTTTTATTTTATATTACTAAAGTACAAATAGAACTTGTATTCAGATTTTTTTTATTATTAAACTTATATTTTGTGTTTTAAACCTATTTTTCTTGTTCTTTTATATTATCCATTCGAACGTTCAAGATGGCGGCGAAGACAGACGTGTCTTCCGATCGCTCCAATTTAAATTCGTGTTTAAGATGTAAAAATGAATGTAAACAAAGTGGCGTTACGTGTGTTACTTGTGGCCGAGTTAGCCACAAAAGTTGTGTAAAATTATTGAAGCAAGTGCAAGTTTTGAGTGATACTGAAGTAAATTGCTGCTCAAATGACTTTGAAAATGAAGCAGGTCAGCTTTGAAAGTGCCTGTGATGTAACCGAAAACACAAAATTGGTAGAAATCACATACCTGAAAAAGCTATTAGAACAAAAGGATATCACGATAGATGATCTTCGTATACATATTTTATCATTAAATAACCAAATTTGTCTATTAAATCGACTTATGGAGGAAAAGGGTATGGTAGCGACATCTAGTTCAAACACTAGCACTAAAACCAGTGTCTCCAATCCAGTGACATCTAACAGTCAAAAGACGAATATGAAAAATGCGGCGAAGTCTAGAACTAATGAAATTTCAACCAAAAAAGACAACGCCCCAGGATCAGAGCAAGGTTCCAAACCTAACGCGTCAAAAACAAACGTTTCTGTCAAATCCGCAGAAAACAACAAAATTACCCAAAAGCAAGTAAACACTGCTATTCTAGAAGTGCTAACGACTGAAAAGTTTAACGAAATTCAAAAGCTAACCACTCAAGATGATTGGAAGCAGGTTAAGCGTAGGAAAAGTCGCAATTTCATTGTGGGAAATAACACTAAAAAAGTCCAAACGAAAACAGTGCTTACTGTGCCCAAACTCGCATATCTTCATGTTACGAGGCTCAAATCAAACACCTCTCCTGATAACCTCAAAAAGGTCCTAATAAGTAAGCTACCCGAAGTCATATGTGAACCACACATTTCTAAATATCCCGACCTGTATACATCCATGAAAGTGATCATCTACGAAAGTAACTTAAAAACTGCTTGGGAAGAAAACATTTGGCCAAAGGGGGCTGTTATATCACCTTTTTTTAGCAAAAAAACGCCTAATGAAACCCACACAGGAGACAAAACTCCAGCATACCAAAGAACAAACTTAACTTCAAATATTTATCATAATCCTTTTAAATGCAATATAAACTTACTAAAAGCAGCTAAGAAAAGTAATTTTAGTGTCTTTCACTTAAACATCCAGGGCATATATGATAAATCGGAAGAGCTACAATTATTTAACAAGAAATTTGATTTTGATATTATATGCTTATCGGAACATCACATTACCAAACAAGATGAAGAAAAACTTTACTTAAAGACTTTACCAAATTTTAAATTAGTGTCTTTTTATTGTAGGTTATCTCATATACGCGGTGGTGTGTCGATTTATACAAAAAATGAAATTAAGTGTAAGCCAATCACTGTGAGTAGTTACTGCAGCGAGATGAATGCGGAGTTCTGTGCTGTTGAACTGATCGCCCCTAAAGGTTGCATTGTTACTGTCTATAGGCCGTATGATGGGGACTTTGTCACGTTTATGGAAAAGTTTGAACAAATGATGGATTTTCTATCAGGTAAATGTAAATTTAAGAAAATAACTATTGTTGGTGACTTTAATGTCCATTTTGATGGATCATCAAATCACCCACGAGATCTACCTCGTTTTGAATTGTTTAAGAGTCTGATTGGGTCATATAATTTAAATATTACTATATCAGATTTTACTAGAATAAAAAAACGATCCTCGTGCATCGACAATGTTCTAACAAATTATAGCAGCGAGGATGTGGGCACAGGTGTAATAGAACCATGTTTTTCGGATCACCTTGGCCAGTTTTTAGTTTTTAAAAATTCTTATAAACAAATCCCAAGCCCTATTCTTAAGCGTAAGATAGACAGGTCCGGATTGCTTTTATTTACAGAAAATATTTCAAAAGCCAACTGGCAAGTATTTAAACCTGGTAATAAACAGGATGTGGAAGTGCTTGCTAATGTCCTTATAAATACTTACAAAAAACAAAATGAAGAGTGTTTTCCTTTAAAAAAATTCAAGGCCTCAAAAAATAACGTACCATCGGTTCTTACTGGATCTTAGAGATGCTGTCCATTGCCAAAAAACAAAAGCCAACGCATCTAAATTAGAAAACGATAACCATGAATTTAAACTGTTAAGAAATCTGTTAAGAAATGAATACAAAAAGCAAATAAAAAATCATAAAAAAAAGCACATGAAAATTTTATAAAAAATTCTTCCAATAAAAGTAGGGATACATGGAGGTTGATAGACTCTCTAAGACCCAGTAAGAAATCTAGGAGTGACTCAGACATATCTAAAGACGAGTTCAATAATTTTTTTTCATCTGCTGCTAAGGACATAGTAACCCAACTCTGAAGTTAGTTTTAATAAATATTTGCATATGGCTCCAAAAAACAGAGATTCTTTTTTCTTGGAACCAGTAACCCCGAATGAGGTATACAATGCAATAATGTCCCTCAAAAACACAAAGTCTACTGATATATATGGACTTAGTGCCATACATGTAAAAAGCACAGCTGAATGCATTAAATTTCCCCTTACGGACCTGTTTAACTTATGTTTTGAGCAGGGAAAATTTCCTGAAAGCTTTAAGCTGGCCAAGGTGATTCCAATCCACAAGAAAGGAAGCCATAAAGATCCTAACAATTTTAGACCGATTTCAATTTTACCAATTTTCGGTAAAATTTTTGAATACTTAATAAAAAAACGAATTGTAACTTTTTTTGAAAAAAATAATGTTTTTAGTAATAGACAGTACGGATTTCGTAAAGATCGATCAACAATTTTAGCTATCCTAAAACTTCTTGAGGAAATCATTGAGGGCCTTGAGCAGGGAGAACTTGAAGCTCTAACTCTGTTCGACCTGACCAAGGCCTTCGACAGCGTCCCGCATCCTAAGCTGCTGGAAAAGTTGGAACATTTTGGCATCAGGGGCTTATCACTTTCTTTATTGAAGTCTTATCTCTCAGACAGAAGGCAGTGTGTTTTTTTTAATAATTCTCTATCAGATCCTCTAAATATCTTTATAGGTGTTTCTCAGGGCTCCATCCTAGGACCCATACTTTTTTTAATTTTCATAAACGACCTCCCCTTCTGTCTAGAGCCAAAGAAGACTTTATTTTTTGCTGATGATAGCACAAAATTAAATTCAAACAAGGATATTAATATGATTAAAACTTTATGTATAAATACTGAGAAAAAAATGGAGGATTGGTTTTACTCAAACAGTCTTAAACTAAACAAGGACAAAACACAAAAAATAATTATATCTTCAAATAATAAAGTCACAAATAATAGTTGTGTTAAGCTCCTTGGTGTGGTGATTGATGATTCTTTAAAGTGGACAGGTCATATTGATTATCTAATACCAAAACTCTCAAAATCAATATTTTTAATAAGAGAATTAAAAAAATCAATGCATGAAAGTATTTTACTGACAACCTATTACGCAAACTTTCACTCACTTATGAGCTATGGTACTATCCTGTGGGGTAATAGCACAAATTCAGCCAAGATATTTTCACTGCAAAAAAGATGTATCAGAGTTATTGCAGGTGCGGATTACAATGAACATTGCCAGCCCTTTTTTATCTTATATGGTATTCTGCCGCTACCTTCAATTTATATACAGCAAACTCTTTTGGAAATTCACAAAAGTTTTGATAAATTTGAAAAATTTACAAACCAACATAGTTATCCAACTAGCTCAGCTAGAAATCATTACCTTTTAAAAAATCACAGTTTTAAATATTGCATTTCAATTAATAACAGTCCAAACATACAAAATTTTCAATAAACTGCCTGACAGCTTTAAGGGCCTAAAACACAAGGCTTTTAAAAGGGCGGTCAGTTCAATGCTGAAGAAATTCTGTTTTTATTCCGTTGCGGAATACTTGGACACCCTACCGAGCTTATTGGGACCATGAAACCAAATTGTAAGTGTTTTTTTTTTAATTATTATATGTTTTTTTAATGTATCTTGAACTTAGAGTATTTATATTTTGTCTGACATGTGTATAGATTATGTAATCTGGGAACACGAAATAAATCTTATCTTATCTTATCTTATCTTATTAATGTATAAGAAGAACTTTTATTCCGATTATTTTTTTATTTATTAAAGTTATATTTTTTAAACTGATATTTTATTTTATGTGTTTAATCCTGTCTTACGTAACGTAAGTCATGGTTTTTGCAAACTGGATATTTTTACCTGCACATTAGATTTTATTTAGTAAATGTAAAAAAAAAATAAAACACTCTTACTGGAGGATTGTTCAGTTTTGAGAAAAATGTTGTAGTCAATATTTTTATTTATTTAGCCTGGAGATATGTATTTTTTACATTAAATAATAAATATGATTATAATACAATATATATATATATATATATATATATATATATATATATATATATATATATTTTAATTTTCCCTCAGAAAAGAAAAACACCTGTGTCTTGTTATTATAATTTTTAATTTGCTCGTTTATATTTCTTTGTGGATGTATAAATGAAGTATAAACTGTTTATTATAAACTAAAAGATACTGTCGACGCCGGACTCCCCTCGAACCCGGGCCCCGGGGAAGCTTTCCCTCCTCTGAATCCGGCTCTGATTATGGTCATATGTAAAAAAAAATCTCGTATAAATCTCAATATTATTGTCAACACAATCAATTCCTTAAGTGCGGTTCAAAAGTCACACCTCCTTTTAACTTTTTAACAAGTTGAGATATGGAATTTAAATTTGGAGAACGTAAATAAGACAACTCAAACTATGTTTTTGCATATGTTTAATATTTACAGCTTTTAAAATTTGGGCAGGGGGCCATGGGGCTATTTTTTAAACTGAAGGGGGGTCGTGTTATACAACTCTCTATTTGACTATCAATTTTTTAATTTTTTTTTGCATTTTTTTTGGGGCTTAAATAAAGTTAAAAATGGAAATTTTCAACTAAATATGTTTAAAATACACTCCCCACTAAAAAAGGTTTCTCATTTACCACCACTGTGCGTGAAATGGATTTTTTATTATTAGATTCACTTTTAGGAAATACAATAATATACCAATTTTCACGAAAATTGCCCCTTGTCCCACAGGGGGTGGATTAATTTTTTTTATTATCAGATTCAGTTTAAGCAACTACAAAACCCCCCATATACCAATTTTCACGAAAATCACCCCCCACCCCTCAGGGATGGAGTTAGAATTTTTATTATCAGATTTTGTTCTGTCGACCTCCGAAATCCCTCTACCAATTTTGAAGAAAATAATAAAAATATTTACCCCTGGCCCTGCGGGGGTGGAGTTAATTTTTTTATTATCAGATTCTATTTCAGCAACGCCAAAACCTTTTATATAGCAATTTTAAATTTTTTGTATAAAAATATTTTATATTTCCCTATTTGTCCCCCTTGCCCTACTTATTATTTATTAATTAAATCTGATGTATTTTTTTAATTCCACCCCCTGAGGGGCGGGGGTAGTTTTTGTGAAAATTGGTATATTGGACTTTTTGAGGTTGCTGAAAGTGAATCTGATAATAAAAAAGTCCACCCCCTGCATGACGGGGGTATTTTTCGTAAAAAGTGGTATATTGGTATTTTTGAGGTTACTGAAACTGAATCTGATAATAAAAAATCTAACTCCACCACCTGAGGGTCGGGGGTAGGTAGATTTAAAAAATTGATATATTGGGGGCTTTAAGGTTGCTGAAAGTGAATCTGATATTTAAAAAATCTAACTCCACCCCTGAGGGACGGGGGTAGATTTTGAAAATTGATATATTGGGGTTTTTGAGGTAGCTAAAACTGAATCTTCAAATATGTTTTTCCTAATTCCACCCCCCGGAGGGGCGGGGGGTAATTTTCTTGAAATTGGTATATGAAACTCCAACCTCTAACTCCACCCCAGGGGGTGGGAGGCAATAAGTTTTAAATGTTTTCAATATTTTCCTCACAATTATAATTGTAGTACTATAGTAGGTATATAGGGGTTTTGAGGTCTAAGAAACATAATTTGAATTTGTTTATCATCGAGTTAAAATAAAAACCCCTACCCCCCGGGGTAAAGTTTGAAAATTTGTATTATCAGATTTAGTTTAAACGAACCTAAAAACCCTAATAAATATTTTTACGCAAATAAAGTAAATATTAAAAAATGATTACCCCTAACCCCATGGATTTATAAAATTGTTATTATCAGATTTAGTTTAAGCGACCTTAAAAAGTCTAATATACTAATTGTCACGTAAATAATGAAAATATTTAAAAACTATCACGATATATTCCACGGGGTAAAGTTAGAAATGTTTATCATCGGGTTAAAATAAATACACCCCCCGGAGTGAAGTTAGAAAATTGTTACTATCAGATTCAGTTTTTATGAACTTAAAAAGCCCAATATACAATTTTTTATGCAAATAAAGTAAATATTTAAAAATGATTACCCCCAACCCCGGGGTGAAGTTAGAAAATTGCTATTATCAGATTTAGTTTAAGCGACCTTAAAAACTTCAATATACCTAGTAATTTTCACGTAAACATTGTAAATATTTAAAAAGAATACGATTTATCCCCCGGGGATAAAGTATAAAGTTTATATCATCGGATTAAAATAAATACCCCTACCTCCCGGGGTGAAGTTGGAAAATTGTTACCTACTATCAGATTTAAATATTTACATGTTTTACGTGACAATTAGTAGGAGTTTTTTATTGGAGTATTCAAGATCGATTAAACTGAATCTGATATAACAATTTTTAAATATTTACTTTATTTGCGTAAAAATGGTATATTAGGGTTTTTACGCAAATAAAGTAAATATTTAAAAATGATTACCCCAACCCCGGGGGTGGAGTTAGACAAGTTATATTATCAGATTCAGTTTAAGCGATCTTAAAAAGTCCAATATACCTACTAATTGTGACGTAAATAATGTAAATATTTAAATTTATTACGATTTATCCCACGGGGTTAAAGTAAGAAAATGTTTATCATCGGGTAAAAATAAATTCAGATTCAGTTTAAGCGAACTTAAAAAGTCCAGTATACTCACTAATTTTCACGTAAACGTTGTAAATATTTAAAAATTATTAGGATTTATCCTCCGGGGGTAAATTTAGGAAAAGTTTATCATCGGGTTAAAATAAATACCCCTACACCCCGGGGTGAAGTTGGAAAATTGTTACCATCAGATTCAGTTTAAACGAACTTAAAATCCCCAATATACCATTTTTTACGCAAATAAAGTAAATATTTAAAAATGATTACCCACAACCCCGGGGGTTGAGTTAGAAAATTGTTATTATCGATTTAGTTTAAGCGACCTTAAAAATTTCAATATACCTACTAACTTTCACGTAAATATTGTAAATATTTAAAAAAAAAATACGATATATCCCCCAAGGGCAAAATTATAAAATTTATATCATCGGATTAAAATAAATACCCCTACCTCCCGGGGTGAAGTTGAAAAATTGTTACCTAATATCAGACTTAAATATTTACATTATTTACGTGACAATTAGTAGGAGTTTTTTATTGGAGTTTTCAAGATCGCTTAAACTGAATCTAATATAACAATTTTCTAACTCCACCCCCGGGGTTGGGGGTAATAATTTTTAAATATTTACTTTATTTGCGTAAAAATGGTATGTTATATTAGATTCAGTTTAAGGGATCTTAAAAAGTCCAGTATACCCATTTAAACGTAAACATTGTAAATATTTAAAAATTATTAAGATTTATCCTCCGGAGGTAAAGTTAGAAAATGTTTATCATCGGGTTAAAATAAATACCCCCACTCCCCGGGGTGAAGTTGAAAAATTATTACCATCAGATTCAGTTTAAACGAACTTAAAATCCTCAATATACCATTTTTTACGCAAATAAAGTAAATATTTAAAAATGATTACCCCAACCCCGGGGGTGAAGTTAGAAACAATTTATTATCAGATTCAATTTAAGCGATCTTAAAAAGTCCAGTATTTGCATAAAAAATAGTATATTGGCTTTTTAGGTTCGTAAAAACTGAATCTGATAGTAAACATTTTCTAACTTCACTTCGGGGGGTAGAGGTATTTATTTTAACCCGATGATAAACATTTTCTAACTATACGCCCGGGGTATAAATCGTAATAGTTTTTAAATATTTACAATGTTTACGTGACAATTAGTAGGTATTAAGGACAGAAATTTTTAATTTTAAACAAAATTATAAAAATATTAATTTATTATTCCATCAATCTATTTTCTAATCATCGTACAGAGTGATATTGGTAGACTGACAGTTTCGGGCTGCTGGCCCTCTTCAGTACCAAGACTCTACTAATTTTTAAATATTTACAATGTTTACGTGACAATTAGTAGGTATATTGAAGTTTTTAAAGTCGCTTAAACTAAATCGATAATAACAATTTTCTAACTCAACCCCCGGGGTTGTGGGTAATCATTTTAAAATATTTACTTTATTTGCGTAAAAAATGGTATATTGGGGATTATAAGTTCGTTTAAACTGAATCTGATGGTAATAATTTTTCAACTTCACCCCGGGGGGTAGGGGAATTTATTTTAACCTGATGATAAACATTTTATAACTTTACCCCCGGAGGATAAATCGTAATAATTTTTAAATATTTACAATGTTTACGTGGAAATTAGTAGGTATATTGAAGATTTTAATGTCGCAAAAATTTTCTGACTCAACCCCCGGGGTTGGGGGTAATCATTTTTAACTTTACTTAAGTATAAAATGGTATATTGGGGATTTTAAGTTCGTTTAAACTGAATCTAATATAACAATTTTCTCTAACTTCACCTAACTTGGGGGTAATAATTTTTAAATATTTACTTTATTTGGGTAAAAAATGGTATATTGGGGTTTTTACGCAAATAAAGTAAATATTTAAAAATGATTACCCCAACCGCGGGGGTGGAGTTAGAAAATTTTTATTATCAGATTAAGATTAAGCGATCTTAAAAAGTCCAGTATACCCACTAATTTAAACGTAAACATTGTAAATATCTAAAAAATTATTAGGATTTATCCTCCGGAGGTAAAGTAAGAAAATGTTTATCATCGGGTTAAAATAAATACCCCTACACCCCGGGGTAAAGTAGGAAAATTGTTACCATTAGATACAGTTTAAACGAACTTAAAATCCCGAATATACCATTTTTTACGTAAATAAACTTAAAAATGATTACACCAACCCCGGGGGTTGAGTTAGAAAATCGTTATTATCGACTCAGTTTAAGCGACATTAAAGACTTCAATATACCTACTAATTTCCACGTAAACATTGTAAATATTTAAAAATTATTACGATTTATCCTCCGGGGGTAAAGTTATAAAATGTTTATCATCAGGTTAAAATAAATACCCCTACCCCCCGAGGTGAAGTTGAAAAATTATTACCATCAGATTCAGTTTAAACGAACTTAAAATCCCCAATATACCATTTTTACGCAAATAAAGTAAATATTTAAAAATAATTACCCACAACCCCTGGGGTTGAGTTAGAAAATTGTTATTATCGATTTAGTTTAAGCGACTTTAAAAACTTCAATATACCTACTAATTGTCACGTAAGCATTGTAAATATTTAAAAATTAGTACGATTTATACCCCGGGCGTAAAGTTAGAAAATGTTTATCATCGGGTTAAAATAATTAAATTACCCCCCGAAGTGAAGTTACAAAATTTTTACTATCAGATTCAGTTTTTACGAACCTAAAAAGCCAATATACCATTTTTTATGCAAATAAAGTAAATATTTAAAAATGATTACCCACAACCCCCGTGTGAAGTTTTTATTATAAGATTCAGTTTAAGCGAAATTAAACAGTCCAATATACCCACTAATTTTCACGTAAACATTGTAAATATTTAAAAATTATTAGGATTTATCCTCCAGAGGTAAAGTTAGAAAATGTTTATCACCGGGTTAAAATAAATACCCCTACCCCCCGGGGTGAAGTTGGAAAATTGTTACCATCAGATTCACATTAAACGAACCTAAAATCCCCAATATACCATTTTTTACGTAAATAAAGTTAAAAATGATTACCCCCAACCCCGGGCGTTGAGTTAGAAAATTGTTATTATCGATTCAGCCACGTAAACATTGTAAATATTTAAAAATTATTACGATTTATACCCCGGGCGTAAAGTTAGAAAATGTTTATCCTCGGGTTAAAATAAATACCTCTACCCCCGAGTGAAGTTAGAAAGTTTTTACTATCAGATTCAGTTTTTACGAACTCAAAAAGCCCAATATACCATTTTTTATGCAAATAAAGTAAATATTTAAAAATGATTACCCACAACCCTGGGGTGAAGTTAGAAAATTGTTATTATCAGATTCAGTTTAAGCGAACTTAAAATCCCCAATATACCATTTTTTACGTAAATAAAGTTAAAAATGATTACCCCCGACCCCGGGGATTGAGTTAGAAAATTGTTATTATAGATTCAGTTTAAGCGACATTAAAAACTTTAATATACCTACTAATTGCCAAGTAAACATTGTAAATATTTAAAAATTGTTACGATTTATCCTCCGGGGGTAAAGTTATAAAATGTTTATCATCAGGTTAAAATAAATACCCCTACCCCCCGGGGTGAAGTGGGAAAATTATTACCATCAGATTCAGTTTAAACAAACCTAAAATCCCCAATATAAAATTTTTTACGCAAATAAAGTAAATATTTAAAAATGATTACCCACAACCCCAGGGGTTGAGTTAGAAAATTGTTATTATCGATTTAGTTTAAGCGACCTTAAAAACTTCAATATACCTACTAATTGTCACGTAAACATTTAAAAATTATTACGGTTATTACGATTTATTCACCGGGCGTAAAGTTACAAAATGATTTATCATCGGGTTAAAATAAATACATCTACCCCCCGAAGTGTGATTTCTACCCCGGGCGTAAAGTTAGAAAATGTTTATCATCGGGTTAAAATAAATACCTCTACCCCCCAAAGTGAAGTTAGAAAGTTTTTACTATCAGATTCAGTTTTTACGAACTTAAAAAGCCCAATATACCATTTTTTATGCAAATAAAGTAAATATTTAAAAATGATTACCCACAACCCCGGGGTAAGGTTAGAAAATTGTTATTATCGGATTCAGTTTAAGCGAACTTAAAAAGTCCTGTATACCCAATAATTTTCACGTAAACACTGAGTTAGAAAATTGTTATTATCGATTCAGTTTAAGCGACATTAAAAACTTCAATATACCTACTAATTGCCAAGTAAACATTGTAGATATTTAAAAATTATTAGGATTTATCCTCCAGAAGTAAAGTTAGAAAATGTTTATCATCGGGTTAAAATAAATACCCCTACCCCCCGGGGTGAAGTTGGAAAATTGTTACCATCAGATTCACATTAAACGAACTTAAAATCCCCAATATACCATTTTTTACGTAAATAAAGTTAAAAATGTTTACCCCCAACCCCGGGGGTTGAGTTAGAAATTGTTATTATCGATTCAGTTTAAGCGACATAAAAAACTTCAATATACCTACTAATTGTCACGTTAACATTGTAAATATTTAAAAATTATTACGATTTATACCCCGGGCGTAAAGTTAGAAAATATTTATCATCGGGTTAAAATAAATACCTTACCCCCCGAAGTGAAGTTAGAAAATTTTTACTATCAGATTCAGTTTTTACGAACTCAAAAAGCCCAATATACCATTTTTTATGCAAATAAAGTAAATATTTAAAAATGATTACCCACAACCCTGGGGCGAAGTTAGAAAATTGTTATGATCAGATTCAGTTTAAGCGAACTTAAAAAGTCCACTAATTTTTACGTAAACATTGTAAATATTTAAAAATTATTAGAATTTATCCTCCGGAGGTAAAGTTAGAAAATTTTTATCATCGGGTTAAAATAAATACCTTACCCCCCGAAGTGAAATTAGAAAATTTTTACTATCAGATTCAGTTTTTAAGAACTCAAAAAGCCCAATATGCCATTTTTTATGCAAATAAAGTAAATATTTAAAAATGATTACCCACAACCCTGGGCTGAAGTTAGAAAATTGTTATGATCAGATTCAGTTTAAGCGAACTTAAAAAGTCCAGTATACCCACTAATTTTCACGTAAACATTGTAAATATTTCAAATTATTAGGATTTATCCTCCGGAGGTAAAGTTAGAAAATGTTTATCATCGTGTTAAAATAAAAGTTAGAAAATGTTTATCATCGTGTTAAAATAAATACCCCTACCCCCCGGGGTAAAGTTGGAAAATGGTTACCATCAGATTCAGTTTAAACGAACTTAAAATTCCCAATATACCATCTTTTAGGTAAATAAAGTTAAAAATGTTTACCCCCAACCCCGGAGATTGAGTTAGAAAATTGTTATTATCGATTCAGTTTAAGCGAGATTAAAAACTTCAATATACCTACTAATTGCCACGTAAACATTGTAAATATTTAAAAATTATTACGATTTATCCTCCGTTATAAAATGTTTATCATCAGGTTAAAATAAATACCCCTACCCCGCGGGGTGAAGTTGGAAAATTATTATCATCAGGTTCAGTTTAAACGAACCTAAAATCCCCAATATAAAATTTTTTACGCAAATAAAGTAAATATTTAAAAATGATTACCCACAACCCCGAGGGTTGAGTTAGAAAATTGTTATTATCGATTTAGTTTAAGCGACCTTAATATACCTACTAATTGTAAAGTAAACATTTAAAAATTATTACGATTTCTACGATTTATACCCCGGGCGTAAAGTTAAAAAATGTTTATCATCGGGTTAAAATAAATACCTCTACCCCCCGAAGTGTGATTTATACCCCGGGCGTCAAGTTAGAAAATGTTTATCATCGGGTTAAAATAAATACCTCTACCCCCCGAAGTGAAGTTAGAAATTTTTTACTATCAGATTCAGTTTTTACGAACTTAAAAAACCCAATATACCATTTTTTATGCAAATAAAGTGAATATTTAAAAATGATTACTCCTAACCCCGGGGTGGAGTTGAAAAAATTTTATTATCAGATTCAGTTTAAGCACCTTAAAAAATTCAATATACCCACTAATTGTCACGTAAACGTTGTAAATATTAAAAAAAAATACGATTTATCCCCCGGGGGTAAAGTTAGAAAATTTTTATCATCGGGTTAAAATAAATACCACTACCCCCCGGGGTGAATTTATAAAAATTTTATAATTAGATTCAGTTTAAACGAACGAAAACAGGCCAAACATGAGCATATCATATACCAAAAAATTATTTGGGTTATGATATTTAAGTGTTTCACATTTAAAGGTAATATCTTAAGCCGCTCAAAAGTTAAGGAGTGTGGACTTAATTAAGTCTAAAGACATGCACTGTACGCACTGTACAGTGCGTGCAAGCACGCACATGTCTGGAGTAGAATCACCCGTTAAAATTTCGGACCCTGTTTCACATTTAAAGTTAATACCTTAATTAAGGCCTATCCAGAAGATTGCATAAGAACATAAGAATGCAATGCCGTGATTGGCTTACAAGATACATGGCGGCCCATCAAGTCAATCACTTCATCGCATTCTTATGTACTATGTTGTTATGCGAGCCTGTGGATATGCCCTTAAGCCGCTTAAAAGTTAGGGAGGGCGGACCTAATTAAGTCCCAAGACACGCACTGTACAGTGCGCGCACGCACATGTCTAAAGTAGAATCACCCGTTTAAATTTCGAGCCTATTTCAAATACACCGTGTATATACCAAAAAATTATTAGGGTTTTAATATTTAAGTGTTTTACATTTAAACTTAATAACTTAAGCCGCTTAATAGTTAAGGGGCCCCCTTAAAGGGGGTCGGACTTAAGACACGCACTGCACAGTACTGTGCAGTGCGTGCACGCACATGTCTAAAGTAGTATCATCCGTTAAAATGTCTACCCTATTTCAAATACACCGTGTATATACCAAAAAAATATTTGGGTTATGATATTTAAGTGTTTAAAATTTAAAGTTAATATCTTAAGCCGCTTAAAAGTTAAGGAGGGCGGACCTAATTAAGACTTAGGACACGCACTGTACATTTTAAAGCTTATTAAATTTTCTTTTTGGTCATATAATTTTTAACTTTTTAAAAAGGTGTTGAATTTGCATTGTTAAACTAAAAAATTCGATTCTGGAAATCTGCGCTTCCATTATTTAAAACAGATAAAATTTAAGCGTATACGCTCTTTTACCTGATTGCCGCATTATGTGTTTTCCCCCAAAACCACTAAGCAGGGTGCCACATAACCTACAAAATTCGATCCATCGTTACGTACTCAAACTGGGCAGCACGAGGCTAGTGAGATTTCTAACCCCCAAGTGAAATAAAACCTTTTTTCCCTCCCAAAAATTTTGATGACTGAAAAAAAAAAAGAAAACCTCATCCACCACCAGAAAACTTTGATGACTAAAAAAGAAAATGTCATCGCCCCCAAAAACTTTTTTTTACCCCAGCCAGAAAATTTGATAACTACAAAAAGAAAAAAAGGTCATCATCCGGCGGGGCCCCGCGGGGGGCTACCAAAAGTGGGGGGCGTGAGATTTTTCTCACTATCTCGCATGTTCAGTCCGACGCTGTTCCTGATGTTTGGGGACTTTCAGTTCAAAACTCATTACATTTTAATGTATGACTTAAGGTGCGTACTTAAAAAAAATCAAATATTGTTTATTTAAATCCCATAAACAAATACATTTTTGTGAGGGGATATCCTGTGTCCAATATTTAACATTTTACAATGACCCTATACCTATTAAATATAGAACACACTGGTAAAAGAAGATATTTACACAATTTCTTACTAATGTATTAAAGTAAAGTACATACAATAAATAACATACAATAAACTATGGTAAAATTTTAATAACTGGCACCTGGGTAGAATGCTTGGAATGCAAGGTATACAACACACACAATATTTGATCTCTTCTCTTCCCTTTGCCTCAGCTCACAGGTGCCAGTTAGTAAAATTTTAACAGTAAAATACATAAATCAAATAAAATAAAATAAAAAACAGTTTTGTTTTTTTTTAACACAAAAAACCAAGGCCTTGTTTGTTTCGTTTTTTCTTTTAAAAAACACAGCTGTTTTTTAAAAAAGAAAACAAGGCTCTGCTTTTTTTTTTGTTTTTTTTATCAAACAAAAAAAAATATTTTTAAATGTTACTATACAGGTTTTGCAAATTAAGATTCCCTGACTTATCACTGATCAATATTTTGAATTTTCCCTGATTTTAGTACCTACAAACAAAAAAGTTTTAAAACAAATTAAACATGCTGTTTTGTTTTTGAGTTTAGAATTTAGTACCTACAAACAAAAAAGTTAAAAAAAAAATTAAAAATGCTGTTTTGTTTTTAGTTTAGATTTTTTTATTTTTTGTTACTTTTTTCTGTAAAATGTGTCGATGGATTTGTAGAACTTTATGAATAAATACTTATTTTAGCAATAATTTATTATGCAGACTAGAGTTTTTTTTTTAATTTCCCTGATTTTTTTAGAGATGGTCAACTTCTCTGATCTGTGTAATACTTAAAAATAACCCTAATAAAACTTATTTAATGAATTACCATGACCCTTTTTAAATAACCCTGAGGATGGTAAAATAGTTTAACTTAATCTTGAGCAAGTCCTGAAAATATATTTAGGACACCTAATCATATGGTATTAATCATCATCATCATTTCATCATCATATCCATATTCGTTGCTGTCTCATTTTTTATCACTCGTATTACCAAATTCTTCACAGCTGATAATTATTTCAGCAACTTCTCACATTTTATTTTCTTCGTCGATAACATGTTGTAGAACCTTCTTCCAGTTATCCGCAGTCACATGATTAAGTGCTCTTTCAAATAAGGACTTTGGGTCAAAAATTTAAATATTGTGTTATTGGCAGCAACCCAAAACAAAATAAAATACTTAAGGGGCTGTTCAAAAATTACGTTAAATTATTTTTGACAACTTTTGACCCCTCCCCCCGTGTCAGGTTTCGTCACTTTAGCACTTACCTCCCCTAAAAATGAATAAAATAACGTCACTTAACAATTTTTAATTTTTTAAAAAATTTATTTTTTGGATAAATGCGACATTTTTTCGTATGAACACTTAGCGCTTAGCATTTTATTATTTTTTTACAGTGTTAGGGAAAGTTGAAGTTTTACATAACGCAAATTGTACTAAAATTCATACACTTTATACCCCGTTTCACGCGTTATTAAAGGCTGTAGAGATTTCATGTTTTGGCTACCCCCCAAATACCCCCCGTTAGGGGGGTAACCAAAATATAAAATCTACAGCCTTTAATAAAGCGGGAACCGGGGTATGGAGTTTATGAATTAAGGTACAATTTGCTTTACGTAAAACTTGAACGTTACCTTAACCCCTAAAATTTTTTTTGTTTGATGAGATAGTGTATACCTCTCATAGTTGTTGTCTACATCTAGCAATAGATGGCGCACAAGTCTACATCAATCTAATGGCTATATTCCTTTTGCGAATAAAGTCTAAAACCGGTTTCTTAATCAGCGTGCAGAGTTGACTCTTGGTACTGAAGAGGGCCAGCAGCCCGAAACTGTCAGTCTACCAATATCACTCTGTATGATGATTAGAAAATAGATTTATGGAATAATAAATTAGAAGTTATCTAATTATTATATTAAATATTCTACAACTCCAATAGAGTCCTGATTACAATATCGGTTATTTAACTACAAGAAATTATGCAGTTTATTACGCAAAAGCTAAAATGAGTTGCGGCTTTTGTTGGGGTTGTCGACATATATGTATAATACATATGTGCTTAAGCACTTGATTACATTTTTGCATTAAATATTAAATTTTCCTCTGCAGGTCCTTTGTTTGTTACTAAGATTTTTTTCTCAGAATTTGTCAGATTTTCTCTGCAAAGTTAGGTTAGTGTAACCTAAACAAACATTTGAATTTCCCGCCTCAGAAAAGACGTCAAAATGGCGGAGAGAATTTTACACATTTAATTACTTTCTATCTCTCTCATATAGCCGTTCTAGACCTTCAGTTCTGTGTTAAGAATCCTTGGTTAAAATTTATTTTTACAAAGTGGCGGATCCAATATGGCTGACTGCTTTGCCAATGCTTTTATGTAATTTAACAAAAGCTGGTTTAGGGGGTTTTTGGGAGCGCTGATTATGAATCTTTGGTTAAAATATATATTTCAAGATGGCGGATCCAATATGGCTGACAATTTTGTCAAAGCTTTTGTATAATTTAACAAACATTGGTATAAGGGGGGTTTTTAAGGGCACTGATTATGAATCTTGAGTTAAAATTTATTTTTACAAGATGGAGAATCCAACATGGCTGACACCTTTCTCGAAGCTTTTGTATAATTTGTATAAAAAACTGGTATAGGGGGCTTTTTGAGGGCGCTGATTATGAATCATTGATTAAAATTTATTTTAATAAGCTTTTGTATCGAATATGGCTGACACATTTGTCAAAGCTTTTGTATAATTTAACAAACATTGGTATAGTGAGTTTTTGAGGGAGGTGATTATGAACCCTTGGTTAAAATTTATTTTTAAAAAATGGCCGATCCAATATGGCTGACTTCTTTGTCAAAGTATTTGTATAAGGTAACAAAAATTACAATTTTTTTGTTAAAATTTATTAATACTAAATCGCGGTTCCAATAAGACGGACTCTCTGGTCAAAATATTGGAAAAAATCAATGAAAAATAGTATACAGAGTTTTTGATACAGCTGATTAAGAAATTTGGATGTTCTAACAAACCCGTATGGGCATCGGTATATTTCTATATGTTTTCCAGAACACTTTTGCTCACTCGTATGTATTATTAAACACTTTTACGCATAAATATGTTCCACCAAACACTTCTGCGCATGGTAAATTTGTATATTTCCCATAATACTTTTACGCATTTATATTATTAAACAGATCTGCGCATGCATATATTCCTCCAAACAATTCTGCGCATGATATTTATTTATTTATTTATTTATTCATAAGGAAACCCAACAGGACAAGTCCCAATAAAAGGGAGTCACTAATTAATAAAAAAATAAAATAGTAGCTTAGTCTAAAACTTAATAATTAAATAACAAATTAAATTGTACAATAAATTGATTTTTTTTTATAGGTAATAATACACAAATTTTATTCTTTTGCTCTAGCTGATATAAGATAGTTAATAACTTTATTCTTAAAAAGATAAATGGATGTACTTATCACATAAGTTATTATTATAATAATATAAAAAAGAAATTAAAAAAATTATTTTAAAAGATATAATTGTTTTTAAATTACCATTTTAAGATATTAAGATTTTAAAATTGTTACTCTATCGTCCTTCTCATCACTTCAGTTTTGTTTTACTTCGTTACGTTTTTCTCTCTCTCTCTCTCTCTCTCTCTCTCTCTCTAAATAAATAAATAAATAAATAAATAAATAAATAAATAATTAGGGATTCTTTGAAAGGCAGAATTCTGGTCCAAATTACTTTTTGATAACACAATTACGAAACTATTCTGTAATCTGTTTCTATGACTAGGTACTCTAAAATGAATGTGATCAAGTAAGTTTGATTCGAATTTGCCATAGACTACTTTATGTAAGAAAATTGCATCTAGTAAGATTCTTCTTTCTTGTAAGCTTAAAATCTTGTAGGTTGTTAGGTTTTCAGTATAAGTGCTTGCAACGAGCTCCGGGTTAAATCTATAATTTAGCCTCTTTAAAAATACATGATGAATTTTTTCAATTCTTTCAATATATTTGTTATATTAAAGAGTCCAAGTGACCGTGTTATATTCGAGCATTCTAATAAGGCTAAAATACAGACTTTTAACACAAATAATGTTTTTAAAGCTCTTTGTAATTCTCATTACAAACCCTAACATTCTATAAACTTTAGCTACGATTGAATCAATATGTTTCTCAAATGAAATCAATGATTATGCCCAAATCATCAATTGATTCAACCTTTGTTATTGATTTAGTATCAAAGTAGTAAGTGCTGTTTAGGACATTTCTGTTTCTTGTAAATGTGAATGAATTACATTTTTTAATATTTAAAAATAAGTAATTGGACTTGCAGTAATTGTAAAATCTATTATTGTCTTGCTGAAATAAAGATATGTCATAAACTGACCCAATTCTAATGAATATTTTTAAGTCGTCAGCGTATAAAATAAAACATCAGTAAACAAAACACAAATATATATCAAATATATATATATATATAAGGAATAACAATATATATTTATATATGTTTGCCAGAACACTTTTACGCATCCGTATGTATTATTAAACCCTTCTGCGCATAATAATGTTCCACCAAACACTACTGGGCATGGTAATTTGTATATGTTTCCCAGAATACTTTTGAGCATTTGTATTACTAAACACATCTGAGCTTACATATATTTCACCAAACAATTCTGTGCATAATATATTTATATATGTTTGCCAGAAACCTTTTGCGCATAAATATGTTTTACCAAACACTACTGCGCATAGTACATTTGTATATGTTTCCCAGAATACTTTTGCACATTTTATGTATTATTAAATACATCTGCGCATAAACATATTCCACTAAACACTTCTGCTCATGGTATATTTGTATATGTTTTCCAAAACACGTTTGCGGATTCGTATGTATTATTAAACCCTTCTGCGCAAAAACACGTTCCACCAAACACTTTTGCGCATTATTCTGTATTATTAAACACTTTTGCGCTTAAATATGTTCCACCAAACAATTCTGCGCATGGTACATTTGTATATGTTTGACAGAAAACTTTTGCCCATTCGTAAGTATGTATTATTAAACAAATCTGCCCATAAATATGTTCCACCAAACCCTGCTGCTCATGGTATATTTGTATACGTTTGCTAAAACATTTTTACGCATTCGTATGTATTATTAAACACTTCTGAACATAAGTATGTTCCACCAAACACTACTGCGCATAGTATATTTGTATATGTTTTCCAAAACACTTGTACGCATTCGTATGTATTATTAAACATATCTGCGCATAAATATGTTCCACCAAACAATTCTGCGCATGGTACATTTGTATATGTTTGCCAGAACACTTTCGCGCATTCGTATGTGTTATTTAACTCATCTGCGCATAAATATTTTCTACCAAACACTTCTGCGCATGGCACATTTGTATATGTTTGCCAGAACATTTTGTTATGTTATGTATTATTAAACACATCTGCGCATAAATATGTTCCACCAAATACATAGTATTTTAACAGAACACTTTTGCTGATTCGTATGTAATATTAAATCATTCTGCGCATGAATATGTTCCATCAAACACTTCTGCACATCGTTTTATTTGTATATGTTTGCCAGAACACTTTTGCGCATTAGAATTTTTCATTATCAGATTCAGTTTTAGCTACCTTAAAAACCCCTATACCAATTGTCACTAAAATATTGTATACATTTAAAAATAATCACTCCATCTCTCTGAGGATGGAGAAAATTTTTATTATCAGATAAGTTTCGTCGACCCCAAAAACCCCCTTATACCAATTTTGACGAAAATATTAAAAACATTTTAAAAAAATTACCACCTAACCCCCGCAGGGTTTTTTTCAGATTCAATTTCAGCAACCTTAAAAAACTCTATAAATCAATTTTCAAATTTTTGTAAAAATATATTTTTCCAGATTTTCCCCCCTTGCTGCACCCCAATATTTACCAAAAACAATCCCGAGTGAGAACTTTTGGTAACATACCTGTATACCAAATTTTAAGTCTCTAGCTTAAAGCATTCTTAAGTTATCGTGTACGCGTGTCCACAAGATTTCCCGGACAGATCGATCTACCGTTCGACCAAGCGATATTTTTTTTTACTCGAAGATGATTTATATCGACAAGGCTTTTTAAAAATTTTGAAATTTTTCAAAATGGGAAAGCAATAGATGGGTTGCTATTTTAGATTTTGTAGTAGGGGTAGTTTAGGCTATACGGGTAAAATTTATATTCTCCGAATATACAGATTTAAGTTTCCCTGAGCTTAAATTACATTGACCTGATTTGTAGAATTTTGATATTTTGCTTCATTTCGGAGTTATTTATTGGGGGGGGGGGTTAGTCATATTCTATTGGTGACTTTTATGCCCAAAGCTAGTTTATTTTATCGGTCATAAGTATTCCGAATTTCAAGTCGATATATTGTATCGTTTAAAAGTTAGGGGCTTCATACCATTTAAACTAAACAGATGAATTCTCATTTGAGTCTGCAACACATAAAAAAAACATCACAGTAACAAAATTGGTTGCTATTGGTTTCTGATTTTTTTTATCTAGAAGAATAAACAATAGGCTAAAGTCCCATACCAATTTCCAGGTGGAACTCGGTGGAACTTTTTACTATTGTCTACACAAAATAAATTTTCTTAAAAATATTTCATAAATAACAAGGTTTCAAATATATCCTAATTAAAATGGGACAAACAAGAAAATAGGTTTAATGAATATGGAAATACTTTCTACATACCTGAATGAGACGCGTCCATGTTAAAAGAATTTATAGCAATCACTTTAGTGTTCAAAACGATAAAGTATCTAAACACAGCGTAATTTTTTCTAATAAAACTTGTTTACTTCATGTCTAAATAAAGACGAATTTCGACTAAATATTGACCGAAGCGTATGATAAGAAGGTAAAAAACCTTTTGGTTTTTGTAACAACTAACTATTACTTTTTAAAACCCACATATCAGAAAAAGCTAAAATAAAAGTTGATCTGGCATTTTTGTCCCTGTTTTTCAGATCTGGCCGCATGTGCCCCTTTTTGAGACCCCCTAGTCAGAAGATATCTTTTTTTTTAGAGTCATCATCAAAATTTTCCACCGGCGGTAAAGCTTTATTTTCAGAGATGAAGACCTTTTTTTATTTTCCACCGGGGGCACAGCTTTTTTTATTTACTTGGGGCCCCTCAAGGTTCAAAAATCTCACGGGCCTTGGGTAGTCCAGTCCGAAACTGCATACATGCTTCTGTGAACAAAGTGTTTTGGCAAATTATAATCTATTTAAGGGTCTAATCGGGTCTAATTATCCTAATTACTCTTATCTTATGAATTAGATTAATGGTTGCTTATTTTCTAGAAAAAAAACAGTGTACGGTTCTTCTACTAAGAGAATTATGTGCTTGATCTAGGCCTACCTGATGATTTTTTTGGTTCACTCTTAAATCTTTCAGCTAAAGCTGTGGAAGCTGTAAAACCTAAACTTTAAGTTAAATATAAAATAAATTATATTTTCTCACGTTAGGTTTATAAAGTAAATATACGTATATCTTAGCACTTAAATAATTATATTATAACCTTTTTTTATTGAATTTATAAAAAGCTTTTTTTCATGCCATGACTCGTATATGAGTAACTAACTTTACGTATACGAGTCATGGCTTCTCTTGGAGCACTGGGATAATATCTTCCCATCGAAAACGTTACACCGCATTACAGAGGGGGGGGGGGGTGTCAGTAAAAATGTTACATAACACTTAAAAAATTATAAACTTATAAAATGTTTATTGGATCACGTTTTTAACAATGATCTAGGCTTAAAGAGACGGATTCCTTGCAAATTTTATTTCACACGGCGTGGTTAACAGTTAACTAAATCCTCTAAACAAAACCAATTAGAGATGGAAAACCATAGCCAATAACCGGCTTTCGGTTAACCGGTTTCGGAAAAATGGCCAAATTTTGCGGTACGTAATACTTGAACGCTCCCAAAGTAGTCAACTTTTTGCCAAGTTTTTCCAGGGACACCAAATTATTGGACTGCATTGAAAGATAATTTAAAACTACTGCTAAATCCCAAATGTGACTATACTTAGGCTTATTAAGCCTCATATTTCCAACCCTTTCAAAAAATCTTTTAATTTTAGGATCGCAACTAACATCAAAATCCAAAACTTGTGCACGGTAAAAATAAATTAGATTAAATTACTTAGTCCGTAAATGGTAATATGTTGCCATAGACCGGAATGGTAAAAATTACATAGTCCGTAATGGTAATGTTTTGCATAGACCGGAACAGTAAAAATTACATAGTCCATAATGGTAATATTTTGCATAGACCGGAACGGTAAAAATTACGTAGTCCAGAATGGTAATATTTTGCATAGACCGGAACGCTAAAAATTACATAGTCCAGAATGGTAATTTTTGCATAGACTTTTTATTATAAAAACAAACGTAAAAAAACGATCAGCTTGAACGATTTTTTTTATATTTGCCTACAATACTTATGGTGTGTTTAATAATTTTTTAAAAAATTAACATAGTCATATTAAAAGTGCTTTTAAAACAACTACGATATTTCAAGAACGCTTTGACATAGAGACTTGAAATTTGAAAAAAAATATTTACAACTTAGAAAATGTTTGTTCCAAATTGCAAGTGTTATTACATTCTTTTACATTCTTCTACATTCTTGTACGTTCTTTTACAATATTTTAGATTATTTTACATTATTTTACATTATTTTACA
>OY294051.1:18794945-18824911 GCA_958510825.1 Brachypterus glaber
GAAATTAATATCACAGGTAAATATTAGCGTATAGAGCTTATATATGCAATATGAGTCGGATCGGACTTGCACTTTGGGAGACCGCACCTTTTTAGTCATTTTTTTTTCAGTTTTTTTTACCCCATACCCCCAGTTTTGGGGATGGGGGGTTGAAATTAATATCACAGGTAAATATTAGCGTATAGACCTTATTATATATGCAATATAGGTCGGATCGGGCTTGTACTTTGGGAGACCGCACCTTTTTAGTCATTTTTTTTCAGTTTTTTTTACCCCACACCCCCAGTTTTGGGGATAGGGGGTTGAAATTAACATCACAGATAAATATTAGCGTAAAGAGCTTATATATGCAATATGAGTCGGATCGGACTTGTACTTTGGGAGACCGCACCTTTTTAGTCATTTTTTTAAAAAATTTTAACCCCATACCCCCAGTTTTGGGGATGGGGGGTTGAAATTAATATCACAGGTAAATATTAGCGTAAAGAGCTTATATATGCAATATGAGTCGGATAGGGCTTGTACTTTGGGAGACCGCACCTTTTTGGTAATTTTTTTAAGTTTTTTTAACCCCATACCCCCAGTTTTGGAGATAGGGGGTTCAAATTAACATCACAGATAAATATTAGCGTAAAGAGCTTATATATGCAATATGAGTCGGATCGGACTTGTACTTTGGGAGACCGCACCTTTTTAGTCATTTTTTTTAGTTTTTTTTACCCCATACCCCCAGTTTTGGGGATAGGGGGTTGAAATTAATATCACAGGTAAATATTAGCGTATAGACCTTATATATGCAATATGAGTCGGATCGGACTTGTACTTTGGGAGACCGCACCTTTTTAGTCATTTTTTTTTTAGTTTTTTTAACCCCATACCCCCAGTTTTGGGGATGGGGGGTTGAAATTAATATCACAGGTAAATATTAGCGTAAAGAGCTTATATATGCAATATGAGTCGGATCGGAATTGCACTTTGGGAGACCGCACCTTTTTAGTCATTTTTTTTCAGTTTTTTTTCCCCATACCCCCAGTTTTGGGGATGGGGGGTTGAAATTAATATCACAGTTAAATATTAGCGTATAGAGCTTATATATGCAATATGAGTCGGATCGGACTTGCACTTTGGGAGACCGCACCCTTTTAGTCAATTTTTTTCAGTTTTTTTTACCCCATACCCCCAGTTTTGGGGATGGGGGGTTGAAATTAATATCACAGGTAAATATTAGCGTATAGACCTTATATATGCAATATGAGTCGGATCGGACTTGTACTTTGGGAGACCGCACCTTTTTAGTTATTTTTTTTTAGTTTTTTTAACCCCATACCCCCAGTTTTGGGGATGGGGGGTTGAAATTAATATCACAGGTAAATATTAGCGTAAAGAGCTTATATATGCAATATGAGTAGGATCGGACTTGCGCTTTGGGAGACCGCACCTTTTTAGTCAAATCAGCAGATTAGATTCACCCTTTATCTCTTATATAAATACCTTTTGATAATAATAATTGTATCTTGACATTATTATTACCTATGCTATAGAATACTATACTATGTATAATTTTCTTATCTTGCTAAAAAGGATTTGTTTATCTTCCTAAGTCGTACGTCTGACAACGTCGCTGAGTTTTCTGGAAAATGCGAGGTTCAAGGCGAATTCGACAGGAAGGCCTTTTTGTTTTAACACGACATGGCAGACATTTTGTTTTGAAAAGCTATGCCTTAATATTTCTGTTTGTGATTGTAATTAATTAGGTAAGAACCTTTAATTATTTAAAAATCATTCTATAATGAACCTTTCACAATATGTGATATTAATTTTTCTTTTCTAATTTTCTTTTAGTTGAAATCATGTCTTTTCAAAAAGCACATGTTTAAGTTCCGACAATGCCCTTTTCCATAAGGTAATTAACTTTTAATTAACTTTTGTTGTTCTTAGTTATAATATTTAAAGGAAGCGTAATAATTACTCGTTTCTTTTAAATAGGGTTTTTACGGATAACCTCAATCATGTAATATAACGGAGGTTATATTTGTTCCTGTGTATATAACTTAATTTAATACCATAGTTATCTACCGTATTATTCCTTATCGATGAACTCAGAGTTTCATGGATTTTTGATGGCTTATGTGTTATATCTTATCACAATGAAGATATCACCATATTATCTACTTGTCGCTATCGTTGAGGCTTAGATGGAAGTTAAAGCTGCTACCATCTATAACTACCGTTAGAATTCTGCACCTATGAACTTTTAAGGTCACGTGAGTTTTTACCTACCATATAAAAATTTGTTTCGACATATGGAACTTATCGATAACTTATTTTTTTAACTGAAACATAGCAATTGTTTCATACTGTTCTATCTGTCCGTACTTATTATTTTTATCGAATATTGATCAAGTGCTTCACACACAATATTAATGCTACTTGCATAACACAAGTAACACAAGGATGTTGTACATCTTATGTTATATTACCTATTGTAAATATCCCAGAAGTGAATTTTGTACTTCCTAAATTTGTTTTATTTATTTTTTTTGAATGTAAACCACAAATAACCTTATTTTAATGGTACTATAATAGCGCATAAATCTGAATCCATTTTCTTAATATTTTTATCAACTCATTCAGATTTATGATTCTAATATACTGATTATAATACTTATATTTTTTTATTACTGAAAATCGTTTCAACAGAATGTATACTTATTTTTATTATAGAATGTAACCTATAATATTCTACTGTTATTTACCTGCCTCTCAAAGTTAAAATATAAAAATATACTCGTATTCACAAACATTGATTGAGTTTTGGATCATTTATCAATCAATAATTTGAACAACAATCTTGAAGAGTATTCATGATCCTGGCTCCCTTCTTTTAAATATATCTGTAAGTATATCTATAACATATAACACCCACAACCCGTGCTCACCGACCAATGACTGCCGTCGCAAATGTAGCTTAGTTTTTAGTAATCTGGTGGATTATTTATTTCCTTATTTCAACAGAATGTATACTTATTTTTATTATAGAATGTAACCTATAATATTCTACTGTTATTTACCTGCCTCTCAAAGTTAAAATATAAAAATATACTCGTATTCACAAACATTGATTGAGTTTTGGATCATTTATCAATCAATAATTTGAACAACAATCTTGAAGAGTATTCATGATCCTGGCTCCCTTCTTTTAAATATATCTGTAAGTATATCTATAACATATAACACCCACAACCCGTGCTCACCGACCAATGACTGCCGTCGCAAATGTAGCTTAGTTTTTAGTAATCTGGTGGATTATTTATTTCCTTATTTCTAGTTTAATTAACACGAACTAACGTGCCTATACCTATTTTGCCATATTACGGAAAGCTAGAAGCTACACAATGGCGCCCAACGTGTTATAAGACCTACACAACGTGTGTATGTTATGTTATCTTATGGTAATTACCGAATTTTATTTTTTACCTAACTTTTTACTTAACTGAGACTTAACTTTTACTTTTAACTTAACTTATCTCAGTTGCAGTATTTTTATCTTTAACTTACAAAATTTTCTCGTTAACTTACAGTTAGATTGACTTTGCTAAAAAAATAACTTTGAGGTGGATTAAAATAACAGGTTAAACTTACTATTTTTTTCTCGCTATAATTTTCTAAATTTTTCGCTAAAGGTTTTTCTATTTTTTCGTGATTGTATACAGTGAGTACACAATTTCTTCGTATAGAGTATATGTATTTACATACTACCTACAAATAGATTAATATTAGCGACTTATTTTTATTATAACGTTGGATTTTTTTATCGTGAATTTAAATTTCTACATAACGTAATTTTTTTTCGTTGTACCTAAAAAAATAACTTTTATATTCCGTTGAAATTTTGCATATTTATTGAAGTTTCGCATACTTTCTTATATTTAGATTTTTTCTCATGTTATCAGAGCTATTATCTTATAATAATACCGTTTATCTTTATCTATAAAAAATAACTTAATAATATATGGTTATTTTTTTTACTGCTCATAGAGGACAACCTTGGTTATGAGCAAGAGACTTTTTTTAGAGTTAATGTTATTCGGGTGTTTTTTTTGATCGGCAGGGCCACTTAACCTCGCTTTCCTTTTAGAAAAAATTAAGGGTTGGCTACCCAACGCGAATAATAGTTCCTCACAGGCTCAAAATACCTCTATATTTCTGACCCTGGCAAACGATTGACGGGCAGATACTGTAAGGTTAAACTAACCCGGACCCTGCGACACCGTTATTGGATTTCCATAAACACCGCTCGTAGTACCGATTATGATTTTTTATATTTTGACTGAAATTGTCGCGTTATAACTATAACGATATTACCTTGCATTTTAATTTCGTGAAAATAACTTTTTTTTGATTTTTTCCCTTGTTTTGTTTTGAATTTTATAGGCATCATGGCTTATGAGAGTGAAAAACTTATACCTAAACGTCTACTAATTTTAGAGGTGGATTATGAACTCAGAATTAGAGGTGTCGAAACTGAGAAAAACGCAGTATCCTGTCTGTTTTATTGAAAAAACAAAAGGTAAGCGATTTTGAACTTTTAGACCCAACTTTTGATAGTGAAATAGGTCATATTATTATATATATATATATATATATATACCTTGGAGTCAATAAAAAATCTTATTGATGGTTTTGAAGGGCCTAGATCAGACTCTGTTTTTCTTAGAGCTACCTGTCGTTTATTGCACATTTCGTTTGGACTTTTTCCTTTAGAAAAAGTACCGGAGGATAAAAAACAGGAAGCTACGACATTTAAAAATGAGGCATATGCAACTTCATTGCATCTTGAAGCACTGCTACATGCTGGTGTTACCGAAGAGAAAGAAAGTAATATTTCTCTTAATGAATCCCGAAACATTTCAGGCATAAATCCCTTACTTGTAAATCCCTCAGGCGATTGGAATGTTTCACCGTCTAACTTTACCCCTACTCACGGTAAACATGTACCTGTCCATAAATGGAATGTTAAGTTTGATGATACATCAAAAACATTACCTATAATTTCATTTCTCGAACGTATCGAAGAACTAGCTTTTGCTAGAAAAGTTTATAAAATAGAACTTTTTGATTCCCTTATAGACATTCTCGATGGAAAAGCCTTAATTTGGTTTCGTTCCATAAAATCTACCCTATCTGACTGGGATAGTTTTGTTAAGGCACTCAAACGTGATTTCTTACCTCCTGACTATGATGATGACCTTTGGTCACAAATAAAGCAATGAACTCAAGGAAAAAATGAGTCTGTTACTATCTATATTGCCATAATGGAAACTTTGTTTAATCGACTCATGAGACCACCTTGTGAGGTCACAAGAGTAAACATTTTAAGAAAAAATGTCTTATCTATTTATGTCTGTCACCTAGCTCTCACAGATATTACTACTGTGGCAGAATTGTCCAGTTTATGTAAAAAACTTGAGGATAGGCTTTCTTATAAATCTGCGTCTAGAAACAATGTAGTAAGCGTTCTTGAACCAGAGTTATCTTACCTAGACCAACATACAAAAAATACCTCTCAAAACAAAAGTTTCTTCGGCAATAAAAATAATAACTTCAAAAATAACTCCAATCAAAACGTGTCTAAACCCTCCCAAAATACCTCCCAAAATACCTCCCAAAATACCTCACAAAATACCTACCGAAATACCTCACAAAATAACTTCAAAAATAACTTTAAAAATTCTTTCCGTCAAAATAACTTAAATGACTCCACAAAGCCTCCAGTGAAATGTTGGAACTATGGTCATTACAATCATATCTACAGTAATTGTTCACCAAAACGCAAAATCTTTTGCTATAGATGTGGTACTCCCGATGTTACTCTCAAGCAATGTAAAACCTGTAACAAGGACCAGGGAAACTAATTGCTGAGGTGCGTCCTGCTGGCCACAGACCACCTCATCAACCCCTAAAACCCCTAACTGTAAATAAAATTCCCTTATCTTGTAAATATATCTCCCCTAACAAAAACGTTACCTATGAAAAATATCGTATCTGTAAATAAAAAGGCCAACCCCCTGGCCCTATCTACAGAAATGTCAGCCCTATCTTGTAAATATAACTCAAGTTATAAAAATACCGTAACTATAAAAAATACCGTATCTACAAAAAATACCGCACCTATAAAAAATAACGTATCTACAAAAAATACCGTGCCTATAAAAAATACCGTATCTACAAAAAATACCGTACCGATAAAAAATGCCGTATCTACGGGAAATACCGTACCTAGCATAAATACCGTATCCGTAAAAAGTACCGTACCTAATAAAAAAATTTTACCTACCGAAAATATTTTACCTAATAAAAATATTTTACCTAATAAAAATATTTTACCTAATAAAAATATTTTACCTAATAAAAATATTTTACCTATCGTTTCTAATGTATCTCAGCATAAAACTGTATGTACGAATCGCGACGTACAAACAAAGAAATCCATATCGAAAGTCAAGTCTAATGAGGCAAGACATACCTTACCTAAAGTCAAGTCTGACGAGACAAGACGTACCTTACCTAAAAATATTTACCGTACCGACAATAATGTAAACAAAAATACCGTATCTGAAAATAATTACCGCCCCAACAAAAATACCGTATCTGAAAATAATTACCGCCCCGTTAAAAATACAGTATCTAAAAATAATTACCTACCATTTAAAAATGTAGTATATACAAATAGTTCCGCAACACTGAAAAAGACAGTAAGTGGGAAAAGTGCCGTACATACAAAAAATACCGTACCTACAATAAATTCTGCCTTATGTTCAAATAAACAAAATACCTTACCGAATATTACTTTAGTAAATAACAGTAAATATCTTAACGATAATGAACAAAATTTAATAGAAAAGCCTACTAAACAAAGTAGATTTAACTTATCTGATTGGAAACTTTGGCTTGCTAAAGTGAAAGCATTTTATTCTAGTTCTAAAAATATTGCCGTGTCTCCCTTATTTGCACAAAAAGAAAACGATAACCGTCCTTATATAGATGCCGATATACTTGGTATAAAAATTCGTGGTTTGTTAGACTCAGGTTGTACAAATAGTTGTATAGGATCAGCAGGTATTCCTATTATCGAAAAACTTGGTTTAAGAATAAACAAAAGTACTATCTCAAAAGTAAATACAGCTGATGGTACGCCACAGACTGTTTCTGGTTTTGTTATATTACCTATCACAATAAACGATAACTGTAAATTACATACATGTTTGTTTAACCTCGTACTATTCTACTTAATTAAGCATCCCCTAAGTCCAGGACTTGTGTGGGCTAGTAGTAGAGGGAACCACCGGCTTATACTGACTTTCGAACCAGTTTCTAGGGAGTGTCCGTTTCACTTATCGCCTTCGCCAAATTTAAATTATTAATTAACTGAAAAAGGCAAATCGGCGCCAGTGAGAATCGAACTCACGATAGTAGACTTGCTATGCATACGCGCTAGCCACTACGCTATGCCTCCCATAGTTAGAGCTTCTGTTGTACCGTCTCTTAAACATTCTTTTTATTTGGGAATAGATTTCTTTAAAAAATTTAAAATAACTATAGACTATAATAGTAACACTTGGTCAACACCATATACTACCGATAACTTAAAACAAGAATTTACCGAACAAAATAATTTTCATGAAATATGCAAACTTGATAATTTAAATACCGAAGATAAATTAAGGGCACAGAAAGTTATTGATTCTTTTAGTGAAGTAACTAATGAAAATAAATTAGGCCTTACCGATAAAATTAAATTTGAAATAGACACAGGTGATGCAAAGCCTTTTAAACAAAAACAGTACCCAATGTCACCTTACCTATTAGAAATGCTTTTTAAAGAACTAGATGAAATGTTGAAACTTGGTGTTGTCGAAGAATCTGAATCTAGTTGGTGTTCTCCCGTCCTTCCGACAAAGAAAAAATCTGGCGAATACAGATTTTGTTTTGATGGACGAAAACTTAATTCCCTAACCAAACGTGATTCATATCCCCTTCCTCGTATCGATAGTATCCTTAACTCTCTGAAAGACGCAAAATACATTTCTTCAATAGATTTACGTAAAGCTTTTTGGCAAATACCTTAAGAAAAGTCTAGCAGAGAAAAGACTGCTTTTGCTGTACCTGGCAGAGGTCTTTTTCAATTTAAAGTAATGCCGTTTGGACAAAAACAACAAAGACTTATGGACAAGTTGTTTGGACCTAAGTACTCACCTCATATTTTTGCCTACCTTGATGATATTATTTCCAAAACTTTATCTGAACATAGTTACTTCATGAGGTAAAAGAATGTCTTAAGGATGCAAACCTTACCGTTAATCTTAAAAAGTGTCAATTTTTTAAGACTTCTCTTAAATACCTAGGCTTCATAATTGATTCCGAAGGTTTACGTACCGATCCCGAAAAAATCTCTACTATGATTAATTATCCTCGTCCCTATAATACTACCGAAGTTAAAAGATTTATAGGTTTGTGTTCCGTATATTCATAACTCACTTTTCAACTATCGTTTCTCCTATAAATGAACTACTTAAGACCAGGAAGAAAAAACAACCTATTCAATGGACACCAGAAGCAGAAAATTCTTTTATAAAGATAAAAGAAGCTTTAGTATCTTCACCAATTCTTTGTAGTCCAAATTTGAAAGAGGCAATGACTATTCAATGTGATGTGTCAGACCGAGGCATTGGTGGCTTGATTACACAAGAAATAAATAATACTGAACGTGTTATTTTGCATTTTGCAGCAGGTCCTTATCTAAGGCAGAAAGAAATTATAGTGTTACCGAGCGTGAATGTCTCGCTGTTATCTTTTGTATGGACAAATTTAGAGGTTACATCGAAGGTAGTCCTCATAATAATTACCGATCACTATAGTTTGCTTTGGCTGAACAGTATGAAAGAACCTACTGGTAAACTTGCCAGATGGAGTGTTAAGTTAGCGCAACATAATTTTGAATTAGTGCACCGTAAGGGCAAAGCACATGTCGTACCTGATGCGTTGTCTCGGATTCCATATCCTGAACAAGAGATTTCTGTTATCGACATTTCTGAAACTTCCTTTGATCCGTGGTACATAGATCTCAAAAATAGTATCGTTAAATCTCCCGATAAATATCCTCAATTTGATGTGAAGGATAACATTATCTATAAATTTGTCTCTAACCAGCTTCCTATGAAAAGCAATATTCCTGAATGGAAAATATTTGTCCCTAAATCTCTTAGGAAAGAAGTAATAGCTACTTGCCACAATCCCTCTACTGCAAGTCATTTACAGGAGTTGTATATTTGGCCAAAAATTAGGCGAGATATAACAAACTTTTGTAAAAATTGTCTTGTCTGTGGAGCACAGTAACCGTCTAATACAGCACGCGCTGGTTTAATGGGATCTGAAAAAACTGTCGATTACCCTTGGCAGGTCATAGCTGCGGATTTAATTGGTCCGATGACTCGGAGTAAAAAAGGTAACTCATACATACTTGTTGTCTCGGATTGGTTAACGAAATATACCTTGATTCATCCGTTACGTAAGGCTGTTGTCGCCCCAATAATTAAATTTATTGAGGAGAAAGTCTTCCTTGTATTCGGAGTTTCACAATTCATAACTGTGGATAACGGTCCCCAATTTGCCGGCAAAGAGTTTAAAAAGCTCGCTGAAAAATATAAAGTTCAAAAGATTTGGTATACACCGAAATATCATGCTCAAGTAAACTTTGTAGAAAGGCAAAACAAAATTGTTGGTACCGCTATGTGAAAGATCACAAAAATTGGGATCTTGAAATACCTAAAATCCAATACGCCATTAACACGTCAGTTAATGAAGCAACAGGATATTCCCCGTGTTTCTTAAATTTCGGAAGAAACATACCTATAACTGGTAATTTCTACGGTAAACTTGAAAGTACCAAAGGAATAGAATTACAAGCTGGAAATAGAGATAATTTTGTAAAAGATCTAATACATCTCAAGCATATTTTCAGTGATGTAAAGAAACATATGCATGATTCATATGTAAATAATCAAAAAGCGTATAATTTACGTAAACGAGATGTTTCATTCTCAGTAGGTGACAAGGTATGGCGTAAGAATAAAATTCTATCTTCAGCCGCAAACAACTTTTCTAAAAAGTTGGCACCGAAGTTTATTCTATGTCAAGTCACAGAGAAACTATCCAAAACCGTTTTGGGTTAAATAATGTAACAAACAAAACTGATGTTGGTACCTGGCATATCAAAGATTTAAAGCCGTACTATGGTTCTAACTCAGATGTTTCTGTTGGTTAGTTAAAAGCCTTGTATATACTTAGGTTAGTTAGTTTTAGTATCTTTACCTTTATCTTTAAGTAGTTTTAGTTTTTTTTAATGGTTTCTGATTCGCTTAGTGATTTAGATGGTAAGACTTTTCCCGATTTTGCCGATCATTTATATGATCAAACCCCGATTGTGACGAACTTAAATATAAATAGTTATATATAGTTCTTGACTATGTCTCCTTTTGGACGTTTTGTACGCGTAAGATACTACCCATTAAAAATCAGCTACAATATAGAATCAGATACTATTTACAATACTCACCCTTCAATTTTTTTTGAAAATCGTTTTTTTTTAAGTTTTAGTTTGATGTTTAATTATCGCAAAAAAATTAAACTGGGTTTTTTTTCTTTCGGAGAGGGGTGGTGTAGCAATTTGAAAATCGCTACAATAATTGTATCGTTTTCCTTATAAAATACCTACCAGTGATTGTTTGGTATATCTCGATACTCTGAAAACATTTATATTTTGAATAAATGTCTTCTTCGGCTTATCGTAAGAAATATTTTAAATAACCATACATATTGTTATTTATCTATCGTATAAGGTTGATACCGGTATAAGCAGCATCACTCCCAGACATCTTCTTAGATATATTCAAAGAATTGGATGGCTGAGAGGTTAAATTAAATGCTGCGACCAAAGGGAGGTAGTACAATGGGCCCAGCTAAGTGGCCTAAGTGCGTGTAGATAGCTACCCTCCACCCTAATAACCATAACCATAACCATAAGGTTGATACCGTTCCCATACTTGTAAATAACTTTAGTTTACCTACAATAAATACACACATACCTTAATATTTTATTTTATTAACAAGTTTAGTATTTTATCTCGAAGTCAACATATGAAGTTTTTGACATGACTGTTTATGTTTTCTTTGATAAATCTTTTTAATTCATTGATAATTATCTTTAATATGATTTATCATTACCCTACTAGTACATATTTATTGGAAAATATATGTTTATGTATATTCCTTGTCAACATCTTATTTTCTAGATTTCTCTGTTAATACTTCTCCCATGGTCGTAACAGTTACACAAAAGATTGTTAACACACCATTTTACAATATTATTCCTTTAGTTCTTCTCATTAGTATTTAAGTTATTCATTAGTTAAGTATTTTTAAAGATGTAAACAAATCTAGGTTTGTAAGGTTATGTTGAGAGCATTTATAATGCTGGAAAAACTACCGATTAATTATTATAAATTAAGTATTTCTTGTTTTCACAACATAATCTTTTAATGTTATTAATTGCATTAAGATGTTTTGTGAATCATAGAATAGTATACTATCACTAGTATAATTATTCTACCGTTTTTTAAGCACTGTAATTTGGACAAAGTTCTATATATTTAAATAGCCCTTTCTAGAATAATACCATATGAACAGTTCCATGTTGCCGGATTATTTCCATAGATCGTGGAATCTTTATCAATGTTTACTAATCATTTATCTCTTATATAAATACCTTTTGATAATAATAATTGTATCTTGACATTATTATTACCTATGCTATAGAATACTATACTATGTATAATTTTCTTATCTTGCTAAAAAGGATTTGTTTATCTTCCTAAGTCGTACGTCTGACAACGTCGCTAGAGTTTTCTGCAAAATGCGAGGTCTCAAGGCGAATTCGACAGGAAGGCCTTTTTGTTTTAACACGACATGGCAGACATTTTGTTTTAAAAATCTATGCCTTAATATTTCTGTTTGTGATTGTAATTAATTAGGTAAGAACCTTTAATTATTTAAAAATCATTCTATAATGAACCTTTCACAATATGTGATATTAATTTTTCGTTTTCTAATTTTCTTTTAGTTGAAATCATGTCTTTTCAAAAAGCACATGTTTAAGTTCCGACAATGCCCTTTTCCATAAGGTAATTAACTTTTAATTAACTATTATTGTTCTTAGTTATAATATTTAAAGGACGCGTAATAATTACTCGTTTCTTTTAAATAGTTTTTACGGATAACCTCAATCATGTAATATAACGGAGGTTATATTTGTTCCTTTGTATATAACTTAAGTTATTACCATAGTTATCTACCGTATTATTCCTTATCGATGAACCCAGAGTTTCATGGATTTTTGATGGCTTATGTGTTATATCTTATCACAATGAAGATATCACCATATTATCTACTTGTCGCTATCGTTGAGGCTTAGATGGAAGTTAAAGCTGCTACCATCTATAACTACCGTTAGAATTCTGCACCTGAACTTTTAAGGTCACTTATTATTTTTATCGAATATTGATCAAGTGCTTCACACACAATATTAATGCTACTTGCATAACACAAGTAAGACAAGGATGTTGTACATCTTATGTTATATTACCTATTGTAAATATCCCAGAAGTGAATTTTGTACTTCCTAAATTTGTTTTATTTTTTTTTTTTTTTTTTAATGTAAACCACAAATAACGTTATTTTAATGGTACTATATTAGCGCATAAATCTGAATCCATTTTAATAATATTTTTATCAACCCTGATATTCAGATTTATGATTCTAATATACTGATTATAATACTTATATATTTTTTATTACTGAAAATCGTTTCAACAGAATGTATACTTATTTTTATTATAGAATGTAACCTATAATATTCTACTGTTACCTCCCTCTCAAAGTTAAAATATAAAAATATACTCGTATTCACAAACATTGATTGAGTTTTGGATCATTTATCAATCAATAATTTGAACAACAATCTTGAAAAGTATTCATGATCCTGGCGCCCTTCTTTTAAATCTATCTGTAAGTATATCTATAACATATAACACCCACAACCCGTGCTCACCGACCAATGACTGCCGTCGCAAATGTAGCTTAGTTTTTAGTAATTTGGTGGATTATTTATTTCCTTATTTCTAGTTTAATTAACACGAACTAACGTGCCTATACCTATTTTGCCATATTACGGAAAGCTAGAAGCTACAACATTTTTATCGTATTTAAACATGTAGTTAATTATAATATAATGTTTTTCCTGTTAAAAAATAATGTTTACGTATGTTGAGCTAACCTCTTCTACTCGCCAGCCTTGGACCGTCACGATACAAGCGCCTAATTGCAGCTCTCCGTGCAGGAGTTTGTTTTGGTTTTTTGTTCTTTGGTGTTCTTTTTTCTAATGAGGGGACCTTGGTTTACGTTAACGTTAGTTTTGGCGTCTATTTGGTGTTTTTTTGTAAAAAAATGTTTTTTATTTAAAATAATATATTGACAAACGGTCAGCGCATGCGCAGTTTATCAAAACGCGGCATAAAGAGCTGCACATAAGGGTCAAAATCAAATTTTTATTACTTTCTTGTCCCCACCCTAAAAAAAAGTTATTCAATTTTTTTTAAGAATCCTACATATGTATGTACTACTCAAATGGTTTTATTTGAACACTTAAAATACAGTGTAATAAATATTTTATTTTGAGAGAAAATATTGATTTAATAGTAATTTTTATCGAAATTTTTTTGTCCCCATCAACATTTATATACATTTAAATATCTACATATTTATTTTATGTGTACAAAGTGTTGCATTATATTAACTTCTTAATAATTATTTTTTAGAAGACACTTGATAGTGTTATTATTTTATAAACTAAGCAAAGCTTTTGAGATCCAACAAAAAAAGTTGGTATCAATAATAAGTTTGTCCCAAAAAATTGATGTCCATCTACGTGGCAAAACGTAGTCGTTTATTACATTACAATGAAACGTTATATCACATATGTAATTATGCCCAAATAAACCCTATTTATTAAGTACTTAAATGTTAATGTTACTTTTCTTTTAATAACCCCACTTTTTTTATTGGGGGAGAATTTTCGAAAAAAAAAGGAGCGTACCTTTTTAAATATCCATCACCGTGGTTACAGTTTTTTTCTAATTTTCCGACTATGGAATTTTAAAATTATTATCTTTGGGTCTTAAACAATTGGCCTTTGTGATCCAATGTTCTGATAAAAATTTTTAGAAAAATAAATGAACATCTAATATTTTTTTTGAGTCGCTACTTTAAATGTCCATCTACGTGGTTAATGTCCGTATACGTGGCAAATTTGTATTTTTATTCTTTTTTGCAATGTCGCTTACCACTTAACTTGGAAAAAAATACTTTACACCAAAAGAAAGCTTATAAAATTCTCTACAAAAAATGTTCTATGCATTTTTAAGCTACGGCTAGGGCCCTTTGAGGCATAGGCACGAAAAGAGAAAAAAACTGAAAAATACAGTATATAACCAACTTTTTTTGCGATAAAACGCTTACAACATCGAATGCAAAAAAAAATATGTGACTGAATGAAAGCCTATATAATTACCTACAATAAATGTTATATGCATTTTTATGCTAATGTTAGGACTGTTTAAGGTACTCGCACAAAAAAAAGTCAGAAAAATACTGTACAAATTCTATTTTTTTGTGATAACTCGATAACTACTTAACCCTATGAAAAGAAGTTGGGAACCAAATAAAAGCTTACCTAATTCTCTACAAAACATGTCCTATGCATTATTGCGCTACGGCTACGATTATTTGATGTAGAGGCAAGAAAACGAAAAAAATAAGAAAAATAAGGTACAGTTTAACTCGCAACTGACCATTTTTTTTAAGTGAAAGTTGATGGGAAATTATTATTATATTTTTCGATTAATGCCTCTAAATTTTGCGGTATATTTTTAACTTGTTTTAAAGCATTTTTGTTAAAATAAATTGCTAAAAAGAAGTAAATTTGATATTAAGCCTATGTCCTATGAGTCCCTAGTGGCAGAAACCCCTGACCCGGGCCTGATATTGATTAAAAAAACTTATATAAGATTATTTTATGTTTATAAATTTCAGTTTAATTTAAAAATAGCAAAAGTTACTGTTTACAGTTAACTTACGCCTAGGCCCTAGATGTAACGGCCCTTAAACTGGACCTGATATTCACTAAAAAAGTAATATCATAATTTTATATATCTAAATTGTCGTGCGCGCCAATATTCAAGTGAACACATCACAGGATGTTGTATATTAAGTCGCACATGCGCAAGGAACGTCCTCTGGGACAAGGTCCATCTTGGTAGCATGTCATGTAAAAGCGTCGCTGTTATGATTGTGTAAATGTTACGTGTTCAAGTATTAATCTGTGATAATAGAAATAGTAAACTATCTACCAACTCGTATTCTTTTCCAATCCCGATATATTACAACTGGCGTACGAGGATATTAAACATTTTTGTGAAAGTGAACGGCAAAGGGCAGAGCTATGGCGACCGCAAATGGACACAATTTCGGTGAGTTCGACATAAAAACTCATGATTTTCAAATTTATTACGAAAGGCTGGAACAATACTTTATTTCAAATAAAATTGTTGAGGAAAAAGTCAAAATCGCGAATTTGCTGAGTCAAATTGGTATTGAATCATATACATTATTAAGAAATTTATGTTATCCAAACAAACCTAAAGACAAGACTTTTGAGGAATTATGTTACATGTTAAGGGAACACTGTTGTCCAAAATCAAACATCTGGAAGGAGAGAAAGAAGTTTTATGAGATTAAGCAAGAGGAATTTGAAAAAATTAGTGATTATTATGTCAGAATTACGAGTCACAGCGTAAATTGTGGTTTTGGAAACAAATTAACCGATGTGATTAAAGATAAGTTTATGTCGGGTATGAGAAAAGAAATTTTCGATAAGATGGTAGAAGAAAAAGAGTCAAATTCACTTGAAGAGTTGAAACAGGCAGCGACGAGAAGAGAGACAGAGAAACTTGAAAGAGAGGTACATTTTACAGGAGCGAGAAATCCGAGAAATAAGCAGCGATTTTCTGGGGGAAGACGCGGCAACCATGTAAGAGAGCAGGCAAAACGAATGTCAGCGGAGCGTGCAGTTAGCCACGGCAAATATGGAACCGGAATGTCAAACGGGAAGATTTGTGATGTTTGTGCGAAAGTTCACAAAGACATACCTTGTAGGTATAAAAACTTCATTTGTTCAGGATGCAATCAAAAAGGACATTTAATTAAGGCGTGTAAAAAAAATAAAAGGGTCAATTTCGTAGAAAGGTATGTAGAAAATGAAAATACAGAAAGTTTACCATTGTTTTATGTAAACAACACTATTAATAACCAATTTCTTTTAAATATTAGTATAAATAACATTGATTTAGATTTTGCTTTTGATTCGGGAAGCGCCGTAAGTTGTATTAACAAGGATGTTTATTATAAACATTATAAAAATGTTAAATTAAATAAAGACAATGTTGTTTTCAAAAGCTATAATGGAGAAACGTTTGTACCGATAGGATTTATATTAGTAAACGCAAAATACAATGATAAACAGAAAAAAATTAAATTATATGTGGTTAATGATGGAGTTTGCAATATTTTGGGTAGAAATTTCATGGAAAACTTTAATTTAAAATTTAAATTTATAAATCAAATAAATCATAGTTCAAACGAGGTTAAAAACATAATTGAAAAATATCCAGAAGTTTTTTCGGAAAAACTGGGTAAATTCAAACACGGAAAAATATCTTTATCAATAGATCCTAACGCTGTTCCTATTTTTTGTAGACCCAGACCTGTTCCACTTGCCTACCGAAAGCAATTGGACGAGCAACTGGACAAAATGCTGGAAGAAGGCATCATCACCCCCACCCAGGCTTCAAATTGGGCTACGCCACTGGTCCCGATCATCAAGAGTGATGGAAAATTAAGAATATGTGCTGATTATCGAATAACAGTGAACAAATATTTGAAAACCGAAGCATGGCCTTTACCTGTGATCGAAGATATTTTTGCAAAATTGCACGATGGAGAATATTTTTCAAAGTTAGATTTATGCCAAGCGTACAATCAATTTGAATTGGATGATGAAGCTAAAAAACTGTTAGTTTTAGCCACTCATCGAGGACTGATGGTCATTAACCGAATGCCATTTGGTATATCTCCAGCATGGTCAAAATTTCAAAAACATTTAGAACAGTTATTCATGGATATGGATAATGTGATAGTTTTTATGGATGATATTCTAGTCACAGGAAGAAATAAAGAGCACCACTTTGAAACTTTGGAAAAAGTAATCTTAAGACTCAAAGAAGCTGGATTAACAGTAAAGAAGGAAAAATGTGACTTCTTTAAACCAAGTGTAAAATATTTGGGCTTTAAAATTTCAAAAAATGGACTAGAAAAAGATGAAGCAAAAGTAAAAGCAATAGTAGAAGCACCTGCACCAACGAATGTGAGTGAAACAAGATCCCTAATAGGTATGTTAAATTTTTATTCTAAATTTGTACCAGATATGGCCAATATTTTAAAACCAATTTATTCTTTATTAAAAAAAGACACAACTTTTGAGTGGGATGAAAATTGTAAACTGGCTTTTAAAAAAATTAAAGAAATAATGTCATCTGACATGGTTTTGACACATTTCCACCCAAACCGAGAATTAATTTTAACTTGTGATGCTAGCGAAAAAGGGGTCGGTGCAGTATTAAGTAACAGAATGCCTGACGGGTCAGAAAGACCAATTTCTTTTATATCGAGACTACTCCAGGGGAGTGAGCTTAAATTCAGTGTCATTCATAAGGAAGCTTTAGCAATATTTTATGCTGTAAAAAAGTTTTACCATTATTTGGCAGGGAGATCCTTCGTTCTGAGGACCGATCATAGGCCATTGGTTGGATTGTTTGGACCAACCAAAGGAATACCTAAAAATCATGAAAATAGAATTCAAAGATGGGCAGCTTTCTTGTCAGGATTTAATTATAAAATTGAAAAAGTAAGAAGGGAAACAAAAAACGATAAAGAATTAAAGAAAATTCTAAAATACGTTGAAAAAGATTACTGGCCAAGACAGACGGAGAAATATTTAGAACCATATGTTCATCGGAGAGAAGAATTATTCGCAGAAAACGGAGTTTTAACTTACGGTTTAAGAATAATCATTCCTAAAAATCTTCAGAAAAGTATCTTGGAAGAAATACATGAAGGAGGACATTTTGGTGTAAATAAAATGAAAGCTTTTGCAAGATCTTATGTATGGTGGGAAACTATGGATAAAGACATTGAAGAAGTTGCAAAAATGTGCGAACCTTGTTTGAAAAATAAACAAAGTCCCCCAAAAACCATTTTAAATAGCTGGGAACCAGAAGAGGGACCATGGGTTCGTGTACATATAGATTTCTTGGGAAAATTCAAAGTAAAATTTTACTTATTAATAATTGATTCATTTTCAAAGTGGTTAGAAGCCTTTGAAATGAAAAGTATAAACACTGAAGAAACAGTTGAAAAATTGAGGGAAACCTTCGCAAGATATGGCTTACCAAAGGTTTTAGTGTCAGATAATGGATCCTCAATAACTTCAGAAAGCTTTGAAACGTTTTTAAGTAAAAATGGAATAAAACATATCAAATCTCCACTAGGAAATCAAAGATCCAATGGACAATGTGAAATAGCGGTAAAGTTATTTAAAAACAAGCTCAAAACACTGTTGGACGACCCAGCAAACCAAAAAGAGAAAATGTCAACGTTAGTGTCAAGATTTTTAATGAGCTATAGAAACATGGAACATGCGTCATCCAAAGAAAGTCCAGCGAGCATCATGTTTGGAAGAAATTTAAGAACTAGACTGTCACTGGTGAAGAATGGAGGAGAATATTCAACCAGCAACCATAAAAAGGTAAAAGATCAACTAGTAAAGTCAGCAAAAATCCAAGAAAGAGGATATGGTGGCGTTGGTAGGGACTTGAACATTGGAGAAACCGTTATGGTGGCAGATTTTAGGAAAAACAACCAGAGAACATGGACAAAAGCCAAAGTGGAAAAACGGCTAGGAAAAGTAGTGTATTTGTGCAGACTTCCTGATGGAAAAACATGGGTTCGTCATCTCGACCAGATCCATAAAGCTGAAGGCAGGCAAGGGAATAGGTGTGAGTCTCCAAGGAAAGTGACTGAAGCAGAGTCAGATATGAATAATGTTAAATTTGCTAAAGTTTGTTTTGACGAGAATGTTATTGTACATGACATTCAACAAAATGCACCAATAATCACAGATAATTTAAATTCAGCCCACCTTAATGACGAAAATCCCGTAATAAACGAAAATTCTGAGAATTTACCTCACTTTTCAGGTAATCATCAAGATAACTCTTTTAATATTATAAATAACGAGCAGAATAACTCAGAAAGTAATAGTAGCTCAAATAACTCAGAGATTTCGTTTAATAACGAAGATGTAGTATCTGAAAATATTAATTACTTGGTTTCTTTAAAAAGAAACGAAAAAAATAATTTGTTTGATTCTAGTGTTAATAGTGACAGGGAAGTTCCAAGGACTTCAAGATTTGGCAGAAATATAAAAACACCGGCAAAATTTAAAGAATTTATAAGGGATAGTTTAGGAGAAAAATCGGTAAAAACAAAAATTGTTAAAATACCCGAGAAAGAGGGTGAGTAACAGCCCGATTACAAATCTTGAAAACCTTGAAAAATCAGTGTCAAGAAAACCATAAATAAAAATACATATTAATTTTTAGGAAATGTATATTTTTAAAAGATAAATAAAAAAAGTGTACAACACGATTTACCATTTATTAGATCAATGCACAATATTAAAAACGTATTGTCAGTAGGATTTAACTAGCAAATCATTTTTAAAATAAAGTAAAATAAATAATAAAAGATAGTTTGACAAAAAACAAAAATATATAATAAAGTATATAAGTTAAGTACGAATAAAACAAAAATATTATTACAGAAAAAAAAATGATTTAAATAATTAAATTTTACGTTAAGTACTAAATTATATTTTATTACATAATAAAATAAACAAAAACAAATATTATGCATATTCAAATGAACACATCACAGGATGTTGTATATTAAGTCGCGATGCGCAAGGAACGTCCTCTGGGACAAGGTCCATCTTGGTAGCATGTCATGTAAAAGCGTCGCTGTTATGATTGTGTAAATGTTACGTGTTCAAGTATTAATCTGTGATAATAGAAATAGTCAACTATCTACCAACTCGTATTCTTTTCCAATCCCGATATATTACATAAATTAAAATTTTTGACATCAAATTTGGATATACCGACCACAAAAACCCATAAATACAATTTTAAATTTTCAATTTTTGAAATCAGATTCTGATTTTTTGACCCCAAAAACCCTATGTTAAGATGTTTTGTTTAATTTTGATATTCGAATAAATTTGTTGAAATTTTTAACTTATATCTAGCCAAGTGCGCACCACAGTGCGCCAAAGTGGGTAAAGTTTGGACTTTTAAATTTAAGAAGCTAGCAATAATTATAAATATAAGTAAAGCAAAATAACAATTATGTTTAACTAATTACAGTACCATGGAATAAATAAACGAATGTTTGATTGGATAGATAGCTGATATGACCAAAAAGTTAGAAGCAACAACGGTCATAGATTTTTCTATTAAAAGTAAGTACACCTGAATTTGTTTAGATACATTAATAAATATCGCTTAATATTGTTTTATTATTTACTACTAGAATGCCTTTGACAATTTTAATTTATGTCATGAAGTTTGTTCTTTATTGGAAGGTCACAATTTAGTATTTGTTTTTTGTTAGTACGAGTATTTTTAAATAAAATTATTACTATATATGCCATACAGGCCTGTGCACAAAGGGTACAAAGTTTCTACAAGTGTCCAATCAGCCTTTAGTGAAAAAACTGTATAGAAAATTTATGGGCCCTATTTGGTTTCAACATGAACATTGACATAAAAAATATTTCTCCAGCCAGCCTCTAGCAAGTGTATAAGAGAACTGACATACAATACCAAAATGCCCCACTTTTATTTAGTTTATTTTAGTTTTGTTCGTTCAGTACGGGGTTCATAGCCCCCAACACCTGGTCTCTAGGGACCTTTGTCAACCACACAGACCTCCTTATATCATCCCTGTTTTTTTTGTCAACAGCAGTATTTTTTATTATTTTAGGCCCCGCTAAGCCCCCCTAGATATGCGCATAATTTCTTTAAAAAAAATTATTCTCACCCTGAATAATAACTAACTATTTGTTAGTAACAAAGTCGTACTTGTCCAATTATTTAAACACCTCTTGTTTTTTTAGGAAAAGTTGGAGATGAGACAAGATGGATAAAGGAAGATACAATTCAACTTAATGGGATCCCAGGACAGCCCCCCCACCCCCCGGCCTTGGTTTGAGCCCCCCTGGTATTTTTTGGGGGCGCCAAGTTTGGTAGAAACCGTCAAGGACAAAGCCTTTTTCCTTGAAGGTATTTTTTTAGATACCGTCAGGGGGTAAACTTTTTTTTGTAAGGGTAATTTTTGGGGCAGCATTTTTTTTCAGGGGCTCCAAGTTTGGCAGAAACCGCTAGGGACAAAGCTTTTTTAATTTTTGGGGCGACAATTTTTTTTCGCTGATCCCCCTGGTATTTTTTTGGAGCGCCAATTTTATTTTACAGGGGCGCCAAGTTTGGTAGAAATCGTCAGGGACAACACATTTTTTCATGAAGGTATTTTTTTCTTTTTTTTAACCCTGGGGGCTGAGCCCCCCTAGATTTTTTTCTGGTTACGGACCTGTCCCAGGATATCATCTGAATTATTTTAATATTTTTTACTAGCTCTTTTTAAAGAAATACTTCTTTAGGGGCTATTCAACAATTAGGTCACCATGGGGTCAGAGGTCAAGTTACAAAAAGTGGGTGGGGGGGTTTGATGTATTAGTGGCGATATTTTTTCGGGGGGGGGGGGTAGAAGCCAAATTGACACGGGGTCAAAAGTTGTCTAAATTGCGGGGACGTAATTTTTGAATAGCCCCTAAAAATGTTAGAATAAACATTATGTTTATAATTAAGTACCTATTTGATAACAGGCGCGTATATGGGATTTTGTCTTGGGGGGGGGGGGTCCAAAATTATTAAAATTTGCGTTACGTAATACTTTAACGTTTCCAAAGGTGGGCGTCAAATTTTGTAGAAACGCCCAAGGACAAAGATTTTTTTTCGGAGAGTGCTGGGGGGGGGTCAGCAAGCATCCATTGTCGGACTGGGAAGCCCAAGGCTAGTGAGATTTCTAGCCTATGGGGCCCAGCTATTGAAAATGTAATTTTTTTTTTCCTTTCTAAAATAAATTTTTTCATTCAAAATTTGACGCCCCTACCAAAACAAAAAAAAAACACCCTTAGAAAAAAGCTTTGTCCCTGAGCGTTTCTACAAAATTTGACGCCCACCTTTGGAAACGTTCAAGTATTACGTAACGCAAATTTTAATCATTTTGGTCCCCCCCGTAACGCTATTTTCCTATACCATTAACATGGGCGTAACACTCCAAAATGACCCCTACCCCCCCTAGGAGCGTTACGTAATACTTGAACGTTCCCGTAGCGCCCCTACCAAAACAAAAAAAACCCTCCAAAAAAAAGCGTTTCTACAAAAGTTGGCGCCCCTACCAAAACAAAAGCAACACCCCCCGACCTCCGAAAAAAAAGGCTTTGTCCCTGGGCGTTTCTACAAAATTTGGCGACCCAAGCAAAAAACACCCACCATTATTTTAATTTTTAAATTTTTTATTTAAAATAACAAAAAAATATATAACAAATAAAGACTCTTGGGGGGTAAATACCCCCTCTAACCCCCCCATATGTACGCACATGTTTGATAAACTATTTTTCTTTATACTTATATTTTTTTTTCAGGTATTTACATAGAGTTTGTATTATAGTTATATTACAATTTTGTTTAAAAAAAAAATACCTTATTAACAGTGATCGGACTTTGGATTTTTTAACAGGTCGGCATTAAGGAAAACAGAATAATTTCATAAAACGCAAGATCATCTAAATTGTATTTAAAGTAACAAAAATACATTATTATTGTTATGTAATTCTTGTTTTGTTTTATTTTAATTTCATTTAATTTTGCTCTTTTGTCTATTTGTATTATTTTAAATATTCATTTGAAATCAAACTAATTTAAATCCCTACAGTCAAATAAAATAAAAAGTAAAACAAACAACAGTGTGTACATATTTTTTTTTCCTTTTTTAATGATAAGCGAACAGATTAAAATATTCGGTGTGGTTCCTAGGTTGTTAAATATAAAATAGAAATTGATCCACCTATTAAAATGAAATTAATTTACCTAACTAATTTTTAACTATAACAACTGTTAATTTTTTCAATAAAAAATTGTTTTTAACGTTTTATATAGAAAAAAAAAAGATTTTCTTAAAAAAAATCTGTCTGTCGGTCCGACTATCTCTCTGAACGGGAAATTTGTGACTACGATAACTCGAGAACGCTTGTAGCTAAGGACTTCAAATTTGGACTATAGCTTCATTATACAAAGTTTTAGACTAAGATTGTTTTTGATAAAAAGTGGGATGGGGTAAAATGAGGTAAAATGGTGTAAAACTTTTGTATTATTTTGTACCGGGTGATCCAAAGTTCCCGACCCAATCAGTTTTCTCCGAAACGGTAAAAGTTATCGACAATTTTTTTTTGGGTTTTTCGATGGGGTCATCTAAGCTACAAATTAAGGTGGATTGAAGGTTTTCAGTTTAGTGAATGATGGGCGTAATTTTTAGTGGCAAGTATAGGAAAACTAACTTAAATCGAATAATATTTTAATTTTATATATTTATGACACAAAGTCTTTAATATACATACAAGCGTTAAGAAGTTATTTTCTAAACAATATTTTTCACCTTAAGTGAAGTTATTTTAAACGAAAAAACATGAAGTCAGTGGTTCAGTTGGTTTAGGCAGTAAAAATATACAATGGTCTGGGTTCAAATCTCAACAGCGGAAGTACCTTTTTTATTAATATTATTTAAGTTTTTGTTATTTTTTTTAATAGTATTAGTTTTTTTGTGGTTTATTAATGTTCCATTAATTTTATTATACAGGGTATTTGTAGATTTTAAAACACAATAAATAGTTCAATCGTTTTAAATATAAAATTAAGAGTCAACACAATTTAAAATTTTAATTGACCACTAAAATTAAAAGAACTTTTACTTTCGGGTTTAGACCGTGTGGATGGGTTGTTAGTTTTATTTATAATAAATTCTCTATATTTTTTTAATGCATTTTAACGCAAAAAAGGCCTAGTAATAACACATAATTTTTGTATTGAAATAAATGTTATTAAACAAACCTAATAAGATATTATTTGGAACTTATCACCTTTTTAAAAAGCATTCTTTAAAAAAAAAAGCCAAGTGCCCCAAAACCGTGTTAATGTTTTTTACTTAGAACAGTACGGACAACAAATTTTATAAGAAAAAAGGAGTGACTTTTTTTCTTTATTTCATTTATTTTAGGAGTGTCGTGTAGAAGAATTTTCTCTCTTGAGTTTAGACCTTGTTGATGGATTTAATACCACGACCAATAATCGACATACATGGTCTAAGCCCCAAACTAAATTTTCTTTTAACTTTAGTGGTGGTAAAATTTTAAAATTTAAAATTATGTTGACGGTTCATTAGGATACCTAGAGTTCTGTTTTTTTTTATTTTAGAGGTTTTATCCCCCAAAGTTGTTAATTAGCGTGAGTAGATTACCACCCTATTTTTTCAGAATAAAAAAAATAGAGGTGGCGCACAGCCAGGGCTGTAGCTATGGAGGGATAGGGGGAACCACACCCACCTATCTTAAAATTAGAAAACGTTGAATATTTTATGGGTTAACACTTTTACTGCCAAGGGGAAATTAGTTGTCTGTTCGCTGACACCATGTTGCGTAGATTAATACAGTTACACCGAGTATTCTCGTAGTGAGCCTCCAGCAACATACTGCCAACTAAGAATTAACTTGTATTTGGCAGACAACATGTTAAAAATAAAAAAGTTGTAATTTTAGCTGTAAACGTTCTTTTTTTAGTCATCAACTTTTTTGTCGAGGGAATAAAAGTTTTAATTTTAGACTAAAAAATGAATTTCTACCTTCTCCTCCCCCCCCCCCACACTAAATCTTCTTCGCTAAGGCCTTGTAATTTTAGCAGTAGTGAATCTTGAAATTAGAAAAAATTGCATATTTCATGGGTAAAAAATATAACAGTTGTAATTCTAGCAGAAGTGGGAACGTTTTTTTTTAGTCATAAACTGTTTTGTCGATGGTCTAAAAGTTGTAATTTTTGTCAAAGATTGCATTTTAAAGAGGTGATAAGTTCCAAATACATAGCTTATTAGATTGGTTTAATAAAATTTATTTTAATAAAAAAAATTGTTAGGCCTTTTTTGCGCTAAAAGGCATTAAAAAATATAGAGAATTTACTACAAATGAAACTAAAAATCCATCTGCACGGTCTAAACCCGAAATTGAAAGTTATTTTAATTTTAGTGATCAATTAAAATTTTAAATTGAGTTGACTCTTAATTTTATATTTGATTGAACTATTTATTTTCTTTTAAAATCTACAAATACCCCGTAAAATAAAATTAATGGAATATTGATAAACCACAAAAAAAAACTAATACTATTAAAAAATAACAAAAACTTAAATAATATTTATAAAAAAAGTAGTACCGCTGTTGAGATTTGAACCCACACCATTTTTGGAAGTTAGCAAATCTAACCTGCCTAAACCAACTGAACCACCGACTGCCTGTTTTTTCCTTTAAAATAACTTGACTTAAGGTAAAAAATATTATTTACAAAATAACTTGTTAACGCTTGTGTGTATATTAAACACTTTGTGTGATAAATATATAAAATTAAAATATTATTCGATTTAAATTAGTTTTCCTATACATGCCACTAAAAATTAAAAAAATGACTATCGCTACGCCCACCATTCACTAAACTGAAAACCTTAAATCCACCTTAATTTGTAGCTTAGGTGACCCCATCTAAAAACCCGATCAAAATTTTTCCATAACTTTTACCGTTTCGGAGAAAACTGATTGGATCCGGAACTTTGGATCACCCGGAAAAAGGAAAAATACGATCAAAATTCAAAAATATTTTGGATAGAAATTATGGTTTGCAAATAATTAAAGACATTTATAAAAAAAAATGAACAAAGAGTAGAAGCCACTTGGGTTGAAAATACACCAATAATAGCATACTACGCCCAGAGTATGCGAACCTAGTTTTCAGTGCACGAGAGAGTTTTATTTAAAAAGCACTTGATTTGCACTGAAATGGTTTGCGTATACTATTTTTCCTACGACCTAACACCCAAACATCCAAAAAAACGCAAAAAATTATCTTAAAATTAGTTTTTCAATTTGAGGTTATTTGTTTGACTTTTACTAATTTTCTGACAGCAGATATGTAAAATCAGCTGATTATCACTTTCCAACCGTCGTCATAGGCAACGGGTGGAAAACAGGCACTAACTACTAACTAGGTCGTAGGAAAATACGTTTTTCTTTGCACCACTTACATCGGTAGACATGGAAAGGTCATTTTGCTCACATAAATGGGTTTTTAATAGAAAAAGAAATGCATTGCTTAAAAAAAATAGAAAAGATAATTTACTTTAAAAATAAAATACTTAAATAATTTCTTACATAACGCTTTTATTTACTATAGTAATACAAAAAACCACATCTGTATACAAGTAATGTTGTTAGTAAATCACGTTTTCCTTAATGCGGACCTGTTAAAAAATCCAAAGTCCGATCACTGCTTATTAATTTCTTGTTTTTTTTTATTACCCACATAACCATTATATGGATTTAGGCGGTCGGCAATTTTGTCGAATGCCTAAATCAAAGTAATGGTCCAAATAAAATAAAAATATTATTTTTAATTTGAATAAGCCGCCATTATGTGCCAGCTGATGTTTAGTTCGCATATCATTCATAGGGCGGCGACACATAACATTCGTGGTATTATGTGTTGCCTAACTTTAACATGGGGCTTGGGTTTCTGGTGGGTGTTCTGTGTTGACAATGCAACGCACGGAAGAAATGGTTCTGTGTTTACACTGTAATATTACAATGAAAAAAGCTTCTATAATCTAAACATTCATTATCTAGGTATGCTACTACTAGCATAATTATCCTCTATACAGAGGGAACTCCATTACCTATAGGTATGGCGCCATTGTTGGGCAGGGCTGCATCCAAATTCTTCAATTAGTCAAGCAATTACCTTGTTCCGATATTTGAAACCTTTCCGGTGTGCTACCCCTTTCAGAACTTATTTTGGGCTCCTCACAGAGATCGGTGTAAAATTTAAGTTCTTCATACTTGAATGGTCATTCTAAATCCTCAATTTTTCGACGCAGTCTTCTCCTTTTTCTACTTTCCTTATCTACAGAGGTTCTATCACGTTTTTGATTAATTTTTAAACAAAAAATAATATAATTGTGCTTTCTTTAAACAAGAAACTCGAAAAACACTGTGTATTCTTTCGCACAGAAAAGAAGAATGAAAACATGGTGCCAGAGGAAGTGGGACAGGTCCGTTAGGGTCGGAAAAATTAATTTTATTTTTATTTTTACTTTTTAAAAACACTGTGTAAGTCCAGCCAGATTCTTACAACACTGGGCGCTCGGCCATTTTCAAATTGCTTTATTTTTTTGTGGTAACTTACCTTACATATTTATACTTTAAAACCGGTTATGGACTATTTAAAAAAAAATTGTTTGGTCGTGGCGACCATTTTAAGCTTGCGGTGCGCGGCAAATTTTGCCTTTTTAGCATATTACGATATTTTAAATATCTCCGGTTGTAAATAGGATAAAAATTTAAAGCCTGCAAAATACGATAAGCTACATTTTTTGCCTAAAAACTTTTTTTAAATTATTTTTCAAAATTGGTTAAAAATAGACTAAAATTTACAGTAAAAAAATCCTAAAAAGTGAAAATTTAAACTAACTAATATTTCTAAAAGGGGCCTGACCTGGGGGTCAATATTTTTATTAGATAGCTACTTATGGCTGCTAAGTACCAACATATTTTCAGAAATAAATATTTTTTCTCTATTTTTTTACAGACGTCTAAACTTTCGGCTTTTCTAATATTCTATATTTAGGCCCCAATATCTCCAATGGGATATATTTTTTTAAATATTTTATATGTTAAATCCCTATACGTAATTAGTCTACAGTATTATTTGTTATTATTGTATTATTTTCCTCTAAGGGAACGTTCAAGTATTACGTAACGCAAGTTGTACCAAAGTTCATACACTTCATACACCGGTTCCCGCGTTATTAAAGGCTGTAGAGATCTTATATTTTGGCTATCCCCCCTAACATACCCCCTATTTAGAGAAAAAATCTAGCCAACAAATAATACTGTAGAATAATTACATACATGTAATTAAAGCCCTACATGTAGGGCTTTAAAATATAAAATATTAAATGTTTTCCCAGCTGCCCATTGGAGATATTGGGACCTAAATGCAGGATATTATTAGAAAAATCGAATATTTAGAATTCTGTAAAAAAATAGGGGCAAAATATTTAGGGCCACTTGCACCAACTTTTGGTACGGGATTATCTCAGCTAAACCGAGTTTAAGTTAAAAATGCTGCGTTCTGATTGGTCAGCCGTCAATTTAATCCAAGTTTAAAGTTAAACCATCATTGGTGCAAGTGGCCCTTAGACATGAAAATATAAGTATTTATTATTATTATTTATTATTTTTTTTATTTTATTTTTTTTATTTTTTATTTAACTAGTGTAACGATTAAAAAGACCTCTCGTTCTTTTTACTCATTACAAAGGGATTTTGTTCAATTTTAAACGATTTACCTAATTGATTTATTTACTTAAGTTAGGCAACTTAGAATACTAAAACCTGTTTTATTGGTTGCATAACCTATTTCTCGTATTTCGGTAGGAATATGAATTTTTGTTGGTTGGCGACACTGGTCACTGTCTAGAATTATGGACATGTAAGTCATTTGTGCGTCATTACGAATAATCTAATTATAATGGAACCATCCGTTATAATTATAGCTAAATATGTTAACAAACATTAAATACTAAGTGTTGTGGATGTTATCCGATAAATATCTTCATCAATTCCTTATCGATGGTGAGTAAAATACATTTCTACTTCGTGTGTTTACAAGTCACATGTGACATATTTTTAATTTTCGTTTTTCCTTGTTTTAGTTTTCGTTTAGAAGAACAAATTAATACTAAATATTATCTAGAGGCTTCAGTTAAAAAACTGGGTAAGCTTTCAATTTGTGTTTACGTAAATTATACTTTTTATAACCTAACTTTTATAAAAGTCTAATTTGTGTTTTCTCTATTCCTATAGAGCCTTTTTTGGTCAGATCTTTTTCGCCAAAGAATCTTTGTCTGGACCTGATCTTGGAAGTTGTTACCCAACATCTCTATTTTCTGTTTGTTTTTCTGGAGTAATCTGGAATTATGAAGTTTTGTGTTGTTCGTATAGCTTCATGCAGCTGTGTAGGTGATCCTACTCAGGTCTATGCGCTGTAGAAATGTTCCCGTACCTTTTAGACCATCTACACATCATCCCACATCTAGGGGAAACCAGCTAAGTACCACTTATAATAAAGAACATGATCTTGCCACTTTTTATTACCTATAAAGTTTATTTAATAATGTTTTATACATCTCCTTCATATGTGCCATATCTATTTTGATAACAAAAATTTTACAAACTTTTTGTAAACC
>OY294051.1:18825111-18861931 GCA_958510825.1 Brachypterus glaber
AAACAAATAATGTTTAGCAATGCATATAGAAAATAAACAGTTTTTTAACCAAAATGGATTGCGTCACACCACACTAACCTTGGCCAACTGTTTCATTTCACTAATATATCTACACACTACTTCCTTTATTAAGTGGGAGCAGTAATTAATTCTAGGCCCGTGTACCAGCTTTTTGACAAACTTAAAATAAACTTGGAGAGTTTAAATTGGTACACATGCTTAACTCATTAAAAATATAATTTTATATCATATAAAACATACACCGCCCTTGCCCTTAAAATTTAAAAAAAAACTTTTTTTACCTATGTTAGACTAAACTAAAACTAACTAAAATTAGGTTACATACTCATCCAGTGATAATTAAACTTTATAATAAATTTAATACCTCCTGTTATCACCCCATTATTCCCATACGCCTACACGGCTAAGTTAACCCCCTTTCTATTTCACCCATTTAAAATAAACCTAGAGAGAGAGATAAAGTTTGGTACACATGTGCATGTTTAAGCATATGCTTAACTCTGATTAAAATATAATTTTGTATAAACCCTCCTCGCCCCTAAAATTGAAATAAACCTTTCCTTTATCCACGTAAGACAATTTAAAACTAAAATTAGGTTTAACACAATGTAATACATAATTAACACGTATTGATAAAAAAAAAATAAATATTAAATACATAAAATATCACCGTGATCCCCTCAATCACCCCCATGAGGCTAAATTAACCCCTCTTTTTTTCGCCCACTTAGAATAAACTTAGAGAGATGTGGGCTCTTATGTCGTCCGGACACTGGTCCAATTTATTAATTATTATAATAATTTTAATTATTTGGGTCCCCGTATTTCAAAATGTAAGTAACTACCATTTATTTAGAAATATAATATTTTTATAATTTGTTAAATTATTTTTTATATTTCAAAAAACGATTTTTAGTATTCTATATTATATTGTGTATGTATATTTTAGTTTCGAGAGACGGGCGTTGCCTAGCGTGAAAAATTATTGTAAACTATTTTATATGAAATAAAGAAATTATAAAGAAAAATTCTGGCATCGGACAATTTTATTAAGTCAATTTTGGGTCGTAGATTTCGAATCTGTAATCAAATATTTCGGGCCAGGTCAGGATTTTTTACTATACTCACTTAAATTTGTAAATTCAATAACAAGTTTTATTTTTTGTATGTTTTCTGAAGTTATTTTCAGGTAATTTGATACGAAAAATCTCAAAATGTAAAAAAAAAACAGGTTTTAAAGATATAGTTATTTCACATATTTGCACAAAAAATTGGAAACGGTTTAAGCTTAAACTTGGCATGAAAACGTGACAGAAGAGTAAATTAGCTAGTTTAAACTATTTTTGTCTTAAATGGGGTGAAGAGGGGGGAAATGAGTATTTTAATATGTAATACACCATAGAGAGGTATATTTTCGATATATCCGAAAGTTTCACGAAGTGAACAATAAATTCATGTTTGATATTTTTAATTTTTGGAATAAAAAATATCTAAATTCATTAAATTTTATTAATATTGAATAAAAATAAGCTAATGACATAAAAATCACCTTAAAATTGCATTTTAGTTGATATTTTGTTATAATATTACATATTAAGCTGTTATGATTTCAAAAAGTTATAAAAGTGATGTTTCGATTTTCTAGGATATACTCGAGATGAAAATATCCCGTCGCTATAACTATGTCGTGTTTTTTATTGTTTGAAAGCTATATTATGCTAGTTGAAAAAAATAGTCTAAATATCTATTTAATTGTAACCAAAAACTTATCTAACTTATTCGAAGTAGTAGGTAGATTTTTTAATTTATTTTTAATTCATTAGATATCTAATGAATTAAAAATATACATATGTATAGGTATAATAAGAACAAAGTTAAGAACTTCAATTTTATTTTTTAGCTCTTTTTATTTTTTACTATTACGTTTGCGTCATAAGCCCAGCAATACTCTGCTAGCATACGCGTTCTTGCCTTTTGTTCTAATATCTTATAAATTCAATTAAAAAATTTAATGCCAAAAACGCTCGCGCCAATACCAGATTTTTACGGAAAAAACACCATATAAAATGTATATATAAATTAACAACTTTAAGTGAATATAGAAAAAAATACTGTCGTTACCCGAAAAATCGAATTACACATTTATAATCTACGACCCAAAATTTACTTAATAAAATTGGTCCGATGCCAGATTTTTTTTCTGTTGTACTGTTATAGCCTAACATTATCCTTTATAGTTTTATACAGTGCAGTCTGGAATCACCCTATTAACTTTTCAGTTACAAGTTAAAAAACGCTCTTTTTTTATTTTCTATTTTGATATAAAAAAATCCAAAATGTTAAACCCTTTCAAATAACCTAATGTTTTTTTCAAATAGCAACCTACCCCTTGTAACACATCGTTGGAAAGGTAATTTATTAATCTTTATAATGGTGTATGATTAAGCCTAATTTGGTGGAGGGCTTATGAAAAAATGGAAGACTTTCTAACGGTGTATGATAAAGCATAATTTGTTAAAATTTTTATGAAAAATGGCATGATTTAATTTTTCATACGCACATGTGAAGAAAATTTTAGCTTACAATAAAAGTTCAAATTTATGTCCTTTAGCTGTTTGACAGTGGGCTAGGAGAAGTATTGTTTCCTGCTGTACGTTATTAATAATTTCATAACTAATACTATAGCCCTGTATCGTTCACGTATTCTAGTTTTAAAGTCTTCCATTTTTTAATAGGCCCCTTACCCTTTTTTTAAGCTTAAGTAAGTAAAAAGAAGATAAATTATGTGTATCTTGTTTTTATACGATAGAAAGGAACAATAAATGAAAAAATAACAATGTAAAATTATATAAATAACCAAAGTTTTTTTTATCGAATAAAAATTAATCTTCATTTCAGGGTTGAAGATAAATAAAACACACCCGGTACATAGCGGTCCAGAAGTCACCCCCCTCTTAGCTTTTAAACGTGTAAATATTGACTTAAAACTTTGAACAAGATAAGTTAAACTATCTTTTTTATGATATCTGATTTTTGTACTATTAAAATGTGGGCAAGAGGGCATGGGGGGACTTTTTTAAATGTAAAGTGGGTTGTGTGACATCATACATCAAATTCTCTATTTGACACGAGGGGTAAACCGATAAAAAAAATGCACACCTGAATTCCTTCTAGGAGGCAATCCTTTAAGATTTCTTTAAGATTTCCTTTAAGATTATCTCGATTTTCTACAAGATTACTTCAAAAAATCTTAAAAATTAGTTAAAAAAAGGTCCCACGTTTGGTAAAAGTGAGATTTTCTGGGATTTCTTCGAGAGATTACCTCATCTGTTTACCCCTCGATTTGGCCATATATTTTATTTTAATTTATTTTTAGATATATTTTTGCTCTCCTGGCCACATTTTAAAAGCTAAAAATATCAAATATAAGCCAAAAAATAGTTTAGGTTGTCTTATTGACGTGTTTTAAATTTGAAGTCGATATCTCAACTAGTTCAAAAGTTAAGATTTTTTACTCATAATAATGTCTGCCACATTTTAAAGGAAATAGCGTAAAATGTGCGCTGCTGTGAATAGTTACAAAGTGGAATCCACCTGTATATTTTTTGTATATTATATACATTTAAAAAGCAAGGCAGCATCCGATATTCTGCTGTGCGTCGATAGAAGGATGCCAACATTAACGCTACATATATCGGATGCCATTTTGCTTTTTAAATGTATAATATATACAAAAAATATACATGTAGAACTCCTTGAAATAACCTTTATACACTTAACCACAAAATTAAGGGAACTGATTTTTTTTTTTTTTCATTTTTTTTACACAATTTTACATTAATTACCTAATCGAATTTCGAAACAAAAATTAAAAAAAAAATATTTAAAAATTTTCAGAAAATCAAAACAGATTCATTCAGGTCTATTCACGTGCGTAAACAATATTGCTATTTTGCCAATATGTCTAAAATATCAATAATGTTTACGCACGTGAATAGACCTGACTAAGAAAAAAATAATTAAAAATACTTTAGTCCAAAATCAAAAAAAAAAAAAACCATGTTTGGTAGAAACTATCAGGGACAAAGCTTTTTTCTGAAAGTATTTTGGGGCGCCAATTTTTTCTTTGAAGGGGCGCCAAGTTTGGTAGTAATCGTCAGGGACAAAGCTTGTTTTCATGAAGGATTTTTTGGGGCACCAATTATTTCTAAGGGCGTCAAGGTTTGGTTGAAACTGTCAAGGACAAAGCTTTTTATGAAGGTAATTTTTTTTGGGGGGCGTCAATTTTTGTTTGAAGGGGCGCCAAGATTGGTAGTAACCGTCAGGGACAAAGCTTTTTTCAATAAGGTATTTTTTGGGCGCCAATTTTTTTTTTTAGGGGCGCCAAGTTTTGGTTGAAACCGTCAGAGACAAAGCTTTTTTTTTGAGGGTGCCTTCCTGGGCTGAGTCCCCTTAGATTTTTTTCTGGTTACGGCCCTGTGCCTACAAGATTTTCTTGGCAGAACGACCGACAGATCAACCGACCGATAGACCGACAAAAATTACCCCTTCCAGAGAGGAACTCTTAAGGAACACAGGAGGAACTCCCAAGGAACTCGGAGAAACTCCGAAGAACTTGGAGGAACTCTAGAGGAACTCCGAAGAAATCGGAGGAACTCTGGAGGAACTCCGAAGAACTCGGAGGAATCTGAAGGAACTCCGAGGAACTCCGAAGGAACTCAGAGGAACTCTGAGGAACTCTTTGCAAAAATAAACTCTTTTGTAAAAGGAACCCCGCACAAAACCCCGTGTTTTTGGCCTTAGGCTAAACTTGCTGGAAATTATATATTTTTTTAACCTTCATGTCCTTAGTAATTAACCGAAATTTCAGTCTAATTGTATGTACAGTTTTCGAGATATCGAGCTTTAAAATTGGTAATTTAGAATTCAGGAAAATTTTACACCTGTTAAAATTTTGTGCTTTTTTAATGTCAGTTTTTTACGTATGATTAAACTCAATGGTGCAAACTGAAGGTGTTTAGATGCTTTATTTAAATGTGTTATAACATTGGCCACAGAGTGTTTTCCTTTTCCGTGGCAACAGCCTAAAACAGGAAAAATAATAAATATTAAAAATGCTTATTATTAATTTTGGTTTAATATTAAAAAACAGAAAATCTAACTAGAAGAAGAGGTATTGCTAAAGTAAAGTAGGTAAACCAACTAAAGAGCCTACATTTGCATAGTGGAGCAAGGGGCATGAATGTTGAACTGTTATAAAATTACTTATTTCTGTATTTAAGATAATCATAGTATGGCTTGCAATGGAGGCAGTTAAACCAAGTTAATCAGGTTCTCAAAAGTAATTTAAGCGTGGTAGGAAAAGGGGTACCTATAGATAGGCTAATTACTTAAATGTTTAAAAGGAAATAAAAATAAGAATCTAAAATAATTGAAAGCGAAGCTTATTAGAGTACTCAAAGTCCTTCTGTTTGGGAATGATTGGTGTAAACCACATAAAAATAGTTTAACTCGATTTAATCAGCTAAAAGTTTTAAATTCTCGGTAAATCTTACAAATAAATGGTATTTTAGAAAAGGTATTGCTAAAGTAAACTAGGTAAACCAACCAAGGAGGTCCTACATTGGCGTAGCGGGAAAAAGGTATAAATCTTAAAGGTTTTATTAGATTACTTATTGCCATTTGCCTAGGATTATGGTGAATTTGGCATACATAGCATGATATATTTTGTCAAAATGCCATTTTTAAATACTCTGACACTGAATAATGTATGTACATCTAAATAAGTTCTTATTGTAGGTAGAATATTTATTTCCATGGTTTTATAAAGATTAAGGTTTTATTATTAAAATACTACTTTATATAATAAAATATAACTTTATATAGTAAAAAAAATTAATCAGTTAAAATTAATTATTAATAAAAGAAAATCGTCAAATAATTATAATTCGTATACACTTGCTCAAAGTTAAAAATAATTTCTCTCATGCTGATAAGTATAACTTTTATCAAAAATAAACATAGACTTTTCCTGAAATACCAAGTAAATATATTTTTTACACGTTTTTGTTTCATATTGAACTATATGAATCAAGAACTACCTGGATAGAAACTGGATAATTAGGTAAAAGATAAAACCCAGGGTGTAAGACTTCCTATAGGAAGATATGGAATACCTATAGTTGTAAAGAATATTCCTCAAACCAATGAACCATTGAATCCAAAGATCCGATATTCTTTATTACCAAATTATATTAAAACTAATTTTATTAAGATAGAGCACACAAAGGTGAAGCAATTAACTAGTTTTTTATTAACTTTTAGATTTCTATTTTTATCGATTTTTAAGTAGCATTTAAGTAATTAGCCTATCTATAGGTACCCCTTTTTTTACCCAGGGGAGGATTTATTTCATTTTAAAGGGGGGGCATCCATAAGGAAAAAAAATTGCGCATTCACCAAAAATATAATTTTGAAGTTATTTCTATGCTAATATATCTCCCTGGGAGGGGGGGGCTTGGCCCCCATGGCCTCTCCTAATTCCGCCCATGTTCATACTACGCTTAAATTACTTTTGAGAACCTGGTTAACTTGGTTTAACTCCCTCAATTGCAAGCCATACTTCGATTATCTTAAACACAAAAATAAGTAATTTTATAACAGTTCAACGTTTCATGCCCTTTGCTCCACTATGCCAATGTAGGCTCTTTAGTTGGTTTACCTACTTTACTTTAGCAATACCTTTTCTAAAATTCCATTTATTTCTAAGATTTATAGAGAATTTAAAACTTTTAGCTGATCGAATCGGGTTAATTTATTTTGATGTGGTTTACCCCCATCATGCCCAAACAGAAGGACTTTGAGTACTCTAATAACCTTCGCTTTCAATTATTTTTATTCAGTAACTTAAAAACTATAAAATATATAAAAATTATGAAATTCTAGCCGTTAGATTTTCTGTTGTTTAATATTAAACCAAAATTAATAATTAGAATTTTTAATATTTATTATATAGCCTGTTTTGGGCTTTTACCACGGAAAAGGGAAACACTGTGGCCAATGTTATAACACATTTAAATAAAGCATCTATACACCTTCAATTTGCACCAATAAGTTTAATCATACATATAAAACTGACATTAAAAAAGCACAAAATTTTAACAGGTGTAAAATTTTCCTGAATTCTAAATCAGCAATTTTAAAGCTCGATATCTCAAAAACTGTACATACAATTAAGCTGAAATTTTGGTCAATTACTAAGGACATGAAGGTTAATAAAATATATAATTTCCAGCAAATTTAGCCGAAGGCCAAAAACACGGGGTTTTGTGCGGGGTTCTTTCAGACGAGGTCAGCCTCTCGTTTAAAACCGAAATAAAAAAAATTAAATCGAATAAAAAAAAGTCAAAAACTAAAAATTAAATTTAACAAAAAAAAATCAAAACAAAATCAAAGAAAAATAAAAATAAAACGAAAATAAAAAAAAATAAAAACCAAAATCAAAAAAAAAAAATAAAACCGAAATAAAAAAACACTTAAAATTAAAAACAAAATTTAAAACCAAAATTAAAAATTAAAATTAACAAAATAATAAAAACAAAATCAAAGAAAAAAAATTAAAAACAAAATCAAAAAAGAATTAAAAACCAAATTAAAAAAAAAATATATAAACGAAATAAAAAAAAATCAAAAACAAAATTTAAAACTAAAATAAAAAAAAAGTTTTAAATTAAAATAAAAATAAAATAAAATAAGCAAAATCAAAAAGATTGTTTTAAACAAAATTTATAAAAAAATAATTTCAAAAATTATACAAAAAGATTTTTTATGGCAGTATATATCATATACAGAGACCGTTCAGAAACCAAATTGAATATGAATGACCAAGCTTACTGACTTTGTCCTTGGTTGAGTCCGGAGACGGTTAAAAAAAAATGGAAATTTTTTGACTCGCCACTTTTTTTTATGAATGCGCAAAAACGGTGACCCAATAAAAAATAGTGGAAAAAAAATCTTGAAACCTAAAACTTAAAGCTCTCAATACGATAATTTTTTGTACAGTTACAGCACTCAAACATTTACCAAAAAAAATGAAACATTTTCTGCCCTTAAGTTTTTGGAGAAATGTATAAGAAGAAGCATGTTACATTTTGAGCTAAAGATAGTGTGCAAAATTTGGGTTTCATATGACGTAATTTTTATGTGCCAGTTTTACATCAGAAATGAATGTTTTATTCAAAGTATGCATTTTCTTCCTACATATAACTCGAAAAAAAAATTATCAGATTAATTTGAAATTTGGACACTTAATGAGAATTAGGGTGGGTCAAAAAAACCGACTATTTTTTTTTACTTTATACTCGGTTGCTAGACACCTCTAGAAAATTCTCACCATATATGAGCTCTTAATTTTGATAAGAAGGTCCTCCGCTTTACAATTTTCCATTTTTTCCTCAGTATTAGAAACAAAAATTCATATCTCTTTGACAACTGTTCGTTAAAAGATATCTCTCCTCATATTCTTATCGAAAATAGAACGCTCTAGAAAAAAGGTCTCTTACAATTTTTTCGTAAACCTCACCGTTTAAAAGATATCAAAGGTTAAAGTTTGATTATTTTATGAATTGCGAAATTTTCAATTTAATATATTTTCAATTTAATATATGAGTTTCACGAAAATTTATACAAATTTGAGTTCCTATGAAAAGAGAAATGTTTTAAACTATTTGTCTCGTTTTTTTTTTAGTCCTACGTATGTTTGGTTATATTGAAAAAAACTCAGAGTCAATGATTTATTAAATTTTAGAAAAAATAACGTTTTCTTTATGAATTAAATATGAAAAGTATTGATTTTGAAAAAAAAAATATTCAATTTGTTATTAAAAATATTATTAAAATAAAAAAGTTTCAAATAAATTTTCGAAAGGGAAACTTCTATAAGATTAACTCTTACCATAGAAACTCAAATTTGTTTAAATTTTCGTGAAACTCATAAATTAAATTGAAATTTTTCGAATTATTCATCAAAAACTATTAAAATAATTTAATCGACAAATCATAAGAGACCATTTTTATAGAGCAGTTAATTTCCTACAAAACTATGAATTGCGCAATTCATAACAATTTTTTGTAAGCGAGTTATAAAATTCAAAAGCAAAACAGAAATGTCTCTTAAAATAATCAAACTTTCACCTTTGATATCTTTTAAACGGTGAGGTTTACGAAAAAATTGTGAGAGACCTTTTTTCTAGAGCGTTCGATTTCCTACAAGAATATGAGAGAGATACTTTTTAACGAACAGCTGTCAAAGAGATATGAATTTTTGTTTCTAATACTGAGGAAAAAATGGAAAATTGTAAAGCGGAGGACCTTCTTATCAAAATTTAGAGCTCATATTTGGTGAGAATTTTCTAGAGGTGTCTAGCAACCGATTTCCAGAGTATAAAGTAAAAAAATATAGTCGGTTTTTTGACCCACCCTAATGAGAATATTCTAAAATTGTATTATAGAAATTCTAGGACATCTAGGGTCCCTCAATTTTTACCAAAATTTGGACCTCCAATAGTTTATTTTATTTCATATCTACCTCTAGTTAGCGTTATTTTGAAGAACTTTTTTTTAATTTATTTTAAAAAAATTTTGTTTTCGAAAAACAAATTGATATTTTTTTTTTTATTTTTTTTACGTTTGTTTCATGTCTTTACTTTTCTCTTTATCCTCTTTTTCAGAACATACAAACATATCAAGTTTTCATAAGAGCATAAAACATGAATATTTTCTGTATATTATATACATTTAAAAAGCAAGGTGGCATCCGGTATACCTAGCGGCTATGTTAGCGTCCTTCTGGCTATGAACACAAAACTAACGTGTAATACCTGCGAGCGCATCAGTGTTGTCATGTTTACTGGATTCCACCTTGATCGCTATGTATATGGCCAAAATATACTAATATTTACCATAGTCGCCCTCTACCCTATATACATTTGAACTAAAATGTATATTAAAATACAAAAAACGTATAAACGCTAAACTTCTAAAACTCTGGGAAATGATTCCTTACATTAAAATGTAACGTTTGCCGTATTTTTCTACATTTGGTAAAGTGGCGTCCGATATAAGGATGCATTTTATTGTTCATAACAGACCAAAAATGTACACTGAAAAAAATAATACATATTTTTTAAATATATTTTTTAAAATGGACCTTTCGTTGTTATCGCCGCTTGCCTCCGCACTTCTTTTTTAAAAAATGTATTCCTAGATACCTTAAGAATGTTGGCCTAAAATGGTTGAAAAAAAAACATATATTTTAAACTTTAAAAATTAAACATAAAAAAAAGTAAAAAAATATACTAAATAATATAAAAAGGTATAAATATTAAATGTGTAAAAAATCCATTTCTACTCCGTCATCCGATCCAAAACTTCTTATCTTCCGTCTAGTACCTCTCAGTCTTAGAAATACAGCACGGATTATCGAACACTGAAAATGAATACGTATCCAGCCTAGGACTTGTGATAATGGCTTCCTCCATTTTTCCGCTAGTACACTTGAAGTTCTTTTTAAAAAATGATCCTCGGATATTATATTTATTATGCTTCTCTCGGGCATGTTTGCTCGCGATCGTTGTCCAGTCTGGAGAATGGTAGGAAGGGACGTCAGCGTGTATAATTTAAACCGAAATTAAAACTGAAATTGGTAAACACAATCAAAGGCTAAAAATTGGTTTCGATGTAATAATTTAAATTTAAATTAAACAAAAACCGTCGAGATTCTCTTCACCCACAGACCGATGGAGGATTTTGAGAACGCAGAAAAGGTTAAGTTTCTAGGCCTTTTACTAGATCCGAATCTTAATTGGAACCAACGTATTGATTTCCTTGCAAAAAAGCTTTCAAAAAATATATTTGTTATGAGACAACTTAAAGGCAACATAAATGATAAAGTATTACTCACAGCTTACCACTCGCTGATAGCTTCTCAGCTGTCCTATGGTCTGGTGTGCTGGGGACACGCATGCAATGCAACAAGAATATTCGGGTTACAAAGAAAGGTATTACGTATAATTTCTCAGCTAGGTTATCGGGATGACGTAAAAAACAAATTTATCGAATATAAAATACTTACCTTACCTTCTCTGTATATCTACTTGTGCTTAACATACATACATAAAAATTATCAAAATTATGTAACAAACCTAAGTACTCATGAAGAAAAATAACATTAAAATAAACTTTATGAGACTAACGTCAAGCCGTAATGGCACAAATTATTATGGGATTACCTACTATAATTCGCTACCAGAAAGCATAAAAATTTTATCTTACGAAAAGTTTAAAATCAAAATAAAAAAATTTCTATTAGAAAAAGCTTTATATAGCCATGAGGAATTTAAAAAAGAGGTGGGACTCCTCAAAGGCGACTAGAACGTTCTCAGGTCTGTTGGCTTGATTTGTCTTTGTCTTTAATATTTAAATCTACTTTAAGCCTAAATTGTGCACATTTTAAAATTCGAACTTATTTGTAATACATATATAGGTTCATGTATAGTGCGCGCAACTATTTTTTAATCTAATTGTAACTATGACTTGTGTAAACTATCTGTAAAACACCAATAAAATCTTATTCTATTCTATTCTATTCTATAATGCAATTATCAAAAAACACCATTCTTCCGGACTCCCAAACTCCATTCACCTTCAGATCGGCAACCAATGCCGAAGTATTTAATTAAGGATCTGCTTCTTTTAAAATAAGCTCAGTTGTCACACCATTCCATACTAAATTTGCCAAAATAGCGCAATCATTAAGATGATTGTCATGACCATGCTTAACGAGACCTCCTTTTTTACAATTCAAAGCGTGTGTAACGTCCATACATTCATCACAGGGGCTCATGACTGTATCTCAGAGACAGTGCATCTTTAAATTAAGTTGTCGATAAATCGTAATTATTAGAAGATGTAGGAAGTACAGTTAACCACTGAGAAGACGTTGCTTCTATAACACGACCAAGTGTCCGGTGATGTGGCAAAGTTTCCAAAATCCGTTCACTTTCTTCTAGCTCATTCGTTTTACGTCTTTGAGCCCCTCATTAACAACACTGAGGACCAATATTTTGTGTTCGTGGATGTGAAATACCTCATTAAACTTAATAGAGTCAACAAGTAAGTTGACTGCTCTTAAAGAAACCTGAAACGAATTTTCAGCCATACGTACAGGGTCCCGGATGGCTAGTCCCCCAAGTCTTGCTGGTAAATCAAATAGCCTAAAATGGTAGCTGCGTCTTAACGTAGCTTTGGATTTTATGTCCAGAAAACCGTTATGTTGCAGGGCGTGTTTTGCGTAAAATTTTAAAAATGACAACAGCTTTAAGATTCATTCATTAACTTTAAAGTAAAGTTTTGTATTTTTGGTAAAGTATTTGGGGAACCTAATAATATAGTTGGGTTAAAAATGGTAAATAAATCAGTAGGGATTAAACTTGTTTGGATAACTTTTTTCTAAAATTAGAAATAAATAAGCAATAAAAATTATAATTAAGTAATGAAACCAATCCTAGTTTCGCACGAGTTGAAATATCGATTTCAAATTTGGAACACGAAAATAAGACAACCAAAACTATCTTTTTGCATATATTTGATATTTTTAGTCTTTAAAATATAGACTGGGGGACATGAGGGGCAATTTTTTTTTTTAAGAGAAAGGAGGCCAAGTGGTACATCGTTTTAAAGCTTATAAAATTCTCTATTTGACCATATAGTTTTTAATTTTTATATATATTTTTTTAAACATTTTTAAAATTTGTCCCTTTTAACGAACGGCACCGATATTTATATTTTTGTTATTTTTTTATATTTAGGTGAATTTGCTTTAAAAATATAATCAGATTAAAAAAATGTGTTTTTACTGGGGGACATGAGGGGCAATTTTTTTTAAAGAGAAAGGAGGCCATGTGGTACATCGTTTTAAAGCTTATAAAATTCTCTATTTGGCCATATAGTTTTTAATTTTTATATATATTTTTTTAAACATTTTTAAAATTTGTCCCTTTTAACGAACGGCACCGATATTTATATTTTTGTTATTTTTTTATATTTAGGTGAATTTGCTTTAAAAATATAATCAGATTAAAAAAATGTGTTTTTGACCCCTTTTAACGAGCAGCCCTGAGTTTTTTTTAATTTGATTTTACTGACTTTAGGACTGAATCTAGAAGTTATTCTATAAAAAGGACATCCTCAACGAAATTTTTAGGCATTACCGTTGACCAGCATCTGAAATGGGACATACAAGTACAAGAAGTAATAAGGAAAATTAAGTACTTTATTTCATACTTTAAAATATTAAGAAATGTACTGAGTCAAAGACATCTAAGTATGGTCTATAATGCATTGGTTGATTCACATATGCGATATGGTATCCTAGGTTGGGGTGGAGTATATAAAAATTCACTTACAGATTTAGAAACAACACAAAAACGAATATTAAAAATCATGCATAATAAAACAAATACTTACCCATCTGATGAACTGTATGGATTAGCAAGAAAAATGGATTTTCGACAATTATATTTTCTTGCATTGGCCACGCACACCTATGCTGAAAAAAAGAAGTTAGAATTACAGTTACAAGAAGTAATAATATCTTAACTTTACCGAAAGTCTACAAGACTATAGGTCAACGCAGCGTTAGATTTTTAGGCCCGAAAATATTTAACTCACTACCACAAAATATTCAAACTGCCAGATCTTTAGATATATTTAAAAGAATTTGCACAAATCATATTTTAAGTTTACCTAGAGATGAAATTCACAAACAAATTGATTTTAAGAACAATTACTAAAAAAAATATACTTAATTTAATAAAGTTTTAATTCTCATCCTAATTTATTTATTTATGTTATTTATTAATTTTATTATTTGTTAATTCTTTGTTTGCTTTTATCTTATTTATTTGTATATTTTATTTATTTATTTCTTATATTTTAATTGTTTTCTGTATTTTTAATTGTTTAAGTATTTTATTTATTTATTTTGTATAAATGATTTTATTTATACTCGATTTTTATCCATTTATATTAGTCCTTTTTAATTATTATGATTTGATTATATTATATGTGAATTTTATCTGTATGTTATTTGTTCTTTATTTATTTATACCGTTTGTCTTTATTTGTTAACCTTTATTATTTTATAGTATGTTATGGAAGTTGCTCTTGATGAATATGATGTGTAAGTTGATAAATATCGACTTAATGCACTTCTTGAAAGTTTTTAATTTTTGAAAAATATCATATTAGAGATTGAGAAAATTGCATTGAGAAAATAGTATTTCTACAGTTTATTTTTATTTTTATGGTATTTCTTATTTATTTAAATTGTGTATCTAGTTTAGTTAGTTATTATTTTAATTAGTATTTAGTATGTATATATACACGGTGTATTTGAAATAGGGTCGGAAATTTTAACAGGTGATTCTACATGATAAAATATGGCAAAAAGTTCCTACAAACATATGTCTAAAAATGCGTCATAAGGGAGCTACGCCCCTTTGAAATTGGCTAAAAAAATCGGTTTTTATTTAATAACTCAGGAACCCTTTGAGATATATTAACGAGTTTTTGCACGTGAATTAATCCTAATAAGGTTCATCTTTGTATGTCATTTTCATGTACTTATTTAAACCAGGGGTGTGCGAAACGGGGGGGCCTTATCAGTTTTTTGTCCCAAACTTTTTTCTGTGTAACTTTTTTGCAATTTTATTTTTGAAATATGATTCCACAGGTCAAAATACATAAAAAAGGTACTCTTGTTGTAATACTGTAGGATTAACCATTTTCGAGAAAACTTCATTTGAACGTGAAATTTCACGGTTCGAGGCCGAAAAATTAAATACTAAAATGTCGAAAAACAAAATTTTAATGATGCAATGTTATTCTAAATCAAAAACTAAGAAAAAAAGTTTCCATACATGTAGGTCGAAAAAACGCTTTTAAAGCTACCATAGCCCTTTAAAAATGGTGCATATTTAGGAGACCATAACTCCATTAGGATTGATTTTTGGAAGTACCTGTATATGAGGTTTTTTTCTTAGTTTTTAATGTACATTCGCCCTGCATCATTAAAATTTAGGTTTTCAACATTTTAGTATTTAATTTTTCGTCCTCGAACCGTGGAATTTCACCTTCAAATGAATTTTTCTCGAAAACGGTTAATCCTACAGTATTAAAACAAGAGTACCTTTTTTATGTATTTTAATCTGAGGAATCATATTTCAAAAATAAAATTGCAAAAAAGTTACACAGAAAAAAGTTTGGGACAAAAAACTGATAAGTCCCCCCCGTTTCGCACACCCGTGGTTGAAATAAGTACATTAAAATAACACATAAAAACGGGCCTTGGTAGGATTAGTTGACGTGCAAAACCTCGTTGATATATCTCAAAGGGTTCCTGAGTTATTAAATAAAAACCGATTTTTTTAGCCACTTTCAAAGGGGCGTAGCTAGCTTATGACGCATTTTTAGACATGTTTATAGGAACTTTTTGTCATATTTTATGATATAGAATCATCTGTTAAAATTTCCGACCCTATTTCAAATACACCGTGTATATACAGGGTGTTTACGGTCTTCTGGCAATAATTTTAGGGGATGATAGTCCATCAAAAATTAAGTTATTTTTGCTTATATACCCATGGTTAAATATTAATATTAAGAGAGATATTAATTAAAAAAAAAAATAACAAAAATTGTTTGATGGTCACTGGTACATAGCGGGCTATCCGCAGTTGTGCTTTAACAAATATGTAAAAAAAGCGACGTTGCCGGACCTGTTTTAAAATCATGATAGAGTCAAAAATAATTTTATTGGTTTTAATTTTCAATATTTATGATAAAATAAATGTACATTTACAAAAAAATAATGCTATTTTAATGAATCAAGAGGTTAGACGCTAAAAGAATATATAAATTTATAAATTTATTTAAAAAACGAGCCGATTGGCGAGTTTTTTATTAGTTTGCCGACAGTATAATAAAACGAGTACTTTAGAATATTTTTTCTATTTGAGTAGACAAAAATAAATTAATTAAATCAACATAAAACAGTACACAGCGTCAGTAAGCTTATAAGCTTATAAAGGCGGGTAGTTTTCCAAAGGGTCATGACCCTTTGAAAAACTAGCTGTATTGTTTATAGCTAATGTATTATTATTATCAGTATAAAGAAAATTCTATTGTTTAGTTTTAACCTGACATTCGGCGGTGATAGATTATAATTTTGGCGTTTTTGGCGTGTCCTCTTTTTAATTGCGATTCGTATAGACTTTTGTGTTTTTATAAAATATTTTATGTTATGAAGACTTTTTTAGTTTAGTTTTTATGAGTTTTAGTGCTATTTTCGAGTTATTATTTAACTTAAGTTAGTTCTAATAAGAATAGTAGACTTTTTTGTATGTAATTAGTTTCGGTGTAATATTTTCTTACAAATGGATCCAGAGCCTGAAAATGAAATTGAGAATAACCCTCAGCCTGAAAATTACCGTGATCCTGACCCTGTACAAATGCATGTTTATGGAAATAATGAATATTGTGACATGATATTAATTTATGGAGAGGTGTTAGGTAATAGTAATGCTGCAGCACGAACATACGCCGAAAGGTTTCCTAACCGGGTTCATCCATATTATCGTACCTTTGTGTGCCTTGCTCAAAGAATTCGGGATACAGGAAGTGTACAGCCACAACAAGGACAGGAGGGAGGACCGGGACGCGAACAAAGAATTATAAACCTCGAAGAGGACATTCTGGATTTTTTTAACGAACACCCTTCAGCAAGTACTCGTCAAGGTGCTACACAATTTGAGGTCTCCAATAGGGTGGTTTGAAGAACTTTAAGCGAAGATCTAATGGGTTCATTATAAAAGAGTACAAGCCTTACAAGAAGCAGATCGCCCTCAAAGATTGGAATTTTGTCATTGGCTAATTCAAAATAATACAAAATATTTTATTTTCTGATGAAACCACTTTCACGAAATATGGAGTTATGATTTTTCATAATAATCACCAGTGGGCACTGGAAAATCCCCATGCTGTGCGAAGAACAAATTTTCAACAAAGATTTTCTTTAAACATATGGGGTGGAGTCATAAATGGACAATTAATTGGGCTGCATATTCTACCCGATAGGCTAAATGCTGAATCCTATTTAAATTTTTTAGAAAATGACCTAAATATTTTAATGGAAGAAGTACCTCTGGCGGTTAGGAGAAGTATGTGGTTCATGCATGATGGTTGTCCCGTTCACTTTAGCCACCGTGTACGCAACCATTTGAACCAGAATTATCACAATCGTTGGATTGGCAGAGGAGCAGTTAGGTCTTGGCCCCCTCGATCTCCTGATCTAAATCCCATGGATTTTTATCTGTGGGGTTTTATAAAGGCTATAGTGTACCCTGCAGGGCAAGCTGAACCACAAAACCTGCAGGAACTTATAAATCGCGTCGAGGAGGCTGAAATACAAATACGGCAACATTGTAGTATCCAACGTGCCATGAATTCATTGTTACGGCAGGCCCACCTGTGTATCGAGAATGGTGGGGGAAACTTCGAACACTTATTGTAGCAGCATGGTCAGCACTCGTCTTTTGCAAAAAATAATATAAATTGTTCCGTTCATACAAAAAAAAATCTGAAATTAAATATAGTGACGGTTTTAAATTATACTGTTTAATTTCTCCATTCACCTTCAGATCCGCAACCTATGCCGAAGTATTTAATTGAGGATCTGCTTCTTTTAAAATAGGTTCAGTTGTCACACCATTCCATGCTAAATTTGCCAAAATAGCGCAATCATTACGATGATTGTCATGACCATGCTTAACGAGACCTCCTTTTTTACAGTTCAAAGCGTGAGTAACGTCCATAGGGTCTTCACATCCATCACAGACTGCTGGTAATCCTAGGGGCTCATGACTGTATCTCAGAGACAGTGAAACTTTAAATTAAGTTGCCGATAAATCGTAATTATAAGAAGATGTAGGAAGTACAGTTAACCGCTGAGGAGACTGCTTCCATAACACGACCAAGTGGATGGAAGCAAAGTCTCCTCAGGATGGATTTGAAATACCTCATTAGACTTAATAGTCAACAAGTAAGTTAACTGCTCTTAAAGAAACCTGAAACGAATTTTCAGCCATACGTACAGGGTCCCGGATGGCTAGTCCCCCAAGTCTTGCTGGTAAATCAAATAGCTTAAAATGGTTGCTGTATCTTAACGTAGCTATGAATTTTATGTACAAAAAACCGTTATGTTGCAGGGCGTGTTTTGGGTAAAATTTTAAAAATGACAACAACTTTAAGATTCATTCTATAACTTTAAAGTAAAGTTTTGTATTTTTAGTAAAGTATTTGGGTAACTGTTTACCCAATAATATAGTTGGGTTAAAAATGGTAAATAAATCAGTAGGGATTAAACTTGTTTGGATAACTTTTTTCTAAAATTAGAAATAAATAAGCAATAAAAATTATAATTAAGTAATAAAACCAATCCTAGTTTTGCACGAGTTGAGATATCGATTTCAAATTTGGAACATGAAAATAAGACAACCAAGACTATCTTTTTGCATATATTTGATATTTTTAGTCTTTAAACTATAGACTGGGGGACATAAGGATCAATTTTTTTTTAAAGAGAAAGGAGGTGATGTGGTACATCGTTTTAAAGCTTATAAAATTCTCTATTTGACCATATAGTTTTTTATTTTTTATTTTTTTTTTTAACATTTTTAAAATTTGTCCCTTTTAACGAACGGCACCAATATTTATATCTTTGTTATTTTTTATATTTAGGTGAGTTTGCTTTAAAAATATAATCAGATTAAAAAAAATGTGTTTTTGACCCCTTTTAACGAGCAGCCCTAAGTTTTTTTTTAATTTGATTTTACTGACATATAGCACATACAGCCTGTTCCAGAACTCGCGTACCGAAATTTGAGGGTATATTAAAAACCCTCTGGAAAATATGAAAAAAATTAAAAAAAAATCCATCTTCAATACTAATTAAAAAGGAAGCTATTTAATCTGACCAATCCTGTTGCTGATGTTAAATAACCTAAAAATTAGTTTTTCCCTACTTATTAGTAACTATGGTTGCATTTTAATGGTTGACTCGTACATTGTTTAAGACTTTCAACTTTAGAATCTTTTTAGGTTATTATATTTTGACAAAACCGACAGAGGCTATCAAATATTCTATTTTTATAGGGTCACTCCATCCGGCGGTGGTTTTTCTCCCTTTTAACGAACCGCACCGATATTTATATCTTTGTTATTTTTTATATTTAGGTGAGTTTGCTTTAAAAATATAATCAGATTAAAAAAAATGTGTTTTTGACCCCTTTTAACGAGCAGCCCTGAGTTTTTTTTTAATTTGATTTTACTGACATATAGCACATACAGCCTGTTCCAGAACTCGCGTACCGAAACTTGAGGGTATATTAAAAACCCTCTGGAAAATATGAAAAAAATTTTAAAAAAATCCATCTTCAATACTAATTAAAAAGGAAGCTATTTAATCTGACCAATCCTGTTGCTGATGTTAAATTACCTAAAAATTAGTTTTTCCCTACTTATTAGTAACTATGGTTGCATTTTAATGGTTGACTCGTACATTGTTTAAGACTTTCAACTTTAGAATCTTTTTAGGTTATTATATTTTGACAAAACCGACAGAGGCTATCAAATATTCTATTTTTATAGGGTCACTCCATCCGGCGGTGGTTTTTCTCCCTTTTAACGAACGGCACCGATATTTATATCTTTGTTATTTTTTATATTTAGGTGAGTTTGCTTTAAAAATATAATCAGATTAAAAAAAATGTGTTTTTGACCCCTTTTAACGAGCAGCCCTAAGTTTTTTTTTAATTTGATTTTACTGACATATAGCACATACAGCCTGTTCCAGAACTCGCGTACCGAAATTTGAGGGTATATTAAAAACCCTCTGGAAAATATGAAAAAAATTAAAAAAAAATCCATCTTCAATACTAATTAAAAAGGAAGCTATTTAATCTGACCAATCCTGTTGCTGATGTTAAATTACCTAAAAATTAGTTTTTCCCTACTTATTAGTAACTATGGTTGCATTTTAATGGTTGACTCGTGCATTGTTTAAGACTTTCAACTTTAGAATCTTTTTAGGTTATTATATTTTGACAAAACCGACAGAGGCTATCAAATATTCTATTTTTATAGGGTCATTCCATCCGGCGGTGGTTTTATGATACCCGTCTTAGACGGCAGCAACAAACTGCCGCTGCAACTCCATTCAGCGCGCTGAATGTAGTGTTTTTTTTTTATTAGAAACTCAGATCTTTTAATTGATTTACTGGCTATAAATTCTTAATACAAATTAATAAAATAAAAATACAATAACTGAATTTTATTTATTTATTTCAAAGTAATGAACATAGGAAAATTTTTATCGGTGTTCCGAAAAGAGAACATTCTAGCTAGAATGTAATTTTAAGATTGGTGCAGAGGGCAAGGAATTTTGGAAGTTTAAACGCAAACAGAAATGCAAAAACTGTTGATAATAAAGAAGCTGTCATTTAGACTTTTGAAGAATAATCTGGAACAAGCATTAGTATCGTGGCAAGAAATCTTGATATGTCTGTCCTGTGTTTAATGAACTCTAAAAGATGAAGAAACGCATTATTTTTAGCAAAATGTATAAAGCATGCTAAAGAATATGTTCAAAATGACCTCCACCAACTTGAACACATAAAGCAGCTCTTTTTAACAGACTTCTCCTGGCATTAATAATCATATTTTTCTTGATGTTTCTGCAACAGCCATGTGCAAAATTCGACTCGTAAAGGATAGTCCTCCGGTGTCAAGCATTGTACTCGAGTGTAATGAAAGGAATGCATTTTTTCATCTTTTAGAATTCGTTGAACAGAGGTCTTAGACATATCAAGATTTCTAGCCACGATACTAAGGCTTGTTTCAGGTTCTTCTTCAAAAGCCTGAATGACAGCTTCCTCATTATCAACAGTTCTTGCAGTTCGCGGAGCGCCTCCAATCTCTTTTTTGTTTGGAGTTAAATTTCCAGAATTTCTTGCCCTTTGCACCAATCTTAAAATAACATTTCTGCTAGGATGTTCTCTATTGGGAAAACGAATAGAATATTCTACAGATGTAGCTGAAGCACTCGCCATATAAAATTAGCATTTCGCAATTCTCTTCTGAAGTAAACATCATGAAAGTTTTGATATTTTTTTATGACATTAATAAATATTTATGTCACATTAATCACCATGTCAACCTACAGAATATGTACCTGCAATAATTAAATTTGCTTCCATAGCTACAAATTCAACCTTTAATGGTAATTTATAATCAGCAACAGTATTGGTCCACTTAAAGCGTTCTTATTTTTGAATTGAAAGAAGATAGATTTTTTTTGAAATTTTTTTCATATTTTCCAGAGGGTTTTTAATATACCCTCAAATTTCGGTACGGAGTTCTGGAACAGGCTGTATATTCAGGTTATTTTATGAAATTTTTGTAAAAAAATCTTTTTAATAAAAAGATATATAGACCGGTGTCCACTTTTTCGGACATACAAAACACTGCGTCACCTAAAAATAGTCGTCCCGACTAAACAATAATTTTTAAAAATAATCTATAACCGATTTTAAAGTATACATATATGAGGTTAGTCATCACAAAAGAATAAACTGATTTGAAAATGGTCGAGTGCCCAATTAATTCAAAACTGGACGGATCTGGCCTCACTGTAAAAAAAAGTACATGAATAGGAGATACTACATATTTATTTATGAAAACGGGAGCAGATTATAATACTAATACTATAGTATTTTGTAAATTATGCTACGCTTTATTAGTTATTAACCAAATTTAAATGACTGCCCCATGATTAATATTAATGTATAATAACATTGGCTTTTGCGAAAAATAATATAAATTGTTCCGTTCATACAAAAAAAATTGCTGAAATTAAATATAGTGACGGTTTTAAATTATACTGTTTAATTACTCCATTCACCTTCAGATCCTCAACCTATGCCGAAGTATTTAATTGAGGATCTGCTTCTTTTAAAATAGGTTAGGTTGTCACACCAGTCCATGCTAAATTTGCCAAAATAGCGCAATCATTACGATGATTGTCATGACCATGCTTAACGAGGCCTCCTTTTTTACAGTTCAAAGCGTGAGTAACGTCCATAGGGTCTTCACATCTATCACAGACTGCTGGTAATCCTAGGGGCTCATGACTGTATCTTGCCGATAAATCGTAATTATAAGAAGATGTAGGAAGTACAATCGCTGAGGAGACTTTGCTTCCATAACACGATCAAGTGTCCGGTGATGTGGCGAAGTTTCCAAAATCCGTAAACTTTCTTCTAGCTCATTCGTTTTATGTCTTTGAGCCTCCTCCTTAACAACACTGCCGACCAATATATTGTGTTCGTGGATGTGAAATACCTCATTAGACTTAAAAGTCAACAAGTAAGTTAACTGCTCTTAAAGAAACCTGAAACGAATTTTCAGCCATACGTACAGGGTCCCGGATGGCTAATCCCCCAAGTCTTGCTGGTAAATCAAATAGCCTAAAATGGTTACCGCATCTTAACGTAGCTATGGATTTTATGTACAAAAAACCGTTATGTTGCAGGGCGTGTTTTGCGTAAAATTTTAAAAATGACAACAACTTTAAGATTCATTCAATAACTTTAAAATAAAGTTTTGTATTTTTAGTAAAGTATTTGGGTAACTGTTTACCCAATAATATAGTTGGGTTAAAAATGGTAAATAAATCAGTAGGGATTAACCTTGTTTGGTTAACTTTTTTCTAAAATTAGGTATAAATAAGAATTAAAAATTTGAACGAGTTTAGATATCGAAAATAAGACAACCAAAACTATCTTTTTGCATATATTTGATATTTTTAACCTTTAAAATATAGACTGGGGGACATGGGGGCAATTTTTTTAAAGAGATAGGGGGTCATGTAGTAAATAGTTTTAAAGCTTATAATTTTTTTTATATTTTTCAATTTATTTTTTTTTACACGAACGTTCACAACATTTTTAAAATTTGTCCCCTTTAACGAACGGCACCGATATTTATATTTTTCTTATTTTTTTATATTTAGGTGAATTTGCTTCAAAAATATAATTCAGATTAAAAAAAAAACAATTTTTTTTATTTTGGCCCCTTTTAACGAGCAGCCCTGAGTTTTTTTTTTAATTTGATTTTACTAACATATAGCACATATATTCAGGTTAATTGTGTGAAATTTTTGTAAAAAAATCTTTTTAATAAAAAAATAAAAAGACCGGTGACCACTTTTTCTGACATACGAAACACTGTGCGTCACCTAAAAATGGTCGTCCCGACTAAACAATAATTTTTAAAAATAATCTATAACCGGTTTTAAAGTATACATATATGAGGTTAGCCATCACAAAAGAATAAACTGATTTGAAAATGGTCGAGGGCCCAATTAATTCAAAACTGGACGGATCTGGCCCCACTGTGAAAAAAGTACATGAATAGGAGGTACTACATATTTATTTATGAAAACGGGAACAGCTTATAATACTAATACTATAGTATTTTGTAAATTATTCTACGCTTTATTAGTTATTAACCAAATTTAAATAACTCCCCCATGATTAATATTAATGTACTGTACCGTAATTAATACGTTCACTGCCAACGGCTAGTTTTGACAGCGGAGCAATGGGTATGGGCAAGGGAAAAATAGAAAGAATTGATTAATGTTGTTAGGGGCGCCAGTTACTTTAGCTTTTACTCCTTTAGGTAAGTAACAACCTAGTGTAAATACTTAAGCTCTTCAGTTTGAGAAAATATAACTCTTAAATAAAATAAGATAATTCATTTGAGAAATTTATTATAAATAAACTTAATGAAAGCACATCAAGTAATGTATTAATATATATAAAAAATATGTTAATAGTTATATTAGGATATAATTATAGAAATCTTAATAAAAATTACTAAATTCAGAAATCATTCGACTTAAATGTATAAAGAAAACATGAAGTTCAGCAAGCACCAAGAAATGTATGTAAACAGCAATCATTTCTTGCAGTGTATAAAAGTCATGCTTAAATTAGAAATCATTTAATCAAAAGTATGATATTTAATAATTAATAAATGAGATTAAATGTTTAAAAAAAATAATAAATAAGTACCTAAAAATGAACAAAAGCCAGAAGGGCATATAGTATTAAACAATACTATATCAGATCTGATAAAGTTTACAGTTATAAGAATATTGAAATAAAAGAATTTAAAATATGAAATATTGCTTTCAAAAGTTTTCAGAAAGAGTACTTAGCTGGTTTCTGCAAAATCCATGAGGTATGAATTCCATCGTCTCCATCTGTACAAGTCTCCCCTATGCTGATGAATTCATTTCTCAAATGAAAGAAGAAAAAAATAGGCTGTCCCATCTACTTTGGAAAAATCATCTTCCAGGATAAAATGTACTATTGAAAATGTCGTCCGGGATAAAATATACTTTTGAAAATTATGTCCAATATAAAATTGTCTGCTAGAGGGTTAAATAGAATTTATCTATGCCTAAAATTACAGAACCATGTTCCAACAGAACATCACTCCATGCGGAGAACTCGTATATCAAATATACCAAAATAAACTTCAACTTAAATTATGTTTAAGCTAACAGTATAGGAATGATTAATGTAATTCCATATTAATGGTAGAGGAATGATTAATGTAATTCCATATTAATGGTATAGGAATGGTTAATGTAATTCCATTTTAATGGTATAGGAATGGTGGTGAAACAATAATTATATCTCAGAAATATTCTAAGAAACAGAAAAACGTAACTTACGTGTCGTGATAAGTCTTCGATGTCCATCGAAACGTTATAAATACGTAATTGTAGAAAATAACAGTTACAATATCTTCCGCATTGTTTAAATATTCATTTTCACTAACTTTAAATAAAAATACATGAAGGATTACTTCGATGATTGCAGAAAATAAACACTTGTCAGTACGACACCACCATCTTTTATCAGAGGTGCTTCAAGAAGAGCGAAAATCGACCTTACATCACGTATGAACCCTTCAGGTAAATAAATTCATATTTCCGAACCATTAGCGACATCTATGCAAATCATTATCAACTACGGTTTTACCGTGTAGAATTCCTAATAAAGGTGGCGGAAACGACACCAAAAATAATACCAAGAAAAAGATTTCCTAATAAATCCGTATTAGTGATATCTAATAAAATATTACTCTAAGAAACAAATATAAACAATACTTATTGTTTATCAGCAAAACTAATAAAAATACGAACAGAATACTAAGTGCCCTGTGAACTAAGTATAAACAAAATACTGAATCTAAGTGAGCAGTTCCAGCAAACTATTTTCAACAAATTGTAGATTATCCTAAAGGAATAAGCATACGAAACTTTCCAGGAGAGACAAGCTACAGATGAAAGCCAGTAAAATCCAACCCTCAATAGACTCTGAAACATATAAAAACCAGGTAAGTCCATAGACCAAAGTATTATAGAGAAATAAGTCATATGATTCTTTATTATTAAAAATCATATTCTAATTATGTTTTCTTTATGTTATTTCCAGGTAGAACTATGGAATAGAGACTTATATGGTTAGAATTCAGTTCCTGCTACAAAATAGTCCCAGATACAATATAGTTCTCTACGTACGTAACTATTTATATACAAAATAAACATAAATTATAACGTAAGTAAACGAATAGTTTAATTAACCCTTGCTATATTACAAAGTGACGATTTATATCGTTACACATGCCCCCTCCAAAAATAATAAAAATATTTAATATACAAAAAATATTTTTATACCAAACTCTATAACTATTTAACTTAAATAGCTAAAATATATACTATATTTAATAAAATATATTTATTAAATAAATAAATCAACAAAAAATACAATACTTTATGTAAATCATTTGAAATACTACTTGATAATTAACAATAGCTAAGCTTGATAACTACGTGTACCATCCGCCTACTCTTATGTAGAACATAATTTTGGGACTTTATCGGTGTGTGTCATAATCAGGTAATTGTCATAATTAATTTTGTTTTTCTTTTTAGCTAAGTTTTATCAAGATTAAAAAAAAATAGAAATAAGACTTGACTGTGTACACCAGTATCCTCTTCTACAAAAAATATATATATATATATATATAATTATTTTTTTTTCACTATTTACAAAAGTTTTGGGTACCCTTAAAAATATTTTCAATACATTGATATTTTTTAAATATCATTCCGAATGATACTAAGAATATATTCTTATTTAATAAAATCTAGCCAACTGAAATGTCACTATTTGATCCGAAATATTTCTTTAGATCTTTAACATGCCAGTCGCCTCTATGACCATCTGCATTTTCCAAAATATACACTAACTTTGACTTTTTCGCAACAACTTTGCAAAGTATGTACTTTGGAGCAAGTTTTGCAGCAAAACTTTTACCAGCATCTGAGAGTACTTTGTTTCGTCTCCAAACTTTTTCACCTATCTCAAAATTTACTTCACGCTTGCGCAAATCATAAGTACGCTTATTACGTTCATAAGCTTCATGTAAATATTTCTTTACATCAACAAAAATCTCCTTAAGATTTCCCAAGTCTTGGCTATACGAGTCTCTGTCACAAGGTTCTAATTTAACACCATCAGTTGATGTCATTTTGCCATAATAAGTTCCTGTGATAGGTACATTCCTCCAAAAATTAAGAAATGCCGGCGTATACCCCGTAACTTCATTAACAGACGTTCGTAAAGCTAGACCTATATACATTTTATCTAAATCGTCCATTTTGAATATTTATTTTTCAAAATTAACTTTAATTTACTCAAAATATTTATTTTAATAATAAAATATTTATACTGTACCACAAATTATTTTTTTTTGTGTACACTGCTCAACAAAGTTTTTGCATACTTTGGAAAATATCCCAAATATGTCAAAAAAATACTAAATTATTATTTATCTCAATTGGACAAATTAATAATTATATATAGTCTCCGAAACTACAAAATTAGCTAATATTTATTCATATCCTTCGCATAAATAAATACCCTATTATCCATTTATTTCTATTGAATAAACGATAATTTCTAGAAAAACTGAACTCAAGCCAAAATTTCTCTATTCCATGTTATTCCATAAAATTCAGAAAAAACATAAAAAACACATATCTGATATATCTTATCAGATTAACTCTAATTTGACTTAATTTTCAACAAAAAATAGTTTATTCAACAGTTATATGTAGTTTTTCTCAAAATGAACATTAAGTTACACTGAAAAAAAAATGGGCTTTAGATTTTTATAAAAAATACACTGAGAAAAATGGAGTAAAATTTAAAAAACAAGTGTTCTATCCATCCAAATACCACGTTCTTGGGCGCCAATATTAGTGTACCGTAATTAATACGTTCACTGCCAACGGCTAGTTTTGACAGCGGAGTATGGTATGGTATGGGCAAGGGAAAAATAGAAAGAATTGATTAATGTTGTTAGGGGCGCCCGTTATTTTGGCTTTTACTCCTTTAGGTAAGTAACAACCTAGTGTAAATACTTAAGCTTTTCAGTTTGAGAAAATATAACTCTTCAATAAAATAAGATAATTCATTTGAGAAATTTATTATAAATAAACTTAATGAAAGCACATCAAGTAATGTATTAATATATATAAAAAATATGTGTAGTTATATTAAGATATAATGATAAAAATCTTAATAAAAATTACTAAATTCAGAAATCATTCGACTTAAATGTATAAAGAAAACATGAAGTTCAGCAAGCACCAAGAAATGTATGTAAACAGCAATCATTTCTTGCAGTGTATAAAAGTCATGCTTAAATTAGAAATCATTTAATCAAAAGTATGATATTTAATAATTAATAAATGAGATTAAATGTTTAAAAAAAAAAAATAAGTACCTAAAAATGAACAAAAGCCAGAAGGGCATATAGTATTAAACAACGCCACGTTGGGCGCCAATATTAGTGTACCGTAATTAATACGTTCACTGCCAACGGCTAGTTTTGACATCGGAGCAATGGGTATGGGCAAGGGAAAAATAGAAAGAATTGATTAATGTTGTTAGGGGCACCAGTTACTTTAGCTTTTACTCCTTTAGGTAAGTAACAACCTAGTGTAAATACTTAAGCTTTTCAGTTTGAGAAAATATAACTCTTAAATAAAATAAGATAATTTATTTGAGAAATTTATTATAAATAAACTTAATGAAAGCACATCAAGTAATGTATTAATATATATAAAAAATATGTGTAGTTATATTAAGATATAATGATAGAAATCTTAATAAAAATTACTAAATTCAGAAATCATTCGACTTAAATGTATAAAGAAAACATGAAGTTCAGCAAGCACCAAGAAATGTATGTAAACAGCAATCATTTCTTGCAGTATATAAAAGTCATGCTTAAATTAGAAATCATTTAATCAAAAGTATGATATTTAATAATTAATAAATGAGATTAAATGTTTAAAAAAAAAATAAGTACCTAAAAATGAACAAAAGCCAGAAGGGCATATAGTATTAAACAATACTGTATCAGATCTGATAAAGTTTACAGTTATAAGAATATTGAAATAAAAGAATTTAAAATATGAAATATTGCTTTCAAAAGTTTTCAGAAAGAGTACTTAGCTGGTTTCTCAAAATCCATGAGGGTTGAATTCCATCGTCTCCATCTGTACAAGTATCCCCTATTCTGATGAATTCATTTCTCAAATGAAAGAAGAAAAAAATAGGCTGTCCCATCTACTTTGGAAAAATCATCTTCCAGGATAAAATGTACTATTGAAAATGTCCGGGATAAAATATACTTTTGAAAATTATGTCCAATATAAAATTGTCTGCTAGACGGTTAAATAGAATTTATCTATGCCGAAAATTACAGAACCATGTTCCAACAGAACATCACTCCATGCGGAGAACTCGTATATCGAATATACCAAAATAAACTTCAACTTAAATTATGTTTAAGCTAACAGTATAGGAATGATTATTGTAATTCCATATTAATGGTAGAGGAATGATTAATGTAATTCCATATTAATGGTATAGGAATGGTTAATGTAATTCCATTTTAATGGTATAGGAATGGTGGTGAAACAATAATTATATCTCAGAAATATTCTAAGAAACAGAAAAACATAACTTACGTGTCGTGCTAAGTCTTCGATGTCCATCGAAACGTTATAAATGCGTAATTGTAGAAAATAACCAAACCATTAGCGACATCTATGCAAATCATTATCAACTACGGTTTTACCGTGTAGAATTCCTAATAAAGGTGGCGGAAACGACACCAAAAATAATACCAAGAAAAAGATTTCCTAATAAATCCGTATTAGTGATATCTAACCTCAAAATATTACTCTAAGAAACAAATATAAACAATACTTATTGTTTATCAGCAAAACTAATAAAAATACGAACAGAATACTAAGTGCCCTGTGAACTAAGTATAAACAAAATACTGAATCTAAGTGAGCAGTTCCAGCAAACTATTTTCAACAAATTGTAGATTATCCTGAAGGAATAAGCATACGAAACTTTCCAGGAGAGACAAGCTACAGATGAAAGCCAGTGAAATCCAACCCTAGACTCTGAAACATATAAAAACCAAGTAAGTCCATAGACCAAAGTATTATAGAGAAATAAGTCATATGATTCTTTATTATTAAAAATCATATTCTAATTATGTTTTCTTTATGTTATTTCCAGGTAGAACTATGGAATAGAGACTTATATGGTTAGAATTCAGTTCCTGCTACAAAATAGTCCCAGATACAATATAGTTCTGTACGTACGTAACTATTTATATACAAAATAAACATAAAATATAACGTAAGTAAACGAATAGTTTAATTAACCCTTGCTATATTACAAAGTGACGATTTATATCGTTACAGTACAATAACAGTAGCTTTTGTAAAAAATAATATAAATTGTGCGTTTATACAAAAAAAATTGCTGAAATTAAATATTGAAATGTATTGAAAGTTTGAAATTATCTGTTTAATTACTCCATTCACCTGCAGATCCGCAACCAATGCTGAAGTATTTAATTGAGGATCTGCTTCTTTTAAAATACGCTCAGTTGTCACACCATTCCGTGCTAAATTTGCCAAAATAGCGCAATCATTACGATGATTGTCATGTCCATGCTTAACGAGGCCGTCTTTTTTATAATTCAAAGCGTGAGTAACGTCCATAGGGTCTCCACATCCTAGGGGCGCATGATTGTATCTCAGAGACAGTGCATATTTGAGTTGCCGATAAATCGTAATTATCAAAGATGTAGGAAGTACAGTTAACCACTGAGAAGACTTTGCTTCTATAACACGACCAAGTGTCCGGCGCTGACGATGTGGCAAAGTTTCCAAAATCCGTCCACTTTCTTCTAGCTTATTCGTTTTACGTCTTTGAGCCTACTCCTTAACAACACTGCGGACCAATATATTGTGTTCGTGGATGTCAACTACCTCATTAGGCTTAATAGAGTTAACAAGTAAGTTGACTGCTCTTAAAGAAACCTGAAACGAAATTTCAGCCATACGTACAGGGTCCCGGATGGCTAGTCCACCAAGTCTTGGTGGTAAATGAAATAGAGTAAAATGGTTGCCGCGTCTTTTCGTAGCTTTGGATTTTATGTCCAAAAAACCGTTATAATGCAGGGTGTGTTTTGCGTAAAATTTTAAAAATGACAACAGCTTTAAGATTTATTTATTAACTTTAAAGTAAAGTTTTGTATTTTTAGTAATGTATTTGGATAACTATTTACCTAATAATATAGTTGGGTTAAAAATGGTAAATAAATCAGTAGGGATTAACCTTGTTTGGATAACTTTTTTCTAAAATTAGGTATAAATAAGAATTAAAAATTATAATTAAGTAATGAAACCAATCCTAATTTTTGAACGAGTTGAGGTATTGGAACAAATTTGGAACACGAAAATAAGACAACCTAAACTACCTTTTTGCATATATTTGATATTTTTAACCTTTAAAATATAAACTCGGGGACATGGGGGCAATTTTTTTTAAATAGAAAGGGGGTCATGTAGTAAATAGTTTGAAAGCTTATAAAATTTTCTATTTGACCATATAGTTTTTAATTTTTAAAATATTTTTTTTTTTATTTTTTATAATTTTCAATTTATTTTTTTTACAAGAAATTTTCTAACATTTTTAAAATTTGTCCCTTTTAACGAAGGGCACCGATGTTTATATCTTTGTTATTTTTTTATATTTAGATGAATTTGCTTCAAAAATATAATTCAGATTAAAGAAAAACACATTTTTTTTATTTTGACCCCTTTTAACTAACAGCCCTGAGTTTTTTTTTAATTTGATTTTACTAACATATAGCACATATATTCAGATTAATTGTGTGAAATTTTTGTAAAAAAATCTTTTTAATAAAAAAAGATATAGACGGTGACCAAAAACAAAACACTTTGAGTCGCCCAAAAATGGTCGTCCCGACTAAACAATAATTTTTAAAAAAAGATCTATAACCGGTTTTAAAGTATACATATATAAGGTTTGTTATCACAAAAGAATAAACTGATTTGAAAATGGAAAAAGTTAATACGGGTTTTTAAAGATTAATGTGGGCTTTTATGAGTTTTATGAGTTTTCCTGGGTTAATACAAGTACTATAGTTCATCAAAAAGCTAAAGCGAATTGACCGTTATTTCAGGAGTGTTCCCTGTTGCTGGATTTATTTCGTGTAAACATAACCTGAAAACGTCAATTAATTATGGATAATAAAAATTGTTTTTGCATTTTAAATTAATGATTTAGAAAAAAATCGTATTTGAGTATAAATTTAGTGATAAAACACCCCCCAACCACACCTTAATTGTCCTACTGTCCAAATAGGAAAATTATCAGCTAGGATACCTAAAAAAATAGGGTAAAAGTTGGGAAATTTGTATAGGTGTTGAGCTGTTTTTTTCATCAAATGTAGTAGTAGAAAATAGAGTGTTTTACATACAGTTGGGAAATTGGTAGTATCGGTTGGAAAAATCAGAGACAAGCAGCTTTTGATCTTTTTTTTTAGTCGTACAAATTTCTGCCAGGGGCAAAGCTATTTTAGATTTGGGAAATTTGTCAATCTCTAGTTGATAAATGTTTGTCCTGCCCTCCCCCCAAAAAAAAATGCCTCAGAGCACCCCTGATAACATCACATCATATACAGAATGTGAATTGATACCATACCTACGCACTTTTCATGACAAAACTATGGACTCTTTTAACCATGTATGCCGGCAGGGCCAGATGCAAGGGGGAAAATTCCCCAGGGCCCAGCATCAGAGGTGGGGACCTTTTTTTATCAAAATTTTCTGCCATGGGTAAGGTTTTTTTCCAGATGTGGGGCCAGGGAAAAAGTTTCCCCGGGCCCCAGCTGGGTCGGTCCAGCCCTTTATGCCGGCATACATTTTAATTTTAGTGCCAACCAGTTGCCACACAACAAATAAAAATATGTATATAAATTTTGAAAATGTTTATTAATTTTATTATTGAACATTTTAAAATGTTAATTAACATATTTAACAATTTGTAGAAAAGAAGAATTTTGGTAATAAGCCAAAAAAACTTAAATTCTGGTTTTAGTTTAGAATAGAATAGAATAGAATAGAATAGAATAGAATAGAATAGAATAGAATAAAATAGAATAGAATAGAATAGAATAGAATAGAATAGAATAGAATAGAATAGAATAGAATAGAATAGAATAGAATAGAATAGAATAGAATAGAATAGAATAGCTTTATTAACATTTTTGATTCACAGTCGTGAATATATGTACGTCACAAATAGGATTATAATTACATTTAAATAACTTACAATTAAAAATTACAATAAACTTACTTACAACTTTAAAGTTCAAAAAATTCCCTGAAGGAGTAGAAGGCTCCTTCTACGCAATACTTTTTTAGGGCACATTTAAAGTGTTTAAAAATTTTAATATTTACTATTTCTTTGGGCAGCTTGTTAAAGATTTTTATCGCCATAAATCTAGGACCTTTCTCATAAAAGGCGGTGTTGTGAGCAGGGATGGAGTAGAGCTCTTTGTATCTTGTTTGTGTGCCTATATTATAGGAGCCGTTTTTTCTAAACTCTTCTTGATTTTGAAAAATAAAAATTCCTATATTGTATATATATAATGGATATAGGGTCATAATTTTATATTGAATGAAAAGTGGTTTACAGTGTTCTCGATAGCTACAACCTGAGATTCTTCTCACAATCTTTTTTTGAATTTTGAATACTCTTTCACAATTTGGGGATGCACCCCATATTATTAAACCATATTGAATTCTGGATTGAATGTACGCATAGTAATAAGACAAAATATATTTCTGATCAACAATTTTTTTTAGATTATAAATGGCATAGTGAGCACTATTTAATTTTTTTGACACAAAATCAATATGGTTAATCCAAGATAATTTATAATCGATCGTTAAACCCAAGAATTTGGTAGTTTCTGATATTTCCAGCGATTTATTGTTTAAATTAATTAAAGGACTGAAATGGTTAATTTGCTTAGAAAAGTTTATTAAGACTGTTTTTTCTGGATTAAGAATAAGGTTATCTTCTTTACAGATTTCAATCATTTTATTAATTATAATTTCGACATTATTTTTTAGTTCACCTAAATTTTTACCAGTTACCCCCAGGGAGGTATCGTCTGCATACTGACAGAGTTTCGAGAATAGGTTATAAATTTTAAATTTGACCTGCAAATCGTTGCAAAAAATCAGAAATAACAGGGGGGAGAGTATGCCTCCCTGTGGTACACCATATTTTAGTTTTTGTACATTTGATTTAAAAGAAAAGTTTACTATATTATCCTTTTCACCTTTCATAAGAATAAATTGAGAACGGTCTGATAAGAATGATTTTATCCATTTTAAAGTGGGACCTGTTATACCATAAGATATCAGTTTTCTTATCAATAAGTCATGGTTTATAACATCGAACGCCTTAGTTAAATCAAAATAAATATTTATTAGGGGCGAATTTTTATCTAGAGCATTGATGATATAGTCAATTGCATGGAAAAGGGCTGTAATTGTTGACTTATTCTTCAGAAAACCATGTTGGGAGGGTGAAAACAGATTAAATTTATGGAAATAGTTAGTTATACGCGTATACATAATTTGTTCAAAAACCTTAGAAAAAACTGAGGTGTTTGATATCGGTCTATAGTTATTGATTTGTTCTTTATCATTTTTTTTATGGATAGGGGTTACTCTGGCATGTTTAAGACCGTCAGGGAAAATTCCTAGTTTAAAGGACTCGTTAATAAGGTGCGTTAACGGTAAGGCTAAAAATATTGCTATGTTACCAATAATATGGCAGGGAATACTATCAGCGTCCTCTGACGTTTTATTGCCAACTTTTTTTATTGTTTTTAAAACTTCCGCTTCGGTGGTTGGGAATAAGTACATTGACTTTGAGGGTCTGTCAGAGGTGTAACTGGTTTTATCAGATTTTTCAAAGTTTTTTTCAATTTTCTGATTTACATCCGATACAAAAAACTCGTTAAATTTGTTACATATTTCCTCAGTGTCCGTTATTTTTTGATTATTTTCAACTAAGCAAATTTTTTCATTTTTTTTAGGAGTATTTTTTGAGTTTTTTTTAATGATTTCCCAAACAGTTTTATTAATGTTTTTTGAGTTTTGGATCAAATTTTCATTAAAGTTTCTTTTTGCAAGTTTTATTTTCTTTTTGTAATCTTTTTTCATTTTTTTTATTACATATTTGGTTTCAAAATCTCTGGTGTTTTTCCACACCCAATCAAGGTCCTTTAGCCTATTTGATATATCTATAATTTCTTGTGTTATCCAAGAATTTGATTTATTTTGATTTTTTAGTTTAATTTTTTTTAAGGGGTACGCTTTCTCAAAGTTTGTTTTTATTATTTGTAAAAACATGTCATATTTATTGTTTAAGTCACTATTTGTTTGATCAATAACTGTAGACCAAGATTCTTTTTTTATAAGTTCACAGAATTCACTATGATTTACATCAGAGTAAATTCTTTTTAAAATGTACTTATTTTCCATAAATTTAATGTTAGTTGATAAATTTATATTAATGCTTAAGGCAAGGTGGTCACTAAAGTGAACATTCTGGACTTCCGATTTTACATTTAAATTGTTGGTAAAAATGTTAGCAATTAGAGTTTTAGAGGTTTCTGTTATTCTAGTGGGTGTACTTACAGTGGCTTTCAGGTTGAACCTATCGAGAACATCAGTAAATTTCTTTCTTTCTGTGTTATTTTCAAGTAAGTTTATATTGTGATCACAGCCTAGGAAAACCCGGTCGTATCTGGAGCAAGACTGATCCAGAAGTTGCTCCAGATTAAACAGGAATGTATCCAGATCAGCCTTTGGAGCACGGTACAAACTTACAAGGAGACACTTTTCACTTGCCACTAAGAATGAACAGCACGTATATTCAAACACTTGCTCTATGTTGCTTGTTTTGTATGATATTTGTTTTATTTCAATTTTATTATTAGAAAAAATCGCTACACCACCACCTTTTTTGAGATTTCTGCATGAATTGTTTATTAAGGTGTAAGAGTCAAGTGAGAAGTTTTCAATTTCTTCGTCTTCTAGCCAGGTTTCACAGATAGATATTATCTCTGGTTTAATTTGGGATATTAGAACCTCCATTTCTAGCTTTTTCTTTCTAATACTTCGAGTGTTGAGTTGCATAATTTTTAGAGTGTTGTTTTTAATTTCTTTTGTGCCACGTTTATTTGTTAAGTTGTTGTTGAGGTTGGGATTTGGGGTGTCTGCTTGTTGATCCTTGTGTTTTCTATATGGTTTGTATAGTGGCGGAGTTATATTTGCAGTAGGCTTATCTGAGAGAGGCGTGGGTAGATAAAATTTTTAGAGGTTTGGGTTTGGTTTTTCTTTGTTTCTTCGGAATTAACTGCTTTAGCTTGTTCTATTTCTTCAAAGAGATTACTGGTATTTATCTGGGACATTGTATTTGAATTCGTGTCCAAGATTATCTGGGAAAATGAGGATGAATTGTCACTAATGTTTGACTGTGTAGATGTGATATAGTCGTTCGTGGTATTTGAGTGGGAAGGTGCGGTGAAGTTATTCATATTTATCTGGGAGACTCCGGTTGCGTTTTCATTTTCATTAATAGATTCTTGCTCAATTTTTAAGAGGTATTTTATAGCGATGTAGTTAAGAAGAGAGTGTTTTCCCACATTTGTTAAACCTTCATTTCTGCTATGAAAACAGTTGATAATTTTATTTGTATCGATATAGATTGCATTATTGTTGGTTTTTACTACGTTATATATATTTGGGTTTTCTTTATCTATAAAGCTGTTCAAAATATTTCTGTTTTGCACATGAGGTGTTCCTGCAATTATTATATTGGTATGTTTGTTTGATTTTATAAAATTTTCTAAAATCTTTGGATCAGTAATCTTCCCTTTAAGAGCGTTTAAGTTATCAGGAAATACAACATTAAAACAACCCCCCCCCCCACACCACACTTAGGTTGGGAAAATCTACTGTCCAGATAGGAAAATAATGAGCTGGGGTACCCTACAAAGTGGGGTAGTTGGAAAATTTCTAGAGGTTATGATCAAATGTAGTGCTAAGAAAATA
>OY294051.1:18862131-18914631 GCA_958510825.1 Brachypterus glaber
TCAACATTTTTATCAATTAATTTTGTTAAAGCCACTTCTTGAGGTAAACCAACTGATATATGTCGCATTTTCCAAGAAAGTTTACTTATCTCAATTTTGGGTTGTTCTGTTTGGCGTCTGGCCAAAGTCCCACATACAAAACAGAATTTTGATCATTACTGTTACGCACCAAAATCAGCTCTTGTTTAACATTAAGTAGGATTTTGCGAAAATCTTCGAAAAATCCTAAGAAAAACTTTAGAGGTATGCAGACATTAAAATATCCGTTGCTATCAACTAAAAGAGCATCTTCAGGTTTTTTAGGAATGGATTTTGGAAACCACCCCGCATTTTCCAGCATAGCTTAGAACTATAAGATAGATAACCTTTTAATGTTGAGGTTAAACCTACATCTCTAACTGAATCAATGGTTTGCCCATTTATTAAATATCTAATTTCCTTAAAAAGAAAAGCAACTCCATTATTGATAAATATCAAGTTTTTGCTTACAGTACCATCATTTTTTGTTAATTTTCCCTCAATATACAAAAAACTTTCACAGGGAAGTGTATATTTATCTACTTGGATGGGAATAATTATTTCATCATTATAGCCCAACTTTGTCGGTAAATATGGTTCATAAGTATGAAGTTGTGAACTAGTTATAGAATTATCGATATAAAGATTTTCCGTCACGTTTAAAATAGGCATATTGTTAGAATAATAATTTTAACCCGAGAGACTGTAGAAACTTTTGATTTTCTGTTGTTAACATTAGTATTACCCCTGGTACTGATTTTATTATGAGTGTTCTTTTTCTTATATTTTTCATTCAGTATATTTTTGTTATTTGGTTTATTATATCTAACAACCATTTTTAATATTATCTACACTTTTTACATGCAGTCCTATCGTTATCACTTCTTTATTGATATTGATGAGATCACCGTCTTGATCCAGTGTTTTAATGGTTATATTGGTTATAGTTTTTACATTGATTGGGAAATATAATATATTTTGAGGATTTTCCACTATTTTGAATCCAACAGGTATTTGGGGAAAAAATTGATGAATAATATGCACAGGTTGACCATTTAAGTAAGAACCCTCTGCAATGTTGCAATCTATACAAATAGCATTAACCTTCAGAATATCTGCAGGGTAATCTGAAATATGTGAGATATTTGCATCTAAAGTTCTATTTTCAAAGCCTAATATTTTACCTATCGAATCGTTAGTAAATATTATTTTTTCAGTACATTTAACACTAGAATGTAAAGTTTGTCCTCAAATGAATTGACACATTTTGCTCTTGAAGTTCGGGTTGTAACAAATTATTTATATCATCTATCTCACACGCGCCGATTGGTAGAGTTAATGTATCACTTTAATACAGTTTATTGTTTGTTTCATCAATATTGGGTATAGAGTTGAAAGATTCAAAATTTGTTAATCCTATAAACGTATTTAACATCTTCTTTTAAATATATAGGTGGATTAAATTTGGCACAATATTGAATCTCTCCCTGAAAGAGCTAATGCGAATGACATGACCTATTTCTTTAATGATTATAAATCATCTGATTTATTTATTCTAATAGTAGTAGTTATATAGAAATTTCAAACATAAATGACCACAATTAGTTAAATTTTTGTTCTCTCACATAGTTATATTTAATGTTATTGTCGCTACAGTCACTGAAAAAATATTGAATTAATTCTAGAGGAGGTCTTAAGTTTCCAAAACTATCATAATAAATTATATCTTCCACATTTTGTAAATGCTGTCCAGTGAGAACCAACCGCATTGTTGCAATGCCACACTCGTTTCTTTTAATTTTTTGTAGAAGTTTATCACGCATAAATACACCCCTTAAATTCGGAATTATATTTTTTTTACGCTTTTAATCAAATCAAAATTTGAAAGAGCTCGGTGCGGTAGCTTTTCTAATAGTTTTTTTTATACGAATTTAGATAGTCCATAGCCCCGTCTATAAGGACGAATATATAACCCAGAACCTATAGATTTATTCTCCACAGCCAAATTATGTCGTTTTTCTTCTTCCATTTTTTCTTTGGCAGCCTTTGCATCATTTACAGCTTTTGCAATTCCTGCAGCTCCATCAGCAAGTGAGCCTAATGCACTAAGTCCTGAAAAACAATGTGTGAAATATTGTTTAGTAAGACAAACCTGCAAACAGTGGTATTAGAAATGGAAGAAATCCACCAGTTTTTGGAAGGTATTATTCTCTTTTTCCACCTTTTTTAATACTTTTCTTTATTGCTTAAAGCTATTTTAGCTAAAATTTGTAAATTGTTTGTATTCCCCAATTTACTAATACTACGGCGGGCTTTTCCAACTGCATTATTAAAATTAATTCGGTTAACATTACTTCCACCCCTTTTTGCCCCCTTTTTTCTCAAATTTTTCGTCCTAACACCCATACCAAGCTTGGTTTTCACCTTCATAGCAGAACTTATACTCAAAGCACCCAATTTTTCTCCAACTTTTGCTTGAGGTGATTTATATATGTTTTGCTTTATCTTTTAATATTTTATCAGCTATTCCTACTTTCAACGTCCTTAAATTTAGAATATGCTATATCATGTTCTTTACAAGCTTCATCCAATTCATTTATTCCTCTATCACGAGCTAGACGTGTTTCCAGATTGGTGCCTGGTTCACAATAGTTATCCTAGCAAATGTAGCTCAATAGGTAAATTATCAATAACTTTGTTTAATATACCAACACCTCTTTTCTTCTTGAAAGCTTGTTTAGAAATAATCACCGATCTACGATTCATTATTTTTATAAGCAGTCAGATTAAGAGTCCACTAATAACTAAAGTGTTTTTTATCTCACCGCTTTATTTATAAAAATAAATGTATGGTTTAGTACCATTGCAGTAGAGGTAGTTAAAGGGTAAACATGCAAATTGAGCAACAACCCTTTTTACTACCAATAAAAAACCATGACAAGGTTGCAATTGATTAATTTCGAAAACATGGACTTATATTTTGTGGGGGGTCTAAACGAGCTTTAGTGGTTGAAGCGTCTGGATGTAGGAAAACTAATATTATAATAAGTGATAGAACACAAAAACGGGTTAAGATTTGAAAATTTTTATGTCTATTCGAAATCTTTGTATCAATTGAAATATGAATATTTGAGAATTTTATTCAAACCAATTAAGGAGGTTGGATATTTTGGATTTGAGGGCAGTAACAATGCTGATATAATATCACCTAAAGATATAAAACCAAATTCTGTAATAATTTTTGATGGTGTCGTTTGTGGTTATCAGTGTTATAAGAGAATTTTTTGTTTACTCAAGACATCATCAAATTAATGTGTTTTACCTAGCACAAACTTATTCCGCTATTCCAAAACAACTTGTTAGGGATAATGCAAATCTACTTATTATTTTTCAATAGGATAACACAAATTTAAAACACATTTATGATGATCATGTAAATATTGACGTCATTTAAAAAATTTCAAGAATTATGCTCTTTATGTTGGATCGATAAGTATGATTTTGTTGTTATCGACAAAGACTGTGACGTTAATTCTGGCCGATATAGGAAAGGGTTTGATAAATACATAAAAATAGGTTAATTGTAATTTGAAATCTTGCTAAATATCACACATTGTTATTACTTAAATTATATATAAGAAAATGAAATATCTCAAATTATCATTCAGCAGTTTGATCATTGTTTTATTACACCAATTAGGGACAGGAGACGCTTTGTCTCTTAATAATCTGTCACCAGATAATTTTCCTGTTTTTAGCAGTCAGTTATTTGTCACACCTCATATTACCAAAACACTGGATAGGAAAACGTCTACACGGAGCATTGCGTTTAGTATTTTTTTTCTGTATAATGGTTGAGCTTTTCGTACGGTTTGAACATTTGTACTCGATCAGAAATATAATAGAACCGGCCCAGTTACGAGAAGAATTTGAACGTATTACCTACGGACACATTGCAACAAACGTCTGGGAGGTAAATATAATCAACAGGATATTCGATATCTATGAGGCCTATGACGACTCACAATTGGAAGAATAAGTGAATTGTATTAGGAATTTTCTATCCACAATAATACAATCTCGGGGTTTTAAGAACACGTTACACAAATTATATATAAGAAAATGAAATATCTCAAATTATCATTCAGCAGTTTGATCATTGTTTTATATTACACCAATTAGGGACAGGAGACGCTTTGTCTCTTAATAATCTGTTTTAGAACAATCACCAGATAATTTTCCTGTTTTTAGCAGTCAGTTATTTGTCACACCTCATATTACCAAAACACTGGATAGGAAAACGTCTACACGGAGCATTGCGTTTAGTATTTTTTTTCTGTATAATGGTTGAGCTTTTCGTATGGTTTGAACATTTGTACTCGATCAGAAATATAATAGAACCGGCCCAGTTACGAGAAGAATTTGAACGTATTACCTACGGACACATTGCAACAAACGTCTGGGAGGTAAATATAATCAACAGGATATTCGATATCTATGAGGCCTATGACGACTCACAATTGGAAGAATAAGTGAATTGTATTAGGAATTTTCTATCCACAATAATACAATCTCGGGGTTTTAAGAACACGTTACACCCGTGTTCACGGTTAACTAAAATACATTACAAAAGGTTAGTGCACTAAAAAAAAGGTCTAGTCAGTTATTTGGTCTGATAGAACACAAAAACGGGTTAAGATTTGAAAATTTATATGTCTATTCAACCTTTGTATCAATCGAAATATGAATATTTGAGAATTTTATTCAAACCAATTAAGTGTTGTTATCGACTTTTAAAGACTGTAAAGTTAATTCTGGCCGATATAGGAAAGGGTTTGATAAATACATAAAAATAGGTTAATTGTATTTTGAAATCAGTTGAAAGGTATCTCTCACTAAGTTCACTTTTGTTTTAGCCAGCAACAGTGGAAAGTATGTTCGGGCAAAAACTTTACCAGAAAAGACAATTTATCTCGACATGAAAAATGTTGTGGATTGAAGAGAGTTGCAGATACACCTATTGAGACTTCAAGAGCAAAACAGATGCGTCTAAATGGTTCGTACACTAATTAATTGTTTGATTTTTTTAATTTATTTATTTTTGTTTCAGCTCCCTCAACCTCGAATTCCTTACTTTGCGAAATTTGCGATATTTATGTTACAAATCATGTTACACATAAAAGAAGTCTGGCACATCGTAACAAATGCTGCAGCAATTTGGAGGAAGGGGTTGAACTTATCCAAACTGGTTTTAAGAACCGGATTGCAAGTTTTCGTCTAAAAACGATTGAAAACATTGATTTTAATAAAAATATGGAGCATCTTAAAGGAAAAGTCTTAATTCAAAAATATTTAAAATCTAGCTTCTTTTAGTAATCATGTTTTCCAGGGATTAATACCTGCTACTATTTGTCAATTTTTTTACGGGGCAAACTTATGCGCTTTTAATAAAAAAGATGGTGGAATACGTCCTACGCCTACGCCGTTTAGTTGCTAAGGTTATGTGTAATCGTATTTATGAGAAAATGGGAGATTTTTTAAGACCTCATCAACTTGGGTTCGGTACCAAATGTGGTGCCGAGGCTGTTACACATGCATTGCGTCGATTCATAAATTTCAATCATTCTTCTAGTAAAGTAATACTAAAATTAGATTTTATGAACGCTTTTAATACCGTTAATAGAGACGTAATTCTTTTAAATATAAAAGAAAAATTTCCAGATTTTTTTAAATTCATTTCCCAGTGTTATAGAGATCCCTCAATCCTATCCTTTGGTAATCATCACATACCTTCTCTTCGAGGTGTTCAACAAGGTGATCCCCTTGGCCCACCCTTGTTCTGCCTTGCAATTCAATCAATTATTACTTCGCTTTTTTCAGAAATTAATCTTTGGTATTTAGATGATGGAACTTTAGCTGGAGATCCAGATATTGTTTTAAATGATTTTATTAAAATAATCTCTTTATGTTCAGAGTTAGGCTTAAAATTAAACTTTAAAAAGTGTGAACTTTCTGTAATATCTAAAAATAACGATAATTCTTTAATTTTTTCTAAATTTTCGTCCATAGCTCCGGAAATTTTACATATACCTCTTAATTCCTTTAATTTACTTGGCTGTCCTATTTCTGAAAACAAAATCTCTGAATATATCAATTTAAAAATTGACACTCTTGATCGGTTTTCTATTAATTTAAAATTGATTAATTGCCATACTGCTTACTTTTTACTAAAACACTCCTTTGCTATCCCTCGCGTCTCCTATTTGCTTCGTTGTGCCCCTTGTTGGAACGCCCCTGAGTCACTCGCTAAATATGATTCTATTTTAAATAATACACTAAAAGATATTTTAAATTGTAATATTGAATCAGATTCTTGGTTACAGAGCACATTGCCTACCAAACTTGGTGGCCTGGGTATTCGCGATTCTTCTTCCCTTTGTTTTCCTGCTTTTCTTGGTTCTGTTAACGATGTATCTTCTTTACTTGAACAAATTCTTCCTCAAAATATTTACAAATTTTCGGACTCTGATTTAGACTTTGCTTTAAATAAATGGATTTCTCTTTGTAAATTAAGTACTCTTCCTGATAATTTTCCCACAAAGCAAAAAAATTTTGATAACTTCTATTGTCAAGTTCTCATCAATGATCTGATGCTGAGGTGTAATGATCCTAAAGGCAAGGCGCGTCTCCTAGCTCTTCAAGCTCCTGAAAGTAACGCGTGGTTAGATGCCTTGCCCTGTTCTTCCTTGGGAAATCAATTAGATGATTCCACCTTCCGCATTTCCGTTGCCCTTCGTCTTGGTATTCCTGTGTGTGAACAACACGTCTGCATTTGTAGCGAAACTGTCGATGTTTATGGCCTTCACGGGCTCAGCTGCGTAAAAAGTGCAGGTCGTTTGTCTAGGCACAGGATGATCAATGACATTATTAAGCGTTCTCTTATTACCGCAGGTTTTCCTGCTGTTTTGGAGCCGCCTGGTATTTGTCGGGGCGATGGAAAGCGTGTGGATGGAATCACCTTGATTCCTTGGAGAGGGGGCAGGGCTTTATTATGGGATGCGACTTGCACGCATACTTTAGCGGACTCGTATATTAAACGAACATCTGAGAAAGCTGGTTCGGCTGCAAGTAATGCGGAAAAAATAAAACACAGAAAATACTTGGAGCTGGAAGACCGCTTTGTTTTTGTACCCTTCGCTGTTGAGACCTTTGGTCCCTTTGGTGATGAAGCTAGAGATTTACTTCAAAAAATTTCCTCTAAAATTGGCAAAAAATCAAAAAGTTTCATCACTCAAAGGATAAGCCTGGCGGTACAGAGGGGAAACGCGGCCTCCGTGTTGGGGACATTTAACGTTGAGCCGGGTTTGGACGAATTTTTTTATATTTAATTATATAGTTTATGTTTATTTAGTTTAGTTTAGGTTATTTAGGTTATATTAAGTTTACTTTAACATGTATTTAATTAAAGAAATAATAGATTTTAGCCATAAATATTATTTTAAAATCTGAAACTGCTCTGAAAATAAATATGGAACTATTTAGTTCCTGTTTTGAAGGAAAAACCTGAAATAAAATCTTTCAACACCAAGTTCAGGGTGGTGGATGAAGGGAGTAATCTTACAGAAATGTATGAAGAATTTTTTGAGGTTTTACAAACGAAATCGAAGGAGTTTTCAGAAAAAGATAGTGGTAAGATATTTTTTCTATTTCTATTTCTATTTTCTACAAAACAAAAACAAATAGAAAAATAAAAAAATTGTATTTTTTTTTCAGGATGGGCTGAAAAGGGCTGTAGTCAACCTTAAAAATTCCGATAATAAATGTTTCATGTGGTCAATTTTAGCCCATTTACACCCAGCTGAAAATCATCCCCAAAGAATTGCTAAGTATAAAATCCATGAAAATTCTTTAGATTTTACAGGGATTGAATTCCCTGTTAAACTTTCGGAAATTTCAAAATTTGAAAAATTAAATAATATGTCTGTTAATGTGTATGAGGTTGATAAAGTTTGTAAAAATGGAATTTATATCAATGAAATTGTTGGGCTTTTTTACAACACATCAATCTACTTTTATTAAGCGATAAGGCGGGAAATAATCATTATTGTCTAATAAAAAATTTGTCGCGTTTAGTCTGTCAACAGTTATCCAAACATAAAACCTCAAAATTTATATGTGATGGTTGTCTAATTTATTTCTTAACGCAAGAAAAATTAGACAAACATCAGAAATACGATTGTCAGCACATTTCCGTAAATCTACCTAGTAAGAGTGATTTAAAAATAGATTTCACTGGAAATGAATGTCCTGAAAATGTATTAAAGTTAAATGATTTTGAAAAAAAAACTAAAACATCCATTTGTAATTTATGCAGATTTTGAGACTTCCTTAAACCTTTACAAGGCTGTACCCCTAGTCCAATAAATTCATTTACTGTGAAGATGCATGTGAGTATCCCTCACTCCTATGCGTATTATATTAAATGTAATTTCGATGATAAACTCTCGGAACTTAAACTATACCGTGGTGATTCTGAAAATGATAATGTTTCCATGCATTTTATTCAGTTTGGAAACAGATTGTATTGAAATGTTTGAAAAATACATGTGCAAGACTATTCCTATGATAGAATTATCTAATGAAGAACAATTAGTCTTTACATCAGCTAAAAATTGTCACATTTGTGAAAAAGAATTTAATGTGAAGTGAGAGGGTAAGGGCACTGTCATTTGACAGGTAAATTTAGGGGTGCAGCTCATCCAGTTTGTAATTTAAACTTTAAAGTGCCACATTTTATACCTGTCTCTTTTCATAATTTAAGTGGGTTTAATTCTCACATGTTTGTAAAAGAATTAGCACAGGATAATGCAGACATTCAGGTTATACCACAAAATAAGGAAAAGTACATATCATTTACCAAAAGTATTCCCCTTACTTCTACTGATGAAAACATTACTAAAAAATTAAAAATCAGCTTTTTGGATAGTTTTAAGTTTCTGCCGGGTGGTTTGGATAAACTGAGTCAAAGTTTAAAATCTGATCAATGTTGTGAAGTAAGAAAATACTTTCCTAATAGTGAACAATTTGAACTCATTCGACAAAAGGGTGTTTTCCCCTATTCATACATGGATTCTTTTTTAAAATTAGAAGATAAAAAACTCCCCTCAAAAAAAAAATTTTATAACAATATAAAAAACGAAGATATTTCTAGAATTGATTACCAGCGGGCATGGAAAGTATGGAATTTGTTTGAATGTAAGACTTTGGGTGAATATTCAGATATTTACCTAAAGTCTGATGTTCTCATTCTGGCTGATCAGCCAACATAAATGTGTTTGAAAATTTTAGATCTCTGTGTTCAAAAATTTACCAGCTAGATCCAGCAAACTTCTATACTGCTCCAGGTCTTTCTTGGAGCGCAATGTTAAAAAAAAAACCGAGATTCAGTTAGAACTCTTAACCGATCTCGACATGGTTCACTTTTTTAAAAAGGGGGTTCGAGGGGGTTTCAGTGGCTGTAGTATTAGAAAAGCTAAAGCAAACAACCAATTTTGTCCAAAGTATAATCCTTCCGAACCGAAATCTTATCTTATGTATTTGGATGCTACAAATTTATACGGAGCAGCTATGTCACAATATCTTCCAAGAAATAATTTTCAATGGTTAACTGATACCGAAATTCAACAGTTGGATTTAAATCAAGTAAGCGATACAACGATAAAGGTTATGTTTTAGAAGTTGATTTAAATTATCCTAAACATTTATGTTGTCTTAACGAATTACCCTTTTGTCCTGAATCCACAGTTTCACCCATATCTAAATTAAAAATTCCTAAATTAATTACAAATTTGCAAGATAAAACCAATTATGTTATTCATTATAGAAATTTAAAACAGGCTTTAGCTCACGGTTTAGAGCTAACTAAAATTCATCGGGTATTAAGTTTTCAGCAAGATGATTGGTTAAAACAATATATTGATTTGAAGAAAATGCGAAACAAAGCAACTAGCAAATTTGAAAAAGATTTTTACAAGCTAATGAATAACTCGGTGTTTGGCAAAACTATGGAAAATGTGGATAAAAGGGTTGATGTTAAACTAGCCACACATTGGGGAAATATTGGTGGAAAAACTTGGTGCTGAAACATTAATTGCGAGACCAAATTTTAAGGATCTTAACCTTTTTTCAGAAAATTTTGTAGCAATCCAGATGAATAGTGTAAAAGTTACAAATCATAAACCAATTTATTTGGGTTTCTGTATTTTAGATTTATCAAAGACTTTTATGTATGACTTACTATAACTTCATTAAATCAAAATATGGTAACAAGGCCGTTTTATTGTTACAGATACTGACTCGCTTATATTAAAATTTTTTAAGGAAAATTTCTATTCGGATATGCAGGAAAACTTGGATAAATTTGATACATCTAATTACACTCTCCATAATGTACATGAAATCCCTGTAAACAAATCAATTTTGGGTAAAATGAATGATGAGTAGGCTGTTGAAGTTATTTATAAATTTTTCGGAACAGCTAGATCCAGAAAACTTCTATACTGCTCCAGGTCTTTCTTGGAGCGCAATGTTAAAAAAAACCGAGATTCAGTTGGAACTCTTAACCGATCTCGACATGGTTCACTTTTTTAAAAAGGGGGTTCGAGGGGGTTTCAGTGGCTGTAGTATTAGAAAAGCTAAAGCAAACAACCAATTTTGTCCAAAGTATAATCCTTCCGAACCGAAATCTTATCTTATGTATTTGGATGCTACAAATTTATACGGAGCAGCTATGTCACAATATCTTCCAAGAAATAATTTTCAATGGTTAACTGATACCGAAATTCAACAGTTGGATTTAAATCAAGTAAGCGATACAAACGATAAAGGTTATGTTTTAGAAGTTGATTTAAATTATCCTAAACATTTATGTTGTCTTGATAACGAATTACCCTTTTGTCCTGAATCCACAGTTTCACCCATATCTAAATTAAAAATTCCTAAATTAATTACAAATTTGCAAGATAAAACCAATTATGTTATTCATTATAGAAATTTAAAACAGGCTTTAGCTCACGGTTTAGAGCTAACTAAAATTCATCGGGTATTAAGTTTATTAAGGGGCTAAAGCTTATTGTGTAGATGTTTCGGGAAAATTTACGAAAAAAGCTAAGGGGGTACATGATTCAGTTACAAAAAAACAAATATCGGTGGATACCGAGGGAAAAAAGATTTTTAGAGAAATAAAATCTTTTCGCCCCCATTATCACACCGTTTATTTGGAGCTAAAAAACAAAGTGGCTCTATCATATTCGGATGATAAAAGATTCATTATCCCTGGTAGTGAAAGAACACTAGCCTGGGGTCATCCTGATATTAAAAATTATAAATAGATTTTCAGAAATTATACTTAGTGGTTCTGCTAGGGTGTAAATGGATATTTAGTTGACGACTGACACATCCTCAAGCAACATGTCCAGTGAGCTTCTCGAGATTTATTTGAAAAAACTAGGAGATTTAAAAATGGATATTAAGGAGTATGAGATAAGGATGAAAATGTTTTCAACGTTTTGCAAGCTGAGTCTGAGGGAAAACAAAGAGGAACAGTGGAGATCAACAATTCAACAAAAAAATCCTGCTATACAGAATAATTTGTTTACAAAATTTGTTACTAATAAATAATAAATTATTATATCTTGTTTTATTTCTGTTAATAATTATTTGAATAAAAAAAACAATAATACTTTAAATTAATAATTTTTTGTTTTAATTAACAAGTAGAGTTGAATTTTTTATTTTAATACTCTATTTAAAGTATCACTGACTACTTCAATCCTTCTTTAAAAATAAAATCTATAGCATGTTGTTCCCAATCTGTTAGATCATCAATAATATGTGATAGTTATGGGGTCGAACTTTACTCTTTTCATAATTTCATAAGCTTTCAATAACTATTGAAACTTTAACTAATCTCTCTCCTTTATAAATTATAAAAATTGTTTGAGGATAAAAATGTGAGTGAGGGTAAAACTATTAAGACTGGAGGGGGTGAAGCTGTTGATAGTGGGTAAAATGTTAGAGGTTAGGATCAGGGTTAGAATCAGGGTTAGAGGCAGGACCAGGTAGCACCAGGAGCAGGGCCAGGGTTAGAACCAGGGCCATGGTCAGAGCCAGGGTCAGGGTCAGGGTTAGAGCCAAAGTCAGAGCCATGTTTAGAGTTAGGGGGAGGGCTAGGTAGGGCCAGGGCTAGAACCGGAGTCAGGGCCAAAGCCAGGGGGCAGGACCAGGACCAGAGTCAGGACCAGGGTCAGAGTCAGGCTCAGGGGTCGGGGTTAGGGTCATGGTCAGGGTCATGGTTAAGGGTTAGGGTTAGAGTCAGGGTCAATGTCAAGGTCAGGTCAAGGTCAATGTCAAGGTCAAATCAAGGTCAAGCTCAATGTCCCTCCTCAAGGTTGGGGTCAATGTCCCTTCTCCGGAGGTGCTCAAACCCCATTATTTCTCTACTACTGGGATTTTTAGGGGAGCTTTGGAAAACTATAGGCTAAGTTATGTATTAATTTCACAATGCCCGCTTTCGCCGGACGATATGAAAATTTGCACCAAAGTGAACTTTTTGGTTATTTTTCGTGAATTCTTTTGATCTGAATAGCTAAAAAGGAAAAACATATTTTTTAACAATTCCTTTTTTAAATGATTCTTTAAACATCATTCTTTAATACTCATATAAATTTATCATCAATAATTAGAGTTAAATATTTTGTAAAAGCAATTTAAAGGCAAAAAAAACTAAAAGGACCAAATTTGTCAAAAAGAAAAAAAAAATGTCAAATTTTTTATTAATGCCTATATTATATTTTTTTTGGTGCAACATATTATTTTCGATTAGTTTTAAGAAATTTTACCCAATAAAACAATATAACCTTAAAATTGACTAAAATTCTGACCACTTCCGGGACAACCGGAAGTCCTGAAAGGGTTATACTATACCAAAATACGTCTTTTATAAAACTAAATAAATTACCCAAATTTCATTTAAAACGATCCACAGTTTTAGAAGATATAGAATTTTGACCTCTAATGACTACTGTGAATTTGATTTTAATTGCATTCGGTAACACGAAGGAGCCCGATGTTGACTCATCTTTCTATAAATAGATTTTATGATAAATTAAAATACTTCGCATTTTGTCTAAATGTATTCTTCAATAAAATAAAACTACTTTCCCCTTTAGTTAAGTATAAGAAGAATTATTTTTATTTTTTTGTGAAAAATTGCAGATTGGGGTTTTTAAGGTTGCTGATAATAAAAATGGTTGGGGGTTGCAATACTAAAACCAACAAAACTAAAAACAAGATGGCCGACATTGTACAGTGACATTTTTGAAACGAAATTTGGTATGTATATATACAATTTGGTATGTACGGTTACAATGACAAACAAAAATCTACAAAATCAAAAAACAAGATAACCGACCTGTCAAAATACATTTTTAGAACGGTAGGTAGTATTAACTTAAAATTCGGTGTGTACGGGTACAATGATAAACAAAAAAATCGACAAAACCAAAAAACAAGATGGTCTACCTGCCAAAGTGGCATTTTTTGAACGGCAGGTCGTAGAATCTGAAATTTGGTATGTATATAGAGTTGTAAAAAACCGTTTTTTTAAGGCTTTTTTTTAAGTTTTTTTTGTTTTTTTTTTTGTTTTTTTTTTTGTTTTTTTTTTGTTTTTTTTTTTGTGAAAATATTCAAAAAAAGACAACTTTGGTATTTTAGGATCAATTAGAGACTATGTTCAATAGTTTTTATTTCAAAATACTGTATTCTTCGTGAAATAATAAAATATATAGATTATACGCAATCTGTTAACGAGTTTAGGAGTTGAAACTTTAGTCACATAACCTCACTTTTCTAACGTGTCAAATTTATGAAGTTTGTTTATGATGCCTGGTCGCAAAAAAAGCAACGTATCAAATCTTTTTATTGACACACAAACTAACGGAAAAGTTCCGAAAGTGAAATGCATGTTTTGTAAAACACTGGTGTCGAAAAATGGAACCAGGATGGCGGCTCACATAAAAAAGTGTCTGATTTTTTTTTCAAAAAAGAGTATGGACCAGGGTCAGAGTCAGGCTCAGGGGTCGGGGTTAGGGTCATGGTCAGGGTCATGGTTAAGGGTTAGGGTTAGAGTCAGGGTCAATGTCAAGGTCAGGTCAAGGTCAAGGTCAATGTCAAGGTCAAATCAAGGTCAAGCTCAATGTCCCTCCTCAAGGTTGGGGTCAATGTCCCTCCTCCGGAGGTGGTCCTCAAACCCCATTATTTCTCTACTACTGGGATTTTTAGGGGAGCTTTGGAAAACTATAGGCTAAGTTATGTATTAATTTCACAATGCCCGCTTTCGCCGGACGATATGAAAATTTGCACCAAAGTGAACTTTTTGGTTATTTTTCGTGAATTCTTTTGATCTGAATAGCTAAAAAGGAAAAACATATTTTTTAACAATTCCTTTTTTAAATGATTCTTTAAACATCATTCTTTAATACATATAAATTTATCATCAATAATTAGTTAAATATTTTGTAAAGGCAATTTAAAGTCAAAAAAAAAACTAAAAGGACCAAATTTGTCAAAAAGAAAAAAAAATGTCAAATTTTTTATTAATGCCTATATTATATTTTTTTTGGTGCAACATATTATTTTCGATTAGTTTTAAGAAATTTTACCCAATAAAACAATATAACCTTAAAATTGACTAAAATTCTGACCACTTCCGGGACAACCGGAAGTCCTGAAAGGGTTATACTATACCAAAATACGTCTTTTATAAAACTAAATAAATTACCCAAATTTCATTTAAAACGATCCACAGTTTTAGAAGATATAGAATTTTGACCGCTAATGACTACTGTGCGGCGGTAGATTTGATTTTAATTGCATTCGGTAACACGAAGGAGCCCGATGTTGACTCATCTTTCTATAAATAGATTTTATGATAAATTAAAATACTTCGCATTTTGTCTAAATGTATTCTTCAATAAAATAAAACTACTTTCCCCTTTAGTTAAGTATAAGAAGAATTATTTTTATTTTTTTGTGAAAAATTGCAGATTGGGGTTTTTAAGGTTGCTGATAATAAAAATGGTTGGGGGTTGCAATACTAAAACCAACAAAACTAAAAACAAGATGGCCGACATTGTACAGTGACATTTTTGAAACGAAATTTGGTATGTATATATACAATTTGGTATGTACGGTTACAATGACAAACAAAAATCTACAAAATCAAAAAACAAGATAACCGACCTGTCAAAATACATTTTTAGAACGGTAGGTAGTATTAACTTGAAATTCGGTGTGTACGGGTACAATGATAAACAAAAAAATCGACAAAACCAAAAAACAAGATGGTCTACCTGCCAAAGTGGCATTTTTTGAACGGCAGGTCGTAGAATCTGAAATTTGGTATGTATATAGAGTTGTAAAAAACCGTTTTTTTAAGGCTTTTTTTTTGAAGTTTTTTTTGTTTTTTTTTTGTTTTTTTTTTGTTTTTTTTTGTGAAAATATTCAAAAAAAGACAACTTTGGTATTTTAGGATCAATTAGAGACTATGTTCAATAGTTTTTATTTCAAAATACTTTATTCTTCTTGAAATAATAAAATATATAGATTATACGCCATCTGTTAACGAGTTTAGGAGTTGAAACTTCAGTCACATAACCTCACTTTTCTAACGTGTCAAATTTATGAAGTTTGTTTATGATGCCTGGTCGCAAAAAAAGCAACGTATCAAATCTTTTTATTGACACACAAACTAACGGAAAAGTTCCGAAAGTGAAATGCATGTTTTGTAAAACACTGGTGTCGAAAAATGGAACCAGGATGGCGGCTCACATAAAAAAGTGTCTGATTTTTTTTTCAAAAAAGAGTATGGACCAGGGTCAGAGTCAGGCTCAGGGGTCGGGGTTAGGGTCATGGTCAGGGTCATGGTTAAGGGTTAGGGTTAGAGTCAGAGTCAATGTCAAGGTCAGGTCAAGGTCAAGGTCAATGTCAAGGTCAAATCAAGGTCAAGCTCAATGTCCCTCCTCAAGGTTGGGGTCAATGTCCCTCCTCCGGAGGTGGTCCTCAAACCCCATTATTTCTCTACTACTGGGTTTTTTAGGGGAGCTTTGGAAAACTATAGGCTAAGTTATGTATTAATTTCACAATGCCCGCTTTCGCCGGACGATATGAAAATTTGCACCAAAGTGAACTTTTTGGTTATTTTTCGTGAATAGCTAAAAAGGAAAAACATATTTTTTAACAATTCCTTTTTTAAATGATTCTTTAAACATCATTCTTTAATACTCATATAAATTTATCATCAATAATTAGAGTTAAATATTTTGTAAAGGCAATTTAAAGTCAAAAAAAAACTAAAAGGACCAAATTTGTAAAAAAAAAAAAAAGTCAAATTTTTTATTAATGCCTATATTATATTTTTTTTGGTGCAACATATTATTTTCGATTAGTTTTAAGAAATTTTACCCAATAAAACAATATAACCTTAAAATTGACTAAAATTCTGACCACTTCCGGGACAACCGGAAGTCCTGAAAGGGTTATATCATACCAAAATACGTCTTTTATAAAACTAAATAAATTACCCAAATTTCATTTAAAACGATCCACAGTTTTAGAAGATATAGAATTTTGACCGCTAATGACTACTGTGCGGCGGTAGATTTGATTTTAATTGCATTCGGTAACACGAAGGAGCCCGATGTTGACTCATCTTTCTATAAATAGATTTTATGATAAATTAAAATACTTCGCATTTTGTCTAAATGTATTCTTCAATAAAATAAAACTACTTTCCCCTTTAGTTAAGTATAAGAAGAATTATTTTTATTTTTTTGTGAAAAATTGCAGATTGGGGTTTTTAAGGTTGATGATAATAAAAATGGTTGGGGGTTGCAATACTAAAACCAACAAAACTAAAAACAAGATGGCCGACATTGTACAGTGACATTTTTGAAACGAAATTTGGTATGTATATATACAATTTGGTATGTACGGTTACAATGACAAACAAAAATCTACAAAATCAAAAAACAAGATAACCGACCTGTCAAAATACATTTTTAGAACGGTAGGTAGTATTAACTTGAAATTCGGTGTGTACGGGTACAATGATAAACAAAAAAATCGACAAAACCAAAAAACAAGATGGTCTACCTGCCAAAGTGGCATTTTTTGAACGGCAGGTCGTAGAATCTGAAATTTGGTATGTATATAGAGTTGTAAAAAACCGTTTTTTTAAGGCTTTTTTTTTGAAGTTTTTTTTGTTTTTTTTTTTGTTTTTTTTTTTTGTTTTTTTTTTTGTTTTTTTTTTGTGAAAATATTCAAAAAAAGACAACTTTGGTATTTTAGGATCAATTAGAGACTATGTTCAATAGTTTTTATTTCAAAATACTTTATTCTTCGTGAAATAATAAAATATATAGATTATACGCCATCTGTTAACGAGTTTAGGAGTTGAAACTTCAGTCACATAACCTCACTTTTCTAACGTGTCAAATTTATGAAGTTTGTTTATGATGCCTGGTCGCAAAAAAAGCAACGTATCAAATCTTTTTATTGACACACAAACTAACGGAAAAGTTCCGAAAGTGAAATGCATGTTTTGTAAAACACTGGTGTCGAAAAATGGAACCAGGATGGCGGCTCACATAAAAAAGTGTCTGATTTTTTTTTCAAAAAAGAGTATGTTTATTCTAAATATACACGGTGTCCCACGGTAGACAAATCAGTCAAATTGTGGCGTTATTATCAAAGCTACCCTGGTAGCAAAATAACATGACATTCACGTGAAAGTCACGTTAATATGTGACATGTGATGTTAAGATTGTAGTCTCATTTAACAAGAATGTAGCATGGTGGGGGGTCGGTCAAGTTAGCCCCCCCCAGTTAAAACTTAGGGTCGAAAAATACATAGGTAGTTTGCACACAACTTGCACAACCTTGCACAACCAAAAAAAAAGCTTGCGCACTAACCATTGGTTAATTATATGAAAAAAACCGTGGGGGGGGGCTAACTTGACCTTAGCCCCCCCCAGTAAAAAAGTTAAAATTTTTCACTACAATCTAATAGTAAATAGCTTGCACAACCAAAATAAAAGCTTGCGCACCCTTAACAAGAGCGGTGAGGGGTAAATAATGTTTACCGTCAGCCCCCCCCAGAACTAAAATTGAACGAAAAATGTTGTAGTATGTTAAAAAAAAGCTTGCACAACCTTGCACAACCAAAATAAAAGCTTGCGCACCCTTAACAAGAGCGGTGAGGGGTAAATAATGTTTACCGTCAGCCCCCCCCCAGAACTAAAATTGAACGAAAAATGTTGTAGTATGTTAAAAAAAGCTTGCACAACCTTGCACAACCAAAATAAAAGCTTGCGCACCCTTAACATGAGCGGTAACGGGTAAATAATGTTTACCGTCAGCCCCCCCCCAGAACGAAAATTGACCGAAAAATTTTGTGGTATATTAAAAAAAAGCTTGCACAACCTTGCACAACCAAAATAAAAGCTTGCGCACCCTTAACAAGAGCGGTGAGTGGTAAATAATGTTTACCGTCAGCCCCACCCCAGAACTAAATTTGACCAAAAAATGTAATATATTAAAAAAAAACTTGCACAACCTTGCACAATCAAAATAAAAGGTTGGGCACCCTTAACAAGAGCAATAAGGTGTAAATAATGTTTACCTTCAGCCCCGCGCAGAACTATTATTTAATAAAAAAGTTAAAAAAATTCATTACTATCTAATAGTAAGTCTCTTGCACAACCAAAATAAAACCATGCGCACCCTTAACAAGAGCGGTGAGGGGTAAATAGTGTTTAGCCCCCCCACAATTAAAATTGAAATTTATCTCGAAAACGGTTAATCTTACAGTATTACAACAAGAGCACCTTTTTATGTATATTGACCTGAGAAATCATCTTCTGAAAATAAAATGACAAAAAAATTACACAGAAAAAAGTTAGGGGCAAAATAAGGCCACCCGTTTCGCACGTCCCTGGTTAAAATAAGTACCCGAAAATAATATACGAAGATGGGCCTTATTAAGTTTAGTTTATATGCAAAACCCCGTTTCTGTAACTGAAAGGGTTCCTGAGTTAATAAATAAAAACCGAATTTTTTAGCCACTTTCAAAGGGGCGTATCTCCCTTAGGACGCATTTTAGACAAAATGTTTATATGAACTTTTTTTATTGTTTTGGTGAGTAAAATATGGCTATGTGTAGCCAGCCCACCTTTTTTGTTACACCCTGTATACTGTAAAAAAAATAAAACATTAAATTTAAAAATACATTTTTTATGATTTTTTTTGCCTTAGGGTGACCACTATACCCCGGTCTCCCCTATATGGCTTATTAAGGCTGCTGAAATTGAATCTGATGATAATTTTTTTAACTTCACCCCCGCGGGGGTGAGCGGATAAATATTTTTAAATATTTTCAATATTTTCGTCAAAATTAGTATATAGGGGTTTTTGGGGTCGACGAATATGAATCTAATATTTTTTTCAAATTTCACCCCCTGAGTGGGAGGGTAGTTTTTGTAAAAAATGTTATATTGGGGTTTTTGAGGTTTCTGAAAGTGAATCTGATAATGAAAAAATTCTGACTGCACCCCCTGAGGGGCTGGGGTAGTTTTCTTGAAAATTGATATATTCGGGTTTTTGAGGTCGCTAAAGCAGAATCTTAAAATATTTTTTTGGTATTGGTATATTGGGGTTTTCAAGGTTGCTAAAATTCAATCTGATAATAAAAAATCCATTTTACGCGCGGAGGTGAAAAATGGGAAAGCTCTTTTACTGGCAGTATATTTTTTATCTTCAACAACAAAATCAATAAAATGAAAATTTTATTAGAAAGAACTTTTTAATAAAAAAACTTTTAAGTCACTAAAAAAAATAAATTAAGTACCTACCCACTGCCGCCAACAAATTATTGATTTACGTAAAAAAAGTATTGTAGGCTACTTAAAAAGTGCATTTGCTTTTATTTATACTACAACATTTTTTGGTCAATTTTAGTTCTGAGGGGGCTGACGGTAAACATTATTTACCACCCCTCTTGTTAAGGGTGCGCAAGGTTTTATTTTGGTTGTGCAAAGTTGTGCAAGCTTTTTTTTTTAATATACTACAACATTTTTTTGTCAATTTTAGTTCTGGGGGGCTGACCGTAAACATTATTTACTCCCCACTGCTCTTGTTCAGGGTGCGCAAGCTTTTATTTTGGTTGTTCAAAGATGTGCAAGCTTTTTTTTAATATACTATAACATTGTTTGGTCAATTTAGGTTCTGGGGGGCTGACGGTAAACATTATTTACTCCCCACCGCTCTTGTTAAGGGTGCTCAAGCTTTTATTTTGGTTGTGCAAGCTTTTTTTAATATACTGCAATAGTTTTTAGACAAATTTAGTTCTGGGGGGGGGATATGGTAAACATTATTTACCCCTCACTGCTCTTGTTAAGGGTGCGCAAGCTTTTATTTTGGTTGTGAAAGGTTGTGCAAGCTTTTTTTTTAATATACTACAACAGTTTTCGGTCAATTTTCGTTCTGGGGGGGGCTGATGGTAAACATTATTTACCCGTTACCGCTCTTGTTAAGGGTGCGCAAGCTTTTATTTTGGTTGTGCAAGGTTGTGCAAGCTTTTTTTAACATACTACAACATTTTTCGGTAAATTTTAGTTCTGGGGGGGGGCTGACGGTAAACATTATTTACCCCACACCGCTCTTGTTAAGGGTGCGCAAGCTTTTATTTTGGTTGTGCAAGGTTGTGCAAGCTTTTTTTAACATACTACAACATTTTTCGTTCAATTTTAGTTCTGGGGGGGGGGCTGACGGTAAACATTATTTACCCCTCACCGCTCTTGTTAAGGTTGCGCAAGCTTTTATTTTGGTTGTGCAAGGTTGTGCAAGCTTTTTTTTAACATACTACAACATTTTTCGTTCAATTTTAGTTCTGGGGGGGGCTGACGGTAAACATTATTTACCCCTCACCGCTCTTGTTAAGGGTGCGCAAGCTTTTATTTTGGTTGTGCAAGGTTGTGCAAGCTTTTTTTTAATATACTACAACAGTTTTCGGTCAATTTTCGTTCTGGTGGGGGGGCTGATGGTAAACATTATTTAGCCGTTACCGCTCTTGTTAAGGGTGCGCAAGCTTTTATTTTGGTTGTGCAAGGTTGTGCAAGCTTTTTTTTAACATACTACAACATTTTTCGGTAAATTTTAGTTCTGGGGGGGCTGACGGTAAACATTATTTACCCCTCACCGCTCTTGTTAAGGGTGCGCAAGCTTTTATTTTGGTTGTGCAAGGTTGTGCAAGCTTTTTTTAACATACTACAACATTTTTCGTTCAATTTTAGTTCTGGGGGGGGGGCTGACGGTAAACATTATTTAGCCCTCACCGCTCTTGTTAAGGGTGCGCAAGCTTTTATTTTGGTTGTGCAAGGTTGTGCAAGCTTTTTTTTAACATACTACAACATTTTTCGGTAAATTTTAGTTCTGGGGGGGGGCTGACGGTAAACATTATTTACCCCTCACCGCTCTTGTTAAGGGTGCGCAAGCTTTTATTTTGGTTGTGCAAGGTTGTGCAAGCTTTTTTTTAATATACTACAACAGTTTTCGGTCAATTTTCGTTCTGGGCGGGGGGCTGATGGTAAACATTATTTACCCGTTACCGCTCTTGTTAAGGGTGCGCAAGCTTTTATTTTGGTTGTGCAAGGTTGTGCAAGCTTTTTTTTAACATACTACAACATTTTTCGGTAAATTTTAGTTCTGGGGGGGGGCTGACGGTAAACATTATTTACCCCTCACCGCTCTTGTTAAGGGTGCGCAAGCTTTTATTTTGGTTGTGCAAGGTTGTGCAAGCTTCTTTTAACATACTACAACATTTTTCGTTCAATTTTAGTTCTGGGGGGGGCTGACGGTAAACATTATTTACCCCTCACCGCTCTTGTTAAGGGTGCGCAAGCTTTTATTTTGGTTGTGCAAGGTTGTGCAAGCTTTTTTTTAACATACTACAACATTTTTCGGTAAATTTTAGTTCTGGGGGGGGCTGACGGTAAACATTATTTACCCCTCACCGCTCTTGTTAAGGGTGCGCAAGCTTTTATTTTGGTTGTGCAAGGTTGTGCAAGCTTCTTTTAACATACTACAACATTTTTCGTTCAATTTTAGTTCTGGGGGGGGCTGACGGTAAACATTATTTACCCCTCACCGCTCTTGTTAAGGGTGCGCAAGCTTTTATTTTGGTTGTGCAAGGTTGTGCAAGCTTTTTTTTAACATACTACAACATTTTTCGTTCAATTTTAGTTCTGGGGGGGCTGACGGTAAACATTATTTACCCCTCACCGCTCTTGTTAAGGGTGCGCAAGATTTTATTTTGGTTGTGCAAGGTTGTGCAAGCTTTTTTTAACATACTACAACATTTTTCGTTCAATTTTGGTTCTGGGGGGGGGGCTGACGGTAAACATTATTTACCCCTCACCGCTCTTGTTAAGGGTGCGCAAGATTTTATTTTGGTTGTGCAAGGTTGTGCAAGCTTTTTTTAACATACTACAACATTTTTCGTTCAATTTTAGTTCTGGGGGGGGCTGACGGTAAACATTATTTACCCCTCACCGCTCTTGTTAAGGGTGCGCAAGCTTTTATTTTGGTTGTGCAAGCTTGTGCAAGCTATTTACTATTAGATTGTAGTGAAAAATTTTAACTTTTTTACTGGGGGGGGGCTAAGGTCAAGTTAGCCCCCCCCACGGTTTTTTTCATATAATTAACCAATGGTTAGTGCGCAAGCTTTTTTTCTGGTTGTGCAAGGTTGTGCAAGTTGTGTGCAAACTACCTATGTATTTTTCGACCCTAAGTTTTAACTGGGGGGGGGCTAACTTGACCGACCCCATGGTGGGGATGTCCTAAGTCCGCCCCTAATAACATCACACAATGACATCCCGAAAATAACGTGTTTGTGACATCATAAAACCACATTCCTGTTATATCTAATATCTTATGGATGCCGTTACTGGTACTTTAATATTTAAATAATATTCTAGGATATTAGCTTTTTCTAAATTAAAACCATTAAAAACGCTATAACCCTATAAAAAAATCGGATTTAAAATCAATCAGTAATTGAAACAATCACAGATTGAAACAGATAGATTCTAAATACGAAATTGCAGATTAAGCGGAGAATATATTCCTTTAATCCGTGTCCGTGGTCTTGAGAAGCCCGGCAGAGCCCCTTATCCATTGGAAATCGTATAATGTGTATACAATTTCCTTATAATAATTTACTCTATCAACATCATCTTATATCGATTTTTTTGCTTCGAACGTCGGTGAGAAGCAAAATAACATGACATTCACGTGAAAGCCACGTTAATATGTGACATGCGATATATTCACAGCGTTGCTAAATATTTGTTATTAAATAACATGGTTGTCACGTCACACGTATTACGTTGCAAATGTGATGTTAAATACATGTTATTTTTCAATATTATGTGATGTTATGATTTGGTTTAAAAATACACCCAAAAGTGATGTTAATTTCTTGTGATATAACCTGGGTATTAAAATATATTTTTTACCTTCAATTTACGCCAGAAAAAAGTGTTGTACTTTGCAACAAGTACAATTTCACCCCGCGTTAATACAAGACGGTAATAATATGAATTTCGCGTCTGCGTGAATCCTCGCAGTCTCGAGTGGGGGAACAATTGACCAGTTCCAACCACACGAGCCTGCAAGCTTCCTTTTCCTCGTTCATAGTGGTAGCGTAGTGTCGATGCTCTGGAATTTGCAGAAGTCATACGACTGACTGTAGTCCGCTCGGTAAATATATTTTAAATTATATAAATTTATACTTAGTATAAATTTATAACCTTTGAGCAAATTATTACAACAAATTCGTTTCTTTGCAGACTCTTTGCTAAACACCACACCAAACACGTATATTTTTTGCATCTGGCCAACGCCTATAATTTCTATTAACGGTTTTTTTTGAGCAATGTTTTAATTCTTTCGGAGCCGCCCTATTTTTTCACCTGTGATATTATTTTGGAAACTACCAACAATAGATGTGATATTTTTCCACCAACACTTCGTTTTCTTCTGTGAATCCTGAACCCTAAATAAACCGCCCTGGGACAAAAAAGTGTCTCACGGCATCTTGGCGCCCAACTAGTGTGGATTTAAGGAAGATTTGGTGGATAAATGGATAGAACGCCGATTTTGCCTCAAAACCTGGGGAGAGGTCGTGGAAGAACTTCACCTGGACAACACCTTAGCTCGCCTGGACCACCACGCTTATCACTCCATGATCCATTAACGGGAGATACGGTACCTCCAATAAACAACGGAGCAACCCCTAAGAGAGGCTTGAAGACACAACAAACACCCAGAAATACGGAGCCCACCATGCAAAAGTCCAGTGAAGCCGAAGCCGAATCACCCACGTCACCAAAGTTAAGTAACCATTATATTTTATCAAAAGATGATTTAAGTGATTTATTATTACGAATTTCTCGTTCAAATACTTTAGCTAATAACCGGGGCGGGGTAAATTCTTTTAACAATGATCAGGGTGGGGCAAATTTTGTTAATAGGGGAAGTGTAAATTTTTTAAACCCTACCGATCAGGGGCATAGGGCTTTGGGTCATAATCAAATTAGTGGTCAAAACAATAATTTTTATCAAAATCAAACTGTGTCTAATAATCAAAATTTATATAGCCAAAGTAGTGTTAATGGGGGCTCAGCAAATGCAAATTTATTGAAAAAGGCATTAGATCTTCCAGTTTTCGAGGAAAACGGAAATTTACATCCCGTGGATTTTATTAATAATTTAGAATTTTTTTTCGATGTTAAAAACATCCCATATAGTAGTATTTTAGTAGCCTCAAATTCAAATCTTTTTAAAGGTCCAGTTGCTTTGTGGGCTAATGCACAAATGCACAATTTTAACACATATGAGGAGTTTAAAAGGGAATTTTTAAAAAATTATTGGGGCACCGAAAACCAACTTCGAGTAAAAACGAAATTAGAAATGGGTAGGCATAGGGAAGGTACCTCCTATGTGGACCATTTTAACCTATATATAGGAATGGCGAAATATTTGGACCCAGCATACGACAATAGAACATTAATTTCAATAATAGCTCGGCATTTTAACCCAAATATTGCTTCAATATTATTCGATTGTGATTGTCCAAAAGTGGCGTTAGCCAAATTAAAACAAGCCGATAGCTATTATAATTACAATAAAAATACGTCAAATACTTTTTATAACAAAAATCAACATTTCAACGAAAACCATAATAAAAATTCAAAATTATTATCAAAATAAAAACACATCAGCTGATAAAAACTATGTTTTAGGAAAAAAATTTAACGGCAAATCTCAAACAACAATAAATGCTGTGGAGATGCTTGAACACTGTTCGGAAAACGAGGAAGGCCCTTCAGACTAGGTTCGACTGGAGGGGAGGATTTCAGCAGGACCAACACTATAAAATACGTACCAGAATCCCTACTGGAGGACGACTGCGACTTCGACCATAGTTTTTCTGAGGATCGATGTCCTATAATTTCTGTAAGAATTTTTAATCATATATTTTTTGCTTTAATTGACACGGGTTCACAAGTGTCTGCTTTTTCGAGTGAGGTATGGTCACGTTTATCTGAATTTCACCATTTAATACCCTATTTCCCTTGTACAGCAGTCAGGGTGGGGGGTGCATTTAAAGGAAAAAACCATAAAGTCGTGTTACAAGCAAATTTACCAGTAGTATTCGAAAATAGCAATTATAAAAAAACTACCAATCACGAATTTTTATTAATAAATCAACTATCTTTTCCTTTAATCTTAGGAATCGATTTTCTACGACTAACAAAATCTTGTGTAGATTTACTGCATAAGAGAATAGTTTGTAAAATAGATGAAATTTTTTTTGAAATTCCGGAAAATATTGAAGAACATATTTTGGCGAAGGCGCCCGATACACATATCAAAAATACAAAAAGTCCCAATTTGTCTGTCTTAGAAATAAATATCGATAACAAACCCAAATTTTTAACAAGCTACGTAGTCGAAAATAATGATTTTACAAAATTTGTAGAAAATACTAATTTAAACAAAAATGAAAAAAAAAGCTCGTTAGACTTTTTAAATGAATATGCAGATATATTTTCGGATATACCTGGTAAAACAATGCTTTATGAACACGAGATACATTTAAAAGACGAAAGTGAATTTTTTATAAAACCATATCCCATTCCCCATGCCCATAGAGCGGAGGTAGACAAAATAATCAAAGAACTAGAGGCACAGGATATAATAGAAAGGGCTGCTACGCCCTATGTTTCGCCGTTAATGGTAACAAAAAAAAAGGGGGGGAAGGCATAAGAGTCTGCTTAGACGCACGTCACTTAAATTCACGAATGTATTCCGAACACGAACAACCTCGAACGATTGAAGAAATAGTAAATAATTTATTCGGAAAACCATTTATGACGTCACTCGATATGTCACAGAGTTATCTACAAATCCCAATTAAAAAAACTCATAGAAAGTTTACAGGTTTTATGATAAACAACAAAACCTACGTCTTTAAACGTCTTCCTTTTGGATTAAAATCAGCCGTTAGCTCTTTTACCCGTTTTATGTCCATTCTATTTGGAGAGGATTTTGAAGATTTCGTTTCTAATTTTATTGACGATTTATTGGTAGCTTCTCGCACTTTTTCAGAACATTTGTTGCATTTAAAAAAAGTATTTACAAAAATAAGAGCCGCTGGATTAACTTTGAAAATTTCTAAATGTACGTTTTGCAAACCAGAAATACCCTTTTTGGGGTACATGGTGTCGGCAATGGGTTATAAACCAGATCCAAGTAGGGTGCAAGGGGTACAAGATTTTGAAACTCCCAAAAATGTCAAGGAATTACAGGCATTTTTGGGCTTAATAAATTTCGACAGGGCCTTTTGCAAAAATCTTTCGGATTTAACAGCCCCTTTATCTAGTTTATTAAAAAAAGGTACAAGATGGGATTGGTCGCCTAAACACGACGAAGCATTTAATGAAATTAAAAACTTAATAAAAAAAGCAACACTGTTATACCACCCTAACCCAGAAATGGAATTTTTTGTGGCCACCGACAGTAGTTTAAGAGGTTTGGGTGCTTGCTTGTATCAAATGGAGGGGGAAAACCGTAAAATTGTTGCTTGGGCTAGTCGAAAACTGCTAGACAGAGAAACCAGGTTCAATATAAATGAATTAGAAATTCTTTCTTTAGTTTTCGCATTAACAAAATGGAAAGAAATTTTACTAGGCCGGGACTTCACAATGTTAACCGATAACCTCATACATTATGAGCTGCCGGATGTTAAACCCGCGGGTCGCACGATGGTGTATGTATTTACAACAATTTTCTTTTAAAATTTCCCATATCTCGGGAAAAACAAATACTGTGCCAGATACACTTAGTCGATACGCGTGTACACGGTTACCGACTCCTGAAAATAAAACTTTTAAAATCTTGGCAAATTTTTTGTTGCGAACTCCAATTATTAAATATTGTAAAAATATAGCTACGCATCAACAAAATGATGAAAAGTTAAAAAATATGATAACAACTTTACCTAATGACGAAAAACTCAAACAAAAATTTATTATACATAATAATATCCTATACAAAATAGGAAATGAATCAGAAACCGATAAACTTTGTATACCAAAAAATCTTATTACGGACTTTATAAATGCCTATCATATCACTTTAGGCCACTTCGGCATATATAAAACTTTTACCGCAATGCGCCGTGAAATTTGGTTTCAGAACATGCACAGACTAGTTAAAAAAAACTTTAAAAACCTGCGAAATTTGCCAAAAATCCAAAACTTGTAAGTTACCCAAACCAGCTCATCAAGCTATAATTCCGGCGGATAAAAATGATTTAGTGGCTATAGATTTTCTAGGACCTCTAATTCGTAGCAGGGGAGGCGCGCAATATTTGCTGGTGGTATTAAATGTGTTCACGAAACATGTGAAACTTTACCCTGTCAAAAAAGCAACTACAAAAGTTATAATTAATAAGTTAACTACAAATTATTTTCCAAAAAATTCTGTCCCAAGAAGGTTACTTAGTGATCAGGGTACGCAAATGACAGCAAAAGCGTACAAGGAGGCCTTTACTGCACTAAATATAAAGTTAATTTACTGTTCGGTAAGACACGCGTGCGCTAACAGTAGTGAGAGGGTGATGAAGGAATTGGGGCGGCTTCTACGGTGCTACTGTCATGAAAACCACGCAAAATGGGCAATGGAAATCCCTAAGATCGAGCAACTACCTAACTCGGTTACGCACGAATCTACGGGATTTTCACCCAACGAACTCCAATACGGAGAACCACCTCCATCCTTTTTACCACATATATTAACACCTCCAGATATCTGTGACATACCTGCCGCTCGTAAATTGATCCTAGCAGAAGAATTGCTACACAGAAAAGCTGCAAAAAGAAAACAAAAAAACCAAGGTAAACCCTATGAACCCTTCATCATAGGCGATTTGGTCTTGCTGAAGACAAACCCCCAGTCTTCAGCTTTCAAAGAACAAACGAAAAAAATGTTATTGTTGTTTGAGGGCCCATATAAGATTAAAAAAAATACTAGCCAGTGCACATTTTTATTAACGGATCCTGATAACAATAAAGAAAAGGGATGGTTTCACGCCTCCCATTTAAGACGGTTTTACAAGTAGGAAAATTTTAAATGTGTTTGTTCTGTATAGTTCTATTTATTTTTTGTTATTTATATTGTTTAATTTTAGGGTAATGTTTTTAATTAATTTTAATGTTTTTCTTTATCAAAAGTTAACATAACTTATATAAAGGCTAAAGAAATCTAACTAAAACGCATAATTTATTTCTTTTATTAGCAATTTTTAGCATTTAATAATTAGCAAAAAATAAATAGATACACAATAATTTTTAATAGCTGTAAGGTATTTAAGTAAAATATTATAAGTTAAATATTTAGATTCTCACATTGATTTTATATAGGCATAAGTTTTTTTTTTGGTTGTCTATTTTAAATCTAATATTAACTAATTTAAGTAAACATTTTTTATATTAGTATAAGTATAATAGGGCCAGGCTCATATTTGTTAGTTTCGAGTATGTTTTTTTTTATTGTGTAAAATTTTAAATGTATCCAAAAAAATTTACACATAAATGAGGGGGGGCGAGATGCAACAAGTACAATTTCACCCCGCGTTAATACAAGACGGTAATAATATGAATTTCGCGTCTGCGTGAATCCTCGCAGTCTCGAGTGGGGGAACAATTGACCAGTTCCAACCACACGAGCCTGCAAGCTTCCTTTTCCTCGTTCATAGTGGTAGCGTAGTGTCGATGCTCTGGAATTTGCAGAAGTCATACGACTGACTGTAGTCCGCTCGGTAAATATATTTTAAATTATATAAATTTATACTTAGTATAAATTTATAACCTTTGAGCAAATTATTACAACAAATTCGTTTCTTTGCAGACTCTTCGCTAAACACCACACCAAACACGTATATTTTTTGCATCTGGCCAACGCCTATAATTTCTATTAACGGTTTTTTTTGAGCAATGTTTTAATTCTTTCGGAGCCGCCCTATTTTTTCACCTGTGATATTATTTTGGAAACTACCAACAATAGATGTGATATTTTTCCACCAACACTTCGTTTTCTTCTGTGAATCCTGAACCCTAAATAAACCGCCCTGGGACAAAAAAGTGTCTCACGGCAACTTTTTTCTGTTTTTAGGCTAGAGCAACAAACAGAATTTTTTTTTAGCATAATAACATTTTTTAACGCCAAAATTTAAAAAAATAATATCATTTCTTTATCATATGATAGTTTTTTTTACTAAAAACAATAGTTTTCTATTTAAATTTTTAATTTTAGAAAACGGTAAAAAATGGTAAGTGCATTATGGAATGACCCCGCTAATGTAAAAGAGAGGATGCTATGAAAATAAATGTTTGCAAATATGACGTTCACGATAAAAATAAATGTCAAATCTAATGTTAAAATTAGATTTTTACTTAGACTTAGTAAGGACCTTGTGGACTAGGGTATTTTATACTACAGAGTGTATTACTTAATTACTAATAAATTTTGATTTTTTGCGCTCAATCAAATTTTTTAATTGGTATGATTGGATTAATCTCAGATTAATCTTAGCAGTTTTTTTTACAAAGTAAAGTCTATATCATAATGAAAGTATTGGTAAAGCAAGTTATTATAAAACCTATTGGACAACTTATGATAAAACATGTTTTATAATTATGAGATTTTTAAAAACATAATTAATTAGCTTGTAAAGAACCCCCTTCCCTCGCAGTTGCATGAAGTTGCAGCTAGTTCATATTAGCAGGGCCGGATTCAGGGGGATGCAGGGGGTACAGATTACCCCGGGCCCGGGCTCGAAGGGGGCCCGGCGACAGAAGTTTTTAATAAACAGATTATTTATTTATAATCCCCCAGATCGATAAGGCGTCAAAATGAGCAAATAAGTAGATCTCGTTCCAAATGGGCAATAGAAAAAATTTCGCCGCGGCAGCGCTTAAGCCTTTTTGGATTTTTGTAAAAAATAATAGTGCACTGTTACTAGTGTTTTAAATTTTTAAAAAAAAATCGCCCGCGGCGCTAGGGCTAATTTACCTACGTATTTTTTTAGTTCAAGCTTGCAAAAGCTTAAAATTTGTAAAAAATTGCCTGCGGCGCCAGAGCTATGCATGGGACAATTATGTTTTGAAAAAATGGGGGCCCGAGTAAAAAGTTGTACCGGGGCCCGGGCTGGCTCTGTCCGGCCCTGCATATTAGGGTCACTTCATCTAGGCCCTACTTCGTGCTTTTGTTCTTAGTCGTTTGTTTTGTTTTTTTGAACCAAACCAAGTCAATTAATTTATTGTTATGTAATTAATTACGTACATTTTGGTTGGAATTAAAAGTTAAATGATACTAAGAATAATTCTCATAAGTTAAAATATCAAATTGATTGTTATTATTAATATTATTTATTAATATGCGAAACGCAAGACGTATTTATGATATTTGAATTAATTAACTCATCATTGTGTCAAATTCCATACATCTACAAAATATTACGCCTTTCTAGAATATTTTCAGTGTTATTAGAATTGTTTTGTACAATATTTCAAATAAATCCATGTTAGTCCTTAGGTTTTCCCAAATCACTCCAGTTCTAATGAAAAAGGGTCAAATTGCGCATTTAACTTCAGAGAATCATGGGAATATAAATGCCATTTCACAAAATCTATTATTAGCAAATAATTCTAATTCTTTGCGAGTCTTCCACGATTCAAATGGATTCAAATCAAGCAGCAAGTTGATTGATCCTCTTCCCCACATCGTCTACATAAGAAGCCCCGATAAAGCAATTTAATTTTGTTTAGATGTCTGAGTCTGTCTGTGTATTTATCTGTCTTTTTGTAAAGTAGTTAGTCATAGTCGTTTCGTAAATGTTCAAAAGTTCTCCCATCCTCCTGAATACACATAAAAAGCCTACTTTCAAAATTATGTCTGACTCGTTGAAGCATTACCGGTGTTATTTCGTTAAATGCTTCAACGATTCTTTGACACATATTTTCAGGAGTGGTGGGAGCTTGTCGGTAAACCCTGTCCTTTACAAATCCCCACAAAAAAAATCACACGGGATTAAATCGGGTGATCTTGCTGGCGGCAATTTGACCACCACGACCTATCCATGTATTATAAGTCTCATCCAAAAAAGTCCTCACCTCATGAAAAAAATGAGCAGGAGCCCCATCCTGCATAAAAATTATGTCATTTCGCAAATTTAGTGGTACGTCTTCTAAAAGTTCCGGTAATTCATCACGCAAAAAATTTAGGTACATATTCCCATTTAGATGCCCATTAAAAAAGTAAGGTCCAATAACCGAATCCCCCAGTACCCCTCCCCAAACATTTAAAGACCAAATCCGCTGGTTATCAACATGCCTAACCCAATGCGGATTTTCAACAGACCAATAATGCATGTTATGCCTGTTGACAACTCCATTGCTTTTAAATGTAGATTCGTCACTAAACAAAATTTTGGTAGAAAAGTCCTCGTCATCCCCTGTTAATTCCAAAAGTTCATCACAAAATCGAACCCTATTTTCAAAATCCCCCCCATGTAACTCTTGATTAAGACATAATTTATACGGATGTAATTTAGAATTTTTAATAACCCTACTAACTGATGTGCGTGATAAATGATGTTCCTTGTAGACGTGTGGGGATCATTGATAACTGCTTCTTGAATTATAGTTATAGTTTCAGGATCTTTGGTTACTGGACTTTCGCAAACTTTTTTTATGTCCCTCACTCCTCCAGTATCCAAAAATAAATTAACAATTCTTCGTACGCTAAAGTAACTAATACTATCATCGGGGAACTTTTCTACTATTCTCCTCGTTGTTTCTCTTAAATTTCGAGCACATTCTCCATAAGTTAAAATAATTTCTTTCTTTACTTCTAAAGTTATCATTTTGGCATTTAAAACTTGGCTTTATAAAAATCTTGCTTTGTTAATTTTTTGATTATAATGTAAAATCAAATTTGACATTTATTGTCATCATATACGACTTATTTAAAAAAATTAATTTCAAGGCATCCTACTCTTTTGCCATAGCGGGGTCATTCCATTATGCAATTGCCTTTTTTAAGGTTTTATAAAATTAAGAATTTAAATCGAAAATTATTGTTTTTAGTGAATAAAACTATCATATGATAAAGAAAAATTGTTAATTTTTTTAATTTTGGCATTTGAAAGTATTGTTATGCTTTTAAAAGTGCATGCGTGGAGCTCTAGCTCAAAACCAAAAAAGAGTAGAAAACTTTTGTTTTTGGTCAATTGAAGATAATTAGGTCTATATTGACTGGTAAAAGTTTCATGTTGATATCTTTGTTAATAACGCCACAGTTTGACTGATTTATCTACCGTGGGACACCCTGTATTTAAATTTATTAATTAAAATTAAATAGAGTTGTTACAACTCAGTTGTAAAAAACCGTTTTAAATTAAATATTTTTTTATAAACTGTCATCCTTCATACATGACTTTTACAATAAAAAATGTGTTAATTTTTAATAAAAAACAAATTTGTTTTTTTATAACTGTTTTTTTTTTAATAAAAAACAAATTTGTTTTTTATTTATAAAGTCTAGCTTTGTTTTAAAACGGTTTTTTTTTGTGTTAAAAAAAAACATATGTTTTTTTTTTTAATTTCCAACTCTATATGTATATGTACAATGACAAACAAAAATCGACAAGGTCATATTTGTTTTTTATTTTGTTGAATTTTCTTTGTTATTGTTTCCCTACATACCGAATTTCAACTTTCTATGACCTTCCGTTCGAAAAATGTCAGTTTGACTGGTCAATTTTATTTTTTTTAATTTATTTTTTATAACCAAGTTAACCAAACAATTGAAAATTTTTAATTTTTATTTTAAACCACTCTATAGAGTGACTTTATGGCACTTGCCGCTGTTTTAAATGTTTAAAAATCGTAGAAAATGTGGGGTCATATTAGTCCAAAAATGCAAAAATCTCAAAAAATTACTTGCCGCCGTTTAACTAAAATAGATTTTATGATAAACTAAAATACTTCGCATTTTGTCTAAATGTATTCTTCAATAAAATAAAACTACTTTCCCCTTTAGTTAAGTATAAGAAGAATTATTTTTATTTTTTTGTGAAAAATTGCATTGGGGTTTTTAAGGTTGCTGATAATAAAAATGGTCGGGGGTTGCAAAACGAAAATCAACAAAACCAAAAACAAGATGGCCGACCTGTCACAGTGACATTTTTCAAACGGGAGGCCGTAGAAACTTGAAATTTGGTATGTATACGTACAATGACCAACAAAAATCGACAAAACCAAGAAACAAGATGGCCGACCTGCCAAAGTGACATCTTTTAACGGGGGGTCGTATTAACTTGAAATTTGGTATGTACGGTTACAATGACAAACAAAAATCGACAAAACCAAAAAACAAGATGGCCGACCTGTCAAAATACATTTTTAGAACGGTAGGTCGTATTAACTTGAAATTCGGTGTGTACGGGTACAATGACAAACAAAAAAATCGACTAAACCAAAAAACAAGATGGCCGACCTGCCAAAGTGGCATTTTTTGAACGGCAGGTCGTAGAAAATTGAAATTTGGTATGTATATAGAGTTGTAAAAAACCTTTTTTTTAAGGCTTGTGTTTTTTTTGAAGTTTTTTTTGTTTTTTTTGTTTTTTTTTGGTTTTTTTGTTTTTTTTTTTGTGAAAATATTCAAAAAAAGACAACTTTTGTATTTTAGGATCAATTAGAGACTGTTTTTAATAGTTTTTATTAGTTTTTATTTCAAAATACTTTATTCCTCGTGAAATAATAAAATATATAGATTATACGCCATCTATTAACGAGTTTAGGAGTTGAAACTTCAGTCACATAACCTCACTTTTCTAACGTGTCAAATTTATGAAGTCTGTTTGTGATGCCTGGCCGCAAAAAAAGCAACGTATCAAATCTTTTTATAGACACACAAACTAACGGAAAAGTTCTGATGGTGGCTCACATAAAAAAGTGTCTGATTTTTTTTCAAAATAGTATGTTTATTTTAAATATACTTAAATTTATTAATTAAAATTAAATAGAGTTGTTACAACTCAGTTGTAAAAAACCGTTTTAAATTAAATAAATATTTTTTTATAAACTGTCATCCTTCATACATGACTTTTAAAATAAAAAATGTGTTAATTTTTAATAAAAAACAAATTTGTTTTTTTATAACTGTGTTTTTTTTAATAAAAAACAAATTTGTTTTTTTATAAAGTCTAGCTTTGTTTTAAAACGGTTTTTTTTTGAATTTCCAACTCTACATTTGTTTTTTATTTTGTTGATTTTTTAGATTTTAAGCTTTCACGGCCATTAGGATATAAAGAACTTTCACTTTCGGGTTTAGACCGTGTTAATGGATTTTCACTTTCCGACGTTTCGTCTCTTACTACTAGAGACATCTTCAGGGATTAATCTGAAACTGAAGATGTCTCTAGTAGTAAGAGACGAAACGTCGGAAAGTGAAAATCCATTAACACGGTCTAAACCCGAAAGTGAAAGTTCTTTATTTTGTTGATTTTTCTTTGTTATTGTAACCCTGTCTGGTTCTAAATAATGTTAGTGGACTGTAGTTTTATATATTTACATTTATTTACAATTATTTTTACATTTTTACACATTTTTAATAGTTTAATACTGTAATGGTAACGCCGTCGTAACGTTCCACCGTGAATGTATAATTTGAACTGCTCGTGACTGGCCAATACAATTGAAGCTATCTTAGAGCGTTGTGTGGTGGGGACAACTCTAGCATTGTTGCCAAATGTTGTCTCCAACATGCTGGGGGCCGAAATATGGCAATATTGCCCTACATGTTTGTATAAAATTTTAATTTTTTAAATATTTTTCTTAAATATTTTGAATAGAAGCCTTTAGTTCATAAAGTCTTTAAATTATTTACCGTGTACAATTTTATGGTTTTATAGAAACCAAGTACAAATTTTTGGTAAACTTTTTTGAATTGTTTTAATTGAAATTTATTAGTTATGGAAACTTTTGCCACAACTTGTATTTTTAATTATGAAAACTTTTGTCATAATCACTTTCTGAATAATGAAAATGTATGATTTTGAGCTAGACTAAAAAAAATAGATTAAACAGTAAACTCGCTTTTTTTTACAAATACACATGTTTAAACTAAAAATTATTTACAATTTACAGATAATATACTGATAATGAATCCAGATATTTTCCTGAAAACTTACTTGAAAATATTTACATTAAATGTACAAAGTTATTACTAAATACTTTACAAATACACACATGAAAAAAATGTACAAAATATATAAGAACATTTGCACAAAATATACAATGAAAAAATTCAAATATGGTTAGGTAAGACAGCTATTTTCGTAACTGAGCGTAAATAGGTGCCTGTTTGCGTTTTAACTTTAACAACTCTTACCTTGCCCTCCTTGCCTGGTATAACCTCAATTATTTTTGCCATAGGCCATCTTAAGGGGGGAACTTTATCCTCCTTTAACAATACTAACATTCCTTTGGCTAAGTTGGGAATATTGTGTTGCCATTTAGGCCTATTTTGTAACTGGGTTAAATAACTTTTGTGCCATTTATCCCAAAAAATTTGTTTTATTTGAGTGCATCTTTCCCAAAAATTTAATCTGTTTTCGGGAATTTTTGTGACGTCACGCTCGGGGAAACTGGTTATGGGTGCACCAATTAAAAAGTGCCCGGGCGTTAAATAGCTTAAATCGGTTGGATCATTGGACATGCTTGTTATAGGCCTTGAATTAAGTATCCCTTCAATTTCTATAGTAACTGTATTGAACTCCTCGTAGGTTAAAGATGCATTACCAGCCACTCTTTTAAAGTGATGCTTAAAACTTTTTACGCCTGCCTCTCAAATACCTCCAAAGACTGGAGAGTAGCTGGGAATGAATTTAAATTCAATGCCTTCATTGGCTGAAAAATCTATTACTGTATTTTTATGTTCAGTAGTATTTTGAATATTATATAATTCTAAAAGGTCATTTTTTGCGCCTATCAAGGTTCCTCCATTATCGCAATATATTTTGGAGGGTTTACCTCTTCTAGACATAAACCGCTTTAATGCAGCTAAAAAATTATTTGTAGTCATATCCGAGAGAATTTCTAAATGTATCGCTTTTACCGAAAAGCAAACGAAAACAGCAACGTAGCCTTTTGTTATAATCGTTTTCCTTAATCTGGACTGTTTAAAATTATATGGTCCGCAAAAAACTATACCTACATTTTTAAAAACTCGATTTGAAGTAACTCTGTCCTCTGGTAGAGAACCCATTAACTGTTGCGCAAATTTTGCCTTTAATCGAAAGCAAACTGTGCAAGAATGAATAATCTTTTTTATTAAACGATTAACCAAAATTGTAAATTGAGACTGCTAAGTATCTGTTTCTGACCTGCATGGTATAGTTTTAAATGTTCACGTTTAATAATTAAATCCGTTACATGACTATTTTTTGGAAGTATAATCGGATGTTTTTGGGAGTATGGGATAACTTTGGAGTTCTGGAGCCTCCCGCCAACACGAAGAAGACCTTGGCTATCGATAAAAGGATATAATGTTTTAAGATTTGTTTTTATATCCATATTTTTATTTATTAATTTTATTTCATTGTGAAAAAATCTACTCTGTTCAATTTTTATTATAACTTTTAATGATTCATCTAACTCTGTCGGAGTTAGGTTGCCCGAAACTTTATTTTTATTTTTTAAGTTATTAAAAAACCTAAATATGTAAGCTACAACCCGTTGTAGTTTTGTAATTGACGAAAAATCATCAAAAAATATTTTTTCTTGTACTACATTGGCTAATACTTGATTATTTTTAATTTCTGGCAAGGGAATTTCTAATTCTGGAATTTTTGAGTTAATAAAAAAGTCGGTATTTTGTAAAAAATCTGGTCCATGCCACCAAAGTGGATGGTTACGTAAATTTTGGGGATCAACGCCTTTGCTGAGACAATCAGCAGGATTGTCCTTTGAGGCAACGTATGCCCAATTGAAATTTTTTGTCAAAGTTTGAATTTTTGTGACACGATTGGCCACATAAGCATTTAATTTTAGAGGGTCACTTTTTAACCACGCTAAAACTATTTGGGAATCAGAATATAAATATATGTTATCTATTTTATCGTGTAATACATTGACAATTTTATTTGTCAAATTTGACAATAATAAAGCTCCATTTAGCTCTAACTTGGGAATAGTTAAACTTTTATTAATGGGGGCGATTCTCGATTTCGAGCACAGCAAAGTTACAGTTACTTTATTTTTAATTACCGTCCGTATATACAAAACAGCTCCATAACCTATGATTGCTGCGTCACTAAAACCTATTAAATCTATGTTACTTGCATTTGACATGTTTAAATTTCTAGGAATTTCTAAAATTGACATTTCTTTAAGATTTTTTGTAAAATTATTCCATAAAAATAATAAATTTTCTGGAATTTTATCATCCCAATTTAACTTGGATAACCATAATTTTTGAATGATGACTTTGGCTTCTACTATAATTGGCCCTATAAGACCCAATGGGTCATAAAATTTGCAAATGCTGCTAAGTATTTGTCGCTTAGTAACACAAGCATTGAAATCACAATTTGGAACCGAAATTTCGAAATTGTCAGTTTTGACATTATATGCCAAACCCAAGGTTTTTAAAACTGTATTATTTTTATTTAAATCTATTTTGTCAAAATGTTGAAATTCAATGGGAATATCTTCTAGAACAACATTATTATTTGAACTAAATTTATGTAACTGGAATGACCCTAATTTTAAAAGATCGATTAACTGACATTTTATGTCAATTAGGTTTGACAATGTGTCACTGCCTGTCAGGACATCGTCAACATATGTATTTTCTAATAAAACCTTTGCTGCTAAGGGAAAAGTTTCTTTATTATCTTCAGCTAATTTAACTAAAGAACGTGTGGCTAAAAACGGTGAAGCTTTTAGACCATATACAACAGTTAGTAACCGAATAACTTGAATTTGTTTATCGGGACTATCTCTCCATAAAATGTTTTGTAATTTTGTTTGTATAGGGTTTATTAGTATCTGACGGTACATTTGCTTAATATCGGTTAACAACACGAAATTATGAATTCTGAAACAAATTAGTATGTCAAATAGTTCAGGTTGTACAACACCACCATTGTACATCAATTGGTTTAATGAAATGTTATTTTTTGTCTGCATAGATCCGTCAAATACACATCTTAAACGAGTAAACTTTTTGTCATTTCTAATGACAGCGAAATGACTCATAAAATATGTTGTCATCATTTAAATCACACTCACTTATATCCATGAGTTTTCCGTGATTTAAGGCTAAAATTTCGTCAATAAATGCTTTGTATTGAATAAAAAAATCTTTATTTAAATGTAATTTTTTCTCTAAATTTAAAAAAACGTTTATACGCGATTGAAAAAGAATCACCTAAATTTAAATTTAAAATGTCTTTTTTCAAAGGTAAATCTACTTGAAACCTATTGTTAATGTATTGCACAGAATTATTAAAACTATCTTCGCATGCAATTTGATCGTTTTCATGTTCAGGGAATATCTCTGGTACTTTCTCAGTACTCCAGAAATTAGTTAATAAACTCTCAACTTTAGAGTTTATCATGTGTAAATTGACCGATAAATTAGTTAACTTATTTTTGCCCAGTTGGCAAATTTCACCACTTACCACATACCCGAATAATGTATTTTGCAAAACTAAGTCGTTTTTGCCTAATTTTATGGTACCTGTAAGTAAAATGTCAAAAAATATATTGGCACCTAGTAAAATTTCAATTTCACCAGGTGTGTTAAAATTTGGATCGGATAATCGAATATTTTCAGGAATTTTATTGCACTGAAATTTAGCATGTGGCAAACTACATGTTATTTTTTCTACAATTGAACAGTCAATATTTATTGCATAATTATGTATACAAGATTCCAACTTTAAACTAACAGCCTTGGCAATATTAGTGGGATTGTCAGATATGCCAATAATTGTCAAATTATTGTCAAATATTTCGCAGCCTAATTTCTGCACTAAATTTTTTGTAACTAATGAGCTCTCAGAGCATGAGTCTATAAGCCCTCTAGCTGTGACATATTCACCTCTTTTATTTTTTATTTTTACGAGAATAGTTGGTAACAGGACAGATGTATTTACACTTCGACTAACTGCAGTTACTTTTTCCACAGTTACCGTTTCTGCCTGTGTATTTGTATTTGAATTTGTATAATTATTGTCTTTATGCAGCAATGTATTATGATTTACACTGTTGCATTTTTGACATTTAAAAGTATAACGGCTGTGGAGACTTCGTATTACTTTGACAAACATAAAACTTACGTATTTGCTGTCGGTGTAAGGATATAAGATGATAATCATCTTATGTTAACGGACTGTAATTAATTTTGCGTTCCAAGCCGCAAAACCCATAGTTGACGGCTTGCTTAACTTCTCATAGATCACAACATCACTTTTATTTAAATAGTTTGTGTACACAACAAAACATTAACAATAGTTTTCACATTCATAATAAAATGCTAACGCGGAAGCGCGAGAGAGGTATTTTGACTTATATATTTAACATGTCTTTTTCCTTTCGCCGATATATCGATACTCTCCCACACCTGTGAGCGCAGTTCCTCCCTCACTCTTTTCACTTGTCACCCTTGTCTTACATGAGCAGGACCGTAATGAGATCCAACATGGCGGCGACCTTGAAAAGACTAATTTTCAAAGGCTAAAATAGGACTATGACACAATAACACTTAAAGTTTAAAATAAAACAATCCATAATTGTTCACACTCAATGTTTTTCATAGTCCATGGGTAATAGAGCTATTTTTGAATAAGCCCTTTTTATGATGCCATCTTTAGTTTGTACTGACACCACTCTGGTTACGTTGTCCTTGCCTGGAAAGATTTCTGTAATTCTTCCCAGTCTCCATTGCATTGGAGGAACATTTTCCTCCTTAATAAGGACTAAGGCCCCCACACACAATGTACCACCCTTGGACGCAGTTCTCTTGCTTCTTTGCTGTAAATCTGTAAGGATATCCTTTAACCAACGTCTCCAGAAGTGCTCTGTATATTGTTGCAGTAACTTATATTTGCTGAGTCTATTCATTGGAACATCTTCAACAGTTTCTTCTGGAAGCCCGAGCAATTCACAGCCAATAAGAAAGTGACCAGGAGTCAAGGGATTCAAATCATGAGGGTCTGATGAAAGAGGACATAAGGGACGGGAATTTAAAATTGCCTCGACCTGTACTAAAATAGTCAAAAAAGACTCATAGTGTAAGTTTTTATCTGCCAATATCCTTTTTAAATGATATTTGCAGCTACCAATTGCTCTCTCATGCAGACCACCAAAGTTTGGTGCGTATGGGGGTAAAAAGTGCCAACTCACGCGATTTTCAAGTAGGTATTTTGATACCGCAGAATTAGCAACATTTTCCGAAATGGATATTATTGCATTATTTGCCCCGACAAAGTTAGTAGCATTATCGGAATAAATGTCTTTACACAAGCCTCTACGTGCCATAAAGCGTTTCAAACAATTTAAAAAACATTCAGCTGACAAGTTACCGGCCAACTCTATATGTACCGCTCTAGTACTATAACACACAAAAAGGCATATGTAAGTTTTAACGATTTTTCGTGATCGTGTGATCCCGTCTTTAATATTGAATGGACCCCCGAAGTCAACTGCGCATGTCAGGAACGGGCGAGTAGGCGCTACGCGCCTTTCAGGGAGGTCACCCATAATAGGCTGAATAAACGAAGGTTTTGCTCGAAAACACTTTATACATTTTCTAAGCACACCTCTGATAACATTCCGCCCATTAACAATCCAATATTTAGACCTAAGCGATGCTAGAACTGTTTGAGGACCAGCGTGTTGTAATCTTATATGCTCATATTCTATCAGTAATTTGGTAAAGTTATGAGCTTGAGGTAACAAAATAGGGTGTTTGTACAAATACGGTATATTAGCATGTTTTAATCTACCGCCGACCAATAATAATTTTTTATCTTTATCTATAAACGGATTAAGACATAATAAGTTACTATTATTTTTTATTGGTCTATTATTTGACAACTCCGAAATTTCTTTATTAAAAGCTTGTGCCTGAGTTAAACGTGTTAAAATGAGCAAGGCCTTATTTATTTCATTAACCGATAATTTTCCTTTTAATTTTATTTTATTATTAGGATTTGAGTTATGATAAAAACGCATACAATATGCTACAACACATTGCAATTTAAAAACGCATGAATATCGGTCAAAAATATTAAAGTCCTGTGACACAACAGCGGTTAAAACTATTTGCTTTTTTAACTCTGGGACAGACTGTACATCATGAACTTGTTTGCCTAAAACCGGCCATTTTTCCTGGTCTAATTTTAACCAATCTGGTCCATGAATCCATAAAGAAGATTCTATTAATGTTTTAGCATCTGTACCGCGTGAAATAATGTCCGCGGGGTTATCTGCAGAAGCTACGTGAAACCAATTTTTTGATTTTCCTGTGCGCTGAATTTCTGAGACTCTGTTGGCGACGAAAGTTTTTAAAACAGATGGCTCGGAAGCTAACCACGCTAAAACGATAGTCGAGTCAGTCCAAAGGTAAACTTCAGAAATATTCAGCTGTAGGGCGCTAATAACTTGGTTCATTAATTTATTTAGTAGTGCACATCCGCAAAGCTCAAGACGCGGCAACGAAATTACTTTTAGTGGCGCGACCCGTGACTTAGCGCATAGTAGCCTAATATGAACCATGCCATTTTGATCGGTCGTTTTAACATATATGCAGCATCCAAAGCTTTTTTCGGATGCATCAGCAAAACCATGCAATTGAATATTTGTATAATTTCGACAAAATGCGTGTCGAGATACTTTAAAATTATTTAGCAATTGAATATCATTTTCAAAGGTAAAAAATGCTTTAGAAATATTATCGGGTACTTGATCGTCCCATTTTAAATCTGATTTCCATAATTCTTGCAATAAAATCTTTGCGCGAATTATTACTGGACCAACAAGCCCCAGGGGATCAAAAATCTGAGAAATTTTTGATAATATATACCGTTTTGTAATTTTTACATTGTCAATTGAATTTACGGAAAAACTAAAAATATCATTTCTAGAGTCCCATAATATTCCTAAAGTTTTTGTGCTAGTACCATCTGAAATTGAATAAAATGGCGTACTAGCTTGATGAGAATCAGAAATTACCGAAAGTTCATTAGACATGAATTTTCTTAGCTCGAATCCAGATTGTTTTAAGATATCCGTGATTTGATTTTTTAATAATTTAGCGATTTCAATGTTTTCAGCGCCCCAATTGAGGTCATCGACATAAAAACCACTATTTATGGCCTGAAAGGCAAGAGGGAATTTTTCCTCATATTTTTTAGCAGCTTCCTTTAAACTGCGAATAGCTAAAAATGCAGCAGGTACTGTTCCGTATGTGACGGTATTTAATCTATAATGAGAAAGTTCTTTATCAGGGGTTTCTCGCCAAACAATACGCTGTAAGTCCCTCTGACTCGGATGTAATAAAACCATCCGATACATTTTAGCAATGTCGGCCACTAAAACTACAGGAAACTTTCTAAATCTTAATAAAATTGAAAACAAATCATCCTGTATAGTGGGACCAACCAAAAGGATATCATTTAAAGAGACGTTTGTTGAACTTTTACAACTGGCGTCAAAAACTGTTCGAAAGGATGAGGTCAAACTATCCTTTTTAAAAATACCAAAATATGGAATATAATAATTAATATCACTTAAGTTAATCTCTGATTCTTTTATTTTGGACATATGTCCTAAGCTTTCATATTCGTTCATAAATTGAACATAAAATTCTTTTAATTTAGGATCACGCTCAAATTTACGCTCAAGTGCATAAAAACGACTAATTGCGGTTTGCATGGAGCTGCCCAAATTCGAAACGTCCCTAGAAAATGGAAACTTCACAATAAATTTGCCAGAAGGGTCCTTACTGTGAGTTTCAATAAAATGTTTTTCACAAAATTCTTCATCTTTAGTATTAAATTTTTTGGCACTACACTCCTCAATTTTCCAAAAATTTTCTATTTGTTCTGATATTTTTTGTTCGGTGGAAAAGCCACAAAAATTTGAACTATTTCTTTTATTTGAATTACTACATTGCATTTGACCACCTACAATATACCCTAAAATAGTATTTTGCAAGAATGGCTGGTTGGGGCCTAGAGAAATTAAGCCGTCACGCATGAGATTCCAATAAACACCCGCTCCTAAGAGCATATCTATGCGTTCTGATTTATAAAATTGAGGATCGGCAAGCTTAATATCCCTCGGGACCTCAAAATTAAAATTAGAAATTGTTTCATTGGGCAGATTACCCGTTATTTTATCTAAAACAAGAAATTCAATATTGCTTGTATAATCATTATATGCTGATTTTATACAAGCATAAGCTTTAATTTGAGTGTTTGTTAAATTACCATTTATACCCACGATGGGTTTATAATTTTTGAAAGAATTTAATTTTAATTTTGTGAAAAGTTCATTACTTATAAAATTACTTTGACTTCCTGAATCCAAGAGACATCTACATTTAACCGCTTTATTGTTAATATCATAAACATATAAAATTGCAGTAGACAAAATAGTTATTTTATTGCTTTTCATAAAAGGATAAGCATTTTGAGAAGAATGAGCATTAACTGACGGTTGATTTTCGGAAATATCAGAATTATCATCCGTTTGACTTGTACTTGGCAGGTTATTGCCCAAAGATTTTTTATTAAGTGTGCCACTGGCACTATAACTGTTAGAAAAAGTAGAATTATTTTTATTTAAATTGTTATTATAATTATAATTATTTGTATTTGATTGTCTCTTGTTTTCATGAAAGGTATTTTTATTTTTATTTTCATTTTCATTGTTGTTCGCGAAGCATAACAACGAAGAGTGTGGTTTATTGCAAGAGGTACATAAAATTTTTACCCTGCAATCCCGTGCACTATGATTTTCGCGTAAACAAATAACGCATCTATGCAAAGATGTTATCTCATTATATCTTTGTTTTGAATTCATATTTAAAAATTTTTTACAACTAAAAATACTATGATTATTTAAATTACAAATAGGGCAGGTACGGCCTTGATTAGAAAAATTAGAAAAATGAGTTAATACTCTATCATTATATGATTTTTTATTTGACGACAAAGTCTCTAATAATTGACAACGGTCATTTAAAAATTTTGTTAATTGTTTAAAGGTTGGTAGCTCGGTTCCCTTGACTGAGCTTTCCCATTCCCGTTTTGAATGAAAATCAAGCTTCGATGAAACAAGAAAAACTAAAATAGAGTCCCACATATCGGTGGGCAACCCTAGTGCATTTAGGCACCTTGTATCTTTTTGTATGTTATCTAATAAATTGCGTAGAGCTATAGAAGATTCCTTATTAATAATAGGCAATTCAAAAATATTTTTTAAATGTGAATTTACAATAACACGCTTATTATCGTAGCGTTCTTTTAATAATTTCCAACAAATTTCATAATTTAAATCCGTATTTTTTATATTACTTAATAATTCTCTAGCGGGGCCATGGATACAGCTTTTTAAATAGTATAGACGCTGAATGTTCGTGAGGCTTGGATTTGAGTCGATAAGAGCCTCAAAAATATCCTTAAACTCCGTAAAATCGCTATAATCACCAGAAAATTCCTTTAAATTTATCGCGGGTAATTTTAAGCTAGTCTGATCAAAAGATCCTGCATTAGGGGCCACTGAACTAGAGCTGGAAAAAGAGGGCTGTTTCATATTAAAAATAATTTCTTTCGCTTCAGCGACAGTAGAGAAAAAGGTAGATTCGAAAATTTCTCTTTCCTCAGCTTCATCAGGGTCTAAAGCTTCGATCTGATCCTGAGTATCATTAAAATTGTCCCAAATGGACTCAATTTTTTCTAAACGTGAAGAAATTTCAAAAGAATTTCTGGTTGTTCTATCAAAATTATTGACATAACTCTTAAATCTCGTGAGGTGACCCTTTAAACCACCACGTTTACGCTTTAATTCTTCCATCTTAAAATATTAAGAAGAATAAAGTCTTTAGCAAAAACTAAAAATGAAAATCGATAAAAAAATTATTTCTCGATCACCCGGTATATAATAATAGGCTAGAAAGTGCAAAAAATGTTATCACAACTACCTATAATAAAATTCAGGCATAAATTAACAACAATAATACGAGCGCTTTTTTTATACTAAAGACGCCCTTGACTTTTTTTTATGAGCAATACCTTACTAAAGGTTTGTTTATGTGCTAAATTGTTTTTATATTTAAAAACTAATTATTATTATTAGTAAAATCTAAAATTATTTAACTTAATACGTTAAAATTATTCTAAGAATCTTAAAATTAATTTTTTATTTTTATTTATTTTTTAAAAATTAGTAATATTTATATTTTTTTGTTTTTTGATAATTTTTTGGTTAATTCAACCTAAAAGTAATGTTAATTTATAACTATACTAAATATATACGCCTACAAATAAAAGGCAAAATTATTTTTCAAAATTAAATATTATGTTTATTTTTTATGTATTATATTTAATTTTTATTATTTTTTTAAATTTATTTATAAAAAGGCTAGTAACTATACTGAGACCAAAATTTTAATTATTTATATATTACGGCTAATTTTTATGCCAAAAGTTTATTATTTATTTCTATAGCCAACAAGGGGGCATTTATTATTTATTTATATCGCCAACAAGGGGGCATTAATTATTTATTTATATCGCCAACAAGGGGGCATTAATTATTTATTTATATTGCCTACAAAGGGGCATTAATTTTTTATATTGCCAACAAAGGGGCATTAATTTTTATTTATATTGCCAACAAAGGGGGCATTAATTATTTATTTATATTGCCTACAAAGGGGCATTAATTTTTTATAGAACCCTGGGGATACCAAAAAATGGGGCCTGCGTGAGCAAAGTTTCATTTATACTAAAATTGTTTAAAAAAGCTACATAGAGCATAAAATTAATTTGTTTATAACAAAACACAACAGTTCAAAATTACAATGCATAATAAAACACTTGAAATCTGACAGAAATGCTATGAAATGAGACAGAACTATGTTTATATATCCATCTCTGTCAGCGAACATAAAAAAGAGAACCGGTTTTTTTTGACTACCGATGTTACACTTTTTATACATAGGCTATAATTTTATTTTATATTTTAAATTATTGAAAAGGAAATTTTTTGGAGGGAAATTTTGGCCTTTATTGACTTTTATCCGTTTCTTCTCCAATTTTTCTTACATAAAATGTCCAACGATGACGTCTGGTGCGAAATAAGCAAAATCGTCTCGGTGGAACCATATGAAATTAAGCAAAATCCCGATGTATAGGAGCAATGTAAAATTAAGCAAAATCCGGATCGATAGGACCAATGTGGAGACTTCGTATTACTTTGACAAACATAAAACTTACGTATTTGCTGTCGGTGTAAGGATATAAGATGATAATCATCTTATGTTAACGGACTGTAATTAATTTTGCGTTCCAAGCCGCAAAACCCATAGTTGACGGCTTGCTTAACTTCTCATAGATCACAACATCACTTTTATTTAAATAGTTTGTGTACACAACAAAACATTAACAATAGTTTTCACATTCATAATAAAATGCTAACGCGGAAGCGCGAGAGAGGTATTTTGACTTATATATTTAACATGTCTTTTTCCTTTCGCCGATATATCGATACTCTCCCACACCTGTGAGCGCAGTTCCTCCCTCACTCTTTTCACTTGTCACCCTTGTCTTACATGAGCAGGACCGTAATGAGATCCAACAACGGCAAATATTTTGATGATAATTCAAACATATTTTACAATGGTTATTTTGTTCTATAAATGATAATCTTTCATTAACATTGCTTAATTTAAACTTATTGTCAAATTTATTTTTAACTGTAACATTAGTAACTTTTGTTACATTGGTACCCTTTTCTTTTGGACGAACCGATGTGTCAGAGGGTTCTACAGATTCTAAGGCTAAAGCCCTATTTTCTAAATATTTTATAAAATCATTTAAATTAGGTAAATTAGATGTACTTTTATCTAACTGATAACACTTGTTAGTGTACAAGTCCAATTTTCTTGTAAAAATGCAAATTAACTACATGTCCCAGCTATCGACTGGCTGACCCAGGTTTTTTAGTGCAGTAATTAGTTGCTTAATTTGTGAGACAAAGTCCCTTAAGGCAGCACTTGTGCCTTTATTTATATTTGGTATATCCAAAAGTTTGAAAATGTGGTTGGATATTAACAAATTTTCATTATTGTATCTATCGTTAAGCAATTTTAATGCTTCTGTATAATTTTCATTGCAAAGACTTAGATTATTTATCAAGGATAAAGCTTCTCCCTGAAGATGGCTTCTTAGATAATATAATTTTTCAACTTCGCTTAAGTTAGGATCATTATCAATAACTGCCCGATACATATCTAAAAATGGTTTAAACTCATTTAAATTAGAACCATTAAAAAATGGTATTTTAAGATTAGGTAACCGTATATTAGGCGTACCCATTTTTTGTATAGCAGGCCCTTGTGCCATATTAGTGGCAACAGGGACCATCTTTTTTGTATTGTATTTTGAAATAATCATGTTTATATTTGAAAGTATATTAAAATACCTAAACTCAAAATCATCAATAGTTTCATTATCAGTTTTATCAAGTACTTTTATTTCTGCATCAATATCCTGATAATTTTCATATGAACTTTCTAATCTATCTTTCCTAGCTGAAACTTGCTCAAAAACAACTTCTGTAACTTCTACATTAATTCTTTCTGAAATATAGGCTTCCATTCTATTTAAAGACTCTTTATATTGAGTTCTTTTTTCTTTTAGCTTTTTAATTTCAATTTTTGCAGCCATTTTTACTAATGTTTTGGCTAAATATTGCAAACACAATTGCTAAAAAATGAATAATTTTAAAATTAAACTTGAAATTAAGTTAATCTTAACTAATTATACCTAAAAACTAATTAAGTATACTAAAAATTAAATATTATAAGCTTTTAAAGTTCTTAACACAATAAAACTTTCATAGTTCATTCAGCTGATTCTGACTTGTTTACTTTTGGTAACTTCAGATACCTCGCCTAGTTTCAGAGCAGTTAACAGATGGTGCTTTTAAAACTTCGAAAAATGTTACCTTTTTTGTGATGTTATTTTACCACAGTTTCTCCACTGTCCACCAGAGGGCTGCGACATTGGTTTTGAAGGTTATCCTATTCATTCATAGGTGGCGCGTTGAATCGCCATATTTTTTTTAATTTAGCGCCAACCTTGTGGGCACAGGTTGTAGCTGCCGGCTAGATGATGCAATAATCCGCCATTTTTACAACATTTTCAATGTTGTTTTCACAGAATTTGCACTTTTCGGCTCACTGGAACGCTAATTTTGCACAAAACTTTTGTTATTTCACTCGATGCACAATATTTTAATAATTGATGCACACATTTCTTTTGCACGTATTTATTACCGAGTCACACACGCGGCATTTTTACTGAACACAATTTTTTAGTTTTTATCCGGTTGCGAATGACCAAATTTATTTATGTCTGGTTCTAAATAATGTTAGTGGACTGTAGTTTTATATATTTACATTTATTTACAATTATTTTTACATTTTTACACATTTTTAATAGTTTAATACTGTAATGGTAACGCCGTCGTAACGTTCCACCGTGAATGTATAATTTGAACTGCTCGTGACTGGCCAATACAATTGAAGCTATCTTAGAGCGTTGTGTGGTGGGGACAACTCTAGCATTGTTGCCAAATGTTGTCTCCAACAAACCCTACATACCGAATTTCAACTTTCTATGACCTTCCGTTCGAAAAATGTCACTTTGACTGGTCAGCTATCCTGTTTTTTGGTTTTAATGATTTTTTTGGTCATTGTATCCGTAAATACCGAATTTTAAGTTTCTATGAGTTGTTATTCGAAAAATGTTACTTTGACAGGTTGGCCATCTTGTTTTTTGGTTTGGTCTATTTTTCTTTGTCATTGTACCCGTACATACCGAATTTCAAGTTTCTATGACCTTCCGTTCGAAAAATGTCACTTTGACAGGTCAGCCATCTTGTTTTTTAGTTTTGTAGATTTTTGTTTGTCATTATATCCGGTAAATGCCGAATTTAAAGTTTCTTTGACAGGTCGGCCATCTTATTTTTTGGTTTTGTCGAGTTTTATCTCTCATTGTAGATATACATGCCGAATTTCAAGTTTCTACTGCCTCCCGTTCGAAAAATGTCACTTTGACAGGTCGGCCATCTTGTTTTTTGGTTTTTTCGATTTTGGTTTGTCATTGTACCCGTAAACACCGAATTTCAAGTTAATACGAACTCCCGTTCGAAAAATGTCACTTTGACAGGTCGGCCATCTTGTTTTTTTGTTTTGTCGATTTTTGTTTGTCATTGTACCCGTACATACCAAATTTCAAGTTAATACGACCTCCCGTTCGAAAAATATCACTTTGACAGGTCGGTCATCTTGTTTTTTTGTTTTGTCGATTTTTGTTTGTCATTGTACCCGTACATACCAAATTTTAAGTTTCTACGGCCTCCCGTTCGAAAAATGTCACTTTGACAGGTTGGCCATCTTGTTTTTTGGTTTTGTCGATTTTTGTTTGTCATTGTACCCGTACATACCAAATTTCAAGTTTCTACGACCTGACGTTCAAAAAATGTCACTTTGGCAGGTCGGCCATCTTGTTTCTTGGTTTTGTCAATTTTTGTTTGTTATTGTACATATACATACCAAATTTCAAGTTTCTAAGGCCTCCCGTTTGAAAAATGTCAGTGTGACAGGCCATCTTGTTTTTGGTTTTGTTGATTTTCGTTTTGCAACCCCCAACCATTTTTATTATCAGATTTACTTTCAGCAACCTTAAAAACCCCAATCTGCAATTTTTCACAAAATAATAAAAATAATTCTTCTTATAATTAACTAAAGGGAAAAGTAGTTTTTTTTATTGAAGAATACATTTAGACAAAAAGTATTTTGATTTATCATAAAATCTATTTACCCTGCTGAAAATGACGGATCTGTGCAGATATGATTTAATGATATATGGGGAAATGCCGGATATACGAGGGTGTGTTTTACATCTGCTTTTGTAGCGTTGACTCGTCATTTATGTGGGTCCAGACCAGCATATATCGTCTGCATAGATCCGTTTAGGTGTGCTTTATACCTGCCCGCCACAGTCCGCACATGTCTGAAATTGCCGCATATACGCCGGTGTAAACCAGTAGTCCGCTTGTATTTGTTTTGTTGTGTTTAAGTTCCGGTTAGTGCACCACAACCGCGTTTATCCGCCCGTGTACGCGTTGACTCGTCATTTATGTGGGCCCAGACCAGCAAATATCGTCCGCACAGATTCGTTTGTGTGTGCTTTATACCTGCCCAAGTCTGTTTTTGACGGATCGTATTTATTCCGCTTAGATATGCTTTTGACCCGCCACAGTCCGCACATGTCTGAAATTGCCGCATATACGCGGGTGTAAACCAGCAGTCCGCGTGTATCTGTTTTGTTGTGTTTTAGTTCCGTTTAGTGCACCACGACCGCGTTTATCCGCCCATGTAAGCGTTGACTCGTCATTTATGTGGGCCCAGACCAGCAAATATCGTCCGCGCAGATCCGTTTAGGTGTGCTTTATACCTGCCCAAGTCTGTTTTTGACGGATCGTATTTATTCCGCTTAGATATACTTTTTACCCACCACAGTCCGCAAATGTCTGCATAATACGGTACTAATCTGAAAATATTGGTAAAAGTTCAAACCTGGTGATATCGGATATGGTAAAATAGAAAAATTAATTAAGTTAAATAAAATTTAGTTTATAGAGATATCTGTTTTTAAAGTTAAAAATGTTTTAATTGAAGACATAGAAATTACAAATTTATTCATTTTGGAAAATGCATACCCAATTACTGCTCGTTTAAATAATGATTTAATTAAAAAAAAAATGTTTATATTTAGGAATTACCCTAATGAAATAAACTAGTAAAAACTAGTTAAAACTCGTAAAACCTTTACAAGTTTTTATTAGGCTTTAACTAGTAAATGTATTTACTAATAAAAATTCTACGAGTTTGAGCGAGTAAATTCATTTAACGCATTTCTACGAGTATTTTAACTATATTTTTCACTATTTTTATACTTTTTTTACAATTATTTACTAGTTTTCTACGGGGAAATTTATTTACTTGTTTTAGCGAGTATTAATACACTTTCATTTTACGAGTTTTTGCTAGTTACAAGGAATTTTTTTTACTCGTCCCAGCGAGTAATATTAGATTTTATTTTTACGAGTATTTACTAGTTTTCTACGAGGAAATTTATTTACTTGTTTCACCGAGTATTAATACACTTGTATTTTACGAGTTTTTACTAGTTTTCTACTAGGAAATTTATTTACTTGTTTTAGCGAGTTTCATTTTACGAGTTTTTACTAGTTTTCTACGAGGAAATTTTTTTTACTCGTCCCAGCGAGTAATATTAGATTTTATTTTTAAGAGTATTTACTAGTTTTCTACGAGAAAATTTATTTACTTTTTTCTGCGAGTATTAATAGACTTTCATTTTACGAGTTTTTACTAGTTTTCTACAAGGAATTTTTTTTACTCGTCCCAGCG
>OY294051.1:18919631-18985402 GCA_958510825.1 Brachypterus glaber
TGAGTGAATCCGGTATTCTTAGTATGTACTATGCTTTAGCTTATTCGGTTATTAACTATAATATTATATGCTGGGGTAAGGCTACAGAAATTGACCGAGTATTTAAATCACAAAAACGTATTGTTAGATTGATTTTTAATAAGCAATATAAAGACTCATGCAGAGGATTATTTAAAAGTAACAGATTACTTACAGTTTTTGGTGTTTTTATATTTAAATGTGTAGTATTTGCAAAGAGATATATAAACTCTTTTACAATTAACTCTGATGTTCACTGTTATAGTACCCGACATAGCAAAAGTTTAAGAATACCGAAACATAATCGTTCATTTTACAAAAAGTCACCAATTTACTGTTGTATTACGTTTTATAACAAATTACCCATTAAATTTGGTAATATATCTAATGATAACTTGTTCAAAAAATTAGTAAAAGCTTATCTTATAGACAAGGAAATTTATTCCGTCAATGAATATTTGTCATGTTAATTGTACTCTAATTTTTATGTTTTTAACTTATTTATAACCCTACATTATAGTGCACCCAGTATAAGAACATCACATACCTATAATAATTTGACTTTTGTTTTTTATGTCTTTTGTTTTCTTTTTTTTTTTTTTTTAGTCAGATTATTTTTTTATTGTACTATACTACCAAATGTGAAACATAATATTGACTTGCCATAATATGATGTACTTCGTGTATCCGATAATGGTGAATAAAGTTGTTTGTTTATTTATTTATTTATTTATTTATTTGTTTATTTATTTATTTATTGTGAACATTATCAGATAATGTTTCAGTCACTTCTTTCACGTCTAATTCTTGTATTTTTTCTTTTACAGAAATAAGAACAAAGAAAACACTGATGATAACACAGGTCAACATTTAGTATGGAAAAAAACACCGGACCAGACCCAAGTACCCAGGGGTTTTTGGGGTCACTGATTTCGATGCCGAGGTCGGTCAAGCTCTATCACATCAGTTTCAAGGTCATTTGAAGATCAAACTGAGAAAAGGTGGTTGAAAAAATCTTAAAAAAATCATACTTAAGTTTTTAGGGTCACTGATTCCGATGCTAAGGTCAATCAAGCTCTATCACGTCAGTTTCAAGGTCATATGAAGGTCAAACTGAAAAAAGGTGGTTGAAAAATCTGGAAAAAATCATGAATAAGTTTTTGAGGTCGCTGATTCCGATGCTAAGGGTGGTCAAGCTCTATCACGTCAGTTTCAAACTCATTTTAAGGTCAAACTGAGAAAACATCTGAAAAAAATCATATATAAGTTTTTGGGGTCCGGAGTTTGCTTACCCTTAAAAGGCATCCAAAGGTCGTTGTAATGTAATTACTAGGAAATTTCGAGGTTAATTAGTGAGGAGAATGTGTCAAAAAAATTGAAAAAATTTATATAAGTTCAAAATATCAAAATATTTAAACCAAGTTTTTTCAAAAACGTGCCATTTCAGGCTAACTTTTTTTCATATTTTGATAGTACCATGTGTTGGGAAAAAAAGCATAAAAAAAACCTGGGCGATTTTGAGAGTTTTTTTAAATCGACAATTACTATTTTTTCTCCTGTTCTTAAGTTAAACTGTCTTATTGGTAGAATAAAACATATTTTAAAAATAAAATTTATTGATTTTGGGCATACATAGGGATAAAACAAGCCACTAATGTTATCTAGAAAATTAGTTTTTGTCCAAATATGGCGTATAACTTTGAAACCTAAATTATAAGGTCAAACTGAGAAAAGTTGGTTGAAAAAATCTGAAAAAAATCATACATAAGTTTTTAGGGTCGCTAAGTCCGATGCTAAGGTCAGTCAAGCTCTGTCATGTCAGTTTCAAGGTCATTTGAAGGTCAAACTGAGAAAAGGTGGTTGAAAAAATCTGAAAAAAATCATACATAAGTTTTTAGGGTCGCTGATTCCGATGCTAAGGTTAGTCAAGCTCTATCACATCAGTTTCAAGGTCATTTAAAGGTCAAACTGAGAAATGGTGGTTGAAAAAATCTGAAAAAATCATACATAGGTTTTTGGGGTCGCTAAGTTCGAATCCGGTGTTTGCTTACCCTTAAAAGTTATGCAGAGGTCATTGAAAGGTCATTTTAAGGTAATTTCAAGTTTAATTGGAGAAAAACAGAGAAGAATCTCTCAAAAAATCTGAAAATATTTATATAAAGTTTTTTGGGTCGCTGAGTCCAAATTGGTGTACCTTAAAAGGCATCCAGAGGTAATTTAAAGGTCATTATGGGGATTAATTGATACACTTGAAAAATCAGAAGGTTTTTCTTTACTTTTAGTATAGGGTTTTGAAATTTTTAACACATGTCAACAACAAATTAACGTGTAGTTTCACCCAGGGCACCTCTACGTGGTGACAGTGAACCTCCACGTGGTGAAGGTGCACAGTGGGCCAGAAATTGATAAAAATCTAAAAATAGTAATTGCCGATTAAAAAAAAAAAACGGTTAAAATCGCTCAACAACACGTGGTACTATCAAAATATGAAAAAAAAAGTTACTCCGAAATGGCACGTTTTTGAAAAAACTTGGTTTAAATATTTTGATATACGCAACTTATATATAAATTTTTTCAATTTTTTTGATAGATTCTCCTCACTAATTACCTTGCAACGACTTATGGATGCATTTTAAGGGTAAGCAAACACCGGATTCGAACTCAGCGACCCCAAAAACTTATATATGATTTTTTTCAGATGTTTTCGACCACCTTATCTCAGTTTACTTCAAATGACCTTGAAACTGAAGTGATAGAGCTTGACCGCACTTAGCATCGGAATCAGCGACCTCAAAAACTTATTTATGATTTTTTTCAGATTTTTTCAACTACCTTTTCTCAGTTTGACCTTCAAATGACCTTGAAGCTGACGTTATAGAGCTTGACTGACCTTAGCATCGGAATCAGCGACCCCAAAAACTTATGTATATTTTTTTCAGATTTTTTCAACCACCTTTTCTCAGTTTGACCTTATAATTTAAGTTTCAAGGTTATGCGGCATATTGCGACAAACACTAATTTTCTAGATAACATTAGTAGCTTGTTTTATCCCTATGTATGCCCAAAATCAATAAATTTTATTATTAAAATATATTTTATTCTACCAATAAGACTTTTAAGTTTAACTTAAGAACAGGAGAAAAAATTGTAATTGTCGATTTAAAAAAAAACTCTCAAAATCGCCCAGGTTTTTTTTTTTAAATGCTTTTTTTCCCAACACATATCAAAATATGAAAAAAAAATTAGCCTGAAATGGCACGTTTTTGAAAAAACTTGGTTTAAATATTTTGATATTTTGAACTTACATAAATTTTTTCAATTTTTTAATTTGTTGTTGACATGTGTTAAAAATTTCAAAACCCTATACTAAAAGTAAAGAAAAAACCTTCGGATTTTTCAAGTGTATCAATTAATCCCCATAATGACCTTTAAATTATCTCTGGATGCCTTTTAAGGGTACAACAATTTGGACTCAGCGACCCAGAAAATTTTATATAAATATTTTCAGATATTTGAGAGATACTTTTCTGTTTTTCTCCAATTAAACTTAAAATTACCTTAAAATGACCTTTCAATGACCTCTGCATGACTTTTAAGGGTAAGCAAACACCGGATTCGAACTCAGCGACCCCAAAAACTTATATATGATTTTTTTCAGATGTTTTCGACCACCTTTTCTCAGTTTGACCTTCAAATGACCTTGAAACTGAAGTGATAGAGCTTGACCGCACTTAGCATCGGAATCAGCGACCTCAAAAACTTATTTATGATTTTTTTTTCAGATTTTTTCAACTACCTTTTCTCAGTTTGACCTTCAAATGACCTTGAAACTGACGTTATAGAGCTTGACTGACCTTAGCATCGGAATCAGCGAACCCAAAAACTTATGTATATTTTTTTCAGATTCACCTTTTCTCAGTTTGACCTTATAATTTAAGTTTCAAGGTTATGCGGCATATTGCGACAAACACTAATTTTCTAGATAACATTAGTAGCTTGTTTTATCCCTATGTATGCCCAAAATCAATAAATTTTATTATTAAAATATGTTTTATTCTACCAATAAGACAGTTTAACTTAAGAACAGGAGAAAAAATTGTAATTGTTGATTTAAAAAAAACTCTCAAAATCGCCCAGGTTTTTTTTATATGCTTTTTTTCCCAACACATGGTCCTATCAAAATATGAAAAAAAATAGCCTGAAATGGCACGTTTTTGAAAAAACTTGGTTTAAATATTTTGATATTTTGAACTTATATAAATTTTTTCAATTTTTTTGACTTATTCTCCTCACTAATTAACCTCGAAATTTCCTAGTAATGACCTTGCAACGACCTTTGGATGCCTTTTAAGGGTAAGCAAACACCGGATTCAAACTCAGCGACCCCAAAAACTTATATATGATTTTTTTCAGATGTTTTCTCGGTTTGACCTTCAAACTTACTTATGATTTTTTCAGAATTTTTTCAATCAACTTTTCTCAGTTTGACCTTCATATGTCCTTGAAACTGACGTGATAGAGCTTGACTGACCTTATCATCGGAATAAGCGACCCTAAAAACTTATGTTTGATTTTTTTCAGATTTTTTCAACCATCTTTTCTCATTTTGACCTTCAAATGACCTTGAAACTGATGTGATAGAGCTTGACCGACCTCGGCATCGAAATCAGTGACCCCAAAAACCCCTGGGTACCTGGGTCTGGTCCGCTGTTTTTTTCCATACTAAATGTTGACCTGTGTAATTAGTAACTGTGTTTATCATACCTATGTATAATAATAATTATTTTGGATTTATTGAAAGAATAAAATATTATTATAGTACACTTGTGTAAATGCTGTCTATCCTTCAGTCAAGTACATTATAATAACACTTTCCCAAAATAATTGTTATTATTGTAATTTTAGGCAGTGACTTACGTGGGTGTTACACAGCCACACAAAAAAGTTTGACCTCCGTCGGACTCGTTTGGACTTTTGAGCTGAATCTGAATCTGAGGTTGGTATTTGAAAATTTTTCGATTTTTGCCCTTCAGCAAACTACCTTTATTTTAACGGATAGAAAACAAAACAAACAAATGCACCTATATAATCCCCTAAAAAAGTTTAAAATTTGGTGTTAATCAGTTAAGCGGTTTGGCCGCCTATGTCCAGGATATAGCAGACGCCCACTGGATATCTACATAGATATCCATTTGGATATTTGGCCTGCAGGCCTCCAGACGGACAGCAATTTTTTTTTCTCCAAAACCACTTTTTCGATGTGTATACGTATTTTTTGCCATTATAATACTTTGTACCAAAACTCCAATTTTGTTAGCAGCGTTTATTATAAAATGATGTTTGATTACACTGTAAATATATTTATATTAGCTACATGGATATTAGGCCGAAAATAATGCACCAGAAAACTATTATTTTACTCACCTGTAAATACCAGGCGGTCGGGGCGCTTTATATTAAAATATAAACGGCCAGATTTGCACCCAAGGCTATTCAAACTGGTAATGGCGGACTAACATGCGTATCCACTGCTATTCGGGAAGGCGACGGTTTTTTGCTTAAGCAAAAAACCGCCACCTGACGATTTGCAAATAAACACGAGCGGCAAATTTAAAATTTTAATTCCAAATAAAACCGTTCCTGTTCATCCGCTCCCCTTAAGACTTCGACTTGATTTATAAAATTCAAGGCGTAGGCTGAACAAATTTTTTAAGATGACACGCATGGAATAACCCCCTCTCTTGACCATTAACTGGGTTCTGCAAAATATAGGTGTCGAAACTAATTTTTTTCTTTATAGAATAAGGCCCTTCAAATAGTAGTAGGAATTTTTTTATTTCGTTCTTTGCGCTAGAAGAGACATTACTAGCACGCAGTAAAACCAGGTCCCCGACAGCAAAAGTAGTATGTGGCCTTCCTGGGTTGCGAAACGCCCTACGAGCTGCCTTATTCATTAAGTTTTCCCTAGCTAGTATTAGGTTAGGCGAGTGATCCTTGTTTTCGGCTTCTAATATCTTAAGGGGCAACAAACGATCGGGCTTTTGGTTTAATTGCAATTCGATTGGACTATAACCCGTGGACTCGTGAGTCACGCTATTAAGAAATAGCTCGAAATTCTTAAGTTCATGAGCCCATTTAGCATGGTGCTCATGGCAAAACGCTCGGCAAAGACGACCAAGTTCCCGCATGACGCGCTCCGCAGGGTTACTTTGGGGCCTTCTAACCGACGAAAAAATTACTTTTACCCCTAGATCGGTAAGCGTATTTTTCCACTTAGCCGATTGGAACTGGGTTCCGTGGTCGTTTAGAATCTTTTTTGGGGTTCCGAATTTTACAAAATAGTCTTTAACTAAGCGATTTAATGACGCAGCTGTAGTGGCTCTTTTTAGTGGGTAAAATGTTACATATTTGGTAAAAACGTCTATCAGTACAAGGACGTACTGAACCCCTCCCCTTCCCGTCGGAAGCGGCCCAAAATAATCAAGCGCCACGAGTTCATTTTTTTTTGATGGAACTATCGCATGTAACGGAGGTTGGGGCAAAACAGAACACTTTGATTTTTGACATAAGTCACAGGTTCGGATTATTTTTTTGATAGTTTTATACATATTTGTCCACCATACCTCCCGTTTCATCGTTGCCCAAGTTTTAAAAGACCCAAAATGCCCCATTGCCTCATGATAGGCTATTACAAATTTTTCTATGAGAGTTTTCGGGACGCAAAGCATAAACGACTCTTCTGTACCATGACTTATATATAAAATGTCATTTTTTATCATAAAGCGGGCTTGCAAACTCGGATCTTCGGGTAATTTACTAATAATGTCGTTAAGTTTGGGGTCATTTCGTTGATACTGTTTTATATCTTTTAATATATTTGTAAATTCTTTAGACATTTTTCGAAGCGGCAAAATATGAAACAAATTCTCTTTTGGTTCCGGTGGCCGGACCGCGGCATACCGCGATAACGCGTCGGCTACCAATTTTTTTGAACCAGATACATGTTTTAGTTCGAACTGAAACTCCTGAACTGCCAAGGCGTACCGGGCTATCCGCCCCGACAAAAGGCGACAGCTCATTAAATAACTTAATGCGCTGTTGTCAACAAAAACTGTGAATTTTCGTCCCAAGAGGTAAACCCTGAACTTCTGAAGTGCCCACACAAAACTAAGTGCCTCCTTGTCGTTTGAGTGGTACCGTTTTTCCCTGTCAAGTAAAATACGGCTTGCCCAAGCAATAGTATGGCGTTCTCCCCCCACTACTTGGAACAACTGCGCCCCTAGACCAGTATCACAAGCATCCGTGGCTAGACAGAGAGAGAGGTCCTCTCTAGGGTGGTACAAAAGAGTAATTTGCTTTAATTTTTCTTTTACTAGTTCGAATGCCCTTTGTTCGACTTCCGTCCACCGCCATTTTGTTTGCTTGCGTAACAAATTGGTTAAAGGTGCGGTTAGAGCTGCAAAGTGCTCACAAAAGGAACGATCAAAGTTGACCAAGCCAATAAATTTTTGCACCTGTTTAGGATTTCGAGGTGCTAAATAATCAGATATCGCTTGAACTCTTTTTGGGTCGGGGCGAATGCCTTCTTTTGAAACCAAAAAACCTAGAAAAGGCATATTATCCCGCAAAAATTCGCATTTTTCTAGGCGCAATGTAAATCCGGCTTTCTTTAATCTCGTAAGAACAAGATCAAGGTGATACAAGTGCTCCTCAAACGATGCGGATATTATTATTAGGTCATCGATATAGATTCTCAAAAAGGCATAAAACTCCGGACCAAAAATTTTCTTTAAACATCGTGAAAATGTGCTTACGCTGGTGTTTAAACCAAAAGGCAATTTGCGGAAACAATAAGTGATGCCGTTCACCATAAAACCGGTATATTGATAAGATTCGGGAGATTTCCTCAACTGGTACCGGACTTTCAAACTCCCGTTCCATGGCCATATTAAGGCGCCGCGCATCTAAGCAGATGCGCACCGAACCATCTTTTTTCAAAGTTGTCATGATTGCAGAAATGTATTGAGAAGGCATACGGCATATTACCCCCCATTTTTCCCAATTGTCTAATTGTTTTTGAATTGCATCACGGTGTGCAATTGGAAGCGGATATTGTTTCATCTTAAATCCCGTGGGGTCATTTAGTTTTATCACATGTTGATATTCCGTAGTATGCCCTGGGATCTCTGAAAAAATATCACTATGCCTATTTAATAGTTCGAAAATTTTATTTTTTTGGTCCACCTTAATGTTTAAATTATCTGCTATATTTTTAAATTGATTTAAGTTGGATTTTTTTTCGGATTCAATGCCAACTCTTCGTTTAAAATTAATTTGCCTAATATGCATTGAATCCTCCCCATGAAACTCATGATTAATTTTCATTTCCGGCACTTCATGCCACTTATTATGTATTTTTAAAATTATTTTTTGTAATCCTAAGTCTATTTTTGTATGGTACAATCTTAAAAGATCGTTACCAATAATTAAAGGGAACGCAAGGTCAGGGATCAAAAGAAATTCATGTGATATTTCTACGCCCGAAATTTTAAACGTAATTAGCGACTGTTGTTTCACCCGTCTTTGTTTAGAGCGAAATGCGCCGGACACCTTGATGCCCGTACACGTGAATGTAGGGATATCCTCGCATGCTTCGCCTAACTGGGTCCACACTTCGTCGCTAAGACAGCATATTTCACTGCCGCTATCAATCAATGCGGGAAAACTGAAATTAAAAATTTGAACACTGACAATCGGTGACCTTGCTTCACTTTTTTCATGAATATCGTCACATTCTGTTAGTAGATCATCGCGTGGATTATTATTAATGAATGTTGACATATCGGTTCGATTTAATATCGCCCCCACTAACGAACCCATTTCTAGTGGTCGGCCCTCTCGTTTCCCGATTGCAAATCTTCGCAACTTTGATCCTCTAATCCGAGTGCGGCAATATTAGGTTTATTGCCAAAATTATTATTTCTAAAATTACCCCATTTTTTTTCAAAGGGCTTACTTGTATTTTTTTCCAAAAATTTTTGCGGTTCCGCATTAAAATTTTGAGTTTCTGTTCGACAATAACTGTCAACCTGTCGCAACCGCTGCATAGCCGCCCCTAAAGTTTCAACCCCCACAAGCACCGTTGCAATGTTAGGGGGGTAGTGCCTGGCTATAACTGATATTAACATTTTCTCATTATAAGGCGGCTCCAAATACTTTGCTGCCGCGACCTGTTTCATAAAGTGGTTAACCACCCCATTACTGCGATATCTCGCCCCCTGCAAATCTAAGCGAACCTGCAATTGCCTGTTTTCTGACCAAAACTGTTCCAGGAAAGCCTGTTTAAATTCTTGGTAACTATCAAAATTATTTAAAAACGCCTGACTCCAAACTAGAGCATTTCCTTTGAACTGGCCGTTTAATAAGTATTTATTCGCATTAAAAACAAACTCGTTTACGTTAAAAACGGGTTCTATTTGTTGCAAAAAATCCCTTGGGTGAATAGCCTCGGAATCGTCAAAAAAAGGTAATTTAGTTTTTTGCACAAGTTCAAAAAAATCTCTATTATTGTTTAAGTTTTCTTGACTTGCATTATTTTCGGTTACATGGTTATTTCTTAAATGTACAGTAGAATCTGAGTTTATTGTGTGGTTATTATTATTGTTATTCATATTTTGTAATGATGCCACCACTTCGGACACCATTGTATTTAAATCCGAACGACTTAAGACATATTGAAAATTTTGTGTAGATGGTGAATGCGAACGGATTTGGTTGGGTTGATGACTTTCGCCGGGGTTTCGTGGCGGTAACTTGGGCGTTGGTTGTGAAGCTTCAGTCCTGGGGGGAGCCATCAAACCCCCTGGAGCATTAGGTGTACCCCTTAAATCATTATAATGCCCCACATTTGCAGAAATTCGCCCTGGCGGCGGTTGTTGCCAATGTTCCGTCCCTGGGGGCAATAACGGTCCATGGGCTTATGAAGGTCGCAATAAAGGCTGCTGAGGCCCCCAGATGGGCCTCTGAGCCGTTTGAGATATAAAAAATGGGTGCATCCTACCTTGAAGTTCCGGTGTTTGGTTTACTTGTTGGTCATTCCGGGTTCCCGGATTACTGAAAAAAGGCGGTTGTTGGACCCCGCTTGCGGCTGTGTGGATCATTGGAGTATGATTGAGGTTCGGCATCTTTCACAAAATCACTTTGCTCACGCTGGGCTGCCAAGATGTACCAAAACTCCAATTTTGTTAGCAGCGTTTATTATAAAATGATGTTTGATTACACTGTAAATATATTTATATTAGCTACATGGATATTAGGCCGAAAATAATGCACCAGAAAACTATTATTTTACTCACCTGTAAATACCAGGCGGTCGGGGCGCTTTATATTAAAATATAAACGGCCAGATTTGCACCCAAGGCTATTCAAACTGGTAATGGCGGACTAACATGCGTATCCACTGCTATTCGGGAAGGCGACGGTTTTTTGCTTAAGCAAAAAACCGCCACCTGACGATTTGCAAATAAACACGAGCGGCAAATTTAAAATTTTAATTCCAAATAAAACCGTTCCTGTTCAACTTTCTTACAAGAAAGTATTGTGACAGCGAAGACAAAATTGTTTACGTATTTTTACGTTTTCAGGGTACTTACTACACACCGAAAAAGTGGTTCTGGAGAAAAAAAATTGGCCGTCCGTCCTGTTGGAGGCCTACAAGCTAAATATCCCAGTGGATAACTATGTAGATATCTTGGATATAGGCGGACATTTGGATATCTATGGGATATCCCAATGGATATCTATGTGGATATCCACTGGACATCTATGTGGATATCCACTGTACATCTGTTATATCCTGGATATAGGCGGACATTTGGATATCCATGGGATATCTAATGTCAATCCAGGATATCCACTGGATATACTGGATATCCAGAAAGTATATCCCCTGGATATCTACTGGATATTATGTGCTGTCTGGGTCTGACCTTACGATATACCAATTTTCACAAAAACTAATCCCCACCCCTTAGGGGCTGGAATTGGAAAAATTTTATTATCAAATTTAGTTTTGTCGTCCCCAAAAACAACCATATTAACCAATTTTGACGAAAATATTTAAAAATATTTGCCCCCTCACCCCCGTGGGGTGGAGTTTGGAAATTTTTTATTATCATGTTCAATTTCAGCAACCTCAAAAACCCCTATATAGCAATTTTCAATTTTTTGTGAAAAATTACTGTATTTGCCCCCCTTGCCCACCGCAATGTTTACCAAAAACAATCCAAAGCAAGAATTTTTGGTAACATAACTGTATGCCAAAGCGTTCTTAAGTTATCGTGTCCACAAGATTTCCCGGACAGAACGACCGATCGAACGAAAAAATTTTTTTTTGGTCGAAATTGATTTATATCGACATAAAACGTCATAAAATGCAAAAATACGCAAAAGAAATCATAAAAAAAATTGTGCACGAATACAAGGCTTTCCAAAATTTTCTGAATGGGAAAGCAAAACTACGGTTCTTACTCGCTGAAAACTCTTTAATCCTTGTAGAAAATACTCGTTCAATACGGGTAAATACTAGTAAATTTTCATTGGAATTTCCTTATAAAATACTCGTAGAAACTTGTAAGAACTACGTTTTTTACACGCTGAAAACTCGTTAATCCTTGTAGAAAAATACTCGTTCAATATTAGTACCAGTATATACTGGTAAATTTTCATTGGAATTTCCTCATAAAATACTCGTAGAAACTTGTAAAAATCTACGGTTTTTTACTCGCTGAAAACTCGTTAATACTCGTAGAAAAATACTCGTTCGATACAGGTAAATACTCGTAAATTTTCATTGGTTTTTTACTTGCTGAAAACTCGTTAATACTCGTAGAAAAATACTCGTTCAATACTGGTAAATAGACGTAAATATTCATTGGATTTTCCTCATAAAATATTTACCCCCTCAGCCCCGTGGGGTGGAGTTTGGAAATTTTTTATTATCATGTTCAATTTCAGCAACCTCAAAAACCCCTACATAGCAACTTTCAAATTTTTGAGAAAAATTACTGTATTTACCCCATTTGCGCCCCTTTGCCCACCCCAATGTTTAAAAATTTTTGCACGAATATAAGGCTTTCCGAAACTTTCAGAATGGGAAAGCAAAACTACGTTTTTTTTACTCGCTGAAAACTCGTTAATCCTTGTAGAAAAATACTCGTTAAATACTGGTAAATACTAGTAAATTTTCATTGGAATTTTCTCATAAAACACTCGTAGAAACTTGTAAAAACTTCGGTTTTTTACTCGCTGAAAACTCGTTCAATACTGGTAAATACTAGTACATTTTCATGGGAATTTCCTCATAAAATACTCGTAGAAACTTGTAAAAATCTAGGATTTTTTTAAAATATTTTTACGAGTTTGAGTGAGTTTCTACTAGTTCTTTACTCGCTGAAAACTAGTTAATACTGTTTCACTAAACTCGCTAAAACTCGTAAAATTTTTTTAAGAGTTTGAGCGAGTTTTCTACTAGATTGTTTCGCTAGGGTAATGAGGATCATTTCCTCTGTGATTTACCAAACATAGTTGAAATACAATAAAATGTTATATACTTAATTATTTTGTTTTATTTTTTATTATTTTAATAATTTTAAATAATAAAGTTCATTCAATGTCCAAAATTTAAAAACCTAAAAAGTATATTTTTGTATTCTCCAAATTCTAAAAACTATTTTTGTACTGTGCATAAGGAATACAATAAAATGGGCATGGTCAGACATGGGTGGTTGTTGTAATAGAAAAAAAAAAACAGATTTGGGCTTCGCCAAATTTCAATTATTAATTAACTGAAAAAGGAAAATTGGCCCCGGTGAGAATCGAACTCACGATATTGGGAAATATTGACGGACAATATCATATAAACGCGGATATACTCCGACATAATCCGAAAAAAAAAAGACGGTTGAGCGCAGATATAAGCGGGCTGGGTCGGTTACATGCCGAAAAAATTGGGAAATATTGACGGACAATATCAGATAAACGCGGATATACGCCGACATAATCCGAAAAAAAAAAGACGGTCCAGAGCAGATATGAGCAGACCAGGGCTTACATGCCGACAATATTGGGAAGGATTGACGGACAGTGTCGGATAAAAGCGGATATACGCCGACATAATCCGAAAAAAAGACGACAGAGCGCAGATATGAGTGGACTTGGGAGATTGATGGACAATGTCAGATAAACGCGGATATAAGCCTACATAACCCAAGCGCAGATGTGAGCGGATAAATGCCGACTAATACTCAGACAATGGTGTAAGCAGACATGATCGGACGCGGATAGGCCTAAACTGCGAAATCGCGATAGGATCGAACGATTTTGGGGGTTTCATCTACATCACATTTTTAAATTGGATCAAAAGTATTTTAATCGTTTTCTACACCTTTTCTTACCCCGAAACCGATTTTATTATTTTTTAGTTAGTCTTTGGTTTGGTTTATGGGCTTTTTTGAAGTTAGGTCGGAGCGAAAAAGCCGAATTTCGTTTTTCTTGAATAAAAAAATTATTTGAAATTCAATTAATTTCATATTTGGACACAAACCTTTTTTTATTTTTACAAATTAAAACATGTAAAAAAAGATTATAATTTTTACCAGTAGAGGGCGCTATTCTCAATTTTCGGCTTAAAATTGCGCTTTTTTAAACTAAAAAAACTCGAATAAGCATGGCTACCTAGAAAAAGTGAATACGGTGCAGGATAGCTCAAAACTTCCCCTTTATGGGCTATTTAGATCTCGCTCGGAACGCGAGTCGTTTTTCAAAAAAATGCAATTTAAGTAAGGTCTGCAGCTACGGTCACAGGGCACTAAAATTAAAATATTTCTTGAAATATAAGACTTTTCATGCAAATATTCAATGGGTATGTTATCTTTACCGAAGTTTTTTAATAAAAACTTTAGAAAATAAATAAGAGGTTATATAGAGCTCATAAAGTAACATTTAAAGGTTATAAAGCTACCCTGTAGTTTAATTACGTTTTCTCATTTCATTTTACTTAAACCAACTAAAAAACTTTATTTTACCTTAAATAAATAAAAAATGTTTAATTTAATAAAAACGCACGTTGTCATTTTTTGTAAAAATATAAGCAAAAAGATTTTTTTCAATCTCTAGCGTTTTTTTTAATGAATTTTTTTAAATTTCGTTACTTGTAAATACTGTTGGATCTCATTACGGTCCTGCTCATGTAAGACAAGGGTGACAAGTGAAAAGAGTGAGGGAGGAACTGCACGCACAGGTGTGCGAGAGTATCGATATATCGGCGAAAGGAAAAAGACATGTTAAATATATAGGTCAAAATACCTCTCTCGCGCTTCCGCGTTAGTATTTTATTTTAAATGTAAAAACTGTCGTTAATGTTTTGTTGTGTACACAAACTATTTAAATAAAAGTGATGTTGTGATCTATGAGAAGTTAAGCAAGCCGTCAACTATGGGTTTTGCGGCTTGGAACGCAAAATTAATTACAGTCCGTTAACATAAGATGATTATCATCTTATATCCTTACACCGACAGCAAATACGTAAGTTTTATGTTTGTCAAAGTAATACGAAGTCTCCACATTGGTCCTTCGAGCCGGATTTTGCTTAATTTTACATTGCTCCTATACATCGGGATTTTGCTTAATTTCATATGGTTCCACCGAGACGATTTTGCTTATTTCGCACCAGACGTCATCGTTGGACATTTTATGTAACAAAAATTGGAGAAGAAACGGATAAAAGTCAATAAAGGCCAAAATTTCCCTCCAAAAAATTTCCTTTTCAATAATTTAAAATATAAAATAAAATTATAGCCTATGTATAAAAAGTGTAACATCGGTAGTCAAAAAAAAAACCGGTTCTCTTTTTTATGTTCGCTGACAGAGATGGATATATAAACATAGTTCTGTCTCATTTCATAGCATTTCTGTCAGATTTCAAGTGTTTTATTATGCATTGTAATTTTGAACTGTTGTGTTTTGTTATAAACAAATTAATTTTATGCTCTATGTAGCTTTTTTAAACAATTTTAGTATAAATGAAACTTTGCTCACGCAGGCCCCATTTTTTGGTATCCCCAGGGACCTGTAAATAAATTTTTTGGGTTTAATTGCCCACTTATAAAAAATTTAATGTTGGGATAGTCTCCCCATTATAATAAAGCAGTTCCCATTATTGGTATCCCCAGGGTTCTGTAAAAATTAATGCCCCTTTGTTGGCAATATAAGTAAAAATTGATGCCCCTTTGTTGGCAATATAAATAAATAATTAATGCCCCCTTGTTGGCGATATAAATAAATAATTAATGCCCCCTTGTAGGCGATATAAATAAATAATTAATGCCCCTTTGTAGGCGATATAAATAAATAATTAATGCCCCCTTGTTGGCGATATAAATAAATAATAAATGCCCCCTTGTTGGCTATAGAAATAAATAATAAACTTTTGGCATAAAAATTAGCCGTAATATATAAATAATTAAAATTTTGGTCTCAGTATAGTTACTAGCCTTTTTATAAATAAATTAAAAAAAATAATAAAAATTAAATATAATACATAAAAAATAAACATAATATTGAATTTTGAAAAATAATTTTGCCTTTTATTTGTGTAGGCGTATATATTTAGTATAGTTATAAATTAACATTACTTTTAGGTTGAATTAACCAAAAAATTATCACAAAACAAAAAAATATAAATATTACTAATTTTTAAAAAATAAATAAAAAAAAAATTAATTTTAAGATTCTTAGAATAATTTTAACGTATTAAGTTAAATAATTTTAGATTTGACTAATAATAATAATTAGTTTTTAAATATAAAAACAATTTTCGCACATAAACAAACCTTTAGTAAGGTATTGCTCATAAAAAAGTCAAGGGCGTCTTTAGTATAAAAAAAAGCGCTCGTATTATTGTTGTTAATTTATGCCTGAATTTTATTATAGGTAGTTGTGATAACATTTTTTGCACTTTCTAGCCTATTATTATATACCGGGTGATCGAGAAATAATTTTTTTATCGATTTTCATTTTTAGTTTTTGCTAAAGACTTTATTCTTCTTAATATTTTAAGATGGAAGAATTAAAGCGTAAACGTGGTGGTTTAAAGGGTCACCTCACGAGATTTAAGAGTTATGTCAATAATTTTGACAGAACAACCAGAAATTCTTTTGAAATTTCTTCACGTTTAGAAAAAATTGAGTCCATTTGGGACAATTTTAATGATACTCAGGATCAGATCGAAGCGTTAGACCCTGATGAAGCTGAGGAAAGAGAAATTTTCGAAGCTTCCTTTTTCTCTACTGTCGCTGAAGCGAAAGAAATTATTTTTAATATGAAACAGCCCTCTTTTTCCAGCTCCAGTTCAGTGGCCCCTAATGCAGGATCTTTTGATCAGACTAGCTTAAAATTACCCGCGATAAATTTAAAGGAATTTTCTGGTGATTATAGCGATTTTACGGAGTTTAAGGATATTTTTGAGGCTCTTATCGACTCAAATCCAAGCCTCACGAAAATTCAGCGTCTATACTATTTAAAAAGCTGTATCCATGGCCCCGCTAGAGAATTATTAAGTAATATAAAAAATACGGATTTAAATTATGAAATTTGTTGGAAATTATTAAAAGAACGCTACGATAATAAGCGTGTTATTGTAAATTCACATTTAAAAAATATTTTTGAATTGCCTATTATTAATAAGGAATCTTCTATAGCTCTACGCAATTTATTAGATAACATACAAAAAGATATAAGGTGCCTAAATGCACTAGGGTTGCCCACCGATATGTGGGACTCTATTTTAGTTTTTCTTGTTTCATCAAAGCTTGATTTTCATTCAAAACGGGAATGGGAAAGCTCAGTCAAGGGAACCGAGCTACCAACCTTTAAACAATTAACAAAATTTTTAAATGACCGTTGTCAATTATTAGAGACTTTGTCGTCAAATAAAAAATCATATAATGATAGAGTGTTAACTCATTTTTCTAATTTTTCTAATCAAGGCCGTACCTGCCCTATTTGTAATTTAAATAATCATAGTATTTTTAGTTGTAAAAAATTTTTAAATATGAATTCAAAACAAAGATATAATGAGATAACATCTTTGCATAGATGCGTTATTTGTTTACGCGAAAATCATAGTGCACGGGATTGCAGGGTAAAAATTTTATGTACCTCTTGCAATAAACCACACTCTTCGTTGTTATGCTTCGCGAACAACAATGAAAATGAAAATAAAAATAAAAATACCTTTCATGAAAACAAGAGACAATCAAATACAAATAATTATAATTTTAATAACAATTTAAATAAAAATAATTCTACTTTTTCTAACAGTTATAGTGCCAGTGGCACACTTAATAAAAAATCTTTGGGCAATAACCTGCCAAGTACAAGTCAAACGGATGATAATTCTGATATTTCCGAAAATCAACCGTCAGTTAATGCTCATTCTTCTCAAAATGCTTATCCTTTTATGAAAAGCAATATAATAACTATTTTGTCTACTGCAATTTTATATGTTTATGATATTAACAATAAAGCGGTTAAATGTAGATGTCTCTTGGATTCAGGAAGTCAAAGTAATTTTATAAGTAATGAACTTTTCACAAAATTAAAATTAAATTCTTTCAAAAATTATAAACCCATCGTGGGTATAAATGGTAATTTAACAAACACTCAAATTAAAGCTTATGCTTGTATAAAATCAGCATATAATGATTATACAAGCAATATTGAATTTCTTGTTTTAGATAAAATAACGGGTAATCTGCCCAATGAAACAATTTCTAATTTTAATTTTGAGGTCCCGAGGGATATTAAGCTTGTCGATCCTCAATTTTATAAATCAGAACGCATAGATATGCTCTTAGGAGCGGGTGTTTATTGGAATCTCATGCGTGACGGCTTAATTTCTCTAGGCCCCAACCAGCCATTCTTGCAAAATACTATTTTAGGGTATATTGTAGGTGGTCAAATGCAATGTAGTAATTCAAATAAAAGAAATAGTTCAAATTTTTGTGGCTTTTCCACCGAACAAAAAATATCAGAACAAATAGAAAATTTTTGGAAAATTGAGGAGTGTAGTGCCAAAAAATTTAATACTAAAGATGAAGAATTTTGTGAAAAACATTTTATTGAAACTCACAGTAAGGACCCTTCTGGCAAATTTATTGTGAAGTTTCCATTTTCTAGGGACGTTTCGAATTTGGGCAGCTCCATGCAAACCGCAATTAGTCGTTTTTATGCACTTGAGCGTAAATTTGAGCGTGATCCTAAATTAAAAGAATTTTATGTTCAATTTATGAACGAATATGAAAGCTTAGGACATATGTCCAAAATAAAAGAATCAGAGATTAACTTAAGTGATATTAATTATTATATTCCATATTTTGGTATTTTTAAAAAGGATAGTTTGACCTCATCCTTTCGAACAGTTTTTGACGCCAGTTGTAAAAGTTCAACAAACGTCTCTTTAAATGATATCCTTTTGGTTGGTCCCACTATACAGGATGATTTGTTTTCAATTTTATTAAGATTTAGAAAGTTTCATGTAGTTTTAGTGGCCGACATTGCTAAAATGTATCGGATGGTTTTATTACATCCGAGTCAGAGGGACTTACAGCGTATTGTTTGGCGAGAAACCCCTGATAAAGAACTTTCTCATTATAGATTAAATACCGTCACATACGGAACAGCACCTGCTGCATTTTTAGCTATTCGCAGTTTAAAGGAAGCTGCTAAAAAATATGAGGAAAAATTCCCTCTTGCCTTTCAGGCCATAAATAGTGGTTTTTATGTCGATGACCTCAATTGGGGTGCTGAAAACATTGAAATCGCTAAATTATTAAAAAATCAAATCACGGATATCTTAAAACAATCTGGATTCGAGCTAAGAAAATTCATGTCTAATGAACTTTCGGTAATTTCTGATTCTCATCAAGCTAGTACGCCATTTTATTCAATTTCAGATGGTACTAGCACAAAAACTTTAGGAATATTATGGGACTCTAGAAATGATATTTTTAGTTTTTCCGTAAATTCAATTGACAATGTAAAAATTACAAAACGGTATATATTATCAAAAATTTCTCAGATTTTTGATCCCCTGGGGCTTGTTGGTCCAGTAATAATTCGCGCAAAGATTTTATTGCAAGAATTATGGAAATCAGATTTAAAATGGGACGATCAAGTACCCGATAATATTTCTAAAGCATTTTTTACCTTTGAAAATGATATTCAATTGCTAAATAATTTTAAAGTATCTCGACACGCATTTTGTCGAAATTATACAAATATTCAATTGCATGGTTTTGCTGATGCATCCGAAAAAAGCTTTGGATGCTGCATATATGTTAAAACGACCGATCAAAATGGCATGGTTCATATTAGGCTACTATGCGCTAAGTCACGGGTCGCGCCACTAAAAGTAATTTCGTTGCCGCGTCTTGAGCTTTGCGGATGTGCACTACTAAATAAATTAATGAACCAAGTTATTAGCGCCCTACAGCTGAATATTTCTGAAGTTTACCTTTGGACTGACTCGACTATCGTTTTAGCGTGGTTAGCTTCCGAGCCATCTGTTTTAAAAACTTTCGTCGCCAACAGAGTATCAGAAATTCAGCGCACAGGAAAATCAAAAAATTGGTTTCACGTAGCTTCTGCAGATAATCCCGCGGACATTATTTCACGCGGTACAGATGCTAAAACATTAATAGAATCTTCTTTATGGATTCATGGACCAGATTGGTTAAAATTAGACCAGGAAAAATGGCCGGTTTTAGGCAAACAGGTTCATGATGTACAGTCTGTCCCAGAGTTAAAAAAGCAAATAGTTTTAACCGCTGTTGTGTCACAGGACTTTAATATTTTTGACCGATATTCATGCGTTTTTAAATTGCAATGTGTTATAGCATATTGTATGCGTTTTTATCATAAGTCAAATCCTAATAATAAAATAAAATTAAAAGGAAAATTATCGGTTAATGAAATAAATAAGGCCTTGCTCATTTTAACACGTTTAACTCAGGCACAAGCTTTTAATAAAGAAATTTCGGAGTTGTCAAATAATAGACCAATAAAAAATAATAGTAACTTATTATGTCTTAATCCGTTTATAGATAAAGATAAAAAATTATTATTGGTCGGCGGTAGATTAAAACATGCTAATATACCGTATTTGTACAAACACCCTATTTTGTTACCTCAAGCTCATAACTTTACCAAATTACTGATAGAATATGAGCATATAAGATTACAACACGCTGGTCCTCAAACAGTTCTAGCGTCGCTTAGGTCTAAATATTGGATTGTTAATGGGCGGAATGTTATCAGAGGTGTGCTTAGAAAATGTATAAAGTGTTTTCGAGCAAAACCTTCGTTTATTCAGCCTATTATGGGTGACCTCCCTGAAAGGCGCGTAGCGCCTACTCGCCCGTTCCTGACATGCGCAGTTGACTTCGGGGGTCCATTCAATATTAAAGACGGGATCACACGATCACGAAAAATCGTTAAAACTTACATATGCCTTTTTGTGTGTTATAGTACTAGAGCGGTACATATAGAGTTGGCCGGTAACTTGTCAGCTGAATGTTTTTTAAATTGTTTGAAACGCTTTATGGCACGTAGAGGCTTGTGTAAAGACATTTATTCCGATAATGCTACTAACTTTGTCGGGGCAAATAATGCAATAATATCCATTTCGGAAAATGTTGCTATTTCTGCGGTATCAAAATACCTACTTGAAAATCGCGTGAGTTGGCACTTTTTACCCCCATACGCACCAAACTTTGGTGGTCTGCATGAGAGAGCAATTGGTAGCTGCAAATATCATTTAAAAAGGATATTGGCAGATAAAAACTTACACTATGAGTCTTTTTTGACTATTTTAGTACAGGTCGAGGCAATTTTAAATTCCCGTCCCTTATGTCCTCTTTCATCAGACCCTCATGATTTGAATCCCTTGACTCCTGGTCACTTTCTTATTGGCTGTGAATTGCTCGGGCTTCCAGAAGAAACTGTTGAAGATGTTCCAATGAATAGACTCAGCAAATATAAGTTACTGCAACAATATACAGAGCACTTCTGGAGACGTTGGTTAAAGGATATCCTTACAGATTTACAGCAAAGAAGCAAGAGTACTGCGTCCAAGGGTGGTACATTGTGTGTGGGGGCCTTAGTCCTTATTAAGGAGGAAAATGTTCCTCCAATGCAATGGAGACTGGGAAGAATTACAGAAATCTTTCCAGGCAAGGACAACGTAACCAGAGTGGTGTCAGTACAAACTAAAGATGGCATCATAAAAAGGGCTTATTCAAAAATAGCTCTATTACCCATGGACTATGAAAAACATTGAGTGTGAACAATTATGGATTGTTTTATTTTAAACTTTAAGTGTTATTGTGTCATAGTCCTATTTTAGCCTTTGAAAATTAGTCTTTTCAAGGTCGCCGCCATGTTGGATCTCATTACGGTCCTGCTCATGTAAGACAAGGGTGACAAGTGAAAAGAGTGAGGGAGGAACTGCACGCACAGGTGTGCGAGAGTATCGATATATCGGCGAAAGGAAAAAGACATGTTAAATATATAGGTCAAAATACCTCTCTCGAGCTTCCGCGTTAGTATTTTATTTTAAATGTAAAAACTGTCGTTAATGTTTTGTTGTGTACACAAACTATTTAAATAAAAGTGATGTTGTGATCTATGAGAAGTTAAGCAAGCCGTCAACTATGGGTTTTGCGGCTTGGAACGCAAAATTAATTACAGTCCGTTAACATAAGATGATTATCATCTTATATCCTTACACCGACAGCAAATACGTAAGTTTTATGTTTGTCAAAGTAATATGAAGTCTCCACAAATACTTTAAAAATTATAATAAAAATAAATTTTATTAAATCAAGTAACCTTAAAATATTGTGTTTTGCGATTGCCTTTTAGAAAGTTACGTTTAAAAAGTTTAACTCGGTTTTCTAGTAATTAAGTCTTGGTTTGTTTTATAGTGTATTTATCGCTGTTTTTAATTTAAAATGATACATTTTAAAAAAAGTCCAAACCAAATGCCAGTTACACGATGAAACATGTGGATCATATAAACCAAGAAACATACAGGGAGTATTTCTTTTCAATTCTCTTACTGAAGATGTCAGTAATATTATAAAATCTAAAGATACCAAACGACCCAACTAACTAATAAGTGGTTCTTTTTTTGGTTATATTTTAACAAGGAACGTTCAAGTATTACGTAACGCAAATTTAAGATGGGCGTAACACTCCAAAATGACCACCACCCCCCCTAGGAGCGTTACGTAATACTTGAACGTTCCCCAATTAGCGAGAATACTTTCTCAAACAATTAAAATTAATCAATTAATTAATTCATATTTTTTGTGATTTTATTTTTACAGAAGATTTTTCCAGACGTTTTGAGAAAAAATTAGGCAAAAAAAAAATATTTTTAATTTCTATTCTAATACTTTCTTTATGAGAAAGTAACAAAGTCTTTTAAGCTTTTTTATGTATTTTAGGTAAAATAAAGTTTTTTAGTTGGTTTAAGTAAAATTAAATGAGAAAATATAGTTTAACTACAGGGTAACTTTATGACCTTTAAATGTACTCTTTATGACCTCTATATTTATTTTCTTAAGTTTTTATTGAAAAACTTCGGTAAAGATAACATACCCATTGAATATTTGCATGAAAAGTTCTATATTTCAAGAAATATTTTAATTTTAGTGCCCTGTGACCGTAGCTGCAGACCTTACTTAAATTGCATCTTTTTGAAAAACGACGCGTTCTGAGCGAGATCTAAATAGCCCATAAAGGGAAAGTTTTGGGCTATCCTGCACCGTATTCACTTTTTCTAGGTAGCCATGCTTATTCGAGTTTTTTTAGTTTAAAAAAGGGCGATTTTTGGCCGAAAATCGACAATAGTGCCCTCTACTGGTAAAACTATTATTTAATTTTTACATGTTTTAATTTGCAAAAAAAAGAAGAAGTTTGTGTCCAAATCTGAAATTAATTAAATCTCAAATAAATTTTTTATTTAAGAAAAACGAAATTCGGCTTTTTTCGTCAGACCTAACTTCAAAAATGCCCATGAACCAAACCAGGGACTAACTAAAAAAAATCAAATTGGTTTCGGGGTAAGAAAAGGTGTAGAAAACGAATAAAATACTTTTGATCCAATTTAAAAATGTGATGTAGACCGATCGTTCGATTCTATCGCGATTTCGTAGTAAATTGCCTGTGAAATGCAATTGACGGGTGAACGCGGATGTAACCGGTCTAAAACATATCAAAACGGATTTGTTTTTCCACCCGCACAGAGCTGCACAGATCCGTCATTTTCAGCAGGGTAAAGTTATACTTAAACTAAAATTTTCCATGAAAATGATCTACGTCCTGGGACGCCCACTCCAAAAATTTAACATTTTGGACAAAAATATTGGTTTTTCTCTGTAAGAAACTTGTTTTAAAAAGTTTTAGGGGAAAATTAATATTTTTGTATACAGTTATACTATACTTAAACTAAAATTTGGAATGTAAATGATCTACGTCCCGGGACGTCCACTCCAGAAGTTTGACATTTCGGGAAAAAATATTGGTTTTTCCTCTGTGAGAAAATTGTTTTAAAAAGTTTTATACTTAAACTGAAATTTGGCATACAAATGATCTACATCCCGGGACGTATACTCCAAAAATTTAACATTTTGGACAAAATATTCTTTTTTTTCTGTGTAAGAAAATTGTTTTAAAAAGTTTTAGGGGAAATTATTATTTTTGAATACAGTTATATTATACTTAAACTAAAATTTGGCATTTTGGCATATAAAAAGTCCAAACGTCCCGAGACGTCCAGTCCAAAAATTTCCAAAAAAAATTATTTTTTTCTCTGTGAGAAAATTGCTTTAAAAAGTTTTAGGGGAAAATTATTATTTTTATATAATGTTATACTTAATTTAAAATTTGGCTTATAAATGATCTACGTCCCGGGACGTCCACCCAGAAATTTAACATTTTGGACTAAAATGTTGGCTTTTCCTCTTAAGGAAATTGTTTAAAAAAGTTTTAGGGGAAAACTAATAATGTTTATGATAACGAAAAACTACTAAAATTCTAATTCTAATTGAATTTTAATTCAATAAATGTATATATTCAATAAAAACCGCCTTATTCTTTAAAACCGACTTTTGTCCCTTCAAAACTTGATAATTGATCACTGTGTGTCGGTGCGAAAGCCACCATACCAATATATCAGAGACTACAATTTTTTTATCTCTGATGATCCCAAAAAAGCGTGAAATAGCAGCTATATGACATTTTGGCAGGGATTTTCTTATTGATTGTGAAAATTCTATAGTAGAGCAGTGCAATTTCTTTATAGATTTAAATAGTTTGCCGTCCATAAGGCACTAAACTTTATTTTCATTTATAATTTGATTTGGCGTGTCGGTACTAGGTGCTGGCTTCGAGACAAATTTTTTGTGCGCCTGTGTATCTAGATATAGATAATTCTTATCAGATTACAGGTCTGCCAACATCTAATGTGTAGTACTTTGTGCAAACATTAGTTGGCGCCTCCAATTTGGACGCTCTCGACGCAGATATACTTATTTTTAATAAGTATTTTAAATTTTCAACAGTCGGTGCGAAAGCCACCATACCAATATATCAGAGGCTACAATTTTTTTATCTCTGAATATATGCTCACTGATAATCGCAAAAAAGAGTGAAATAGCAGCTATATGACATTTTAGGAGGGATTTTCTCATTGATTGTGAAAATTCTATTGTAGAGCAGTGCAATTTCTTTATAGATTTAAATAGTTTGCCGTCTATAAGGCACTAAACTTTATTTTCATTTATAATTTGATTTGCCGTGTCGGTACTAGGTGCTGGCTTCGAGACAAATTTTTTGTCCGCCTGTGTATCTAGATATAGATAATTCTTATCAGATTACAGGTCTGCCAACATCTAATGTGTAGTACTTTGTGCAAATATTAGTTGGCGCCTCCAATTTGGACGCTCTCGACGCAGATATACTTATTTTTAATAAGTATTTAAAATTTTCAACAGTCGGTGCGAAAGCCACCATACTAATATATCAGAGACTACAATTTTTTTATCTCTGAATATATGCTCACTGATGATCGCAAAAAAGCGTGAAATAGCAGCTATATGACATTTTGGTAGGGACTTTCTCATTGATTGTGAAAATTCTATAGTAGAGCAGTGCAATTTCTTTATAGATTTAAATAGTTTGCCGTCTATGGCACTAAACTTTATTTTCATTTATAATTTGATTTGCCGTGTCGGTACTAGGTGCTGGCTTCGAGACAAATTTTTTGTCCGCCTGTGTATCTAGATATAGATAATTCTTATCAGATTACAGGTCTGCCAACATCTAATGTGTAGTACTTTTGTGCAAACATTAGTTGGCGCCTCCAATTTGTACGCTCTCGACACAGATATACTTATTTTTAATAAGTATTTTAAATTTTCAACAGTCGTTGCGAAAGCCACCATACCAATATATGCTCACTGATGATCGCAAAAAAGCGTGAAATAGCAGCTATATGACATTTTGGTAGGGATTTTCTCATTGATTCTGAAAATTCTGTAGTAGAGCAGTGCAATCTCTTTATAGATTTAAATAGTTTGGGGTCTATAAGGCACTAAACTTTATTTTCATTTAATTTTAAACCAGTCTTTTAATTTACAATGAATTAAATTTAAAATTTCACAAAAATATAAGGAACTCTAGCGCCGCAGGAGAAAATTTTTACGAATTTTAGGCTTAAGTTCTACAAATTTTGCAATTATTTAATTACGCCCATTAGCCCCCGTGGATCCGCCTCTGGCTATCCTGCCCACATTTTAAAACCTGAAAAAATCAAATATATGCAAAAAGATAGTTTGAGCTGTGTTATTTAAGTGCTCCAAATTTGAAGTCGACATCTCAACTAGTTCAAACGTTAAGATGGGGGTTACTTTGGACCACACTGTAGGTTATTGTAAATTATTTATTTTACATTATGCTGAAAAATTTGGGGTTTTCTCTTATTTTTTAGTACCATATTTTATTTCTAAAACTCTTTTTTCTGTATCGTTGCATAATTATATATTATAATCGATCACCTCGATATGATAAATTTGAATCCTGCAAATAATACAATATTACGATTAGTTCAGGGACACAAACTCAGGTGTTAGGATAGGTCAGAACCTCCCTTCAACTCTGATTTTTTTTTAATCCATGTACATAAATAACATTATGTAATATTAGTAATGTTACATAATGTTACTTATGTATATGGACATGTTACATTACTTAAGGAGTTCGCGTTTAAAACCAAAAATATCCAATTTTATAACATTTTCAGACAATGAAAAAAACATTGAAAAAACAATTATATTTTCTAAAAGTAATTGTATTTAAATGGTTTACTTAAACAGAATACTGTATATTTCTTTTGTAAAAAATGTTAACAATTTGGTGTAATTTGCAAAAAAACATTGGATAAATCTGGTTTTAAACACAAGTAAGTCAAAATGTTCCAAAAATATTATTTATTTTAAAAAAAATGATCAAACTTAACTTGAGTTATAGAGTTTAATAACCAAAAATAACTTTTTTTTTTCGAAAAATTAAACATTTTTTCCTTAACCCCTGTTACGAGTAGCTTTGATGGTTGCTTTTTATCACAAAATTTGGATATAACTGGTTTTGTTCCAAAACTTAACAAAACTAATAGTTTAAATTGCTTTTTGATCCAAAATGAGTACAGGAATCGATAGATCTCACGAAGAAGATTGTTGATATCATTGGTTTTGAACGAGATCTCCTAGTTTATACTTATACATGAATTACATACCAATCTATATAATTCTAAACCATATCCTTTAATAAACTTGTTTTTATTGATTAATTTACTGGGCTGAATCTGGATCTATAGGCCAAATATGATCTTACGGTCAAAAACTGTCAATCACGATGCATCGGTCCAAACTATTATTGTTCAGTTTTTTAAGCATTGATGAAAATAAAAAAAAATACTATACTTATAGCCATTATATAGCCATTTAAATAAACATAATAAGACTTTTTCAAAATATCAGTCTGTTTTTTTCCAAAATTTATGCATATGATATTATCGCAATGGCTGCTAAACTAATTAGTCAACACTATAATGAATTATTATTATATTATTAACTTACCTTGTATAAATACCAATATAAATTAATGTCATATTAAATATTCACATAACCCAGACCTATTTACGCAAGAACGTAAGCTGGAACAATGGCGGACTACCTTGTCTATGCGGACTACCCAAGCATCGCGAATGGCTTTGCCGGTAACTTAGAAATCTTCTTTAGCTCAAGTCAAAATCACATTCGATTTTGGCTCCAGTCGGCTAAGAGTCACATTCTAACGTTAGATAAACGTTTTTTAAATATTAGATGCCTAACGTTAGGCACCAAACGTTAGATAAATGTTTTTCTAACGTTATGTACAAACGTTAGGCATCTTACATTCAAACCACATTCATCTAACGTTAGCTAAAGTCGGTTTAACGTTGTTTTCCACCAGGGTATAGCTTGAATAATTAAGTCTGGGCAACCCTGTATGGTGTAGTGGGGTAAGTGTAACGTTAAAAAAGTATAGTTGCTCTACTAAGGCCCACTGCAGAGAAATAGATACCTTATACACTTACCAAAACATTACAAACACTAAATTTTTAAAAACCTGTTATTTGTTTATTCAGAAAAAAAATTGTGTTGATGTTAAGAAGTTAAACTTACCCCGCAAACTATAAGTGAATATTTATAAGCTTTTTTTCACTTTATTTTAAATATCTGTAACCGTTTTTTAATAGAAAATATGGAGTCCTGGTAAAAAAATTACCCCTGATGGAAATATTGGTTTTAAATTTATAATGTCACAATAATTTAGAAAAAATCAATAAAACCAAGTTGTAAACTTCATATTTAAGTAAATCTGCATGACGTTAGTAAAAATCCTGAAAAAAAAAAACATGTATAGTTAATTTAGTTAAATTAAATAGCTTATGTAATGTAATTTTTATGTAATATATTCTCTAAATAATATACAAAAAGCTTCACTTTTAACCTTACTACAAAAAAATGGCTTCTTGTTACACTTTCCCCGTTATTACACTTACCCCACTCCACCCTATATGTATATCAAAATAAAAATTTAATGACAACCTTACAAATGCAAAACTAATTTTACTACATTCAAAAACTCAAAATAGACATAAGTTATATTTTTCTTGGGTTTTTATCAAATGAGTCCTTCTCATTTCTTTGTTGCGTAATTGCTGTTCTAGTTCTTTTTTCAAAGGTTCCTTGCCTTCTATCAAAATTTCTTCGCCGTTAAAATATACTACCATAACATCTTTTGTAAAAACTACAGATTTTGTGTTTTTGGGAAAATATTTATAGTTGTAAGTTTGGCTTACCTCTGAGCCTGCACTGGTACCCTCTCCGTACATGTTTGAGTTTACAGGCTCTTCTCTGCGATTCCTATTTTTAAATGTAATATTTGTTTCTTTAGCTTTAATAACTGTTTGATTTTTCCGTTTGACATTTCTTTGGTTTTGTTTACCATATGGGTCCCACTTAAGACTTTTGCTTGTACCCTCAAATAATTTTCCAGATTTATGTAAAGTTGGAGATGACTTGTATGAACCTACATTTGTCTTATTTATAGTAGCACTTGATTTAGATTTTGTATGTGTCTGCTTTAGATCTAAATATTCTAAACTATCTTTATTTTCGCTTATTTCCAATCTCTGTATTATTTGGTTTAGGCTGTCGTCACTATTGGTTTTTTGCGTTTCTTCAATGGTACAATATTTAGTTCTATTTACAAAATTCTTTTTGGTTGAAGTTTTTTCATCCATTAAGTTATTTTCAGATAAACTAGTTTTTGGCGTTTTGTATTTTGAATTTAAACTACTTTCACTAAATTTTTGTTCCTCTTTGGCATTTATAAGGTTAGAAGACATTTTGATTAATTTTGACAATTTCGACTAAAACATGACATTTGTTAATCATTTGTAAAGAAAATAGCAAGATTCTAGTGACTTTATGATTTTTAGCTATTTTTGGAGTTTTATTTAATTGACAATATTTTTTACGGCCTAAAGCTAAGTTGCATTTTGTTCATTTATTGCAATTTAATCTAGGCAAAATAGGTCATTTCCATTCAGTTAGTTTGCGCACTGTTTAAATTAAACAAATGAAAAATGAGAAGTAAGTTGACCATTCTTGTTAGATCGGAACGACTCGGCGCTCCCGAGATCAAACGAGTTGCTATTTAGATTAGATAAAAAGTTCTACAGAAAAGTATAATTATTATTGTTTTAAAATAAAATTATTCATATTTTAGGTAAAAATAACATTTTAGATTATGTTTTAAATTACATTAAGGTAAGATATTTGTTTTATTTTAAGTAAAAAACTATTTTTTTTTATTTTTTACACAGCTATGTGTACAGTAGGTCTAAAGTTTCCTAGGGAACTTATGACCTACTCCTTATTTGACAGTCATTGATAAGAAATACCCCGTTGTGTGTAAAGATTTTGTACTTGTTTTTGTGTTTAATAAGCTGTTTTATGTATTCTTTAATAATTTTGCATATAATACATATTTTTTGTTGCACTGTGATAAAATCCAAATATAATATTACTTATTAGGGAATTTTCTTTTTTGGTTGGTACTGAAGACCTAAATTTATGTTGCCTAACGTATTGGACTGGTGTCCATTATATTCAGGTCTATTCACGTGCGTAAACATTATTGCTATTTATCGCCTTTGGCAATACTGGCCAAATTGCATGCGATTTTTCCGAATGTTACCAAAATAGCAATATTGTTTACGCACATGAATAGACCTGATTCAGGTCTATTCACGATTTATAATTTGTATCTACATTATAAATAATTTCATTTGTAATAATCCAAATTTATTATACTATTCACAGGGCTTGTAGTTTCGAATTATCCAAAAAATTTAAAAATCGTCCTGGACAAAAAATTCCTGGATACAAAGAACAATGTTAAAAATATGCCTTTTTTGGCCCCTTTGTGCAAGCGTATGAAACATATCAATTCCTATAGATTTGGACCATAGAGAAGAAAAGAGGACTAAAAGTCCAGCCTGCGCAACATTATTATGTGACAGAACGGGGCAGCGAAATGACGTAACGCAATATATCTGACCTTGCGCAGTACGCATCTCTATCAGCAGTGAAATGCTGTCGGTCGTAAAACAATTCATCACCCCAGTATTCATTTGTCTTATCTCCAAAATCCAGTAAAAATCTTAAAATGTCCAAAAAAATAGAGATATGGGGTGACGAATTATTAGTAGTTTGTTTATACTGTCAGTACTGTCAGATCGTCGTTTGTTTCTGTTCATTTTTCGACTTCTACTGTGTTTTAATTGTTTTTTTGCTGCATTTGTTTACAACTTTAAACCTGACCTGTATTGTTGCTTTATGAAGAGCAAAGGGTCAATCCCTGGTGTACTCAAAGTAGGTGTACAAAATCCCGAAACTAAACACGTCTTATAAAATAATTTTAAAAAAATATTTCGAAGTTTCTTCGTAGATATTTATTGTTTTTTCTTGAATTTTTTACAATTTTTATTTGACACACAAAGGTTAAAAATACTCGTCAAAAACAACAATAGTAGTGCGCATGTGCAAGTTTATCTCAGATGTGCTAGGCACATTTATCACAGTATTCCGCAATGGCTTTGGAGGTCTTTCCTTGTCTATGATTTTGACACGCTGAACACGATTCCCGCCTTTAAAATTACAGAAACCGAAGTCTGTGTTTTTCATTGTAAAAAGGTTAAAATAGGTCAATTCTGAGCTAACGTTGCAAGTAAAAATAGTATTTTATTTAACGATCGTATAATAATTGCTAATAATCAATGAGGTTGAATTTCGGGACATAAGCCTATAGGCGAGTGGCGTAATCACCCGAATGATTAATAGCGAGTAGAATAACATAACTTATCCACGGGTGATAACTCCACTCGCCTATCGGCTTATGTCGCAAAATTAACCCTCATTGATTATTAGCAATTATTATACGATCGTTAAATAATAGGGGAAATTGGGGTTAACTGGGCCACAGGGTTAACTGGTCCACCCGGATTTTATCATTTTTTTTTATCAGTATTGGCACCTTAGGGCAAATTCTAGTGATATTTAGTTAGTAGTATTGTTTAAAGTATTATGACGGACCGTGTTCTCCACGTGCAAGTTGTAGTAAAGAAAGTTCATTTTTTTTCGATGAAAAGTAGGTATTTACCTTAACTTTAATTTTTTAATTATTACTTTATTATCAATAGGAGGATCTACACTAATATTTTACCTAATATACTGATTAATTTGTTAATTATTCTGCATAATTGCCGCCTTCTAATATCTTATTAAGTATAAAAATTTTATGATTTCATTCAGTGGCGTCACTCAGGGTTTACTGGTTCGGGGTTAACTGGACCACTTATGTAAATATTAATTAGTTCAGGGTTAACTGGGCCATGTCCAGTTAACCCCGGAGCAGTTAACCCTGAGACATATCTAATATTTAACATATTATGTTGTCTATTTTTAAGTTAGAATTAAATTTTATTTGATTTAAAATCGTTTTTATTCACAATAGTTAGAATACAAAACTTTTTTGTTAGTGGACCAGTTAACCCTAAGTAGTGGTCCAGTTAACTCTGCCCTATGGGGTTAACTGGTTTATCGTTAATAACTTTTTTTATATAAATAATATTTGTCTGAAGTATTATTATGTTCTAACTATAGTAATAATATACCTTTTGCTATAGAAATTTTTTTTACAGGTTTTTCAAAAACTTTATAGAAAAAAAGCGGCCCAGTTAACCTCGACTTCCCCTATACTGTTTTTACCTGCATAGTTATCTCAAAATTGACCCAATTTTAACCTTTTTATGAAGAAAAAAAAAAAGCAGTCTTCCACACCGTTCCTGTCACTTTAAAGGCTGGAATCGTGTTCAGCATGTCCAAATCTATATAAATTGATATGTTTTATACGTTTTCTCAAAGGGGCCAAAAACGGCCTATTTTTAACATTGTTCTCTGTTTCATGAAAAAATTAGAAACTTTTTTTGTCCGTCCGTCGGCCTGTTTGTCTGTCCGATGTCACGATTTTTGTAGACACGATAACTCAAGAACGAATAACCCGATCGGGTTGAAATTTTCAGAAAAAATCAAGTTCTATAAGAGAAAGACCCCTATTGTTTTTGAAAGTAATCCCGCCAAAAATAAAAAAAAAATCGAAAAAAGCTGAAAGAAAATTCTGATTAACGAACTTTTCAGGAAAAATTACTTTTATTGTAAGAATCAATTCTACTAATTTTGAATTAATACTCCCAAACACAAAAAGTTATGGGGAAGTTTAAAAAATGAAAAAATAAATTTTTGTTTTTTTTTATTTTTAAGTTTTTTGTTTTTCGCAAAAAGGAAATAAAATTAACAAGCCGTGAAGATATGTAATGCGACCCATTTCATCATATATTATTCACAGTAAATGGTATAGTGCACTTTCCCAAGTACTTAAAAAGAAAATACAAAAAAAATAAAAAATAAAACAAATAATTTTTTTAAAAAAAGGTCTTTTTTGAAAAAAGAAAAATAAAAAAAAAAAATTTTCAATTAAAAAATTTCAAAACACAAAATTTTTGTTTAAAAATTTATTTTTCGAAACACGCAAAATTTTATTCTCGATCGGTTTATTCGTTCTTTAGTTATGGTGTTTATAAAAATCGTGACATCAGACGGACGAACGGACATTAAAAAAAAAAATCTTATTTTTTTTTTCATGAAACGAATTTATATCCAAGAATTTTTTGTCTAGGACTATTTTTGATTTTTTTTTTGAAAATTTAAAACTACGGTATAATATTATTCTAGCGCAGGCGCTGTAAATAATATAATAATGATAAATACGGTGTATCGAATTTTTCAAAATCACCAAAAAATGTCCCAGACAAAAATTCTTGGATACAAATGTGTTCATGAAAAAATAGGAAACTTTGAAAATATCCGTCTGTCTGGCCGATGTTACGTTTTTTGTAGACTCGATAACTTAAGAAAGAATAATCCGATCGACTCGAAATTTACAAGAAAAATCAAGTTCTATGAGGGTAATATCCATATTGTTTTTAAAAGTAATCCCAACAAAAACAAAAAGGTTAAGTTTTTTTAATTTTTTTTTCTGGAAATTATTTTATAAGTATTGGGAAAATGCAATATACCTTTACGGCTTGTTTATTATTTAATTTACAAATTATTTAATTATTATTTATTATTAATATTTATATTGGTAATAATTATATTATTATTTATAATTAAATAGTTATAATATTATTTATTGTGTTATATTTAATTATAAATTAACTAATTAATAAAAAAAGTTTAATATTTTGGTGATTTTGGGAAATTCGAAACTACCGTATAATCACAGGCGCAAACTTTTCAAATTTCCAGGGGGGGGGGGGCAACATTTTTTAAAGTAAAAAAAAATCATAAAAGTAAGAAATTATGAAAAAACGACTACAAATATATTTAAAAATTGAGAAGATTTTATAATACATATTTAAAAGTATAGACAATATTCTAAAAGGGGCCCGGTACCCCCTGTTATGAGTCCGGAGACCATAGCCCCCAGACCCTCCGGTGTCGGCGCCTATGCGTATAATACTTTTCTAGTGCTAAGTGCTGCGAATAGTATAATTATAATATAATAAACAAGCCGTGAAGATATATCATATATGTAAGACATACACTGTGTATTTGAAATAGGGTCCGAAATTTTAAGGGGTGATTCTACATCAAAAAATATGACAAAAAGTAAGAGACCTAAATCCCTTTGAAAGTGGCTAAAAAATTCGGTTTTTATTTAATAACTCATGAACCCATCTCAAAGGGTTAAGGGTTAGCAACGAGGTTTTCTACGTGAACTAACCTTAATAAGGCCCATCTTCGTATGTTATTTTCATCTACTTATTATAACCAGGGGTGTGCGAAACAGAGGTGCCTTATCAGTTTTTTGTTCCAAACTTTTTCCTCAGGTCAAAATATATAAAAAAGGTACTTTTGTTATGTTACTGTAGGATTAACCGTTTTCGAGAAAAATAATTTGAAGATGAAATTTCACGGTTCGAGGACGAAAAATTAAATACTAAAACGTTGAAAACCGAAATTTTAATGATGCAGTGTGAATGTACATCAAAAACTAAGAAAAAAATCTCATATACAGGTACTTCCAAAAATCAATCCTAATGAAGCTATAGTCTCCCAAAAACGCATAAAGGCCATAGCATCTTTAAAAGCGATTTTTCTTAGTTTTTGATATAGAATAACCTTGAATCATTGAAATTTTGGTTTTCAACAGTTTAGTATTTAATTTTTCGTCCTAGAACGTAATTTCACCTTCAAATTATTTTTTCTCAAAAACGGTTAATCCTAGAGTATTACAACAAGAGTACCTTTTTTATGTATTTTAATCCAAGGAATCATATTCCAAAAATAAAATTACAAAAAAGTACACAGAAAAAAGTTTCGGACAAAAAACTGATAAGGGCTTCCCGTTTCGCACATCCCTGGTTAAAATAGGTACATGAAAATAACATACAAAGAAGAGCCTTATTGAGATTAGTTCAAGTGCAAAACCTTGTTGCTATATCTCAAAAGGTCCCTGACTTATTAAATAAAGACCGAATTTTTTATCCACTTTCAAAGGAGCTTAGCTCCCTTACGACGCATTTTTGGACATATGTTTATAGGAACTTTTTGTCATATTTTATAATGTAGAATCACCCCTTAAAATATCGGACCCTATTTCAAATACACCGTGTATATGTAACGTTTGGACTATTAACGTTTTCGGTCGCTCAAAATGTTCCTTCCTCTTATTTACATTTTTTTTAAACGGTTGTTCCTACAGTGTTACACTATATGACATTTTTTATGTATTTTTATTCAAGGAATCTATATTTAAAAAAAAATCCAAAAAAAATATACACAAAAAAGTTTGGGGCAAAAATGTGTTAAGCCTCACATATTTTGTTCGTCTAGGCTCGCCTCTGGATTCATTCAAAAAAAAAATAATTAACATAAACTTATTGCCCTTCTTGATACTAGTATACATGCAAAAGCTCGTTGCTCTAGCTTAAAGGGTACTGGGTATTAATTAAAAACCATATTTTTATTACTATTTTAAAGGGCCCTAGATCCCTTAGGGCTCATTCCGGACCAACCTTTATAGGAACTTTCTTTGATATTTTTGGATATAGAATCTCCTCTTAAATTTTTATATGCCAGTTATTGATCACCCTTTATATGTAATGCTACGCATTCCATTATATTTTATTCAGAGTAAATGGTATATTGAATTTCCCAAACTTAAAAAAAAAATTAATTTTCAAAAAAAAATTAAAAAAATACATTTAAAAAAAAAGATATTTTTTGAAAACCGAAAAATTATTGAAAAAAAAAATCAGTTTTCAAGAAAAGTTTTCAAAAAAAAGTTTTCGAAAAAACAAAAAAAAATTATTTTTTTTTTGTTGATCCTTAGTCCAGTCAAATAACGAAAAATTCCTATGTTAAATTGCAATAAATGTACACGGGCTGATATTTTAAAGGAAGTGGATAGTAACAGAGGACTCTTATTAGTTTTTCACCGGGTGATTTGCTTAAGGGGTGTCCTCTATCTTAAATTTTAGGGGTGAGTGCTGTTATCTCTCTAAATATGAATCTTACGATAAAAATACATATAAGTATCATTCCGTCGTTACGTACGTTACATTCGTACACCTTAATTTAGGTCTCAGAAAAATACTCGACAATTATAATCCTTACAATAAAAAATAAATAAATGATTTTCAGAAATTATTATAGTTGTTTCGTACGCTACCAAAAATGTTAAGTACGTTAAATTATTCTTCTGTAGGGCAATATACTACAAAAAAAATTGCATTTGGTCGTGGTTCATTTAGGGGTCGTTTAGGGGACTTAAACTTTCAATTTAGTCTTAAAAAGTTTTTTTTCACCACAACAGTTTTGGACATGCCGGATGAATTTTAAACTATAATCCTACCCAATATCTCAATAAAAATAAAATAATATTTATTTTTTTTGCTGTGGTAGCAGTTGGCGCGGAATAACCGATTTTGTTAAGGAGAAAATTTCCAAAAATTTTTGTTTGGATCATTTTTTTAATATATTAATAACAAATAAATTAAGAATTGACAGTCTATAAAAATATATAGTCCACGTTTGTCGGTTAATAATCGAAAAATATATATATAAGAAAGTTATCTATCTGTCGTTAAAATTAAATGGACAGGAAACAGTGAATAGTACCATTTCATCCTTTTTGGAAATCATCAGCACTGTGTATCCTGTATGTTGCTAATATTCAAATAAAATGTTAGATAGATATAAAAGCATGGTGCCATCTATTGATGTGATCACTGTTATCTGTTCACTTGTTCCTAAAAGGCAAATCGCAACAATTTAGTGTGTACAGTAACGTGCATTTAAAATACCACGGACCTAAACCATTATATGAACCTTTAGCCGGTTAAGCAGAGTTACCATTTTATCCTTTTTGGGAATCAACAGCACTGTGTTCCTGTATGTTGCTAATATTCAAATAAAACGTTAGATAGATATAAAAGCATGGTGCCAATAGATGGCATAGATTGTTAGTTGGAGCTCAAAAGATATGTAATAATTGTTTTTTATTTCATACTTGGCAACACATGAACTCGTGCCTTTTATTTCTTTCCTCTGCTACAGGTTATGACCCAGTTTTTTACGTGTTTTTCGCGAAAAGAAAGGTACTGACAGAACGATTGTGTCGTGTGTCGTGTGTCGCACAGGTAGTGTTTATAAGCGTAGTAAGTCCTTGTAGTGTTTTTTGTTCGAAAATCGGTTTCGGAAACCATGACTCTAAAAATGGCGGCATCAGTGGTGAATTATTTCAATTCAGTGCCGAGGTTGATAGGCCGTGAAAACTATAGTGAATGGGCGTTTGCGACTGAGAACTTCTTAGTGCTTGAGAGCCTATCAAAGTGTATTGATGGAACTGAAACGGACACAGTTTTGATAGCTAAAATGAAAGCAAAGTTGGTTCTAACGTTGGACCCCTCATTGTACATTAGAATGGTCCCCAAATTTCAAAAAGGGTTTAGGAACAATTTAAATACATGAGTATGTAGAGTCTACATTGTAGACCCATGACAATATATTTTGAACAAAATTTCAACTCGATCGCATTACGGTGGTTGAAAAACTTCCGATTTGACTAATTTACGAGCTTCTTTATTTTTGAAACTCCTAATCCACAGATTTAAAAATGTTAAACTATTATAATTTTAAATTGTTGCCTAATAGGTGTTTTTAATTTTTTTTTAAATTTAATATTGATAAATCCTTGCTAAATGGTAGTACAGTGGGTCGTAATATTAAAAATGGGGTCATTTCATCACCCTTTCTTATTTATTTTAACTTACCCCGCCTAACGGGTTTTAAAATGTTAACGGGCACCAGGCTACACTTGCACCTGAAAGGCTTGCAAAAGTTGGCCCAATCCAAAAACATTTTGAAGTCGCGCAAAATCGTTTTATGTTAAAAAACTCAAGATTTTACCACATTTTTCGCAGGATCTTTGGAAAGTGTTCAAAAACCAAAATTTGACAAAAATTTTCAAAAGCCAGTTGGAAACAATTTTTGTTTTTTTTTATTTTGGGTATATACAATAAACCGAAATCTTGGAAAATGGCGTCCAATTTGTAATATTCCATATAAAGAATTATCGGATTAAAAAATATTCGTTTGCCAGAATGTTTAAATGTTTAATATGTAATATGTAATGTATATACCAGGTTTTTTAGGAAGGTGGTTCACCCCCCTTAACATTTTATTTTTTTAGGTAGGTTCGTGAAATTAGCAGGAGCTAACTTTTCAAATTTCCAGGGGGGGGGGGCAACATTTTTTAAAGTAAAAAAAAATCATAAAAGTAAGAAATTATGAAAAAACGACTACAAATATATTTAAAAATTGAGAAGATTTTATAATACATATTTAAAAGTATAGACAATATTCTAAAAGGGGCCCGGTACCCCCTGTTATGAGTCCGGAGACCATAGCCCCCAGACCCTCCGGTGTCGGCGCCTATGCGTATAATACTTTTCTAGTGCTAAGTGCTGCGAATAGTATAATTATAATATAATAAACAAGCCGTGAAGATATATCATATATGTAAGACATACACTGTGTATTTGAAATAGGGTCCGAAATTTTAAGGGGTGATTCTACATCAAAAAATATGACAAAAAGTAAGAGACCTAAATCCCTTTGAAAGTGGCTAAAAAATTCGGTTTTTATTTAATAACTCATGAACCCATCTCAAAGGGTTAAGGGTTAGCAACGAGGTTTTGTACGTGAACTAACCTTAATAAGGCCCATCTTCGTATGTTATTTTCATCTACTTATTATAACCAGGGGTGTGCGAAACAGAGGTGCCTTATCAGTTTTTTGTTCCAAACTTTTTCCTCAGGTCAAAATATATAAAAAAGGTACTTTTGTTATGTTACTGTAGGATTAACCGTTTTCGAGAAAAATAATTTGAAGATGAAATTTCACGGTTCGAGGACGAAAAATTAAATACTAAAACGTTGAAAACCGAAATTTTAATGATTAATTTCACCTTCAAATTATTTTTTCTCAAAAACGGTTAATCCTAGAGTATTACAACAAGAGTACCTTTTTTATGTATTTTAATCCAAGGAATCATATTCCAAAAATAAAATTACAAAAAAGTTACACAGAAAAAAGTTTCGGACAAAAAACTGATAAGGGCTTCCCGTTTCGCACATCCCTGGTTAAAATAGGTACATGAAAATAACATACAAAGAAGAGCCTTATTGAGATTAGTTCAAGTGCAAAACCTTGTTGCTATATCTCAAAGGGTCCCTGACTTATTAAATAAAGACCGAATTTTTTATCCACTTTCAAAGGAGCTTAGCTCCCTTACGACGCATTTTTGGACATATGTTTATAGGAACTTTTTGTCATATTTTATAATGTAGAATCACCCCTTAAAATATCGGACCCTATTTCAAATACACCGTGTATATGTAACGTTTGGACTATTAACGTTTTCGGTCGCACAAAATGTTCCTTCCTCTTATTTACATTTTTTTTAAACGGTTGTTCCTACAGTGTTACACTATATGACATTTTTTATGTATTTTTATTCAAGGAATCTATATTTAAAAAAAAAATCCAAAAAAAATATACACAAAAAAGTTTGGGGCAAAAATGTGTTAAGCCTCACATATTTTGTTCGTCTAGGCTCGCCTCTGGATTCATTCAAAAAAAAATAATTAACATAAACTTATTGCCCTTCTTGATACTAGTATACATGCAAAAGCTCGTTGCTCTAGCTTAAAGGGTACTGGGTATTAATTAAAAACCATATTTTTATTACTATTTTAAAGGGCCCTAGATCCCTTAGGGCTCATTCCGGACCAACCTTTATAGGAACTTTCTTTGATATTTTTGGATATAGAATCACCTCTTAAATTTTTATATGCCAGTTATTGATCACCCTTTATATGTAATGTTACGCATTCCATTATATTTTATTCAGAGTAAATGGTATATTGAATTTCCCAAACTTAAAAAAAAAATTAATTTTCAAAAAAAAATAAAAAAAATACATTTAAAAAAAAAGATATTTTTTGAAAACCGAAAAATTATTGAAAAAAAAAATCAGTTTTCAAGAAAAGTTTTCAAAAAAAAGTTTTCGAAAAAACAAAAAAAAAATTATTTTTTTTTTGTTGATCCTTAGTCCAGTCAAATAACGAAAAATTCCTATGTTAAATTGCAATAAATGTACACGGGCTGATATTTTAAAGGAAGTGGATAGTAACAGAGGACTCTTATTAGTTTTTCACCGGGTGATTTGCTTAAGGGGTGTCCTCTATCTTAAATTTTAGGGGTGAGTGCTGTTATCTCTCTAAATATGAATCTTACGATAAAAATACATATAAGTATCATTCCGTCGTTACGTACGTTACATTCGTACACCTTAATTTAGGTCTCAGAAAAATACTCGACAATTATAATCCTTACAATAAAAAATAAATAAATGATTTTCAGAAATTATTATAGTTGTTTCGTACGCTACCAAAAATGTTAAGTACGTTAAATTATTCTTCTGTAGGGCAATATACTACAAAAAAAATTGCATTTGGTCGTGGTTCATTTAGGGGTCGTTTAGGGGACTTAAACTTTCAATTTAGTCTTAAAAAGTTTTTTTTCACCACAACAGTTTTGGACATGCCGGATGAATTTTAAACTATAATCCTACCCAATATCTCAATAAAAATAAAATAATATTTATTTTTTTTGCTGTGGTAGCAGTTGGCGCGGAATAACCGATTTTGTTAAGGAGAAAATTTCCAAAAATTTTTGTTTGGATCATTTTTTTAATATATTAATAACAAATAAATTAAGAATTGACAGTCTATAAAAATATATAGTCCACGTTTGTCGGTTAATAATCGAAAAATATATATATAAGAAAGTTATCTATCTGTCGTTAAAATTAAATGGACAGGAAACAGTGAATAGTACCATTTCATCCTTTTTGGAAATCATCAGCACTGTGTATCCTGTATGTTGCTAATATTCAAATAAAATGTTAGATAGATATAAAAGCATGGTGCCATCTATTGATGTGATCACTGTTATCTGTTCACTTGTTCCTAAAAGGCAAATCGCAACAATTTAGTGTGTACAGTAACGTGCATTTAAAATACCACGGACCTAAACCATTATATGAACCTTTAGCCGGTTAAGCAGAGTTACCATTTTATCCTTTTTGGGAATCAACAGCACTGTGTTCCTGTATGTTGCTAATATTCAAATAAAACGTTAGATAGATATAAAAGCATGGTGCCAATAGATGGCATAGATTGTTAGTTGGAGCTCAAAAGATATGTAATAATTGTTTTTTATTTCATACTTGGCAACACTGTCAACACGGCGTAAGTAAGTGGCGCCGCCAATAAAGAGAGTCTTATCTAAACGTTTCACATGAACTCGTGCCTTTTATTTCTTTCCTCTGCTACAGGTTATGACCCAGTTTTTTACGTGTTTTTCGCGAAAAGAAAGGTACTGACAGAACGATTGTGTCGTGTGTCGTGTGTCGCACAGGTAGTGTTTATAAGCGTAGTAAGTCCTTGTAGTGTTTTTTGTTCGAAAATCGGTTTCGGAAACCATGACTCTAAAAATGGCGGTATCAGTGGTGAATTATTTCAATTCAGTGCCGAGGTTGATAGGCCGTGAAAACTATAGTGAATGGGCGTTTGCGACTGAGAACTTCTTAGTGCTTGAGAGCCTATCAAAGTGTATTGATGGAACTGAAACGGACACAGTTTTGATAGCTAAAATGAAAGCAAAGTTGGTTCTAACGTTGGACCCCTCATTGTACATTAGAATGGTCCCCAAATTTCAAAAAGGGTTTAGGAACAATTTAAATACATGAGTATGTAGAGTCTACATTGTAGACCCATGACAATATATTTTGAACAAAATTTCAACTCGATCGCATTACGGTGGTTGAAAAACTTCCGATTTGACTAATTTACGAGCTTCTTTATTTTTGAAACTCCTAATCCACAGATTTAAAAATGTTAAACTATTATAATTTTAAATTGTTGCCTAATAGGTGTTTTTAATTTTTTTTTAAATTTAATATTGATAAATCCTTGCTAAATGGTAGTACAGTGGGTCGTAATATTAAAAATGGGGTCATTTCATCACCCTTTCTTATTTATTTTAACTTACCCCGCCTAACGGGTTTTAAAATGTTAACGGGCACCAGGCTACACTTGCACCTGAAAGGCTTGCAAAAGTTGGCCCAATCCAAAAACATTTTGAAGTCGCGCAAAATCGTTTTATGTTAAAAAACTCAAGATTTTACCACATTTTTCGCAGGATCTTTGGAAAGTGTTCAAAAACCAAAATTTGACAAAAATTTTCAAAAGCCAGTTGGAAACAATTTTTGTTTTTTTTTATTTTGGGTATATACAATAAACCGAAATCTTGGAAAATGGCGTCCAATTTGTAATATTCCATATAAAGAATTATCGGATTAAAAAATATTCGTTTGCCAGAATGTTTAAATGTTTAAAATATATGTATATACCAGGTTTTTTAGGAAGGTGGTTCACCCCCCTTAACATTTTATTTTTTTAGGTAGGTTCGTGAAATTAGCAGGAGCTAAATTATTTTGTTTTTCGATTACTTTGTTTTTTTGTTCTAACGTTGTTTCGTTTAAAGTTCTTTTGTACAATCCCGGTGTTGGTTTATATAATTGGTGTAAACTATTTTATCTATATCGAAGAGTGTGCGTGAGTCTACGTGTCCGTTAATAAGGTCTATGGGTCGGTGTTTGGTGGCGAAATGAATTGCGTGGTTGTAGCCTAAAATTGCATATAACATTTGGTCGCATATACTTAAGTTGCTTTTGATTTTTTGAAGTATTCTTGTTTTATTATTGTGGAATGAAACCGTTCAATTTGAATTTGGGTTGCCTGGGGTTGTAAAATGAATGGTAATCTTATGCATAGCAGTGAAGTCTTGAACAGTATTATTTTTAAATTCCGTTCCGCTATCGGTGGTAATCATTTTTGGGGTTCCGTGGTGTGTCATAAAAATCAGGAGGGCTTTTATTACTTCCGTAGCGATATAGCTTTCGACAGGATACGTTTGTACGTATTTTGAAAAACATCTACAATGGTAAGAAATTTTTGGGTCTTTATAGTAAAAACGTCAGCGTGAATAATTTCAAATGGTCTACTGGGTGTTAATTGCCCGTTTTTGTTTAGGAGGATTTCCGTCGTATTTAGAAATTTGGCAGATTTAGTTGTTAATGTATTTAGTTACGGTGCTTCTAATGTTTGGCCAGTAATATTTTCTTTTAATTTGCATTTCTGTTTCGGACAAAATTTAACCTTCTCTTCCTGTTCTTCCTGTGATTAAACATCTTCCAAGATTTTTGTACAAATGATGGCTTTAAAGCTGAATTTTTAAATGTGTTTTTAAGTGTTATAGAAAGTCTGGGAATATATTGTTCTTCAATGTTAATGGCGTAAGTTCTACCACTGGTAGTAAATTCTTTAAATATATTGATAATTAAAATTATTTTCTGATATTTGAATAATAGTTTTTAATTTGTTTTGAAATGGATGGTACAATTTTGGAAGGGCGGGTGAATGTAAAACGACTAAGAAATATTTGATTTTTAAAATTATTTATAAGTGTTTCTGATATGGGAATTTCTAGAATGGGGTTCTCTAGGCTAGTGTGTACTGTTTCGCCGTCAGATTCACTGTTTGGGTTGTCAGAAACGTGAGTTGTCGGGATTTTCGTCAATGTTTCCTATTAGGGATATGTTATCGAATGTGTCGTCGGCTTTATTAGAAATAGTTTTATTTGCATTCTTCTTAGTTTCTTTTTCGAGTTGTGCGCTAAATTCCTTTATGTAATTTGAGAGTACATCGCTGGTGTTTGGTTCGTGTTCGTCGATCTTAACACGGGAGGCAATCTGTATGACTAATCGAGGATCCCGGTTTGTAGTGTATAGAAAAATCGTATTGTTCTAATAATAGTCTCCAGCGTATAAGACGTGAAGATGTGGGGTCTTTTATAGAGAAAAGCCATTGTAAGGGTTTGTGATCGCAGAAAATTATTATTTTCCGACCCAAAATGTAGGGGCGGAAGTACCTTTCGATGGTACTATATGCGATTTCTGCAGAGTTTAAAGTCCGCGATGGAAACATTTAACATAGGTCGGGTTTAAGTCGATTTTTGAATTCTTTTTGGGGCAGGCAGTCATTGGTTTAGTTATTTTACGATATCCTAATAGACCTAAAAAGCTTTTGATTTGTTTGCTTGTTTTTGGTATAGGGAATTCTGTTATTGCACGGATTTTGTCGGGCTTGGGTTTGATACCTTCTGTTGTAATTATATGTCCGAGGTAGACTGTTTCTTTTTTTAAAAATTCGCATTTATTTTGAAGTTGTTCTCTTGAAGTCTGTCAAAAATTTTCTTTAAGTTTACACGGTGTTCCTGAAGGGAAGAGAATAAACGACAATCTCGTCTAGGTATACTAGACAAATATCGTTTCGAAGGTTATTAGGGAATCGTTCCATGATCCTTTGAAAAGTCGCTGCAGCGTTTTTTAATCCAAACGGCATTCGAAGGAATTCGTAGTGACCGTTCTCAACATTAAACGCGGTTTTATGTATATCGTCAGGGTGCATTTCGATCTGATGAAATCCGCTCGCTAGGTCGAGAGTAGAAAAATAATTGCAACGTACGAGTTTATCTAATATGTCAGCAATGTTGGTTATCGGGTAACGGTCGTCGACTGTCTTTTCATTTACTTTACGGTAATCTACAACGATTCTCCATTTCTTTTTTCCAGTGGCGTCCGCTTTTTTAGGTACAATCCAAATTGGACTTGACCACGCGCTATTGGAGGCTCGAATAATTTTTTCTTTGAGCATTTTATTTATTTGTTTATGAACTTCTTCTTTATGAATAAATGGGTAACGGTATGTTTTTGTGTAGACTGGAATTTCGTCATGTGTTTTGATTCTGTGTTTAATTTGGTTCGTAAATTTCAGATCAGTTTGGTCAGAGTGAAAAAGGTCTGCGTAATTTTTTAAAAGATGTAGTAGGCGTGTTTTTTCTTCTGAATTTAGATGATCGGTTTTAATAATGTCTTCGAAATTGTCTATTTTATTTTTGTTTATTTCGCAAATATCGGCTGTATATAATTTGAAATTATTTTCAAGGGGAAAGGCTTTAATAGGGCTGGTTAGTGTAAAGTTAATATCTGCGATAAGGTTATTATGGACTTCCACATGAGCCCAGTTATCCTTAGCAATAGTTAAAGTTTCCGGAATAATGCAATTTTGTATATTTTGTTGAGGAATAAATATTTCGCCATTGGGTTGTCACGGGAATTTTATCCTTGTGGCATTATTTCCCAAAAGTAGCTTTTTTTAAATAACTTGGGGGTTGGATCTGAAATATTGAATGGGTATGCTTGCGTTTTTTGTGGTAAGTTTCTTTTGTGTAAAAAATATGTCAGCACCTAATTTTTCAAAAATGTCCATTCCTATAACTCCGTCGAAAAAATCGTGGAATTTGTAAACATGGAATTTTATTTCATTATGTGCAGGTTCGTTGAATTCCAAGAAAACGGGTGTTGTTACTACAGTGTCGTGTTTTGTGGTATTATTTGCTGTTTTAATTAAAAAGGCTTCAAAGGAGATTTTATCTTTATAATATTGGTGTACTACTGTCGGATCTAAGAGTGATTTCGTGGCACCTGTATCTATTAAAAGTTTAAGGGGTGGGTCGCTTATTTGAATGTAAGGAAGGACTCGATTGTCAAAATTCGTGTTTAGTTCTATTATGTTGTCTGGTTGGGGTTCATGAGTTCCTGAAAATCCTGTTCGTAACAGTTTTCAGTTTCAGTATATTCGTATTCGTAGTTTTCTGCTTGTTGTTCTGGAGGGTCAGCTGCGTCATCAGAGGGATTAACATATTCCGTCTTGTATAGTTCTTCCGAAGCCCAGTTATGGGTTGTAGGGGGCGGGTTATTTTGGCTGAAAGAATGTCTTGATGTCGTGCTCATAGGGGTTGGACGGTCAAGTTTTCTTACTTGGGAGTTTGGAGCCCAAACATTTTTTGGTTTCCCAAAAACTTGTTCATTTGAAGGGAATCTTGTCTGTACGTTTTGTTTTGGTTGGGGTAAGTTAATAGGACCGGTGGGAAATGTTGGTGTGGGTGGTTGGAAAAAGTTAGCGTTTTAGGGTTGTGGTAGTGTAAAACTTAGGTGGGGTTGTTGGAAAACTGGTTGCGAATAAGAAAAGTTTTGTTGTGGGAGAGAAAAGTTTTGATGTAGTTGAGACAAGTTTTGTTGTGGTCGAGAAAAGTTTTGGTTTGGTCGAGAAAAGTTTTGTTGGGTGTGGGAATAGTTTTGCTGAAGGTTAGAGAAATTTTTTGGTGGTCGTGAAAAGTTTCTGTTGGTGGAAAAGTGTTGTAAAGTTGGTCTTGAAGTGGGGATGTTTCTTTGTTGATTGTTGTATCCGGCATTTAGAAAATATTGCGAGTTTTCCTCGGCTTCTATAATATTCAATGCGTCACGCATTGTAGCAGGTTGTAAAGCACGCAATATTGATTGGTTGATGAAGAGAAACAAGATGAGGATTCGTACCTCCAACACTGCGGCCACCTGCGGGCCTATTGTGTTATTCTTGGGTCTCTTGCTAGTCAAACAGCTTCGTTTCCTTTATCAGGCTTACTAGGCTGTTTACTAGATTTGCATTGGAGAGCATAGCTTCTGGGTTACCATTTCCCGGTTGCCGATGTCTCCAGCGATGTAGAGCCACGCAATCAAAGAGAACATGAGAAGCTGTTTCCGCCTCCTCATTATACAGTCTGCATATTGGCCCATCTCTATACACACGGATGGTGTGCATGTGTTTCCTCAGGTGGCAGTGACCAATTATTAGCCCTATCACCTTCCTAAGGTGATCCCTGCCAAGATGTAGAAGGTTCTTGGTTAGTGGACCAGCAGTTATTGCACCGCTAAGTATTAACTTGCTTTGCCCGAGTCCCGGTGCCTGACCCCACTGTAAATTTTGCTGGGATGTTATCCAGTTGGATATCCAGCTTTTTACCGTGGTTTTGGTTATGCCAATAGCCGGCTCAGGTCCAATGAAGGGAGTTTCCGATCCTTCTCTTGCGAGTTGATCTGCTCTCTCATTGCCATCAATGCCTTTGTGCCCTGGCACCCACCCTAAGCTTACTTTATTGTGGTTGGCTAAGGTTATCAGGTTATTTCGACAGTCCCAAACCTGTTTAGATTTGGTTTCAAAGTTAGATATGGCTTTGATTGCCGATTGACAATATTGGTCCGTGAGGTTTTCCTAGACCTGATAAAAATACTGTTGCTTGTTTATTATAAAAAAAAGTTCATTGCGCTTTCGTTGGGCGCTTGTCTACAATTATTTAAATCTACTAATAAGCAACTTTCATTCCTAGGGTCGCTAAAATTACGCACTAGTTCGTTACGAATATCGTCTATATTATCCGCATCTATAATATTTATGACCGCTCTAGCGGGGCCATGTAATTTACTTACGATTGTATAAAAAATAACCTGATTTTGTAAGCAGAGTGGGTTATTATTATTGAAAAAATTAGCAACTAAGTATAGTTGATAGTAATCAATGGCACTGATTACTATCTTATACTTGTTGAAAAAAAATTTAGCTCATCCACATTCCCGTCGATGTCGGGAATTGTTTCAGCATGTATTTTGTAGAAACTGGGAATTTGAATTAGTTGTTATTGTTGTTCTTATTGTTGTTGTTGTTGTTGTTGTTGTTGTGGTAAAGCCATTGTCAGCGGGTTTAAGTTAGGGTTTCTAAAATTATCTAAATTCCTAGAATGAGAATTTCTATTTCTTCTCCTATTTGATATAATTAAATTATTAATTTTTTTTCTAAAAGCTCTATATCACTCTCAGTTTCACTAAAGGATCTGTTAGGAGGGATAGAGGAGTCTGACATATGAAAATTAGGCGACTCCCTGCTGAAAATGTACGGGTCTGTGCGGGTATAAAATCAAATCCGGTTTAGTATGTTTCATACCCGTCAAGTCGGCTTTCACCCGTCACAGCGTTTTAGACCCGCAATTTCAGATTTAATTTAAACCTGCACAAGTCCGAAATTGACGATAATGATTTATACCGGCATTTTAGGATTTAATTTAAATCTGCTCATGTCAGCACAAAACCGTCAATGTATATCAGCTAAACACTTCCGCTTAGTCAGCACAAGTACGTCTAAACTTAAAAATATGTATAAGTCCGCACAAATGTGTCCCATACCCGCCCATACCCGCCCAAGTCAAGTTTTAAGTCCGGTCTTTGCATCCGCGTCACAAGTCCTCCCAAATCCGCCTAGACCTGCAAATCTATATCGGCCCAAGTCTGCACAAATATGTTCTTTACCTGCAAATAGTGCCGGGAAATACCCGCAGAAGTCTGCATAACACCGCACAAGTCAAACCCGCTCAAGTCTGTTTTAATACGTTTTAAGTCCGTTCTTTGCACCCGCGTCATAAGTCCACCCAAATCCACCTAGACCTGCAAATCTATACCGGCCCAAGTCCGCATAAATATGTTATTTACCTGCAAATAGTTATACCGGCCCAAGTCTGCACAGCACCGCACAAGCCAAATCCGCACAAGTCTGTTTTAATACGTTTTAAGTCCGGTCTTTGCACCCGCGTCATAAGTCCGCCCAAATCCGCCTAGACCTGCAAATCTATACCGGCCCAAGTCCGCATAAATATGTTATTTACCTGCAAATAGTTATACCGGCCCAAGTCTGCACAACACCGCACAAGCCAAATCCGCACAAGTCTGTTTTAATACGTTTTAAGTCCGGTCTTTGCACCTTTGGCTGTCAATTTAATCCAAGTTTAAAGTTATTATCATTATCAAGTTATTATTATTGGTGCAAGTGGCCCTTAGTCGCTTGTAATTTTTTAATTGAAGTTTAAACAAAGAGATGCACCGGTTAACCGGCACTAGAAGCACAAAAAATTGGTTATATATAAGTTTGGTGCCTATATATGTTCAATTTAATCCAAGTTTAAAGTTAAACCATCGTTGGTGCAAGTGGCTCTAAGGGCCACTTGCACCAACTTTTGGTCTGGGATTATCTTAACTAAACCAAGTCCCTTATAAGGGACACTTGTACCAACTTTTGATCTGGGATTATCTCGACTAAACCGAGTTTAAGTTAAAAATGCTGCGTTCTGATTGGTTGACTGTCAATTAAAAAATTAAAAAAAAAATTAAAAAAGTCCAAACGTCAATTTAATCCACGTTTAAAGTTAAACCATCATTGGTGCAAGTGGCCTCCCAGACAGCACAAAGATGACTTAAAGAGATCTTAAAGATGTAGCTCGTCATTCAAGACGTCTTAAGAAAGTCGGTTTTCGCCGTATATGTATCTTAAAGATGTCTTAACGACGTCGTATGTTATAAAAGGTAACGTCTTTAAGACATTTTTTTTAAGAAGCCTTAGGGCCACTTGCACCAACTTTTGGTATAGGATTATCTCAGCTAACCCGAGTTTAAGTTAAAAATGTTGCGTTCTGATTGGTTGGCCGTCAATTTAATCCAAGTTTAAAGCTAAACCATCATTGGTGCAAGTAGCCCTTACTGACGCCTTGTACAGGCGACTTTACAACATAATACCCCCTCCCATTTACGATGCTAGGTACGGTTGTATTGATAATGCATAATAAGAATTAGAATGAGAGGTAATTTGTTTGTCAAAAAAAGATCTTAAAAAAATGAGTTTTTTTTAATTTTTTTTTGAACTTATTTTTTTTTCAGTTTTTTTTTGAAAATTTCTTTTTTGAATTTTTTTTAATTTTTTCGTTTTTCGTATTTATTTATTTATTTATTACTTATTTATCTATTTATTTCTTTTTAAAAAGAAAATAAAAAAAATATTTTTTTTAATAGTTGATTGTGGTTAGTTTATTTTTAGCGATTAGTATCGAAGTTAAGACGTCTTGTACTTAAAAGACATCTTATAGATATCATAATCAGATATCTTAAGATATTTAAAATTTTAAACATCCCTAAAAAGAAGTCCACAAGATATCCTTTATATGTCTTTAGGCGTCCAGACATAATTAAGATCTAAAAAATATATCTTTAAGATATTATGTGCTCTCTGGGTCTTAGGCAACTCAGAGTTGTATAGTTGTATACTTCAACTAAGAGTTGCCAACTCTTAAGCTGGGATTGTCTCGACTAAACTGAGTTCAAGTTAAAAATTCTGTGTTCTGATTGGTTGACTGTAAATTAATTGACGATGTTTTAACTTTAAACATGGTTTAAATTTAAACCAAGTTTAAAGTTAAAACATCGTTGGTTCAAGTGGCCCTTAGGGAATACTTTGGTCTACATTTAAGTTCTCTAGCACTCTTGGCAACAGTGTATTCCGTACAATGCGTGTTTTTGTTTACGTTTTTCTGTCGTAGTAAACATTGGAAAAAAACGGTTAAAAAAACGCGCCCTTCAATCGGTTTGGACTTTTGCGTTCTGTGATTGTGTGTTAGCGTGTGTGAGTAGTTCACTTTGTGCAATTTGTAAAGTAAGGAATATGATTTATTTATGGTACATAAGTACATGTATTTATGGTAAGCAAAATATATATTGTACTTTCATTAGGCTTTTTTTTAGATGTTTTACTACGTAAAATATATAGACGACGAATCCTACCAAACTTTGGAAAGCAAACATTTTAAGAATCAACCTCCAGCCACCCCTCAGGAAGTTAATCTAAATAAAAAATATCTAGTCTTATGGCCAGAGGAGAATTCGTATGTGTATTATTATGCCATAATTCTATACATGGCGGGTAAGTGTTCACTCATGATACTACAGTAAATAAATGAGTTTTTTGCATGGCTGGGACTTAAATGTTATTTTATTCTTTCTTTTGTGGGATTAAACCTACTGTTTTACTCCTGCATCTGTGTAGTGTATTGAAATTAAATAAAGAACAAAGCGATTACATAAGATTGTACCAAAAGTATAAACTTAATTGTAGTAAGTCAGTCTTGTGTGGTTAGCCGAGCAGTAAAGTGTAATTTGTGTTTTATTGTAACCTGAGCTATCCAAAATCCTACAGTGGCAACGAGGATGAAAATAACAATATTACCACTGTAATATTAGCTCATTTCACAGTAAGTACCTATCACAGTACTATATGTATGTGTGTATGTATGTGTGTATGTATGTATGTATATATATATATATATATGTGTATATATGTACATGTGTGTGTAGGTGTGTATATGTGTATATGTATATATGTGTAAGAATGAATTGAAATCACTTTACTTACATAATTATGTTATTTTAAATAAACTTTGTTCGAATAAAATTTACATAGAATGTTTATGAAATTAAAGATATTCGTACGTTATGGGCTTTACTAAGCAGGTGTTAGGTTACATATGATATATTTATTTGTTGGCTAGTTAATTCAGCATTAGATCGTAAATACCCAACACGTTTAGTAGAGATGTATTTAAACTAACTAGATTCCTAGTGTAGTACCGAAATAAGTTTCGGAGAGGTCACAGACCTGAACTAAAAGTTCAAACGACCACGAGTCATGGGCCACTGGCCAAAGTCCTAAACATGGTTTAGAGAGGTCACAGACCTGAACAAAGTTCGAACGACCACGAGTCATGGGCCACTGGCCAAAGTCCTAAACATGGTTTAGAGAGGTCACAGACCTGAACAAAAGTTCAAACGACCACGAGTCATGGGCCATGGGCCAAAATCCTAAACATGGTTTAGAGAGGTCACAGACCTGAACTAAAAGTTCAAACGACCACGAGTCATGGGCCACGGGCCAAAGTCCTAAACAAGGTTTATAGAGGTCACAGACCTGAACTAAAAGTTCAAACGACCACGAGTCATGGGCCATGGGCCAAAGTCCTAAACATGGTTTAGAGGGGTCACGGACCTGAACTAAAAGTTCAAAGGACCATGAGTCATGGGCCATCGGCCATTGTCCTAAACAAGTTTTGGCAGGTCATAGACCAGAACTAAAAGTTCAAACGACCATGGCCACCGGTCAGGGTTAAAGCTCAAGCAGAGGTTACATACCGAAATAAAAGTCCGAATGACTACGAGTAGCTACAGTAGTTACTACTGTAACAGCAGGAACAAATCCCATACGGTCACGGACCAGAACTAAAGTTCAAATGACCATAGGTCACAGTACACTGGGCCACCATTCCTAGCAAAAAAAAAAAAAAACTTTCAATGTTCACGGTTGAGGCCTGAACTAATAATTTTAGCTTCATTATAATCTGTCGCTAATAACGAATCGTTATAAACCAAAATAAATCGGTTTCGAAACCAAGTTCAATTGGCGGCATTACTTACAGTAGTCGTAATGTCCCACTGCACGTAGGTGCAACATGTTTGACATATGAAGTGTCACATTTTAAAAAATATTTCTCCAAAACAACCATTTACGCAAAATGATTTGAAAAAGGTTCATAAAGATACGTTATATCTATATAAATTATAGGCAAAATAAACTGTCAATTTGACGTCGAAGGGGCTCAGTCGGCCTGCGATGAGAAAAATGGAAGAGGACATTTTCACAAGTCCTATAATCAGAGCCCGGGAAATTGCGAGCTATTAGTAATCTTTTGTCATGTTTTAGTATTATCATAAATACACTGGCGTTGCTTTGTTCTAGAGGGGGACAGCCATCTTGCGGTACACCGCAGTGGCTTCTAATCAGTGTTGAATTAATGCTACGCCCATGGTCAAAAACAGCTCGCTAGTCCCCGGGGTACGCCTATAATAAATAGGTATTATTGGTCCAAAACTAACTTATTATAATATAATAACCTATAGGTTTGTTATGGGTAAACAGCAAGACCAGAATATTCTTCTATATTTTGCATTAATGTTTGAGATATTTTGGTAGCAAAGGCCAAAATATAACCCCAGAAGTTTTAGGCACAAAAAATAAACAAGTTTTAGGCACAAAACATAAACAGGTTTAAGGCAAAAATATAAACATGTAGTTCTTCTTCTTAATTTTCCCTCAACAATGATTTTACTTAAAAAAAAAACATATGTAAACAATATAGTATTGACGGACGGACAGAAAGTATTCGCCGTCAAAATAGAACATTTCTATTCTAAGCGTATTCACAATTTAGAAAAAAAATATTTATGTTGATTATATAATAGATATTACAACACCCCTTCATGTGTATGTAAATATAAGTGTGTGTGTGAGTATGTGTAAGTACGTATGGCACACAATATGGCATCAGTACATGTAGGTATCACATATTATGTGCGTAGGAGTTCCCAAACAAAATACGACCTAAAGTAAGTTTAAATATAAAGAATATTTCGCCTACAAATAATGCAAAAACTTAGTTCTTTTAAAAACATATAAAATTATATTTATACTGAAATACTTTAATTAAGGAACAAAATATTAAATTTTCTGCTTTTATTATATTACCTTTCATAAGCGTTAGTTTATTAAAAAAACCATAGAGTGTAATAAAAGGCAACCGTATATCAATGATAAATTACGAGGAAAAAATCGAGTATATTGGAAAAGGTAAGCGACGAGTTGCATACGCTATTATTCCCACAATTTTGCCTTTTATTAAGAAAACCATAAAAATCTAGTGGATAAAACATTAAAATTAACAGGTTTCCTTCTTTAAAGGATGTGTTAGCAGGGAATATGTGTGGGTTTACGTTTACGCACATGTGTATGAATACCCCAAATAGCACCGATGATCTAAGAATATTCTCTAATTATTCTATTGGGAATATTCTAAGAATAAACTTTTAGATATGCTATGATTATGCTTAAAACTTGCGCTTAAAATGCATAATCAATGCATGAAATATCCTTAAAAGTTTCTCATATCATTCCTCCAATGCATATTCTAAGAAATTTCTGTTAAGAATGTTCTTAGAAATTATGCTATACATATTCTAAGAATGTTCCGATATTTGCCGCTGTTCTGCAATACATTTTGGACATGTTTGAGTGGTAATTCTATAGTGGCCGATAAAAAATTATACATTTATTGTTTGGTGATTCCCATCGTGTATTAGAATTATAGATCTAAGTCTAGTGATTGGCGATTTTATTAAGTCTAGTGTTTGTAGGCTATGTAAGATTGTATTGTAAGCATAGAAAGGTATGTACCTGTATACAAACAAATTAATGCAGGAAAATGTTAATATTCCTGAATTTTAAATGTTGTCTATTATATAATAGTTTAAGACATCTTTTTGTACCACACAGTGTCATTATTACACACAGGTCACTGTTCTGGGTATTGACTACTTTAGATTTGACAGATCATAAATTGGGTTAGATAGTCTTGCAATTTATAAGAAGATGCTGGGCATATTCTGCAAGTTTTTTTAGAATGATCATAGAAGCTTTCGTATGATTAAAACGGTATCCATTGGAAGTCTTAAAACCTTCTAAGAACGTTCTACGTAAAACATCACATATTATATTCCAAACCTGTAATAAATGCTATGCTATGGTACCTATGTTGCAACAACTTTAAATCTACAATAAAATGTTATCCGGTAACGTTTACATCTAAATAAAAATAATGTATATGCAATGTTGTTACGTCCGCAAACGTCCTCCTGTGCTACATTACAAAAAAAAAACAAATGTTTATGTAACTCACGACCTTAAGATTATGTAGGGCTACATTAAAATATTACCATTTTAATAAAGCACAACCTCAGCTAAATATTGCCACGATACTTTTAGTAAGATGGCTCGGCCGATTGGTTTAAGTTTAATGACTGTTCGGTGATGAAATCCAGTGCGAACGATTTGTGCCAATTGCGTCCACCCGAGACCCCATATATTTTTTTTTATTTCCGTAAGGATTTAAACGAACCAGATAATTTGCCGTTCATGTTGCTGTCACCCAGATTACAGATGGCGCTCACGAAGGACCATTCTGAATTCGAAACTGAACTTAAACGAACTTTGTCTCGTACATACAACACGAGACAGCAAAACCGCAACGACGAACCCCCACCCCCCGATTGCGGGTGAGTGGGATTCTCCAGCAACAACAGCAACATATTTATTTGTTATATAATCTGTATTAAAGAACGAATTAAATTAATAATAATAACTTTTAATAATGTTTCGTAAATATCTTGATATTGTAACAAATATATTATCTAGTACAAACCGGTTTTGCTTTCGAGTTTTAACCGAGAACCGGTCTGAGGTACCTTCAGCAACCGGTTAACCGAAAACTGGTTATAAACTTTTTTTTCCGTTACTATAACGTACATTATTCCTTAAGAGACCTTATAGTGTTTACAAGTATTTTAGGGGTAGGAAACAATATGTGGCGCCACCTATAGCATGACGCCAAGGAAATCGTCCCAATAAAATATGCAACAAATGTTAAGTCATTTTAAAGGGTTTCTAATATTGAAATACAATAACACGTTTATATTAACAACATCTTAATGCATATACAAATACAAGGTTGCGTTAACGTTTTAAAAGTAACAAACAATGCAAATTATCTTATTTAAATGCAACATTAATACAATATTTTTAAATATAACAAATCCATGTTTACTGGCTTATTTAAATGCAACATTTAAAAATGTTTAAATGTATGTCATGCTATTTAAATAAAATATTGTATAAAGGTGGTATCTATGTTTCATGTTTAGTGGGTCCGGTATTCATACTATAGGAGAATAGTCTAACTCAGAAAATAAGGTCGACTACGTTTTCTACATTGATAAGGATGAAACTATAACTTGTTTATTAGGCTTAGTAGAAGCTAAAATGCTAATAGATTCGGGGAGCAAAAGCAAACATGGAAAATAGTCTTATAAAATCTTGATGGCTTATGGTAGCGAAATACTATTAACCATTCTTTTAAATCTAAAGTTATAGTAAACAATAAAATGAAAACACTAAATTTTACGTCATAAAAAATGTCACCAATAATTTACTATTCCATTAGTTCAAAACGTCCTTATCGATATTCTCGTTAATAGTGAACCAGTTCATATGCGTTCCTCCTGTAATCTGAAAACAGTTCACTTCTTCCTTCAAACACCCAAAACAATAGACGGAAATAAAACCTTTCTTGTCAGATATATAGGCAAACCAAGCAACATTAACAGAAACGTTTTCACATATACCTATTAGGAATAAGATTAAAGAAAAGAAATCGTGTCCACCTTGGGATGTTATGAAAAAAAAAAAAAAAAGGGAAATGGGAAATGGGAAGTATGTGATAAATCAACTACAGAAAAGTTCTAAATAAAATTGTCTAAAATATTCAAAACTATATTATTACAAGGAAATTATAGTAACTGTGACTTTGTACCTCAGTCGAAACAAACTAAATATCTAGATAGGCAAAGTGATTATAAAATCATTTACTTTATCGACATAATTTAACCATTAGTCATAAGTTAGTCATAAGTAGTCTTAAGTAGTCATAAGTGATTGTAATTTAGAACAAGTTAAATATTCTAGGCTGGTGCTATTCTAAGAATAAACTTTTAGATATGCTATGATTATGCTTAAAACTTGCGCTTAAAATGCATAATCAATGCATGAAATATCCTTAAAAGTTTCTCATATCATTCCTCCAATGCATATTCTAAGAAATTTCTGTTAAGAATGTTCTTAGAAATTATGCTATACATATTCTAAGAATGTTCCGATATTTGCCGCTGTTCTGCAATACATTTTGGACATGTTTGAGTGGTAATTCTATAGTGGCCGATAAAAAATTATACATTTATTGTTTGGTGATTCCCATCGTGTATTAGAATTATAGATCTAAGTCTAGTGATTGGCGATTTTATTAAGTCTAGTGTTTGTAGGCTATGTAAGATTGTATTGTAAGCATAGAAAGGTATGTACCTGTATACAAACAAATTAATGCAGGAAAATGTTAATATTCCTGAATTTTAAATGTTGTCTATTATATAATAGTTTAAGACATCTTTTTGTACCACACAGTGTCATTATTACACACAGGTCACTGTTCTGGGTATTGACTACTTTAGATTTGACAGATCATAAATTGGGTTAGATAGTCTTGCAATTTATAAGAAGATGCTGGGCATATTCTGCAAGTTTTTTTAGAATGATCATAGAAGCTTTCGTATGATTAAAACGGTATCCATTGGAAGTCTTAAAACCTTCTAAGAACGTTCTACGTAAAACATCACATATTATATTCCAAACCTGTAATAAATGCTATGCTATGGTACCTATGTTGCAACAACTTTAAATCTACAATAAAATGTTATCCGGTAACGTTTACATCTAAATAAAAATAATGTATATGCAATGTTGTTACGTCCGCAAACGTCCTCCTGTGCTACATTACAAAAAAAAAACAAATGTTTATGTAACTCACGACCTTAAGATTATGTAGGGCTACATTAAAATATTACCATTTTAATAAAGCACAACCTCAGCTAAATATTGCCACGATACTTTTAGTAAGATGGCTCGGCCGATTGGTTTAAGTTTAATGACTGTTCGGTGATGAAATCCAGTGCGAACGATTTGTGCCAATTGCGTCCACCCGAGACCCCATATATTTTTTTTTATTTCCGTAAGGATTTAAACGAACCAGATAATTTGCCGTTCATGTTGCTGTCACCCAGATTACAGATGGCGCTCACGAAGGACCATTCTGAATTCGAAACTGAACTTAAACGAACTTTGTCTCGTACATACAACACGAGACAGCAAAACCGCAACGACGAACCCCCACCCCCCGATTGCGGGTGAGTGGGATTCTCCAGCAACAACAGCAACATATTTATTTGTTATATAATCTGTATTAAAGAACGAATTAAATTAATAATAATAACTTTTAATAATGTTTCGTAAATATCTTGATATTGTAACAAATATATTATCTAGTACAAACCGGTTTTGCTTTCGAGTTTTAACCGAGAACCGGTCTGAGGTACCTTCAGCAACCGGTTAACCGAAAACTGGTTATAAACTTTTTTTTCCGTTACTATAACGTACATTATTCCTTAAGAGACCTTATAGTGTTTACAAGTATTTTAGGGGTAGGAAACAATATGTGGCGCCACCTATAGCATGACGCCAAGGAAATCGTCCCAATAAAATATGCAACAAATGTTAAGTCATTTTAAAGGGTTTCTAATATTGAAATACAATAACACGTTTATATTAACAACATCTTAATGCATATACAAATACAAGGTTGCGTTAACGTTTTAAAAGTAACAAACAATGCAAATTATCTTATTTAAATGCAACATTAATACAATATTTTTAAATATAACAAATCCATGTTTACTGGCTTATTTAAATGCAACATTTAAAAATGTTTAAATGTATGTCATGCTATTTAAATAAAATATTGTATAAAGGTGGTATCTATGTTTCATGTTTAGTGGGTCCGGTATTCATACTATAGGAGAATAGTCTAACTCAGAAAATAAGGTCGACTACGTTTTCTACATTGATAAGGATGAAACTATAACTTGTTTATTAGGCTTAGTAGAAGCTAAAATGCTAATAGATTCGGGGAGCAAAAGCAAACATGGAAAATAGTCTTATAAAATCTTGATGGCTTATGGTAGCGAAATACTATTAACCATTCTTTTAAATCTAAAGTTATAGTAAACAATAAAATGAAAACACTAAATTTTACGTCATAAAAAATGTCACCAATAATTTACTATTCCATTAGTTCAAAACGTCCTTATCGATATTCTCGTTAATAGTGAACCAGTTCATATGCGTTCCTCCTGTAATCTGAAAACAGTTCACTTCTTCCTTCAAACACCCAAAACAATAGACGGAAATAAAACCTTTCTTGTCAGATATATAGGCAAACCAAGCAACATTAACAGAAACGTTTTCACATATACCTATTAGGAATAAGATTAAAGAAAAGAAATCGTGTCCACCTTGGGATGTTATGAAAAAAAAAAAAAAAAGGGAAATGGGAAATGGGAAGTATGTGATAAATCAACTACAGAAAAGTTCTAAATAAAATTGTCTAAAATATTCAAAACTATATTATTACAAGGAAATTATAGTAACTGTGACTTTGTACCTCAGTCGAAACAAACTAAATATCTAGATAGGCAAAGTGATTATAAAATCATTTACTTTATCGACATAATTTAACCATTAGTCATAAGTTAGTCATAAGTAGTCTTAAGTAGTCATAAGTGATTGTAATTTAGAACAAGTTAAATATTCTAGGCTGGTGCTAGTCTTGTGTGCATTTTAAAGTTATAAATTGTTATAAAAAAAAATATATCTAAAAAAACAAAGGAGAGATGTAGTGTATTGAAATTAAATAAAGAACAAAGCGATTACATAAGATTGTACCAAAAGTATAAACTTAATTGTAGTGAGTCAGTCTTGTGTGGTTAGCCGAGCAGTAAAGTGTAATTTGTGTTTTATTGTAACCTGAGCTATCCAAAATCCTACAATCTGTATCATGTTATGCACGATAGCTGTACACTAGGTCGGGCCGAAAAAATTTTTAGCCAACGATTTTAACCAAAATTGAATGAAACCTTTATTTAGGTCCTAAAACTATATCCTGAAAAAATTAGCTCAATTAAAGAATCAGAACCCCCTTTTTAGGGCCCCTAAAACCCCAATTCTTTATATTTCGACAAAAGTAAATACATTTGATTATATATAAAGTATAAAATAATTTTATCGTATATTAATATTATAGAAAAATAAATTATAACCTTGTCTTACATTTTAAGTTAAATAAGGGCACACTTCTGCATTTACAGATATGCTATGAACGCTAAATGCAGGGCCCACCTACGAAAAAAATATGTTTTCGTTCCTTTTTATATTAAAAATTTTAAGTAATTTTAAAGTGCGCCCGCCCAAACCAAGCTTAAAACTTTTAAAATATAACCAAAAGTAAACTAAAAAAAAATTATCGAGTTTAAAAAAAATTTCATCGAAGCGCTATGGCCCTAAAGTGGGCCGATACTTTTTTTAAATTACTCTTTTGCAAACTATTTAAATTAATGCCTTAAAAATGGGCAAGCATATGCCCTCAAACATTTATAAGAAGTTTCAAACTTAAATTAATAATTTATTATGTAATACTTGATTCTATTACTTAGGGCCTCGGCCCTAAGTGACTCAGATTAAATTATCCACATAAAAACTTCAGACTTAACTTTTATTTTTAGAAGCTTGTAAAACCAAGTTTAACAACGAGTTTTAACCTAAAAAAATAAACACAAATAATACTTTGTCTCAGGGCCCCTAGGGGTCCCAAAACTGTAATCTTCCTATTTGTTCTTGTAATACCTACATGAAATGAAATTCAGGGTTTACCAAATTTAACTTTCGTTTATGATATGAAATACCCTTAAAAAGAAAAAAATAGGGCCGAGTTAGGGCCTTAAGGGGATACTTACGTTACGTTTTCCATACTTGTGACACATCAATTGAAAGGTCTTTTAATGATAAATGCAATTTTTTATTAAAATACCTTTAAATCGATGTGTCACAAGTATGGTAAATAAAAATAGCGGAAGAAGCCCCTTAGGGCCCTAACCTCGGCCTTAGTTTTCCCTTTTTTAAGGGTATTTTATATCATGTAATAAAACTTAAATTTGGTAAAACATAATTTTTATTTAATATAGGTAAGTATTACAAGAACAAATAGGAACATTATAGTTTTGGGGCCCCTAGGGGCCCTAAGACAAAGGTTTTTTTATATTTGTATTTTTAAGTTCAAAATCGTCAGTTTTACAAGCTTCTAAAAATAAAAGTTATGACTGAAGTATTTATGTACACTAATTTAATCTGGGTCACTTAGGGCCGAGGCCCTAAGTAATAGATCTGGGTGTAAAGTTTTGTTTATTATTATTTAAATAAAAATCAAGTAATTAAAATATCTGTGTCTATTTTACTGGTGTCAACGTATTTATAATAAATATTTGTGACGTACATGTCACGACTAGAATGTGAACTAAAAATAGGTAACTACAATAATTACAGAATAGGTTTCTGCACTTGGTATAATTTTTACACGTAGAATCTGTTTACAACATATTTAAAAACATATGCAACCTATTATACATTGATGTATAAAGTATTGCATGACATCTTCCATTTTATAAAAGAAAAGAAAAAATGCAACTTAGAAGTTTCCTAACATTTTCATTTTATTATTTTGAAATTTAAAATAAATTAAATAAAAAAAACTGTTATGAACAAATGTTAAAATACTTCTGTAAGAAAATATCAAAGTTAAATTATAAACTATTTTAATATAAATATTAATTATTTAAATACAATAGCAAAAACAATTAATTTTTAAATGTAAAAATATTTCATGAACAATAAAAATGAAAATAATTTTATAAAAAAAATTATTATGTAATTATTTGTGCAATATTTTTGTAATAAGAAATTTAAATTCTTATTTATTTTATCTCTAGCTTCCTTCAAAAAATAAATTTTTTTTAAGAAAGTACTTCAAATGAAAATTATAGAATATGTATTCTTTAATTAAAGAGAAAAAGTATTGCTTTCAAAAAATTATTCAAAAAAAATCCTTTTTTTTAAACATTAAAAAAAAAATTCTTTGAAAAATATGCATAGTAAAATAATTAAATTAAATTTTTGTAAATTGAGCTTAAGATGTATACTTTTTTGGAATTTTTATTTCTCTTCCAAAGCTAGAAGTTTTATTGGAAACATTTTTTAAAAATGTGTTTAAATTACTAGGGCCTGGAATAGGACTAGTGTTATAATTTGTTCTAGAATTAGAACTTTGTCTATTATGTACATCTGAAGCTAAATTTATATTATTGTCATTACTTAGTTTAACATTACTGTCTGTCGTTACATTTTTGTTTAACATTTTGTTTTTAATTATGGTAGTATTTATACGATTAGTATTTTCATTAATCGTAGAGTCAATTTGATTAGGATTTTCATTAATCGTACTACCATTATTAATAATAAAATTTTCTTTACATACGTTGACATCTAGGACTTTTTATTTACATTGTTTCTGACATTTACAGGACTTTCACTCACATTTGACTCAAAACTATCACAGACTTTAATCACTTTTTTGTTACAAATATTAATTACTTGACTTCTGTCACTAGAAATTTTACTATTACTAGAAAATGTTTTATCATTCTTAAAACTTTTAGAATGATCTTTTTGGACAAATTTTCTATTTCTTATGATAATAGAACCATTTTCCATTTTTAACTTATAGGCCCTATTGCCTAGATTTTTCAAAATAATGCCTTTTGTCCAAATACTTTTTGGCTCTCGCTGAACATAAACTTGAGTGTTTATTGGCAATTCAGAAATAGGTCTTGAGTGTTTGTCGTGATAGAATTTTTGAGTTTTTTTTTGAATTTTCAATAAAAATATTATATTTTTTATAATTTGTGATTTTTGGCTTAAAGTTTTTTGTATTTCTAGGAAGGGTATCTCTTAAATTTCGGTTATTTAAAATTTTAGCAGGGGTATTTTCTCCGTCTACCGGGGTATTTCGAAAATGTAAAAAAGCTAGATAAAGATCTTTGTTATCTTTGGTACATTTTTTTATTATATTTTTTACCGATTGAACCTGTCTCTCAATATGGCCATTAGAGGGCGCATATCTGGGAGAAGATCTAATATGCTCAAATTCCCATTCTTGAGAAAAACTTTTAAATAGTGAACTAGAAAATTCTGGACCACAGTCACTATTCAAAATACATGGAATTCCGTTTCTAGAAAACACATTTTTTAAACCAAAAATTACATTTTCACTAGTGAGATTTTTTTTTAAATCAACAACTTCAACAAATTTTGAGTAATAATCAGAGATAAGTAAATATGAATTTTGAAAACAGTGAAAAATGTCACAACCAACCTTATACCATGGCAGTTTTACAATTTCGTGCGGAATCATTGGTTCTGTTGGTCTGGACTTTTGATAAGACTGACATATATGACATGACATGACCTTGTTCTCAATTTGTTTATTCATGCCTAACCAATAAAAAGATAAATTAGCTTTTTGGATGCATTTTTTTACACCCATATGTGAGTAATGAATTTTATCTAAAATTTCTGGTCTAGCAGCCGCTAGAATGATTAACTTTTGGCCTTTATAAACTAAACCATTACTTTCAGACAGTTCACCTCTACATTTATAATAAAATCTAACATTTTCAGGTAGATCTTTTATATTATTTGGCCAGCCTAGTCTGTTTTTTTAATTGATTTAATTTTTCTTGTGACGCATTTACATTCATAGAAATTAAACAGATTTGTGCTTCAATTTCTAAATCAAGTTTTTCATCAAATATTTTGTTTTTGTGCGCACGTGACAAAGTATCTGCAATTATTAAATTTTTACCTGGTTTAAATACCAATGTAAAATCATATTTACGTAACTGTAAAAGAATTCTTTGCAACCTAGCAGGACAAGAATTTAATGTTTTTTTAATAATTTGCAACAAAGGTTTATGATCGGTCTCTACAACAAAAGACTTAGAATAAACATACTGTTTGAATTTTTCAATACCAAACCAAACAGCAAGCAATTCTCGCTCTATTTGTGAATATCTTTGAGTCTCTGTAAAGCTTCTCGATGCATAAGCACAAGGTTTACCCTCTTGTAGTAATGAGGAACCCATACCTGTAGTTGAGGCGTCTACAGTCAAAACTATGTGCTTATTAACATCAAAATAACCTAAAAAAGGACTTTTAATCAACATATTTTTTAAATTATTAAATTCAACATCATGACATTTTTCCCAACTAAAAATGAAATCTTTTTTTAACAAATTTCTAAGATTTACAGTTTTATTTGATAAACCCTCAACAAATTTACTAACATAAGTTACTAAACCCAAAAATCTTTGTATATCAGAACGGTCTTTTGGAGTTGGCATGTTTTGAATGGCTTCAACTTTAGATTCATCTACTTCGATCCCTTGTTTACTAAATTTGTGACCCATATATTTTACTTGTTTTTGCAAGAAAACACATTTATTTTTATTAAATTTTAAATTGTGTTTTTTAGCCAATTCTAAAACCTTTTTAAGTCTTTCACTATGTTTTTGAATAGTAGCTCCACAGATTATTAAATCGTCAATATAGCAACCAACACCAGCAAGAAAACTAAATATGCTGTCCATTCATTCTTGGTATACTTCTGAGCTACTAATAAGTCCATAAGGAAGTCTTTTAAACCTATACCTGCCAAAAGGTGTTCCAAAAGTACAAAGCTTAGCACTTTCTGAATCTAGTGGTATCTGTAAAAAACCTTGCGTAGCATCGAGTACACTATAGTATTTTGATCCCACTAATTTAACAGCCAATTCATCTAAAGTAGGAATATGTAAAAAATGGCGTTCTATTCCTTGATTTAAATCTTTGGGATTAAGACAAATACGTAAACTACCATTGGCTTTTTTCACAACTACCATTGGATTAATCCAAACAGAAGGTTCTTCAGCTTTTTCCAAAATATTTTGTTTTACCAGGGAATCCAAAGTTTCTTTTAATTGTTCACGAATAGCAAAAGGAAATTTTCTTACTGGATGTACCACTGGGTTAATATTTTGTTTAAGCTTTATATGATATTTTTGTTTCATACACCCTATACCATGAAATAAATCTTTATATTTATCAAGTAAAATTTTTAAATTATTATCAGTTGAGCTATCAGTTAATTTATCAGTTGGTTTATCAGTACAGTTTTTTTTTTATTGTTGACAGACTTTATCGGATTTTTATCAAAACTTTTTTTTTATTGTTGACAGACTTTAACGGAACGTTATTAGTGATTTTTTTTATATTTTTGTTTTCAACACTATCAACCTTTTTAATCAAATTTAAATTTATACAAGCACTTAAACCTAAAATTAGCGTACTTTCAATGTTGGCCACATAAAACAAAAGATTCACCTGCTTGTTATTATGCACACAATTAATAATACATTTACCTAAAATAGGCAATTTTTGGCTAGTATAAGAGGAAAGTTTCATGTCAGTTTTAAGCAATTTAAGTTTTTTATTAAAATTAACAAAATTATATATACATCTGAATTCCTTCTAGGAGGTGACTTTTCAAGTGAAACAGTAAAGTGCAAAAGATGTAATAAAAGTGCAAGAAATGGTCTAATTTGTGCTACATGCAATTCAGTTAGTCATCCCAGTTGTATTAAACTATTAAAAGGGACTTTCAACTCAGACGGCACCATAATCTGCTGTAATTCTTCAACACAAGAGACCATTGACCTAAACACGTCATCAACTTCAATGTTGGACTCGTCTTTTATCAGTGCATGTGAAGAAGAAAAGGAAAAGGATGACCCAAAATCGGTTCGTATTAATTATCTGAAGAAAATAGTCGAACAAAAAGACATTATAATCAACGATTTGCGTGATTATGTAATATCTCTCAAAGAACAAATAAAACTCCTTAAGACGACAACCAGTAATACATTAGTCAAATCGAAGACGATGATGCCTCCCTCTATGGGCGAGAACAAAAATGACTTTGTAACTAAGCAAAGTCACGAACCTCCAATTATAGTCAACTACAAAAATGCTAACCTAAAAAAAGCCAATTCTAATAAACAAACAATAACTAATTCACAAGTTGCCAAAGCCGTTGAACAAGCCCTAGTTCTTGAAGAAAATGACAAAAATCAATCAATTTCGACAAATCCACAAAGGAAACCCATGAATACCAAGAAACTCAAACAACGTTGGCGGCGAAGACCAAAGAATGCTACTTTGTATCAAAGTATAATACCTCTTATACTAAAGAAAAACTAAAGGACTATCTGTGTGAAAAATTCCCTGAGAATGACTTTGTTGTAAACCAAGTGAATAACCGAGGTTT
>OY294051.1:18985602-19031841 GCA_958510825.1 Brachypterus glaber
AAAAAATCCATCTTCAATACTAATTAAAAAGGAAGCTATTTAATCTGACCAATCCTGTTGCTGATGTTAAATTACCTAAAAATTAATTTTTCCCTACTTATTAGTAACTATGGTTGCATTTTAATGGTTGACTCGTGCATTGTTTAAGACTTTCAACTTTAGAATCTTTTTAGGTTATTATATTTTGACAAAACCGACAGAGGCTATTAAATCTTCTATTTTTATAGGGTCACTCCATCCGGCGGTGGTTTTATGATACCCGTCTTAGACGGCAGCAACAAACTGCCGCTGCAACTCCATTCAGCGCGCTGAATGTAGTGTTTTTTTTATTAGAAACTCAGATCTTTTAATTGATTTACTGGCTATAAATTCTTAATACAAATTAATAAAATAAAAATACAATAACTGAATTTTATTTATTTATTTCAAAGTAATGAACATAGGAAAAATTTTTATCGGTGTTCCGAAAAGAGAACATTCTAGCTAGAATGTAATTTTAAGATTGGTGCAGAGGGCAAGGAATTTTGGAAGTTTAAACGCAAACAGAAAAGTGGTTGGACACTTCGCGAAATGCAAAAAATGTTGATAATAAAGAAGCTGTCATTTAGACTTTTGAAGAATAATCTGGAACAAGCATTAGTATCGTGGCAAGAAATCTTGATATGTCTGTCCTGTGTTTAATGAACTTTAAAAGATGAAGAAACACATTATTTTTAGCAAACTCGCGTTCAATGTATGAAGCATGCTAAAGAATATGTTCAAAATGACCTCCACCAACTTGAACACATAAAGCAGCTCTTTTTAACAGACTTCTCCTGGCATTAATAATCATATTTGGAGTTACTGACTCAAGCGCTTCATGTATTCGGTCTCCTAGTTCTTCTACAGTGTCTGGCATATTTCTATACACTAAATTTTTTACACGGCCCCATAAAAAGAAGTCCATTGGAGTGAGATCAGGGGATCTAAGAGGCCACCTTCTGGGACCCCCACGGCCTATCCAACTGTTTGGAAAACTGATGTCGAGTTGGCTTCTTGCCGTTTCTGAGAAATGCACTGGACAGCCATCATGTTGAAACCAGATGTTATCCACATTTGCCAACCTTTGAAGTGGAATGTCATCAATAAGATTTTCCACTTCATCCCTTAAGAAGTTAGTGTAGGTTTCGCCATTCAATCTGCCAGGAAACTCATGGGGTCCAACCTAAAAACAAATATTTTAAGCATTTTATGGTGGTTTATTTCTCAAAATAACTTACTATAGCATCTCCCAATATTCCGGCCCAAATATTCAAGGAAAACCTTTGTTGGGGATTTCCTTGCCTGAAGGCATGGGGATTTTCCTGTCCCCAAACATGAGAATTCCTTGAATTAAAAAAAAAACATCTCTTTGAAGCCCAGACTCATCCGTAAAAAGAATGCTTTTTACAAAGTTTTCATTTTCTTGATGTTTCTGCAACAGCTATGTGCAAAATTCGACTCGTAAAGGATAGTCCTCCGGTGTCAAGCATTGTACTCGAGTGTAATGAAAGGGATGCATTTTTTCATCTTTTAGAATTCGTTGAACAGAGGTCTTAGACATATCAAGATTTCTAGCCACGATACTAAGGCTTGTTTGTGTATGAGTTGAACGCAAGTAGATAAAGCTTGCTGTGACACTTTACTAAATCTTGTAAAATGACAATTCACTTGTCAGTGGTTTAAATAATTTTGAAAATGTTAGTTTTTTATTTATGAACAAGAAAAATACTTAATAATTATAATAAATAAATAGATATTTAGAAAAATAAAATAACAGCATGTATTAGGAAGTTACAGTTTGTAAACCATGGTTTGGCGAAAAATTATTATTCAGTGAGAAGTTTTAAAATTATAACTTGGAAGTGATAAAAGATTATAAATAAGCAAGAAAAGCCTGGTGCATGTTTATTTTTTTTTATTTAAAAATGGTGCAGTTTTACCTCGAGTTTTACTTAAATTTGAGTTTTACTTGTCTCGGAAGCCAAGAGTGCCAAGAGTGCTAATACAATGAACTAAATTATACTTATAATTGCTTAACTTAAATAAAAATTCAAATACGTAACTATTTAGTTTTTTTTAATTTGTTTTTAGTTATAAATTTATTGTGTAGACCTTATTTTTATAAAAGTTCTTAAAACGTTCAAAAACTACATGTATTCAAATTATGCTGGTTGGTGATAAAATTCAGAAGCACTTTTAACTGATTCCTATTTTTTAATCCATTTTTCACTAATTTATCAAAAAAATAAGTTTATTTTTTAATTTCGAACACAGTTATTGTGAAAGAAAAAGTCAGTTGACATCATAGGTAAAATAAATTGACATTTATGAAAGACTCACGATTAGAAAAATTTTATCACAGCAAACTAAATAAAATCATTTTATTTAAATATTTACACTGTAAGAAAATTTTAAAATTATTAATTTTTCAATTTAGATCTTTTGTTTAAAAAATTGAGTTACTAGTTACAAAAAGTATTGAACGTTAAAGAAAAAGCAAATATTTTTAGATTTTCAAGTTTTTAACTAAACTTTATCATTGAAATTCAGTTTCATATGGCCGCAACTCCAAAATAAAAGCTAGTTAAAATGTTTTGTTTGGTCAGACTAATAGCTTATTGGGTCTATAATCAATAGTTTTAATTTTAAATTGATAGCTCTATACGTCTTAGATGGCCCGCCCTTTATATATCCGGTGACAATATAATTTTACATAAAATCTCTGTTTCACTCCCGGGTTGCTTCACACATTAATAAATTATAACTAAAAACTTAAAATGTTGGCAAAAATAAAGAAATCACAAATTCCAGACCCTTTCTTTTAAAAAATTCGTTTTTGTAAATTGGTATATCTTGTTTTCTACTTTTTAGTTATTGTACAATCCTCGCGATTGACCCTCGTAAGTTAATTTTTAAAGTTAATTTTAGTGGTCTAGATAGTAGCGCCACCACCCGGGTTTGGGTGGTTTTAGACACAATTAGTGTAACGCTATGCAAATACGCACCGAAAGATAAACAAATCTCGCGTGAAAACTCAAGATCCAGCCATTGGTCGGATTCACCAAATTCCCTAGGCCTAGGAGGTAATTACATAGCCGCAACTTTGGTGAGTCCTTTCTTTATTATTATATCAACCCGCAGTCCACTGAAATACCAAAATTACTGAGCCAAAGGCAAACATGGACCTTCAGAGCCGTTAAAAAGTTTTCTCGCGATATAGATGCTCAGCCGTTTTCAAACGTGTTTTCTCGTCAAGGAAAAAGTCGCTTGTTTTTTGTCGGGAAGTGTAATTTGCATAGTTTTTAGTAGATTATTATATTTCGTAAAAGTAGTAGAATTTACGATAATTAATCAGGTGTTTATAGCAGTTTTTTGCGACACCGAACCGTCGAGTTACGGTTTTTTGTATCTTGCCTTTTTTGCGAGTTTACTTCGGCACAAAAATAGCGGAATGGAATGGAATGGGTTTAAAGATTTATTTAACAGTAGAGTTCACTACAATAAAGATTTATCTAGCAAGAAAAACACCACCATTTATTGGGATGTCTAGGAGGGGAGCCCCTAAATTTAGTAAGGGGCCTACCCCCTTCGGGATTAAATTATGAAATTATATATAAACAGCTTTGTGATAGGTATGACAACCATCGCATACTTGCTACAACTCATTGGCATGCAATTCTTAATTTACCAGTCAGTATTTCGGATAATTCTACAGCATTGTATAACATCATAAACACGATGAAAAAGCTGCCAAAGCACTTGTGCACAAAGTATGAATCCACTGTCGAGGATAGTAGTGCAGTACCTAAATTGGATGATTTAAAGAAATTTTTAATAAATCATTGCAGGTTTAGAGTCTGTGGAAGTAGCTGCAAGTAAAAAGCCTTTAGAAAAACCCAATATTGTTTCAAATTCTGGTTCAAATTCGAAATATAATCCAAATTTGAACAAGCATTCCTTTTATGTTAATGTCTTCTTTGCAAATCCAATCATAATATTACCCAGTGTCAGGAATTTCTTATGCACAGCCCGGCTAAGCGTTATGATGTGGTCAAAGAATTGCATTTATGTTTGAATTGTCTAAAGTCGACACACACTGTTAGAAACTGTTCAGCTAGAAATAGCTGCAAAAATTGTAGATTAAAGCACCATTCGAAGCTTCATTTTGAAAATACTACGGCCTCTTCTAGTAGTAGTGGTATGGAACACATTGCATGTTCTAACAATAGAGGTAGTAGCGCAGAAGAAAAGTTAAGTCTTTCAGCAACCGGTACTTCTTCAGCTTTATTATCAACCGTGCTGGTGAAGGTGAAAGATTCTCGTGGTAGTTTTCAGCCAGTACGCTGGTTGTTGGATTCTGGTAGTATGACGTCATTTATAACTCAAAAATGTGTTAATAAATTAGGTCTTCACACAAAAAAGGAGTTTATTTCGGTAACTGGCATTAAGGCCGATTCTCCAATAGTTTCAAATGGTTTAGCGCAATGCGCTATTAAACCTTATAGTAAGGATAGCCCTACCATTGCAGTAGAGGCTCATATACTACCTCAGTTGGTTTCAAGCGTTCCTAATGATCCCTTGGAGTCCTCGAAATGGGTGCATTTATCAAATTTACAGCTAGCAGATCCGTTTTACCAACGGTCAAGCAGTTTAGAGATGATACTTGGCGTAGACATTTTTTCACAGGTGTTGAAACCGGGTAAGGTTTCCGGGGGTAAGGGGGAACCCATAGCTCTTGATACGGAATTTGGTTGGGTTGTAATGGGAAAGATGTCAGGTTCTTTATCCCCTAAGATCTCATTGTTGACCATTATGGAACCATTTGATCTTAAACAATTTTGGGAAACAGAACAGGTTCCTGAGAAGAACCATGTTCCTCCCGAAGACATTTTGTGCGAGCAGAAATTTGTAGAGTCTGTATCACGTAACGCCGAGGGGCGTTATATAGTGGAATTACCTTTTCAGGAAACTAAGCCAATAAGCTTAGGAGAATCAAGATCTATGGCACTAAAAAGGCTGTATTCTTTGGAACGAAAGTTTGCAAAGGATCAGGAACTGAAGGCTGCCTATAGTAAAGTTATTCAGGAATATTTAGACAATGGGTACTTGGAAAAACCAGATGGTGCTAAAAATATTCCAAGTTATTACCTACCTCATCATGCGGTCTGGAGACCGGAGAGTACTTTCACACCTCTTCGTGTTGTATTTGACGCAAGCGCCAAATCCTTCAATGGAAATTCCTTGAATGATCTACTTCTAGCAGGCCCTAAGTTGCAAGTCGATATAGTTTCATTGTTGTTGTTGTTTCGATTATATAAAATAGTAGTGTCCGGAGACATTAGAAAAATGTTTCTCCAAATATTAATGGTAGAGAAACATCGAACGTATCAAAGAATATTATGGAGGTTTTATCCAGATGATCCAGTGGAATAATTTTGGTTGACTAGAGTCACATTTGGTTTATCCTGTTCTCCCTTTTTAGCCATGCGAACCATATTGCAGTTAGTTAAGGACAAAGGTGAAGCCTTCCCTTTGGCAGCCCAAGTGTTACGTCACTCTTCTTACGTAGACGATGCTTTGGGAGGGGAGGATTCCCTGGAGAATGCTCAAGCACTGCAATTACAGTTAGTTGAGCTTCTAGCCAAGGGTAAATTCGAAATGCGAAAATGGGCAAGCAATTGTCCACGTATTCTTAGTGACTTGCCGGCCGATCAGTGTCAAACCATAACGTTTGACTCAGAGGAAGATAGTGTATTAAAAATCCTAGGCTTGCATTGGAAACCCGCGGCAGATTGTTCTGCATTCTCTATAAGCTCAAAGGATTCGATTCCGACAAAGCATTCAATCCTGTCTGACATTGCTAAAATTTGGGATCCCCTAGGTTTTTTGATTCCTATCACCTTTTTTGCTAAGCATTTGATACAGCTTTTGTGGGCATTAGGAACACAGTGGGACGAAACCCCTCCGGACGAAATCTGCTCAAAGTGGCTTCAGTTCAAGTCAGAACTTCATCTCCTTAGTAGTATAAAAATTAGTAGGTTTTTAGATATTAAACATAGCAATGTCCAACTTGAGCTTCATGGATTTTGTGATAGTTCAGAAAAGGGCTATGGTTGTTGTATATATCTACGTGCCATTCATTTCGATGGCAGTATAGTTGTTTATTTGCTTTGCGGCAGATCCAAAGTAGCTACACTCAAGAAAATGTCACTTCCTCGTTTGGAGTTATGTGGAATGGTCTTATTAAGCAAAACCTTTAAGTTTGTTTTAAAAACATTTAAAACAAAACTTTCCTTTAGAGATATAGTTGCATGGTCGGATTCCACTATTGCACTATCGTGGATAAAGTCTCCTCCACACAAGTGGAAGACGTTTGTGGCAAATCGTGTAAGTTTTATCCAAGATATTATAGCTCCAGAGCGTTGGAAACATGTTTCTTCAGCCCACAATTCAGCAGACGTCGCCAGTCGCGGCGTACTTCCCCAGGAATTGCTTTCAGAGTCACTTTGGTGGAAAGGCCCCCCTGGTTAAGCCTCCCTCAAATTGAATGGCCAATTTCTAGTTTTAATTCGCCTTCAGATTTAGTAGATATAGCTAAGCCTGCAAAGTTTGCACTTTTAGTAGTTAAGGACAATTTTTTAGAGAGTCTTTTTAAACGTTTTTCTTCAATGAGGACAATTCAAGGAATAGTTGCATTTTCATTACGTTTTATTTCTCGTTGTAGAAAACAACCCACTCAGTCTGGAGCTTTGACCGAAGTGGAGTTGTATAATGCTACCATTAAGTTAGCAAAGGTTGTACAGAAATCTGTATTTCACAATGAAATTGCTACATTAGAACGTAATAAATTATGTGAAAATCAGTTTAGAAAGCTATCTCCCTTTTTGGACGAAAAAGGTATACTTCGTGTTGGCGGTAGACTGACTCACTCTCAGTTGTCCTTCGATTCGAAGTTCCCTGTGCTTTTACCAAGAGATCACGTGTTCACGGATTTGATTATATTTTCTTTCCATAAGAAATATTTACATCCAGGACCACAAACTCTTCAGTACCTTATAGGACAACAGTTTTGGATAATTGGAGCAAAGAAAGCTATTAACCGTTGTCTTAATAAGTGTTTTAGGTGTTTTAGGGTAAATCCTAAGCCTCTCATCCCGCTAATGGGAAACTTACCTTCTCATAGAGTTACGCAATTTAGTGGTGTTGATTTAGGAGGCCCTTATAAGGTTTCTATGGGGCGTTATCGAGGAGCTAAAACCCTTAAATCTTACATTTGTGTCTTTATCTGTTTTGCTACGAAAGCGATTCATACTGAGCTTGTCTCTAACCTCAGTTCATAGGCTTTCATAGGTGCTTTGCGTAGATTAGTAGCTCGCAGAGGACGAGTAACAGATATACATAGCGATTGCAGTACCAACTTTGTTGGCGCAGATCGTCAATTTATAGAATTGTTAAACGGAGGTTGTAACCAACTTGCAATCAAGTGGCATTTCAATCCAGCCTCAGCGCCTCATATGGGAGGTTTGTGGGAGGCTGCAATTCGTTTCGTTAAATCAATTATTTCCAAAGTGATTGGTGAGCAGACACTCACCTTTGAGGAAATGACGACACTCCTGGCACAGTTGATTCGGTCCTTAACTCTCGCCCAGAGTTCAGATCCCAACGACCTAAATGCCCTAACCCCCAATCATTTTCTTACCTTGGAGCCAGTATCCGCTCCTCCAGATGAGGATTTGAAAGATGTCCCCCTTAGTCGGCTTTCCAGGTGGCAACTTATTCAAAGTTTCCACCAAAGCATTTGGCGTCGTTGGCACCAAGAATACTTACAGACGCTTCAACAGCGCCAAAAATGGCTAAAACCGTGTAATTCTTTAAAGGAAGGTGCTTTGGTGGTTATTAAACAAGATAATCTACCTCCTGGAAAATGGAACCTTGGTAGAATTTTGGAACTCCATCATGGTACCGACCAAGTACCTAGAGTTGCTACTGTGCGTACTGGTCAAGGTACGGTAAAACGTCCTTTGGTCAAACTCTGTCCATTGCCTTCACAGTAGGACAATAAAATTTTGTTTGTTGTGTAGTTGGGATTAATTGGGGTAAATAAGGATTATTTTAGTTTTTATAAATTTTGTAGTTTAAGAATAGTGCAGTTAAGGTAGAATACTTTAATTTTTATAGATTTGTAGTTACGAAAGAATATTTCTTTCATAGGAGGGAAGTATGTACAATCCTCGCGATTGACCCTCGTAAGTTAATTTTTAAAGTTAATTTTAGTGGTTTAGATAGTAGCGCCACCACCCGGGTTTGGGTGGTTTTAGACACAATTAGTGTAACGCTATGCAAATACGCACCGAAAGATAAACAAATCTCGCGTGAAAACTCAAGATCCAGCCATTGGTCGGATTCACCAAATTCCCCCATTTTTTTACACTGAAAAAAAATTTTTTTTTTTGCTGTCAAATTTTCAAAAGATGGATTTTTTTTTCGTAACCCCAATTAAAACATTTTGTATTTATCTGGCTTTGTTTTGATTTTTGAATTTTTAATAGGGAGATTCCAGAAATGGCGCTACATCAATTTTAAGTGCGTCAAGACGGAAATTTTAACACCGGTATTTTTTTTTCTTTTGTATGCAGTTCTATCAACTTTTACTACGGACCAACAGTAATCACCCATCATAGCAGGATTTCCTTTTTCCTGATATCGCTTTTCCATATTCGCAATTTGTGAAATCTTTCACCTTGCTCCTCACTGACGGAGCCGAGATTAGGTGGAAAGTAATCCAGATATGACTGTAGAAAATGTATTTTAAGGGACATTCTACATCCGAGCTACATAATTCTTTTCCCTTTTATTACCCAAAAACCCAAGTTTAAATGAATGCCAGGCCAAGTTCTCAGTCTTTGAAAGTTTTGACTCAAAATTCCTATCTTTAACAATTTTTCTGATTTGTGGTCCTACAAATACGCCAGCTTTAATTTTGGCTTCTGAAACTTCGGGAACTTTTCTTTTAGATACAAAAATGGTTCTCCTTCCTGTTTCAAGTCCAAACGAAATTTTTCATTAGCCCCATTTTAATATGTAGAGGGGGTAATAGATTTTTTTTGGGTCAACTAGTTCATAACATTATTACAACCTGGTGCAAACGTTTTTCTTTTTTCCCACTTTTTAATTTTGTAATGCTTTTTTACAGCTCGGCTATCCCATAAGCACAAAAAACAAGAATATTTAGTAAACCCACCTGGCATTCCTAACAAAATTGCTACCATATTCAAATCCCCACAAATCTGCCATTTGTATTCTTCATACTTAATTTCATCCAAAACTATTTTCATATTTTCATATGATTCTTTCATATTTGTAGAATACGCAATAGGAATTGAAGGCTTCTTAGCCTTGAACCCAAAAGTTCAGATTTTTCTTTACATAATCCCAAGTCTTGCACCAAACTATCCAGGTCATCTTGCTCTAACAAATGAATTTCATTATAGTCAAATGGCAAATCTTGAGATGTCGCAGTCATATACTTCCCCATTTTAATATCTTCAGATTCTTCATTTACATTTTCTTTTATTTCAATATCTTGTTCTTCCATTTCAATATCTTGCTTCAAAACATTTGTGTTACTAACATTTTCTTTTAATTTAGGCAACGTTACAGATTTTACATTAGGATAAACAACGTTACTTTTGCCTTTCCAATTTGGCCCACGTCCAATCTTGGTTAAACAATAATAGCGATCTTCGTGGTGGTTATAAGGTTTATGCCACAATGCAAAAGTTAAAAACTGAATAGAGTTATTATTCATTTTTATGTAACATGAATTACAACACTTGTTGGGTGTCCAGTCCTTTTTCAAATTTAGAATTCTTCGTCCAAATACCCGTAAGTATTCTGAAATTGGACGTAAATGTTTATAGCTTTCATAACTTCCATAAACATAGCAGAACTTTTCCGTAGAATGAATATACAAGTTAACATTACATATTTTAATTTAACTAATGGTGGGGTTAGAAAAATATCAAAATTACCGGGATTAAAATAAATGAATTATAATTCATTTATTAAAATAAATGAATTATAATTCATTTATTTTAATTCCGGTAATCCCGTTTACTATTATTATTAATAATTACCTGAAATAAGATTTGTAAGATTAGGCTAGTTAACATAAACGAACTCACTGGCCCGATTGCCTTTTTCAGTTAATTAATGATTTAAATTTGGCGCTGGCGTACTCCCTAGATATATTGGTTCGAAAGTCAATTAAAGCCGGTGGTTCCCTCTACTACTAGCTCACACAAGTCCTGGACTTAGGGGATGATTAATTAAGTAGAATAGTACGAGGTTAAAAACAAACAACAATTAAATGTAATTACCTGAATTACCTGAAATAAAGTATTAAATATTTTTATATACCTGTTAGAAATAATTTTTCTAACACAAATAAACACGGCAAAGAAGCGCCATATTTAGTTTTAAGGCGTATGTACTGTTCAGACACGCTCGAGAGTGCTCCTACCATGCATATTGGTGTTAAACTTTCCGACACGAAGCACTGAAAATTAATGTAGCGCCACTTCTAGAAGCTCCCCATTAAAAATTCAGAAAGCAAAATGAAGCCAGATAAATAGAGAATGTTTTAATATGGGTAACGTAAAAAAAAATCCATATTTTAAAAATTTGACAGCAAAAAAAAATTTTTTTTTTCAGTGACCTGAATTTGATTAAAAAATATTCATAAAAATAAATTCTAGAGTCATTTGGAAAAAGGGTTTTTTTTTTCTAAAACACCCTGTATATAAAAACTGTGCGGTCGTAGCCCAAATCTGAAAACAGATTTGAAATCAGAAGAAAAATAGCTTCAAGATAAGATATGTCATATGTCATATTTCTCTGTGGGATAGTGTTATCCGATGAAAGACTTTTCAATCAACCCTTAATGGCAATGTGCGCGTATGCAGACCAACAGGTGCACGATACGATCCAAGGTTTTAGATTTTAGGAATGTTTCTGGAAAAAAAGTTGTTAAGTCGAGCAGTATTTTAGTTCCGTCACGGTATGCCAAACATGTATTCGTTGAACATGGCCATCACCAAGGACTTTTAACAGTATCTTCTGAAAACCATCATCTGCTGCGATTTTGCTATTGACGGTTATAAACAGATTAGTCCAGCTTCTACCAACATTAATTTATTTTATGTACTTATCTATTGTAGAAAAATATACAAATTAAAATACATTACATTGTTTCATTATAACAAAACAAAATTTAGTATAAAAATCCTACATTTTAAACTTGCAAGTTTGTGCATGCACTCCAAAGACAACACGAATCTGAAATTCTTAGGAATCACCTTGGATCCTGGTTTAACATTCACTAGTCATTTAAGTGACCTGAGTAAAAGCTATCCCGAGCTATCTTTACAATCCGTAGACTAATGAAAATAGCCACCCACAATGCGGCCAAAACAGCCTACTACGCCTTCTTTGACAGCCATATTAGGTACGGACTGATAATTTGGGAAAAATATCCAGGATGTAAACAAATTTTTATCAAACAAAAAAGTGCAATTAGAGTCCTGTGTAAGGCAGATCAAAATGTTAACTGTAGAGATTTGTTCAAAAAAGAAAAAATACTTACCTTAACGTCTTTGTTTATATTTACTTGTATTCTATATGTTCATAAACATAAACTTTCAATTTCAAACAAATAATCACAACCATAAATATGAAACCCGATTTGGAGTTGATCCGCTCATTCCATTTCACAGGGTAAATGCCTCACAATTAAGTACAAATTATACAGCAATAAAGATTTTTAATAAGATACCTGATGAATTTAAACACATGCAAGAGGTAAGATTAAAAAAGCGTCTCAGAGAAAAGTTAACACAAAAAGCATATTATACATTAAATGAATTCTTTGATGAAGAAGTATTTTAAATTAACACAAAAAGCATATTATTTGAAAAATTTCAATTTAATTTATGAGTTTCACGAAAATTTATACAAATTTGAGTTCCTATGAAAAGAGAAATGTTTTAAACTATTTGTCCCGTTTTTTTCTAGTCCTACGTATGTTTGGTTATATTGAAAAAAACTCAGAGTCAATGATTTATTAAATTTTGAAAAAAATAACGTTTTCGTTATGAATTAAATATAAAAAGTATTGATTTTGAAAAAAAAAAATTTATGAAAATATTATTAAAATAAAAAAGTTTCAAATAAATTTTCGAAAGGGAAACTTCTATAAGAGTTACTCTTACGATAGAAACTTAAATTTGTATAAATTTTCGTGAAACTCATAAATTAAATTGAAATTTTTCGAATTATTATTCATCAAAAACTATTAAAATTAGTATGTATTGAAGTTTGACGATTTAAACGCTTAATGTAATCGATAAATCATAAGGAACTATTTTTGTAGAGCAGTTAATTTTCTACAAAATTATGAATTGCGCAAATCATGACAATTTTTTCTAAGCGAGTTATAAAATTCATAAGCAAAACTGAAATGTCTCTTAAAATAATCAAACTTTAACCTTTGATATCTTTTAAACGGTGAGGTTTACGGAAAAATTGTAAGAGACCTTTTTTGTAGAGCGTTCGATTTCCTACAAGAATATGTGAGAAATACTTTTTAACGAACAGTTGTCAAAGAGATATTAATTTTTATTTCTAATACTGAGGAAAAAATGGAAAATTGTAAAGCGGAGGACCTTCTTATCAAAATTAAGAGCTCGTATTTGGTGAGAATTTTCTAGAGGTGTCTAGCAACCGATTTTTCAGAGTACAAAGTAAAAAAAATAGTCTTTGACCCACCCTACTAGTCACAGTATCTACTAGTTATATATGTTTTGTATTTTTTAAACTTATTTATTTCTGTATTTGTTTATTTATTTATTTGTATTTATATTGTAACTATTTTATTGACCTTCTATGTATTTTTTTGTTAGAAAATAAATCTTATCTTATCTTATCAGTTAATTAATAAACATATAACACATTTTATAGGTACAAAGCACATTTTTACATTACTTTACATTATTATTATTATTATGAATTTCTTAAAACACTGTAAGTTTGATTTGGCCATTCTTTAAAACTTAAACTAACCTCAGAACTATCGTTACTATTTATATTTGTATATTGATAATAATAAAAATGAAATAAAGTTATTATTTTAGAATGCATGCCTAACCCTACTTTTAAAAAATGACGAATAACTCATAGGACACGATCTACGCAACTTTAAGTTTAAATATTGGGTATTCCGCAAGGCTCTTTGCTGTAGCTGGATTTAATGGCTGTGATGGTACCTATAGGTGCCTAGGTGCCTCTAATAGTATATTCGGCACTCTTAAGCATATTCCACACTCGTAGAGCCGTAACATTTTCCTGCGGCTCGTGTGTCAAAATTTCTACTTGTGTAGAATATGCGTCATTCTAAACGTGTTCCAGACCACAGTTTTTTTCACTTAATAATTGCATTCCTTTTTTATTTTATTATAACGCTTAAGTCCGCACAGTCTAGTTTAATCTATAAATGTCATTTTTGATTCAATATAGTTATTAAAAAAGTTATTATTAGGCATTGAAATCTCACATTAAGAATATAATATTCTCTCACAGTATGTCAAAATCTAGTAATTCTGTCATTGAAAATAATTTAAAAATTACGTATGCTATTTCTAAATATGTCGTAGAAAAACTGTTTTGGTGACATCCATAATGTATGTCACCAAGTATCGTATCTGCCCAGACCTCCTATATCACACAGGTTAAATTTTTATATACAGAACAAAACAATGTTGTAGGTACTTTACATATTACTTTCCCATTTCGAAAATTTTAAAAGATTTGGGAAAGCCTTTTTTTATTGCATCAAGTTCTTAAGGGTTATTTATAAATAGCATCATCGCTTTTAAGGGGTGATTCTCCTTAACTATTATTTTGCCGTTCTTTCACACGATTTTGGGGTATACTTTTGCAAGGGTGTTTGGAAATTTCTGAGTATTTTTTTTTGTGCCTTCCTACATGCAAATCAATCCTATGCCAAATTGTTTTCTTGATCGGGCTCCAAATTCGGCCCCTAGCTTCAAAAACATCATACCTTGTCAGAAAAGCCCAAAGTTTTAAAAACCTCAATATCAACATTCTCCTGCCATTTTTGGCCATTATCGTTAATAACCGGTCGAAGATGTTAACATGAAAATATTAACAACATTGCCAGCCCGCAACCGACCATAACGACAGTACCCGGACATTAGCGATATTGGTGAGGAAAATGGATATCCACGTCATTGTGCTGCCATTATCTTCAATGTCCAATTATAATGATCGATAATTATAATAGTTATAATTATGGATAATTATCGTCTTTGTCCGTAACATATAGAAGTTAACAACTTGTAAAGATAAATTGAGTCATAATTCTGGGTTTTAAATGTGTTTTTACAGGATTCCCTGTATTTTAAATTAAAAATTAAAAGGATAACCCTTTTTTTGGGCCTTAAATATACCATCGTGATCAGCAGCTTGCCCCCATACTATTATATTTTAGCTAAAAATACTATAAACTAGTGCATAATATACATTCATGAGGTTGTTTTGATGTAAAATATTTTTTAATGTTTTTAATGCAAAAACAGATTTATTCACTCTGGAGCAAAGTGTGCTTACGTGATTACCCCCTTTTAAATTATTATCAAAGGTGACACCAAGACATTTCTCAGAGTCAGATCAATGCAGAACAGCCCTCAAATACAAAATTATAATTTGGAAGTGGTTATCTTATATTAAAATTTATATAAACAATTTTTGAAAAATTTATGTTTTGTTTATAGTTTGTTTCTAGCACATCAGTTTTGATATTGTGATTAATTTTTTCAAATTTCAAATACGAGTATTAAAGTATCATCTGCACAAAGAATTACTTTGCCTCTTGATATAAATTTAACCATGTAATTGACAAACAAAAGAAAGGTAAGTGGCCCAATGACACTGCCTCGAAGGTTTTCTCTGTCTAGCTTAGGTATGTCTGAAAATATATTTTTGTATTTAACAGTTATTGTTCTATCTCTAAGAAAATACTCGATGAAAGAGTTGAGGCTGCCCCTGAAACCAAGACTAGAAAGATTGTTAAGAGAACCTCATCAAAGCCAGTGGACTTTTTGCTAGTTAAGCTTACAATTATATTTTTAACTTATTTTGTAATTGGGTAAAAATAAAATGTGTTTGCCATATTAATACCGATTGTGCATTTATTATTTACTAAGCTGGGATAGTTTTTTAATATATTAGAGGCTACAGTCTCTAAGTAAAAGCAAATACATTTGCAATATCTTTAGAACAAGCAGATTTTGCCTTGAAAATTTAGATATGTTTTTTTTTATCCGAGATAATTTTACCAGTTTTTTTCTTGACTATCTTTCATATATTGCTTTTATTGGTGGAGCAGTTTATAATATTCATAAAATAACCTATTTTGGCATCCCTGCACTATAAAAAAAAATGTGTAAATTTACATACTAAATCAGAGGTAATATGTTTTTGTTTTTCAAAAAAGATATTTTAAAGAAAAAATATAAAGTTTTTTTTGAATAAAAATTTTTTTTATATTTTTTTCGTTTTTGGCAAAAAGAAAATAAAAAAAAATTGAAAAATATTTTCAAGTTTGTTTTTGTGTTTTTTTTTTGAAAATAAAACATTCTCATAAATTTTTCGTTTTTCAAAAAAAAAAAATCTTTTAAAAACAATATTTTTTTATTTGTTTTTTTAATTTGGAAAAATGCAATATGCTATTTACTGTGAATAATATTTTTGTTTTTGACAAGAAGAAAATAAAAAAAATGATAAATTTCTAAAAAAACAAAGTTTTAAAGAAAAAATATTATTTTTTTATTTTTTTTTATTAAATGAAAGAATGCAGTTTTTTGAAAAAAAAATTCAATTTTTTTTCTTTTTTCGCAAAAAAAATGTGTAAATTTACATGCTAAATCAGAGGTAATATTTTTTTCCAAAAAAGATATTTTAAAGAAAAAGTTTTTTTTTTTGAAAAAAAAAATTATTTTTTTTTTATTTTCTTTTTGCGACAAACGAAAAAAAAATAATTTTTTTTTTGTTTTTCTCAAAAAGAAAATAAAAAAAATTAAAAAATACTTAAAAGTTTTTTTTTTGAAAAAAAAATTTTCATAATTTTTTTGTTTTTCAAAAAAGGTCTTTTATATAAAATATATATTATATTTTTTTTTTTCTTGAAAATTAATTTAAAGTATTTGGAAAAATGCAATATACTGTGAATAATATATAATTAAATGCGTGGCATTACATATCTTCACGGCTTGTTTACAATAAGTTTTTCTTGTGTAAAGAAAATCAAAAATCATATACATGTAGATAATAATTATAATTAACAATATTAAGAATTATTCATTACTTAAAGGTTATTTGATTATTTACACGAGAAAATTTTATTGTAAATTATATTTTTTTTAATATTATTAATGAAAAAAAAGTATTATTCTCTCAAGATTTAATTTTCCTTTAAAATATTTTATATTTATTGATTTTAATTAAAACAAAGATCATTTTGTGATATTATATCAAGCCTAATATATCTGAAAATCATTTGAAATCAAAGGCATCCTCTGACTTAACTTATATAATATCTCTACTAATTATTATATTAATCACAGCGCCCGTACTAGAATAATATAATACGGTAGTTTCAAATTTTCAAAAATTTTCAAAAATCGTCCTAGACAAAAAATTATTGGATATACATTTTTTTCATTTAAAAATAACCAACTTTTTTTTCTAATGCTTGTCTCTCCGTCTGTCTGGTGTCACAATATTTGTGAATACCAAGGTGAATAAGAACGAATAATCCGATCAATTTGAAATTTTGAGTAAAAAAGTTCTACGAGGGGAAGATCCCTATTGTTTTTGAAAGATCCCCCAAAAACAAAAAATCGAAAAAAGCTGAAAGAACATTCCGATTATCGTAACTTTTTCAAGAAAAATTACTTTTATTATAAGGATCAATTCTACCAATTGTGAAATCTCCCCCAAAAACATAAAAGTCATGGGGGGTTAAACTTAAAAAAAAAATAAAAAACTATTTATTTTAAATTTTTTTTTTGCAAAAAGAAAATTTTTATTTTTTTTTAAATCTTTTTTAAGTTTTTATTTGGATATATATTTTTTTTTTTGAAAAAAAATTGTTTTTTCAAAATTTTTTGTTTTCGCAGAAAGAAAATAAAAAAATGAAAATTTTTTGAATTTTTTTTTGGATTTTTTTTTGAAAAAAAAAAAAATTATTTATTTATTTTTTTTTCAAGGAAAGATTTTTTTTTAAATATTATTTTTTTTTAAAGTAATTTTTTAAGTAATTGGGAAAATGCAATATACCATTTACTGTGAATAATATATAATGGAATGCGTATAGCATTACATATTTTCAGGGCTTGTTAAATTGTTATACAATTACATAGAAAGTCAAATTAGATCTGTAATAAAGATAATACCTACATAACAGAAATAGTGCAAGGATTGGGGTGCCATATTGATCCATAACGCAAACAGTAACAGTGACGGTGACGGTGACATTGACAGTGACAGTGAAAGTGACAGTAACATAGTAACCGTACAGTAACATAGTAACAGTAACCGTAACAGTAGAAATTATATGTAATTAAAGTTTTATATTTCGATTTTTTTCTAAAACATCTCACATATCTATGCGAAAACATGCGAAAACATCAGCAAGAAAAAAACCCAATATGAGGGGTCCAACAGAAAAAACTTTTCAAATATGCAGTAACTCATAACCGAGATAAATAAGTTTCTAATAAAGACTTCCTTTGACCGAAAATGTATTTTTCTCATGACTATGTTTAAAATTCTTTTAAAGAAGGCAAAAAAGGATTTGATATATTTCCTTTTAGGCAACTGAGCTTAAGAGAAAATAGGGTCTCTCTTATCGCATACTGAAAGCAGTGTAATTCAAAAAAAGGTTTACAAATGGCAATATTTGAAGTCATAAAAAAGTTATATCAAAAAAAGGTCTTCTAGCGATTACTGTTGTAGAATGTAGATACATTTTCGAGTATACCCTGAAATTTTTAAAGAGTTAAAAAATGAGATTTTTGTGGAATATGGCTTCAAAGTTAATTGGACTTATTATTACAGCAACAAAATAATTTCAAGTTAAGGGTAACGTATAAGAAAAGAATGCCCTCTTTTATGGTGAAAACCGTTTTGATCTCAATTACTATTTAAGTTATTCCACGAGAAAGTCATTTTTTCACAAAAATAAATTTTTGTGGGTGGAAAAAAAAATTATATCTCTTGATTTTTTTTTAGCAAAATCCTTTAAACAATATTCTATAGGACACTTAAGAAACAAGTATCCCAAATTTCAGCCAAATCCGTCACTATGATGCATTCAACTTGCCTTAATCTTGCGGATTGGATCTGTAACAAGGTAACGTTTCCTCCCTAGCGTGAAAATGTAGCAATGGTAATTCCAAAACGGACCAACTCGGCCATTTCACTCAATTCTTTATTTTTAAGTCATACTTTGCGTACACATAGATACTCTCTGTATGATTCAAGAATAAATTTTAAACCTTTATCTGTTGTAGTCTTGGAGATATCCGCTTTTGAAATTTTCAAAATATCGCCAAAAACACCCGTCAGTGATCTATTTAAGTGACAATATCTAGAAAACAATAAAAGTTACGAATTTGGTTCGAGTTAAATTTTTAAGCTAATAAATTGATTTTTAAAAAATTGCTAAAAAATATGAATTTGGGTCAAAAACATCTCAAGTCCAAAATGAAATATTTTTTAACCGCTTATTACACCAATCTAATATATAATATAAAGTATTTCCCTTTTTGCTAACCTGCCAGAGAATTGTAAATGTAATTCCATTATCTAATCTCGTACGTTTTAGACATCCTTTGAATTATAAAATAGCACATTGTTTTTTGGCGTAAGAGAGAAAGGGGGTGGCGTCTTCGCTATATCGAGATCAAAACTGTGATTAATTTTCGAGGGTTTGAAATTTAATATCGCAAACAGCTCGAAATAATTTTGCCATGGGTAGCCGGAACGCAGTTTTTTTCATATTTTTATCACTTATTTTAAAATAATTTTTTTTAGAAAAATGCGATAAAATAAAACGTTAAAAAAATGCATAGCGAAATGCAGTACTTATGTTTTAAAAGCTGTTTAGCGAATTGCAGTATGTAACGAAAGTCAAAAAATCTGGGCCATTTTAAAGTATTTCTAATATTTTATTAATATTTAGCAAGCCGTGAAGATGTAATGCTTTGCATTACATAGTAGTTACTATTTACTAAATAGTAAAATTTTACAAAAAATAAAACTAAAATAGTATAATCAAATCAAAAAAAAAAGCGAGCAAAGCAAGATAAAAAAGAAAGTTATACAAATATACAGGGTTATTCAGAAATTTAGGAGGTGATTCTACGTTAAAAAATATAAAAAAAGTTCCTATAAAGGTTCCAAATGAGTCCTAAGGGAGCTACGGCTCTTTAAAATTGTAATAATTGTAATAGTAATAATAGTAATTGTAATAATGTTTTTAATTAATAACTCTTGTACCGTTTATGCTAGAGCCACGAGCTTTTGCTAGTATTAATAAGGATATGTGAAGCTTAACACATTTTTGACCCAAACTATTTTATGTATATTTTTTTGGATTTTTTGTATAAATATAGATTCCTTAGTAAAAATACATAAATGTCATTTAATATAACATTGTAGGAACAACCAGTTAAAAAAAAAAAAATTAGTTAGGAGGAAGTAACATTTTGTGGCACTAAAAATGTTACTTTTTAGAAGGCTATATCTCCTTTAATATTAAATGGTGTTTTGGTGAAGAATACTTTTTTGCTTAGTTTTAAATGAAGAACCATGCAGCATTAAAATTTTATTGGTGCTTTTTTTGTTCCCGATTTAATATGTCCATCTTCGAAGGGCCGCAGCTCCCTTTCCGGACCAACCTTTATAGGAACTTTTTTCATATTTTTTAGAATCACACCTTAAATTTCTCGAAATTATTTCTGAATAACCCTGTATATACCGATTGATTTCAAAGCTTCGTACAAATTGCGATTAAGCGAAGAAGTTCCAATCTTATGTGAAGCTCAAGAAAGAGATAGAAGGGGTAGCTTCATTCCTTCCTGTGAGCGAATACAAGCAAAGTGGATGGGATTATAGAAACAGTGTTGCCAGATTTTAATGCATTTAAAATTTTTTTTAAGTCAACATTTATCTTTGGCATTTTTTTTATTTCTTAGAAATTTTACTTTTCCTGGCTGGATTCTAAAATTTTTTTGTGAATTAGTTCGTTTATTCACAAAACTTTTTTTAGATGCCTTAACGACATAAACTAACTCAACTAACTTAACAGTTAGGTATGTCAATGGCTTAAAGACAAATTTGCTTAAAATAGTATTTTATGTAGGTATTGTAAATTAATTTTTCAATACCTTCGTAAAATACTATTTTTCTTGTATCAACTTACTTTTTTTTGCCTAAAATTAGAAAAAGGTTAAAATAACTAAATAACTTATTAACACGGGTCGGATCGAAGTAGCCATTACCGGGGGCATGCAAAAATTAGAATTTTAAAAAACTCCTTTTTCAAGTAAATAGACACTTGTAAGATTAAATAATCACAATCTAAGATTAAATAATCACAATCTAAGTTTAAATAATCACAACAATACCGGTTTTTAAGTATTATATTTATCCAACAACTATCCCACCGGGGAATACCCATACTCCCTGCTTCTCCGGCCGGCGACAGGGTCGTACTTTTACTTCAAATTTTTAGCTAAAATTGGGTCATTACACACTTTAAACCAAGCGGAATGTCATGTCGACTCTGTTATTACTCAGTGAGTGGTCTCTTTATGCATGAGTCATGGGGCATATGACTCATGCATAAAGAGTTTATTTTGTTTTGTTTGAAAATGGTTTCTTTTTTTTCAAAAAAAAAACGAATTATTAAAAAAAACACAATATTTTAATATTTATTTTACCTCCCACAAACCAAAAATAATCCCATCTGAGAACTTTGTGTAAGGCTGTCGAGTCGTATTCATAAATTTTCCCGGAAATTATCTTTTTGGTATAAAACGTCAATATATTATATAATAATATATTATATAATAATAATTTATTAATAAAAGTGAAAAAGTAGAAATATAGGAAAAGAACTCATGCGCATAAGACTTAATTCTGGCCATTGGCCAATTGTTGAGTGTCTTCCTGGAAGAAGACTTTTTTGTATAAATCGATTCTGGGTCACTTATATAATTATGGATCATCTAGATGCATCTACACCAAAAAGTAAAACAAAAATATCCAGCCGTTTGTGCTTTATTGGAAAAAAAATGGCCACGTGACTGGCATTTAAATAAACCAATTCAAATGTTTTTTTTTTATTATTTCATTTCATGTGCAAAAAGAGAAAACAATTAAATTTGAAAAACTTTTTTTAAAGCAGGATATCGGGTCTTTAAAAAAGACCTTATTTGGAAATTTTTAACTCCCAAACCATTCCAGAACACCTTCAAAATAGCTCCCGAAAAGGTGAATTTTGGTGAAATTTGATGACTTTTTCAAAAAAGAAAAAAACAGGGCTTACATTATTAAGTAAATCATCTAGTCATTTATGACTTCACAAATACCTTATGTGACAGTAAATTGTTAAAATAAAATAATTTTATAGAAATATAAACTAATTTAAAGAATTTATTATGTATTATACTACATATGTACAGCATACAAAATAAAACAGTATTTAATAAGGAAGAAATTCATTGACCAAATAAAAAAGATCAAAATAGAAAATGCATAAAATAGTTGTATATAACACTGATCTATTCTTTTTCTGAGAGAACAATTATAATGGAATGGTTAGAAATAGTTCTGTTGCACTAAAAATTATTCGTAATATTATCAGTGTAGTATTTATATCCTACATTTTATAAAACATCTCTGTAGGTCCTAATCAACTTTAAATAAATAAATAAAATATTCTCCGTCCGTAAACTTTAAGGTTAGTGACGTGGCGGATAGCATCTAATTATTGCTTTTGTTGGTATTTATTTAGTTTTAATACTTCAAAATTCAAACGCCATATGAAATATATTAATAAAACAGTAGATCGGGTACTAATGGCTTTATTACTATATAAAATTTAAACTTTGCCAACGGTTTTGTAACTGATTAGTTACTTTCAAAGGGTATAAAGAGTGAAAAAAACGAATTACAAAAAGGCTAAAGTTATATAACCAAAAAAAATACTCTTTTAACAATTTTTGGTTTACAATAAAACTACGAGGAAACTTACCTAGGTTAAAATTAAACTACTAAATTACACATTAAACAATAAATAAATAATTTGAAAACAATAAAAATTGTAAAAACGGTCACATCGATTAGTTTTAATATGGGTTTAAAAGTTAAACTTGATTTAAATTCAAAGTTTTTTTATGAAGAAATCGGGAATGGAAAAAACCATTTAAAGACAGGATGGATGAACTAATACCTAAATTCTGTACAAACGACGAAGGTTACAATATACAACTTATTGCACCCTACTGTATCAACAGAATCCCAAGAAGAAGAAGTCCGAAAACCCAGAGGAAACATTACGGGAAATATTGGAAAGAATCTATAGTGGAATAAAATATTAAATATGTTGTTTTGTTTTGTTTTTTACAAATCACAATGTTTTTTTTTTCTTTTTTCTTTTTGTACTTTACTATAAATCAAAATTATTATTATATATAAGAAAACTTTAAATTAAATTGTATAAATTCTAGGCCGAATGGCCTCGATCGATGGCCATTTGTATGTATTTTCTTAGTTTCTTTAGAGAAAGCGTTTTCTCTCAGATTGGGCAAAGCAAATTAAAACCTAGTATTGCAAATTAGTATATAGTTGCTCTAATATATTATGCAATCTGGAAATGTGTGAATAGAAGAACAAGAAGACACTATCCCATAACATTTTATTTGCGGAAGGCAAATCTTCCTTAAATTAAGATTTTGTATCCCCTTTAAATTAGTTTCTAGCTTCAAGTTTGTATAGGTTATATTACTGTTGTTCATAAAGTTCCAGATATATTACATAAAAACTATTTTTATTAATGTACCCATCACATTCAAAACACTTTATTGGTGCCATTTTATCAAAAATTTACTTGACAATTAGTTTTCATTCAGGTGATGTCAAAAAGGCTTGACTTAAGTTATGTCAGAAAAGCTTGACTAGTTGACTTTGTCAAGATATTGCCAAGATGTACATTTTTAGTTAATTTTATTAAAATATGTTTTTTAACAATTACTACTAAATAAACAGTTTAAATTGATAATTCTTCATTTCTAATCACTTTAAACCTAAAACAAACACTTTTAATGTGGCTCAAAATACCCCCCCCCCCCAAAAACTATATCCTCCTTTAAAAAAATATGAAATCTCTACATCCTTAACGCGAGAAACGGGGTTTCAAGTGTATGAATTTTAATCAATTTGCGTAACGTATTTTATGGACGACCCCTAAGAATCTATTATGAGTCACCTATGGATCTTCTATAATTTTTTTTAAATCTATCGAGGAGTGTTTTGTTCGCAATAAAGGGTCACGTGACCTGTGTATCTTTTAATTAAATAAGCCAATTGAAATGAAATTTGTATAATAATGTTTAATATAATAAACAAAAGTCGGTTTTACTTAAAAAAGTCTACATATTTTCAGATAAAAAAATAAAAATAACTATATAATTTTTTAAATTTACAAAAATTAAGTTTTTTAAATTAAATTGTTTTCTGTTTTTGCACATAAAATGAAATAATAAAAACCATTTTAAACAGCTTCATTTAATCAAAAGTTTTAAAGCGTAAAGTCACTTGACCCTTTTTTGCCAATAAATTTAATTTAATTTTAATTTATTTATTTAGTTAGCAAATGCTAATAAAGTTTACAATTGGTTTACATTATATCACAGTAATTATCACAAATTGTTTTTAAAATACATAAAAAGAAGTTTCTTAAAATTATTAAAATTATCACATGATTTTAATTCCTGAGGTAGATTGTTAAATTTAATAAGACCATTAATAAACAAAGATTGGTTTATGTGACTACGGCCAGAAGTGTTAACAAAAAAGTCGTTTCTGCTTGTTGTATTGAAATTGTGTACATCACTAACAAAAAAAAGTCTCTCTGAGAGGTATGCTGGAAGCATGTTATTTTTCATTTTAAAAATAAATTCAAACGTTTTAAATGCAATTTTTTGTTTTACTGATAACATTTCTAAAAGACCTAACATATACAGTATTGGTGTAGATCTACTACATTTAATAATGATACGCATAGCTTTATTTTGCAATAGTTGTAACTTATTTATGTCAGTTTGATTTAAATTAAAAAGTATGCTAGCACAAAACTCAAAGTGCGGTGCTATGATTGCATTATACAGTATTTTTTTGTGTCCAAACTTAAATTTTTACCTATTCTACCAAGTAGAAAAACTTTTTTAGATATTTTATTACATAAATAGTTACAATACTGCGAAAAACTTAAAGTATTATCTAAAATCACGCCCAGATACTTAAACTCATTTACCCTTTCAATCACTACATTGTTAATTTTTAAATCTAAGTTTTCAAAATTAAGTTTTCCTAAATTATACTTGCTACCAATGACCATGTACTTGCATTTATTTATGTTAACACTTAGTTTGTTGTCACACAACCACTCAAAAATATATTTTAAGTCCTCATTCATTAGTTTAAACAATAAAGCTATATCATAACCACTAATGTATAATTTTGAATCATCAGCAAACAACTTAATTTTACAGTTTTTTAAACACTTTATAATGTCATTAATGTACAATAAAAACAGAATAGGCCCTAGCACTGTCCCCTGTGGGACCCCATGTAGGACGTTAATTAGTTCCGATAAAACATCCACCCACCTAACTTTCTAAAACCTATTAAAAAGGTATGAAATAAACCAATTTATCACAGTTTTATTAAGTCCCATTTTTTTCAGCTTTTTTATTAGTAAAGTTTTGTTTACCGTTTCAAAGGCTCTTTTAAAATCCAAAAAGACTACTAAAATAATCTTACCAATATCAATATCCTTTAACCATTCATCCACTACACATTGTATGACAGATTCACAAGAGTGACCTACACGAAAACCAGATTGGCACTTATCAATGACCTTGAACTTATCACAAAATTCCAACAATTGTTTTTTACAACCAGTTCCAATACTTTTTCATATTCAGCACTAATGTTAATTGGTCTAAATTCTTCACACTTTGACGTTTTCTCAACTTTAGGTACTGGTACAATAGTAGTACATTTCCAGGACTCATGAAATATACCATTAGTTAGAGAGCAATTTATGATATCCAGTAATTTTTCACCAAGTACAGCAAGACTGTCTTTTAAAATTTTTGTAGAGATTCCATCTAAGCCAGATTTGTTAGGTAGAGTAAGAATGATTTTTTCAAGGTCATCCATTGTAATTATTTTAAATTCTGAAAATTCCCCATAAAATTTGACATTACCAAGAATAAAATCGTCAGAATGATTAGGTATAATACCATTTACAATCGTGTTAATACTATTTGAGTAATATAAATTAAACTTATTTGCGATTTCTTTATTCCTATTTACTTTTTGGCCATCAAAAATAATTTCCTTGGGTGCAGGTGTACATTTACTTGGTAATAATGTTTTTAAACTTTTCCATAATTCTCTGCTGTTGTTTTTCTTATTATCAATAACATTTCTATAATATGCATCTTTTCTAACTCTACTTAATTTTCTTACTTGATTACGTAGATGTCTATACCAAGTCCAATGTTCTTCCATCATTGTAAAAGTCTCTTTGTTTCATTAAATCTTTTATTTCATTGTTCATCCATTTGTTATAGATGTATTTTTCTCAAATTTGTATTTCAAGTATGGGACACATATTATCAACTATATTTTATAGTGGTTTAATTAATTGGTTCTAGAGTATATTAACATCATTACTGTTTATCCAATCTAAATTTCTCAATTTTTCATGCAGTTAATAGTATTATAATTAGTCCATTTTCGTTTTTTTATTGTAATATAACTATCTTCAGTATAATCTTCGATATTAATACTTAATATACAATGGTCACTTATTTTTGGGTTTTTGTGAACTTTAAAATCAATTATCCTATTATTAGTAATAATAAAATCAATAATTGTTCTGCTTGTGCTTGTAATTCTTGCATATTGGTCTACATGTTGTTTTAATCCATAATTATAAATAATATTTTGACACCTTCTAGCATAAAATCCTAAAGCTACCATATCCAAGTTAAAATCACCAACTACTATAAATTCCTTTTCATAATCCATAAAGTTTTCAATAAATTCTTCAAAATAGTCTAAAAACTGAGCATCGTTAATCTGTGGTGGATGATAGAGTGTGGTTAAAATATAACTTCTACCAATTAAACTAATTTCTATACTTAACAGCCACAAATAACTGCCTAAACTTACAGTTTGTACCAGTTTATAATTTATGTTCTTTACAAATACTAAAACACCCCCAGTACGTATGTTATGGGTTGTACAAACTTCTAAATTATACCCTTTTATGTTGAGTTCATGCATTGTAACTTGTTTGTCAACGTGAGTTTCTGTTAGGGTAAGTATCGTTGGTTTCCAATCTTCTATGAGCAATAAAATTTCATCCTTATTGTGCAAAAATCCTTCACATTAAGGTTTACAATAAGTTTAGACTTTATATTTTTATTTGTTAGCTATAACTCTTTAACAGTTTTATTTATTATTCCCTCAACTATCCTTGTGTAGCAAGGGCAATTTTTTATGTTGTTCAGCACATTTGAAACAAGTAGTCTGGATCTTACATTCTTTTGAAAAATGATTATAGCTGGCACATTTAAAGCATCTAATTACATTGTGAAAAGTATCAACTTCACACCGTCTCCATCCTATATTAACTTTGTTTAAATCCATAATTTTGTTATATGTTTTGGCATCAAACTGGATAATTAAATTTGCTGAATTTTTCCTTTTGGGGTTTATATACTTTCTCTTTACTTCCATCGACATAGTAAGATCCTGACTAAATATGTTAAGATTGTTTTGTTCGATTAACATTGATTTAATTTCTTCATCATCCTTTTTAATAATATTTTCTTCCACTCCTTTAACTATTATATTTGCTAACTTAAATTTAGCATCTGATACTGTATACTTTCTAGCTAATTCTTTTTCAACATTGTTTTTAATTATGTCCTTTGAAACTGAATCGTCACAGCTTATTACTACACCGCCTTTCTTTATACTTTTTATATTTTCAATCCCAACTTTAAGTCTTCCAGGGTCAATGTTTGTTGTTAAATCTTGCATTGTTTGTTTACTATTTTGATCCGGAATAGGTTTTACGATCAAAACTTCAGCATATTTTCTTTGTTGTTGCACATTACTGTTAGGTATAGTTGTCTTACTAGTTTTAATTTCTTCAGTTAATTGGCATATTTGTTCACTATTTTTTTCTATTTGAGCATTTTGTTCTTCCATCATTGTCAAGAAAGTATTTAATTTAGCATTCACTTCCATGATATTTTTAAACAAAGTTTTATTACACAAACATTGATCACAGAGGAATTCAATTTTGTTTATAAGCTTTTGATTTTCCTCGCTTAATTTTACACAATGGATGTGGTACTTATTTTTACATATACCACACTTTATTTTATTGTCCGTTCTTTTAATATCATTTGAACAATGTTTACACTGAGACGTCATTTTTATGATTGTTTACAACTGCGCACTTGGCGCAGTGTCGCCAACCTAATTTTATGAAACCAGTGGCTCCAAAACTGTTCACGGTAATTATAACCTCACAAAATTTATTTCATTTTGGGTAGTCTATATCTACATAAATCACTAAAATAACTAATACCGCAGAATCACTGTCGTTGCTACATTGTCTTTTAATTATTTTATCAACTAGAATGAAACTATTTTATCAAAAAATTAATAAAATACTTAGAAAGAAAACATGTACTACTACTTCTTCTTCTTCTTCTTCAATTTTAATAATAAAGCTAAAACGGCTGGATATATTTTTTTACTTTTTCGTGTAGATGATCAATAAGTGACCCAGAATTGATTTATATAAAAAAGTCTTCTTCCAGACAGATATTCAACAATTCGCCAATGGCCAGGATTAAGTCTTATGCTCATGGGTTATTTTCCTACTTTTTCACTTTTATTGACATTTTATACCAAAAAGATCATTTCCGGGAAAATTTGTGACTACAATTACTTAAAGTTCTCGTATGGGATAATTTTTGATTTGTGGGGCGGGGTAAAATAAATACAAAAATATTGTGTTTTTTTTTTTAAATTATTCGTTTTCTGAAAAAAGAAACAAAAAAATCAAACTCTTTCTTTAAGAATCATGGACCATGACCACTCAGTGACTAATAACACGTCGACATGACATTCTGCTTGGTGAACATTAGTTTAAAGTGTGTAAGGACCCAATTTTACCTAAGAATTTTAAGTAAAAGTAGGACCCTGTCGCCGGCGGGAAAAGCAGAAAGCACAGGTTATCCCCGGTGGGAAAATTGTTGGATGGTACGTGATTGTGTACGGTGTATTTTTTTATCTTTGTGCTAACTGTTTTTGATGAAAATAATCCTTAAAAACCAGTATTGTTGTGATTATTTAATCTTAGATTGTGATTATTTAACCTTACAAGTGTCTATTTACTTGAAAAAAGTGTTATTTAAAATTCTAATTTTTTGCATGCCCCCGGTAATGGCTACTTTGATCCAACCCGTGCTTATAAAATAAACAATTTTATAATTTATTTTTTTTAGTTTTTATTATTTTACCACTGTACTATTTACTACATAATTAACTAAGCTTATCAATAAAACATAGGTATCAATTTAAAAATTGGTGATTTTAGACCCCTACCTCCCGTTGTCACTCTTTCTTAATTATATAAAACTTTCTTTTGTCGAAAAATTAAAAAAACATTTTACCCCCTTACCCCACCCCTATTTTTACCAAAAACAATTTCAGCCTAGAAATTCGAAGAGTCAACCCATGGTCCAAATTTGAAGTCTTTATCTCGAAGCGTTCTTGAGTTATCTTGGTCACAAATTTCCTAGACAGACAGACCGACAGACAAACCGACAGACAAACCCAGAGACAGATTTTTTTTACGGAAATTATCTTTTTTTTATACAAAACTCTCGACGTAAAAAAAGCAATAAACATTTTTCAACCTTTTTTTACTAACGCAAGACTTTCCTCGGGAAAAGTAAAAAAATTTTAATTTTATAAAAAGTTACATAAAAATGTAATAACAATAAGAGAAATTAATTAAATAAATTTATAGTTTGTTACTTTAAAAAAAGATTAATTTCAGTACGTAACCGTTCAAACCGTAAAAACTACGACTCGGATCGAAGTAGTGACAAAATAACATCTCTACTCTAAATTTCTCTACTCCCTAACATCCCTACTCCATAACATCCCTACTCCACAAAAACTCTACTCCGTAACATCTCTACTTCATAACATATCTACTCCGTAACAACTCTACTCCACACTATAGACACTCGATTAGCCACTTGTCTTAACTCAAAAGAATATTTGTCATGCTAAGTCACTGTCAAAAATGAATTCAGTTTATTAATTACTTACATATTAGTGCATGTTAAGAGTACGCGGTCATTGTTGCTTTTAGAATAATTCATTTATGATTGTTCTAGATTTACATTTAAAGATAAACGTTTTCTAGGAAAAAAATAAAATAATCTAGAAGAAGAAGATTCTTTGTTCTTTGAACTGCTCATTTATTATTAAGTGGCTAATAAAGTGCATATAGTGTGGAGTAGAGTTGTTACGGAGTAGAGATGTTATGGAGTAGAGATGTTACGGAGTAGAGTTGTTGTGGAGTAGGGATGTTATGGAGTAGGGATGTTAGGGAGTAGAGAAATTTAGAGTAGAGATGTTAGTCTGCCGAAATAGTCATTTATTATCTATCCACATGGCCTTAGCCAGTTTAAAGGTAAAAACGCAAGAAATGCAGTACGCTGATTGGTTCAATTTCAAGGTCGGTTAAAATTGAACCAATCAGCGTACTGCATTTATTGCGTTTTTACGTTGTATTTGTAAATAGGCCCTTAAGGAATTTTTATATTGGCAAGGTCGCGCTATGTCGGCCATGGGATCGTGTTATGCTAGAGAAGTCCCATAAGATCCAGTGAGAGTCAACGGATTTCTTTCTATATTTTATCAAGCGGAATGTCATAGTGAGTTTGAAGTTTGAAAAAAAATAAAATTGTTTCTTTTATTTATTTAAACGGGAAACCCCATTACGAATAAAGAATAATAAAAAAACACATTTTTTTTATCCAGCTTAATTTCGACCAAAAATAATCCCATCTGAGACCTTTGTGTAAGAAACCTATCTTTTAAATTTTAAATATTTAGCTCAAAGCGTTCCCGAGTTATCGTGGTCACAAATTTCTTGGATTTTTTTTGTATAAAAACGTCAAGAAACTTAAAATAATAGAGAAAATAAAATAACTCATGCGCATAATATTAAAATTTAGTATTGACAGCAAAAGTATTTTTGTTAAAATAATAGTAAAAACTAGTCTATTTTTTTTTATTAGGGCTTTGAAACAAATAAGAAGAAAGTTGAAGAAATGGAGACATGACATTTGGAGATAAAACTCATGAAGAAACATTCAAAATTTATGTTATGACCTAAGTACCTGTAAATTATTGGGCCATATTTTTTAAATGAATGGAGAGCCCCTAGCACAAACATGTAAGCTTATTTGGGGCTTTCTATAATGATATGTAATAAAACTAAATAAAAAAATAAAACAAGACGTAATCCTGCCCACTGGCGAATTATTAAGTGTCTGTCTATAAAGACACTTTTTTTTATAAATATCAGTTTTGGGGCACTTTGGATCATCTACATAAAAAAAATAAAAAAATATATCCAGCCGTTTGTGTTTTATTCGCTAAAAAGGGTCACGTGACTGGCATTTATGCTTTATAACTTTTGATTAAGTAAGCCAATTGAAATGAATTTTGTATAATAATGCTTTATATTAAAATATAAATAAACCAAGTCTATTAAAAAAAGTTTACGTATTTTTAGAAAAAAAATTATTTTTTTTTTATAATTTAAAAAGTTTAATTTTTTCAAATTTAATTGTTTTCTGTTTTTGCACATAAAATTAAATAATAAAAAACGTTTGAATTGGTTTATTTAATCAAAACTTTAAAAGCATAAATGTCAGTCACGTGACCCTTTTTTGCTTATAAAGCACAAACGGCTGGATATATATTTTTATTTTTTCGTGTAGATAGGATATGACCCAGAATCAATTTATATAAAAAAGTTTTCTTCCAGACAGACACTCAACAATTCGCCAATGTCCAAGATTAAGCCTTATGCGCATGGATTCTTTTACTATTTTTCTACTTTTTTACTTTTATTGACGTTTTACCAAAACGTTTTACCAAAAAGATCATTTCCGAGAAAATTTGTGACTACGATAACTCGACAATCTTACACAAAGTTCTCGGATGGGATTATTTTTGGTAGAAATGGACCGGGGTAAAATAAATACAAAAATATTGTGTTAATTTTTTAAATAAGTTAAGAATTGACAGTCTATAAAAATATATACTGCACGTTTGTCGGTTAATAACCGAAAAATATATATATATATATAACCGACAAACGTGCAGTATATATTTTTATAGACTGTCAATTCTTAACTTATTTAACTCTTCTTAACCGGCTTCATATAATGGTTTAGGTCCGTGGCATTTTGAATGCACGTTACTGTACACCCTAAATTGTGGCGATTTGCCTTTTGGGAACAATTGAACAGATAACAGTGTCCACATCAATAGATGGCACCATGCTTTTATATCTATCTAACGTTTTATTTGAATATTAGCAACATACAGGATACACAGTGCTGATGATTCCCAAAAAGGATGAAATGGTACTATTCACTGTTTCCTGTCCATTTGATTTTAACGACAGATAGATAACTTTTTTAATTTTTTTAATTAAATATTCGATTTTTGAAAAAAAAAAAAGATTTTTCAAAAAAAAAAATCTCTCTTCATGTGTGATGGACCATGACCAAGTGGCTCACTGAGTAATAACAGCGTCGATATGACATTCCGCTTGGTGAGCAATAGTTTAAAGTGTCCCCGGTAAATGACTACTTCGATTCTAATCCGCTAGCTTTCAATGATTGGTCCGGTCTTTCTTACACCCCCTCACGCACTGTAAGCTCTTCGCCAGTATGCATTTATAAATTTTAAAAAGTGACTGACACTTCCTAAATACTCTGTATATGTACAAGGTGGCCCAACGAAAACGAAATAGAGGAGTTTCAGGTAGTAAGCATTGATTAAAAAATAAACGCAAAAACACGTCAGTTTCGAGGGGGACATCTTTTGCAATAGATTTCACTTGAAAATCGTTTCACCCTTCGCGCAGTGGTCACAACCCCTGAAATTTGAATAGGCATGATAGTGCAAGTGATACATCATTTGAAAAGTCTTGCTCCACTGAGTATTACGAAAAAAAAAATCTAATTATTTTCATTCGTTTTCGAGATATTTAATTAAACTTACAACAGCGCCTATAGTTTCTTATCCGATTTTAACTCTTTACTGTTGATTATCTCAACTATCTCAACAAATCTGAGTTTAAGTTAAAAATACTGCATTCTGATTGGTTGACAGTCCATTTAATCCAATTTGGACTTTTTTTTAATTTTAAAGTTAAACCATATTTGGTGCTAGTGGTCTTTAATAAAACATTTTTGATAGCACAAAACACATTATCAATTTATTTAAGTCCAAACGAAACACTTCACTTATAAATAATTTATTAAAAAACATGTCGGGGGCATGGAGGTATTATTATAATTAAGAGGTTTGTGTATTAAATATAAATTATATTCTCTCCCTAAATATCACTTCGTGATACTAAGTTAGGTACCGGTGTCTTTTTTTCAAATTTTACTCATATTAATCCCAATTTTTGGAAAATGCAACTCCTGCTAAAGCAGTCGTTGCATTTTCGTCATTGGGATTAATATTTGTAAAATTTATGTAAAAAACCACCGATACCTGACCTAGTATCACTTATGATATTACCCCTGACAATTACACTCTGAATTTTAACAAAATTATGGCATAGACCTTTTTGTTTTTAAAAAAGTAATATAAATAGGTGTTGTTAACGGTACTTGTAATAAAAGGTAATATGACTAAAAGTTTTTAAGTGGGTTAAAAAAGTGAACATCTTAAAAATTTAGTACCTATAGGTACTAGTACTATAGTTTCTTTGGATACCTAAATGTACAATCATGGAAAAATAAATGTATATTTTTTAGTGATTACCTAGTAACATTTTTGAAAAAAATATGTTATATGAGAATAAGTATTTAATTCTTTGTGCAAAAGACGAGCGATTTCCAAAATCATGAAAAAGTAACCCTTTTTTTTATAATTAAATAATGAGCCAATATACAAAATATAAGGTAACTAAAAAAATTGTTAGTTAACAAATCAAAAAATAGAAATAAAATAAAATTATTTATCTAAAGCAAAGTCCAAACCCTTAATTAATAAATGTAGTACGTTTATAAAAGCCTAGAAAGCTAAAAAGTACAGATAGTACAAAAAGCACATTATAAAGCTAAATTGGTTTTAACTAAAAAGACACACAATAAGTTCAGCTATGAAAAATTAGAGCATTAAAGTTTTCTTATAGAATATAGCCAATCCACTACTAGCACGAATCGTAGATTCATCGCAGGACATTTTCGATAATTATTCAAATCTGGTGGGATTCCATGAGCTGTAAGGAGCTATATTTAGATACGTATAAAAAATAAGAGTTCAAATCATAATCCCAAAAGAATGTAAGATTAACGAAGTCTTCGATATTCCAACAAGATATTGATGTTTTCTTAATACTGGAGTATGTTTGGAGTCATTTTGAGGCGAATCCGTAGATACGGCTAGGGGTCTCTTTTTATTGTCTGCCTCGACAACCTTTGGTATCGTTAAAGAATTGTATTCTTAGGTTACTTTCTCCCGCTTGCTTGCGACTATTTAATTATTGTAAAGATCAGAGACTTCCTTTTGTTGCATTTGTTTGGACTTTTTCGTTCGTGCTGTATTTTTAGATTGAGAAAAGAATTTAAAACGACGAGCCTCGCTGAGTAAGTAGAATGCAAAATAACTTTTAAGGGTCGCTTTTTTGTAGGATCAAGCATACCAAATCTGAATACTTTCTTGACATGAGCATTGCAGTTTGTAGTTTTGTTGATTAGATCAGGATTTTCATTTAAATCTGTAGATTCATCAATTTCACAGATAATAATATAAATTTGTCTTTCTTGGAGACTGTGCATTTCTGCGTAAATAGAGAAAGGATCTTCAAGTTGAGCAACTCTAGATTAGATTAGATGATTATTGGTCACTTTGCTTTATAAAATAGATATGACAAGTCAGGGTTAAATAAATAAAAATCGATGTATGTATAAGTATATAAATGCGTTATTTGAGAATAAGGGATTACATTTCCTAATTTGAGTGTTAAAAAAAATAAAAAAACGATAATGACCGAAAAAAAAATAATAAGTAAAAGGATGATTAAAAAAAAAAAAACGGTTGCCCGTAAAAAAAATAATAGAGAAAATGTAATGACCATTATGTGTCTAACAAGGCAAATTAAAATAAAAGCATAATATAAAACAAAACAAACAAAAGATTAAAAAGTTAAAACATATAAATAAAATTACAAATAACATTAATTAAGAAATTCGCTAACAGTATAAAAACAATTTTCCACCAAAAACTTTTTAACTGTTTTTTTTTAAAATGTTATTAGAGAACGTTCAAGTATTACGTACCAAAATTCATACACTTCATACCCCGTTTCTCGTGTTATTATAGATTATAGAGATTTCATATTCATATTTGGCTACCCCCCCCCCCCTAATAGGGGGTGTGTTAGGGGGGGTAGCCAAAATATTAGATCTCTACATCCTTAAATGTCGCGAGAACCGGGGTATGAAGTGTATGAATTTTGGTACAATTTGCGTTACGTAATACTTGAACGTTTCATTACTATGAACTTCACGAATATTTAACGGTAGCTTATTAAAAAAGGTTATGGCCATATAATTAGGTGAGTGTTCAAAGTAACTAGTTTTGTGCTTTGGTACTCTTAAATTGTCTTTATTTCTTAAATTAAAGCAATGAAAATTTGAGTATGTATAAAATCACTATAATTTAGTTTAACAAACATAACACATTTAAAAATATAAAGACTAGCTACGGTTAAAATTTGGTTTAACTTAAAAGCATCTTTACAACTTTCTCTGTAGTCTAAATTAAATATTAATCTAATCAGTCTTTTTTGACTTACAAAAACTCTATTAATATCTGTGCCACAACCCCAGCAAATTATATTATAGTTTAGATATGAAACCGCCAAAAAGTAATAAATGTCAAGCAAACCCTTTTCAGTAAGATCCATTTTCATTTTTAAAACTGCAAAATACGCACTATTTAACTTTTTACAGACGTGATCTATATGTGTATCCCAACTTAAATTTTGATCAAAATATGTACCAAGAAATTTAGTTTCTTTGCTAATATTAAGATTAGGAATGTAAAAATCAACAGGAAGGCATTTTCTATTAAAAAAGTTTAAGACCATAGTTTTGGATTTATTTAAGATAAGCTTATTTCTTTGACACCAAGTATCAAAATCGTCTAATACTATCATAATTAATCTTAGCAACTCAACCCAAGTTGAAGCAGAGAGAGTTATGGTCGTATCATCTGCAAACATTGTAATTAAACCATTTTTAATAAACTGAGGCAGGTAATTAATAAAAATTAAAAAGAGTAAAGGTTCCAATATAGAACTTTGGGGAACACTTAATTTCGAAAAAAAATTATTTGACTTTGTTTTTTTATTAAGTTTAACAATTAATATCCGGCTTACTAAATAGGAATAAATCCAGTTAACTAAATTTTTAGTAATGCCACAAGCCAACAATTTACTTTTTATGAATTCAGGACGAATAGTATCAAAAGCCTTTGTCATATCAAATTGTAAAGATATGACGAATTTATTATCGTCGATCTCTGAGTACACAAAGTTTAATAGTTGGCAGGAAGCAGTTTCTATAGATCTATTTTTTCTAAAACCATGCTGGCATGAAGACAAAACATTATTGGAATCTAAAAAATTTATAATCTGCTCAAAGACAATGTTTTCGCAAATTTTTGAAAAAAATCCAATACAGATATCTGTAATTATCAATATTAGTGGTGCAACTTTTTTTATGTAGAGCAAAAATTCATACATATTATTCGGTGCGTTTGTTAACATATAGTCAATTCAAGTACTACTGGTATGACCATTTCTGTAAGTAAATACTCGTGTATTATCCGTAGAGATTAAATTAAGTTGAAAAGAAGTAAAAATATCAGTTAATTGTTTTTTATTTAAAGAATTTGTATTCAAGTCGATGTTTAAATCTCCACATAATATGACGTAATAAAGGTTTTTGTAAAGAAAGACTTAGGACAACTACTAAAACATCAAAAAATATTTCAAAATCACCATCACACGGTCTGTAAATAGAAACAATGCATACTTTACAGTTTTTTAATTTTAATATAATAGCGAAAATCTCAATATCATTTTCTACGGATAAATTTCTAAGGTGAAGCAATTCAACAGCCTCTAAATTATTTTTGATTGGGATAGCTGATCCTCCATGAATACTTTTTACACCGTTATGTAGCACCCAATGTTCTGTTAAGCAAATAATGTTTAAATTGTGCTGAATTAAACATAATTCCACAAAGTTATACTTACTAAAAACACCCTGTACATTTACATGGCAGATATTTACAAAATCATTTATAAAAAAGACCGTTTTACAGAAATTTGGTTAAAGTTTACATTAGCTATTGAGTTCACCGGAACACCGTCAAAAAGTTTTCGATGGGAATGTTTTCTTGAACTTAAATCAGGTACATAAAAATTTGAAACCATATCACAATTGACAATATCCCCAATCACATATTTTTACAAGGTCAGCTGGTTTCCTATGTTCCTCCACTATTTTAAAAATATCCTTGGCAATGATGAATTTATTTACTTTGTAATTGTTTCTGTTGATTTCATAGAAAAATATATTTTGTGGCAGCACACGATCCAGATTTAAGCTTTTAAGCGTTTTTTTTTCTAGTTTCTTAATAGTGTTGAAGCAAGTATATAATTTTTGCTTTGGTCGGTTACTTGTTTAGAGGACGGGCCTGTAATAAACTTTTTATATTTTTGAATTGTTTAATAAAAAATAAATAATAATTATTATTATTATATCTTTTCCTTTGCTGTAAAATAAAAAAACACATAAACATAAAAAACCGCGGTTAATTCAATAAAGAAATGTCTCTCAAAACATAAACTGGTCAATCCATATTAGTCAATATATATTTTTACATTTTCTTTTAATAGTATCCTAAAAACATCAATATATCAACAGGGTTTCGGAAGTAGAAATACATATATACTAATACATAAAAATAGAGCAACCCTTATTTGAACCCTCATAACTATAAAAAGATATGTTATGGACATTAGGGGACTTTGGGCATTAGTTAAAAATTTATTTACGAGATGGAAGAAATAATGGAAGTGATCAAGGTTTAGTACATCATGTGAATATTTTTCTAATGAATTTATTACACAGTTCCAAACGATAATAAAATGTGAAATAAAATTATATAAAAAGGAAGTTTTTAACGTTAATTATTAGTTATTAGTTATTAATTACATATTATGTATAACCTAAAAGTAGAAAACAAGATATTTATACCAATTTACAAAAACGAAATGGTTTTGGAATTTTAAATTTTTTGAATTTTCAAAAAGGGTATTTCTGTATGAATGATTAAATGTCACGGATTTTCATGAAAATTTTCATTTATTATCTCTATCCTATTTCCAGAAGCTTGAAGCTGAAAAAAAATTGTTGGTTGAGATGTGATTCTTTTTATTTATTTAATTTGATGAAAATTGGTAAAACCACGTAAAATTACATAAAAATGTTGAATTATTTATCCATTTTTTTAGTATACGGTTTTTGCTGTTCCTCTTCCTAAAATGTAAATTTTTACGATTTTTTGTAGTTATTTTGAACTCAGTAGGTATTTTGAAAAGTGTCCCCTCTTATTTTTATTTTTCATTTGTCCAAAAGTATTTGTGTCCTTTCTTTGGTGAGGAAAAAAATATTCCGGCCAAATTAGGTTTACTTTATTTTTTAACCATTTTATTTTTTGTCGATATTGATCACGGTGTGCTGGGAATAACTGTCTTACAATAAATATGCTCATCCTATTTTTTAACATTTTTTTAATAGTAGTATAGTACTGGGTAATTCTAGCGTTGCTTACGTTACATCTTACTCATATTTTAACATTTCAATGTATAATTTTTTAATTATATTAAAACATAATATTTAAATACAATATTAATTTTTAGTAAATAATAAAGTAACAAAACATATATTTATAATTAGTATAATAAGTTTAATTTGTGAGAAATTTATAATTTTATGTAGTGTTGCTTACGTTACATTTTGTGACATAGATTTTGATTTAGGTACAAACATCTTTAAATTTCTGTTCTATTCCAGAATATATATATTTTTAAACTAAATGTGTATTTGATAATGTTTTAGAGGTCAGGCTATAATGTTTTAAATCTAAATAAATTACTGAATTATATATTAAAAGATTAAATATTCGTTGCTTACGTTACAAGGGAATTCGTTGCTTACGTTACATTAAAATTATGTTGAAAATGTTCTGCAAATCCGAGAGTGTACTTCGACTAAACAACAGACTGGTAAGGCCGCTGGACTGGTAACTTATTATTTGAAATTATTTTATTAATCATGAATGTATGGTATTGTATTAGTTTATTAGAAAAGCTCGTTGATAATTTGATAGAATGGGCCCTCATTATAAATGAAGTGAAAGGGCCCGCATAACATTCCAGAACGAAAAAAATAGCTAAGGGCTTCGAGCGATAAAGCTTACACAAGTTTTTTTTTATTTTACGGGTATATTTCGATACATGCGAGTTTTTTTTTGGTTATGGTCTGGTATATTCAGTATATTTGAGGTAACTCTTAGTTTGTTTTATTTGCGCATGCGCAGCACTGTTCAGGCAAACACAAGTATACGCAGAAATGTTTTATAATACAAACAAATGCACAAAAATATTCTGGCAAAGACATAAAAATATCCCGATTAGCAGTAGGGTTTGGCTAAACATATTTATGCGCAGAAGTGTTACATGAGTAATTCCACGTCAACTAGCCCCTCGATCCGGAACTCATCTCTCCGATTTTGCTGAAATTTTGCATGTCCCCATAACTTAGTGTTTATATATCCCCATTAATGGCGTTTTACGAAAAAATCGTTGGTTGCTGAGATATTAGGGTGGGCCATTTTTTGCATTTTTCAAAATCGGAAAACAACCATGTAATAAATTCGTAATAACTTAATTTCTATTGAAGATATAGACTTTAATCGTATTGATTTTTAAAGAGAATCAAATTATGGTCTAGAAAATCCATCTTTTTAACCATTCTGACATTTCCAAGATAGCGGACCGCCATGCCAATTCGGAGAAGTTTATATTTTGTATCCCCAAAATAGCCTCTTCGATTTTTTTTATTTTTTTACTATTTACTTGTATTTAGTGGTAGTATGTCCTTATAAAATATTTCGACTCAAATAACATATTTGTGGGAGACATGACCCATAATGTGTGACCATACCCTATTTTTTTTCATTTTTAACTACAAAAAATGAGCTCTGTGTGGAATTTAATGAAGAAACTAAATCCATTTCACAATATTATTAATTTGATTACTTATTTAATGAAAAGGGTCTTCAATAACAATATACAGGGTGTACCAAAAATCTAGGAGCATCCTATACAGGGTGTCACAGAATGTTTCCAAAATATCTTAAGGGTAATTAGATCTCTTCAAAATAATACCACAAGTTCATATAAATTTTTTGGCTACGGCCCCTACTCTGACATATTTGCCCCCCAAGATGAAATAACAAAATTATTTTTTTTTTGATAACTTTCTTACTTTTTAATATTTATTGACAATTTTTTTTGAGTTGTTTAAGAAAATTATTTCGCATTGAATGATTTTAACAGAAGTTTTAAAAGTTATTAGAAAAGTCAGGGGCGGACTTCCCTTATGGTTCATAACTTCTAAATTTATTTAGGGGTACAAATTTTAGAATTTTAATTACTTTTGTACATTCTGTGAGCACTTATAATCAAAAAATCATTCTAGAAAAAAATCGATAAAATGAAGTGTTTCCGAGAAAAAGGCACTTTTTTAATTCAAAGGCAGGAGGACCGTAAAAAAATATTTTTATATTTTTTCAAAAATGCTATATATTATTTTAAAAATGCTTTTATCTCATTAAAATGAAATAAAAAGTCCATATGACATTTTTGACTAGCCCCCCCTTTAAGATATTCACCCCTTAGATAAAAAATAAAAATCCAACTTTTTTAAATATTTTTTAACGATTTTTTTAAGGTGCCTTTTTCTCGGAAACGCTTTATGTTATAGAATTTTGTGTAGAGTACTTTTTTGATCAAAATTACTCACAAATGTAAAAAAAGTAATCAAATGTCTAAAACGGAAGTCCGCCCCTGAATTTTCTGATAATTACGGAACTTCTGTAAAAATCATTCGAGGCGCATTAATTTTCGTAAAGAACTCAAAAAAAAAATTGTCAATTAATATTAGAAAGTAAAAAAGTTATCAAAAAAAAATAATTTTTCTATTTCATCTATGGGGGCAAATATCTCAGAGTAGGGGGGCCGTAGCCAAAAATTTTATATGAACTTGTGGCATTATTTTGACAAGATCTAATTACCCTTAAGAGATTTTGGAAACATTCTGGGACACCCTGTATAGGGTGCTCCTATATTTTTTGCACACCCTGTATATTGTTATTGATGACCTTTTTTATTAAATAAGTAATCAAATTAATAATATTATGCAATGGATTTAGTTTCTTCATTAAATTCCTCACAGAGCTCATTTTTTGTAGTTAAAAATGAAAAAAAATTAGGGTATGGTCGCACATTACACGATGCAACACACTTTTTGCTCTGGGAAACGGTAAGTTGGACCTTATAGAGTTTTTTCTCCCGAATCCGAATCTGCTTTCAGAATTTTTCCATCACGTCACAATTTTGTGCAAAAGTCGTTTATAAACCAAATTTGCCCTAAATTCGTCATTTTGGAAAGGCTCTATTTTTGTTATCGTAACAGATTTCTATATAACCATCATATCGAATTATAGTTTTAACCTTAAACCTTCCGTATATTAAATAAAAAATATGAAAACTTTTAAAATACAGACTAAAAAACTAGTTATGTTAAGCCCCTTATTTTATCCAAAACCATTGAACTCAACTTTTGTACATGACTGTTCACGTCACTAAGACATCAAAATTGATATGAAAATTTGCAAAATTTATTATTTTTAATTAAAATTAGTTTAAATGGTTATTTGCATAAACAAAATGTGTTTTTTAGCGTAGATTTTCATGAGGAATTGAAATATTTACTCAGATTTTTTCCATCACGTGCAAATTTTTAGCAAACCGTGATTTAAAGTTTCCTGCTTTTGCACCATTTTCCGTTTCGGTAGTTTTTTAAACAACACATTTAAGCGCTACATTAATATATTCATTTTGATTATTGCAGTTTTTTTTTGCGGAATTTAAATATGCAATTAGGTTTTTTCTAACACGTCACAATTTTGCCCAAAAAGCACATAAGTTTCAAAGTTTCGTAGAAAAGCCGTCTGTTGCAAGTAAGTTAGGCCTAAGCTGAATTAATTTAATATGCTCAACTAGGTAAATTATGCTAGTTGATGTAGTTTTTTCTCCCGAATTCAAATATGCAATTAGATTTTTTCCAGCACGTCACAGTTTTGCGCAAAAAGCATATAAGTGTCAAATTATCGTAGAGAAGCCGTATTTTGCAAGTAAATTAGGCCTAAACTAAATTAATTTATTATGCTCAACTAGACTGAACATGCTGGTCAATACAGTTTTTTCTGCCAAATTCAAATATGTAATCAGATTTTTTTGCAGCACGTAACAATTTTGGGCAAAAAGCGTATACGTTTCAAGATATCGTAAAAAGCCGTCTTTTGCAAGTAAATTAGGCCTAAACTAAATTAATTTAATATGCTCAACTAAACTGAACATGCTGGTCAATACAGTTTTTTCTGCTGAATTCAAATATGTAATTAGATTTTTTGCAGCACGTAACAATTTTGCGCAAAAAGCGTATACGTTTCAAAACCGACGGCTTTACCTTGCTATTTTGAAACTTTTTGCGCAAAATTGTTATGTGCTGCAAAAAATCTGATTACATATTTGAATTCAGCAGAAAAAACTGCATCAACCAGCATGTTTGACCTAATTGAGCATATTATATAAAATTAGCTTAGGCGTAATTTACTTTAAAAAGACGGCTTTTTACGATATTTTAAAACGTTTACGCTTTTTGCGCAAAATTGTTACGTGATGCAAAAAATCTAATTACATATTTGAATTCAGCAGAAAAAACTGTATTCACCAGCATGTTCAGTCTAGTTGAGCATATTAAATTAATTCAGCTTAGGCCTAATTTACTTGCAACAGACGGCTTTTCTACGAAACTTTGAAACTTATATGCTTTTTGCGCAAAATTGTGACGTGTTAGAAAAAATCTAATTGCATATTTAAATTCCGCAAAAAAAACTGCATTAATCAAAATGAATATATTAATGTAGCGCTTAAATGTGTTGCTTAAAAAACTACCGAAACGGAAAATGGTGCAAAAGCAGGAAACTTTAAATCACGGTTTGCTAAAAATCTGCACGTGATGGAAAAAATCTGAGTAAATATTTCAATTCCTCATGAAAATCTACTCTAAAAAACATATTTCATTTATGCAAAAAACTATTTAAACTAATTTTAATTAAAAATAATATATTTTGCAAATTTTCATATTAATTTTGATGTCTTAGTGACGTGAACAGTCATGTACAAAAGTTGAGTTCATTGATTTTGGATAAAATAAGGGGCTTAAAAAACTGATCTTACGTCTATTTTTTAAAAGTTTTCATATTTTTTTATTTTATGTAAGCATAGTTTAAGGTTGAAGCTATAAATTAATTTGATGGTTATGTAAAAATCTGCCAGTATTACAAAAATAGAGCCTTTCCAAAATGACGAATTTAGAGCATATTTGGTTTATAAACGACTTTTGCGCAAACTTGTGACGTGATGGAAAAATTCTGAAATCAGATTCGGACTCAGGAGAAAAAACTCTATAAGGTCCAACTTTCCGTTTCCCAGAGCAAAAAGTTGAGCCTATTTTGTAGAGTTGTGTTATGGATCATATCTCCCATAAATATGTCATTTGAGTCGAAATATTTTATAGGGATATACTAACACTAAATACGAGTAAATATTAAAAAAAATAAAAAAAATCGAAGAAAGAAGCTATTTTGGGGATACAAAGTATAAATTTCCCCGAATTGGCATGGCGGTCCGCCATCTTGGAAATGTCAGAATGTCAGAATTTCATTCTCTTTACAAATTAATACGAATAAAGTATACAACTTCAATAAAAATTAAGTTATTACGAATTTATTACATGGTTGTTTTCCGATTTTAAAAAAGGCAAAAAATGACCCACACTAATATCTCGGCAACCAACGATTTTTTTGCAAAACGCCATTAATGGGGTTATATAAACACTAAGTTATGGGGACAGCAAAATCGGAGAGATGAGTTCCGGATCGAGGGGCTAGTTGACGTGGAAATACTCACATATGAATGGGCGAAAGTTTTCTGGCAAACATATGAAAATACCATGAGCAGTAGGGTTTAGCGAAACATATTTATGCGCAGAAGTGGTTAATAATACATACGAATGCGATAATGTTCTGGCAAGCATATGAAAATACCATGCGCAGTAAGGTTTGGCGGAACATATTTATGTGCAGAAGTGGTTAATAATACATATGCATGCGAAAAAGTGTTCTGGCAAACATATAAAAATAAACCATGCGCAGAAGGGCTTGATAGAACATATTTATGCTTAAAAGTGTTAAATAATACACATGAATGCGCAAAAGTGTTCTGGCAAACATATGAAAATATACAATGCGTAGAAGGGTTTGGTGGAACATATTTGTGCGCAAAAGTGGTTAATAATACATACGAAGGCGCAAAAGTGTTCTGGGCGAGAACTTCTGGCAAACATATACAAATATACCAGGGTTTGGTAGAACATATTTATGCGCAGAAGTGTTTAATAGTACATAATATGTATTATATATATTATGAATACGCAAATCATCTTAATTTTTATATTGTCATACTCAAGCAGACATGAAAAATGCCATAACAATTTTTTAAATAATTTTATTGAACTCTGGGGATACAACATGCTTAAATGTAAAAACTATGAAATGACCACTGTGTAAATCATCTTAATTTTGATATTACCATACTTAAGCAGACATTAAACATGCTGACACACAAAATAAAAATTGACCACTTTTTTCCGAATTCGGACCAAAGTGCGTCAGTTTGTGTATTTTTTAATAGTTTGTCGAATTGTGGAATGAACAAACTTCGACAAATACACTCTGGCTTGTTTGTGTTTTATCACATTTGACCCACTGTGCGTTAAATAATATTTCTGATTATGTGTTTCTTTCATATCACATTGGAGATCAAAACAACTCGAAAATAAGCAAATAAGGTTTTGACCAACTTTTTTTCAAAACTGGACCACAGTGAGTCGGGTTGTTTATTTTTTTAATAATTTTTAAAGCAAATCCAAGTCTAACAATAAAGTAATATGTGATACTTAAGATTATCCGTTGCTTACGTTACAAAGTTTACACTTTTTTAGACAATAAAAAATGAAAGAAAATAAAATAATTACATAATTAGGTAAAAATTACACTAATAAATAAAATAAAATAATCAAAAAAAAATATATATATTTTTTTGTTGCTTACTTTACAATTTTTTGATGATTTTTAATATTTTAAGAAAAAAAAATAAATCGTTTACTTACCGTCTATAATTTATAGTCAAAGAAAATATATAAAATAATCTATAATACAAAAATAGTTTCAAAAAAACAGTTTAAACCACAGTTTTTGCGTTGTTAAATGACGCCAAATGCGGAGTGAATTGTCCGCGTATCTCCACCGCTAAATAAAACTGTCACCTTGATGGGTCGGTCAAGTTAGCCCCCCCCAGTTAAAACTTAGGGTCGAAAAATACATAGGTAGTTTGCACACAACTTGCACAACCTTGCACAACCAAAAAAAAGCTTGCGCACTAACCTTTGGTTAATTATATGAAAAAAATCGTGGGGGGGGCTAACTTGACCTTAGCCCCCCCCAGTAAAAAAGTTAAAATTTTTCACTACAATCTAATAGTAAATAGCTTGCAGAAGCTTGCACAACCAAAATAAAAGCTTGCGCACCCTTAACAAGAGCGGTGAGGGGTAAATAATGTTTACCGTCAGCCCCCCCCAGAACTAAAATTGAACGAAAAATGTTGTAGTATGTTAAAAAAAAGCTTGCACAACCTTGCACAATCAAAATAAAAGCTTGCGCACCCTTAACAAGAGCGGTGAGGGTAAATAATGTTTACCGTCAGCCCCCCCCCCCCAGAACTAAAATTGAACGAAAAATGTTGTAGTATGTTAAAAAAAAGCTTGCACAACCTTGCACAACCAAAATAAAAGCTTGCGCACCCTTAACAAGAGCGGTGAGGGGTAAATAATGTTTACCGTCAGCCCCCTCCCAGAACTAAAATTGAACGAAAAATGTTGTAGTATGTTAAAAAAAGCTTGCACAACATTTCCCAACCAAAATAAAAGCTTGCGCACC
>OY294051.1:19032041-19055746 GCA_958510825.1 Brachypterus glaber
AAGGTAGTTTATTATTCCATCAATCTATTTTCTAATCATCGTACAGAGTGATATTGGTAGACTGACAGTTTCGGGCTGCTGGTCCTCTTCAGTACCAAGAGTCAACTCTGCACGCTGATTAAGAAAAGGTTTTTAGACTTTACTCGCAAAAGGAATATAGCCATTAGATTGATGTAGACTTGTGCGCCGTCTATTTCTAGATGTAGACAACTACTCATACCTCTCCTATTCTGGAGACTTTGAATGGTAGCAAGTTGAAGACTTGTGTGTCTCAAGCACATAGTACCACTAACGGGTGGTTAGACGTAGATTTAGTAAGGACAGAAATTTTTAATTTTAAACAAAATTATAAAAATATTAATTTATTATTCCATCAATCTATTTTCTAATCATCGTACAGAGTGATATTGGTAGACTGACAGTTTCGGGCTGCTGGCCCTCTTCAGTACCAAGAGTCAACTCTGCACGCTGATTAAGAAAACGTTTTTAGACTTTACTCGCAAAAGGAATATAGCCATTAGATTGATGTAGACTTGTGCGCCATCTATTTCTAGATGTAGACAACTACTCATACCTCTCCTACGATGATTAGAAAATAGATTGATGGAATAATAAATTAATATTTTTATTATTTTGTTTAAAATTAAAAATTTCTGTCCTTAATATAAGGGAGTTTCGAATTTTCAAAAAAAAAATCATCCTAGGCAAAAAAAATCTTATAAATTTGTTTCATGAAAAAATAAGCAACTTTTTTTTCAAATTTCCGTCCCTCTGTCCGTCCGTCTGATGTCACGATTTTTGCGACACGATAACTCAAGAACGAATAATCCGATCGACTTGAAACTTTCAGGAAAAATCCAGTTCTACTAGGGAAAGATCCCTATTTTTTTTCAATAATATCTTTTTTTGTTAATGTAAATCTTTTTTGTTATTTTTTTTTTAATTTTTTTTATTATTTTTATTTATTTTTTTTTTTAAGTATATATTTGGAAAATAAATTATACTATTTACTGTAAATAATATACCGTGCCGTCCAAAAGTCTTAACTTTTGAAGGAGTTGAGATATCAACTTAAAATCTGGAACTCATAAATAGGACACCCTAAACTAACTTTTTGCATATATTTGATATTTTTACTTTCTAAAATGTGGGCAGGGAGGCATGTGGGGACATATTTTTAAATGGAAAGGGGTGTGATAAATCGTCTTAGAACTTATTACACGACCCCCTTTCCATTAAAAAAAAATGTCCTCCATGCCCCCCTCCTCACATTTTAGGAGCTGAAAATACCAAATAAGATAGTTTGTTGTCTTATTTATGAGTCCAAATTTTAAGTGGATATCTCAACTCGTTCAAAATTTAAGATTGGGACGGCACTGTATAATGGAATGCGTAGCACTACATATCTTCACGGCTTGTATTAATTTATGTTTTTTTTTTCAGAAAACTTATTCCAAGATACATTTTAATAGATTACTCGCTTTAAAAATGAACAAACTACATGAAGAACTTGATCATATCAAAACAAATAAAGACATTTCAATAAGGATAGTAATATTTGACAAAATTAGGAATTGTTGAAGAATATGAACATTTATCTGAGTATGATTGTTCTGAAAACAATTATTATTACATTAGTCCTGAAGAAACAACCGAACTAACCTGTCAACATAAAATTAAGAAGTTACATACAAGTGGGTTGGTTATAAACAGAGTTGATACTTTCATTACAATAACAGGGTCGGACAATTGGAATTTTAAATTATTTTTTTTTTATTTTTGGTGAGTTTCTTTAAAAGATACCTATGCCAAATAAGATTATATGTCTGTATACAGACATATAATCTTATTCGGCATAGGTATGTTGTTGGCACCCCCTATAACAGGGCCCTCCTTTGTTATTTACTTTTCCCTTATCTAAGCAACGTATATTTTTCTATATAAGCAATTCGCTTTGGTGCTATTCCTCAGTTTGAATCTAGCAATCATAGAGCACGTTACTCTGTAGGTTTATTTAAAAGTTATAATTAAAGTTGTAATAACCATTCAAGTGACTTATTTACCTAATAAAGAACTTTCTAAGTTATTGAAAAACCTTTTGACTTACAAGTTGGTAACTTATAACCTGGTTTCAGAAAAACCTTTTTAAAAACTTTGTCTGTATGTTAAGGCATACAACATAAATTGGTGTCAGAAGTGGGATAATCCGAATTAAAAGTGACATTTTAACGTGAGTTTCAACTCTTGACGGTGACGAAGCCACATCACGCCTTTCTCCTGATTGTTTGGTGAAGTGAAGTTCGACTGGAACAAGGACGCATAGCTATCCGACGACTTCCAATAGTGGATTAATTTACATCGCTAAACGTATATTTTTTTTTGGTAAGTCAATTTTTCAAGTTTTTCTGTTAATATAGGAAAGTTCTTCCCATTCTTTCTAATTCCATCTCCTATACAAACTCTGCATCAATAAACCGATATTCAAACTCAAATAAGTCACGATAACTCTAAATAAATAAATATTACAAATTCAAAGTCTAAATCTACTATATCTACTATATCTACTATATCTGCTATATCAAAATGTCACAAGACAACTTAAATCTATTTCAAGATTCTAAAGAATCTCATCCTTGTGGTTCACAACAACCACTTGGTCTTCAAACTCAAGGGCAAAATAGTTCTCATCCTTGTGGTTCACAACAACCACTTGGTCTTCAAAGTCAAGGACAACAATGTCCTCATCCTTACGGTTTTAAACCTCAAGGTCCTACATCTATTCTAAATCAAAATCATTATGCAGATAATGAATCTGTCGACTCCTTCGGGAGGCAACGGATTGAATTACCATTAACGGTTCTATTCAAATTTATACAGGCGTTTACAGGCGATCGATTACAGTTGAATACTTTCATTCAAAATACCAACAGTGCATTTTCCTTAGCGACGGAAAATCAAACTGATAGTTTATTTTTATATGTAGTGTCACAAATTTCTAATAATGTAGTAAACGAGATCGAAATGTCAGAAATTGATTCTTGGTACCAATTGAAAACTAAATTGAAACAATACTATGGGTAATCAAAACATCCAGTTCAGGCACACGAAGAACTGGAAACCATAAAGCAATTTGCCAATGAATCGATAACTGATTTTTTCAAAAGACTGGAAAAGGTAAAAAATTGTTGCATACAGTCAGAGGTTAACAGCTGTGAGTCTCCTGAAGACTTGCCCGGATTAAAAAGGGCAATTCAAAGGACCGCACTGCGTCGATTCATAATCCATTGCAAGCCTGAAATAAGCCAAATGCTTAGGGCACGCGAAATCGTTACCTTAAATAATGCGTACAATCTAGCGCTCCAAGAAGAAAAAATTATAAACTACACTAAAAATAAACCTCATTCTAATACAAATATCTATTGTAAAAACTGCAAAAGTAATACACACATAACTCAAAATTGTCGAAAATCTCGTGGTCCTTATAGGCCACCTCCTGCAGCTAACTCAAATACAAATTATAATCCTAACTCAAATCAATACAATAACTACAATCAAAAATTTTGCAGATACTGCAAAAACAAAGGTCATTTAATAAATGAATGTCGTAAACGACAATTTAATAATAACCAACGAAATATACAAAATCCAAGAGTAAATCATATTAAAACAAATCAAATGAATAATAGTTCTTTAAACTCGCAAGTTACGACTGCGTCCAATGTCCCACAGTCTCAAGGAACCAACACAGCGGCATTTCCGTCAAAACAATAAACTTAAATCTAACCGATAACTCAAATTCTAACTTAAAAACAATAACATTTTATATGTCAAATGCAATAAACAATAAAATTACATTTTTAATAGATACTGGATCTACCTCAACAATTGTCAAGTCAACGTCTCTTATTCCTCACTTAACTCCTTTAGATAAAAATGATGTCATTGAAATCAACGGTATTGTTCCGTATACACCTATTTATTCATTTGGGTCAGCAGATCTAGAATTCAGTATTAATAATCTTAATATTCCACACAAAAGTCACGTAGTCAATGGACTAGAAATTCAAAGTATTTATGATGGAATATTAGGAAATGATTTTTTGAAAAAACATAATGTGTTAATTGATTTTAGTAATGACTTAATAATTATAAATAATCAAAAAATAAAATTTAATAACTCAGAAAATATTCTTTTAAATAATAAAAATAAAAATTCAAGTGAGACTTCTATGAAAAATATCATAGAAAACTCATTGGAAACTACTGCAAATTCTACTGGTAAACTCAAAATTCCTGCTAATTGTCATTATTTAGCTCAAATTAATATTTCAAGTAATTCAAAATCAGGTCTTACAAAAAAAACAAGAAATTTTTAAAAATACTTTTATACCTGATATTTTGGTAAATAATGATAACCAAAAAGCAGTTGTTCCTATTATGAATCTAAATCAAAAAGAAATAACAATTGATATACCCACAGTAGAATTAGTAGACATCGCGACTTTTGCTGAGATAAATAATATTCAAACAGATAAGGTAAACTTGAACTCTAGAGATAGAGAAAATAAACTAATAGAATTACTTCGCACTAATCATTTAACTAATAAAGAAAAAGATTCTATTCTTAAAGTTTGTAAAGAATTTTCTGATTTATTTCATATAAAAGGTGAATACTTAACTACTACCAATATAATTAAACATTCTATTCATACAAAAAACGACGTTCCAATTTCTTGTAAACAATATAGATATCCTAGAATTCATGAAGATGAAGTCAATAATCAAATAAAAGAAATGCTAGATCAAAATATTATACGAAATTCAAAATCTCCTTACTCTAGTAACTTATGGGTCGTTCCTAAAAAACTAGACGCTTCCGGAAAAAGGAAGTGGCGTCTCGTAATTGATTATAGAAAACTTAATGATATTACAATTGGTGACATTTACACCCTTCCTAATATAGAAAATATTTTGGACAAGTTAGGCAACGCAAAATATTTCACAGTTATAGATCTTTCATCTGGCTTCCATCAAATCGAAATGGAAGAATCAGATAAACACAAAACTGCTTTTTCTACCCCTACAGGTCATTATGAATTTAATAGGATGCCATTTGGTCTCAAATCGAGTCCGAATACATTCGCCCGGATGATGACGCTTGTCTTATCAGATTTATTAGGCGTAGCTTGTTTTTGTTATTTAGACGATATAATTATTTTTGGAGTTGACTTAGAAAGTCACATTAAAAATCTTAAATTAATTTTTCAACGTTTACGTGAACATAATCTTAAAGTTCAGCCCGATAAATGTGAATTTTTACATCACGAAATTAAATTCCTAGGTCATATAGTATCAGATAAAAGTATAAAGCCTAATCCTGAAAAAGTAGAAGCTATAACAAAAATCCAACCCCCCAAAACTCAAAGAGAAATAAAAATATTTTTAGGACTAGTTAACTACTATCGAAAATTTATTAATGACTTTTCCTCTATTGCAAAACCCCTTACTTCATTTTAAAAAAGGACACAAAATTTGTATGGACAAATAAATGTCAAGAATCCTTTGAATATTTAAAAACTATTCTTACTAAAGAACCAATACTACAATTTCCAATATTTAGTCAAAAATATATTCTAACTACAGACGCATCTAATGACGGTATTTCGGGAATTTTATCCCAAGGCGAAATAGGTAAAGATTTGCCTATTGCCTATTTTTCAAAAACATTAAATAAAGCACAAAGGGCATATTCGACAACGGATAAAGAACTCTATGCAATCGTAGAATCATGCAAGCATTTTAGGCCATATCTCTTTGGCACAATCCCTTTTGATATAGTTTGTGACCATAGGCCTTTAGTATGGTTAAATAATTGTAAAGATCCATGTAGTCGTCTTCTGCGGTGGCGATTAAAATTAATGGACTATCAGTACGAAATCAAATATAAAAAAGGTCGTGAAAACTCAAATTGCGATGCTTTATCACGTTTAGGTCATAATCAAAACTTATTCGAAGAAATTGTAAATAATAATTTACAAATTGAAAACGATAACTTAAAAATAATTTCAGACGATTTATTTAACTCAAAAAATTTTCTAGCTCATTGCGTTTCTAAAGACTTTTACATGAACAAAGGCATAGCCTTGGAATTTAAAAATAAATTTAATTCAATAGATAAACTAAAACGGCAAAATAAGCAAATAGGCGATGTTGCACATATTGAAATAGATAACAGAAATATCTATTATTTAATTACAAAAGAAAAATTCTATGACAAACCTACGTACAAATCTCTTCATTCAGCTCTTGAAAACTTAAAACTTTTGTGTTATAAAAACAAAGAAAATGAAATCTCAATACCAAAAATAAGTTCTGGACTAGATAAACTAGACTGGGACATAGTACTAAATTTAATTAAATTAGTATTCAAAGATTCGCAAATTCAAATTAATATTTATACAAAACCAACCCCTAGTCATCAAATAAATTTCATAGATATAGATAATGACGAATTAACCTTTGAAAATTTCAAAAATTTCCATCAAAGGGAAATACGTGTTCCAAAACCAAAAATAACTAACTCTCCCCTAAATAAAATAAAAAATATTGTAATACCTATGTCTTGCGATCTTTCAAATAATAATAAATATATCGAGTATATTTATAAAAATAATTTAACACTTCCTCAAAAACCAAATATTAAAGAAATAAATGTAAAAAGGCTTCCACAGCAATCAATTTACATTGCATTTATAAAACCTTTCATAGACGAATCAGCCTTGTATGAAGATCTTTTTGATACTTTATACAATTTAAGAATTTTATTACAGCATAATAGCACACTTTGTTTTGCTATTCCTGATATCTCTATCGATAATACAATAATTCAACAAGACACTTTTCATAGTTTACTTTACTTTCTTTTTAAGGAATTTAAATACGAAATTATACAGGATGTAAGAATAACTCTTACAGACCCGGACTTAATTAAACTTATTTTAAAGGAAAATCATGATCTACCTACCGGTGGACATCAAGGTTTTGAAAGAACATATGAAAAAATTAAAGACCAATTTTATTGGGATAATATGAAATCTCAAATTCGGGAATATATAAAAAGCTGTCCAATCTGTCAAAAATCAAAAACCGATTTTAAGCATAACAAAAGCCCAATGATAATTACTACTACTTCTTCCAAATTTATGGAACAAGTGGCACTCGATATTGTCGGTCCAATCCCGGAAACTCAAAACGGAAATCGATTTATTCTGACTTTACAAGACGATTTGACAAAATTTATCCAAGCCTTTGCAATGCCAAATCATGAAGCTGCTACCACAGCTATACATTTTCTTAAATTTTGCACCCAATTCGGTTTTCCTACCTATATCTTAACAGATCAAGGAAAGGAGTTTACTTCCAATACATTTAAAGAAATGAATAAAATTTTAACAATTAAACATAAAATGGCAAGTCCATATAGGCCTATGACAAATGGTAGCCTAGAACGGACTCATTTAACCCTTAAGGATTATTTAAAATGTTACGTCAACAAGGACACAAATAATTGGGACGAATTTCTAAATTTAGCTATCTTTACTTATAATTCTAATATTCATAAATCCACTCATAAAACCCCATATGAGTTAGTCTTTGGTCAAAGAGCAAGAATACCTAATTTTATAACTACCCCTAAATCAAAACCAAATTATTCAGACCTAGCAAATGATATTGCTAATAAATTAAAAATAATTCGTGAATCAGCTAAAGAAAGTCAATTACAATCCAAACAAAACTCTAAAACGTATTTTGATCAAACACATAACAGGGAATACAAATTCCACGTAGGACAATCGGTACTATTATGCGATAGCCTCTCAAAAGTAAAAAATAAAAAGTTAGCAAAAAATTATAAAGGACCTTATAAAATTATAGAAATAAATGACAACAATACTGCTTTATTAGAAATAAAACCTTCAAACTTTAAAACTCATCATTTTGATAAACTAAAACCTTATACTATTGTTTCAGACGAAAACAATAGCAGCGGTTATGAAGTTGAAAACGATGACAACAGTCATTCCAGTATTTTTCCTAATCCTAACCTTGGCGAACCTCAACCAAGCACTTCTAAATTATGAGATAAAACAATTTAATACAACGTCAGGTCTATTATACAATAACCTAGGTAAAGCACATATATCAAATGGCAGACATGCTTTATTAACCTATTATAACTTATCGCAGTTAGATATACATATAAATAAAATATATAATTATTATTCATTATCTTTAGATATTTGTAATTTAGCATTGTCGGATCATATTTCTTTAGATTGTAGAAATCAATTAAGGTACATAAATACAAAGTTTCTTTCTATTCGAGAATCTTACAAAATAATTTCTCACGAAATTAATATTCTATCCAGAAAGAAACGCGGTTTAGTAAATTTAGTAGGCGACGCATTTAAATGGTTATTTGGAACCCCAGACGCAGAAGACGCACCATTTTATACCGATTCCATAAATCAAATAATTAATAATGAAAAACAAACAGACGTACTTATGCAGCAACAAGTTTCTATTATTTCACAAACTATTACAAACTTCAATAATTCTATTGTTAAGATGATTGAAAATATTCTAACGCTAAATAAAAATTTACAATATTTTAATAATTTTACTAACGAAGTAAAAGATTATAAAAAACAATTAGATTTTGAACTTGAAATATCAAATCACATGATATTGTTAATCGAAATGACCGATGAAATTCAAAATACTCTCGAAAATTATGTAAATGATGTATCACTTATTCAACATGGCATAATTAATTATCGAATCTTAGCTCCAGAAACATTATACAAGGAGTTACAGAAAATTTCTACAAAATTTAATTTACCAATTCCTTTGTCAATCGAAAACATTTATTTATATTATAAAATTATTAGTTTAAAATCATTTATTAGAGATAAATTATTGGTAATTTCATTCGAAATACCCATAGTTCTGTCAAACGAATACGATCTTTATCAAATCTTTTCATTGCCAAATCCACATAAAAATGATGCTACCCTATTTTCATACATTGAACCATCAAAACCCTATATCCTTCTATCCTCTACTAGAACTTTCTTCATATTGATTGAGGATCTTGTAAATTGCAACCAATACGTTCCTTCGAGATGGCTCTGCAAAAACATGGCTACACTAAGAAAATCCACATCAGCCGAATGCGAAATCCAGCTACTAATGAAAACGACAACGAAAATTCCTCCCACCTGCGAAACCAGAAATCTGATTGCAGATATGGAAATTTGGCATCAGCTACAAAATAATCAATGGTTCTTTGTCACGTCAAAACCACTTCAAATATCAATCATCTGTAATAATCAAAATAGTCAAACAGATGTAATTCATAATTCTGGTATTTTAAGTCTACAAGCAAACTGTCAGGCTTACACAAATCAAGTCACTCTACAAACACAGAATATACTCTCAACCCAAAATCTCACCAACGAGATTCCTTTAACCGACATAACAGAAGACGATTGTTGTAAGAGATTAAAGAAAAATCTTACAATAAACTCTATCCATATGGAACCTATTAAACTTACAAATTTGGACCTTCACGAACTCAAATATGCTCAACAAAAACTCTCCGAATTTGATGAGCAGCTTTAACAACAATTGAACAAACCGTTCATAGTTAAACAAACTTTTTGGTACACATCAATTCTTTCAATAATCTGTGGCATTATTGCACTACTTCTCTTGTACAAACTTCTGAAATACTTTGGTATTATCAATCTTTTATCAAAGTGTTTTAGCTCCAGCAAATCATGTTCCAATACACCATGTCTTCAAATTTTCAATCAATGTCATAAAGAACCGATTGAAAATCCAACTTTCATCCACTACGACTCTGAAACACAGCGTCTAGTAGTAGTACCTCTTGGTACTGAAGAGGGCCAGCAGCCCGAAACTGTCAGTCTACCAATATCACTCTGTACGATGATTAGAAAATAGATTGATGGAATAATAAATTAATATTTTTATAATTTTGTTTAAAATTAAAAATTTCTGTCCTTACTAATTCTACGTCAAACCACCCGTTAGTGGTACTATGTGCTTCAGACACACAAGTCTTCAACTTGCTACCATTCAAAGTCTCCAGATTAGGAGAGGTATGAGTAGTTGTCTACATCTAGAAATAGATGGCGCACAAGTCTACATCAATCTAATGTCTATATTCCTTTTGCGAGTAAAGTCTAAAAACGTTTTCTTAATCAGCGTGCAGAGTTGACTCTTGGTACTGAAGAGGGCCAGCAGCCCGAAACTGTCAGTCTACCAATATCACTCTGTACGATGATTAGAAAATAGATTGATGGAATAATAAATTAATATTTTTATAATTTTGTTTAAAATTAAAAATTTCTGTCCTTACTAATTCTACGTCAAACCACCCGTTAGTGGTACTATGTGCTTCAGACACACAAGTCTTCAACTTGCTACCATTCAAAGTCTCCAGATTAGGAGAGGTATGAGTAGTTGTCTACATCTAGAAATAGATGGCGCACAAGTCTACATCAATCTAATGGCTATATTCCTTTTGCGAGTAAAGTCTAAAAACGTTTTCTTAATCAGCGTGCAGAGTTGACTCTTGGTACTGAAGAGGGCCAGCAGCCCGAAACTGTCAGTCTACCAATATCACTCTGTACGATGATTAGAAAATAGATTGATGGAATAATAAATTAATATTTTTATAATTTTGTTTAAAATTAAAAATTTCTGTCCTTACTAATTCTACGTCAAACCACCCGTTAGTGGTACTATGTGCTTCAGACACACAAGTCTTCAACTTGCTACCATTCAAAGTCTCCAGATTAGGAGAGGTATGAGTAGTTGTCAACGAACTAATAACTCTTCTTTCTAGAATACGCATAACGTTAAAATAAAGTATCGCCAACATTTCGGTTTGTTTGTAAACAAATAGCAGGTATATTTAGGCCTAAACAATAACAATTACCAGTAACTGATATTGTTGTCTCTGTTAGAACAAAGATGTGCGAGTAAGACAAAACAAAAAACATATTTTTTCATTTTTCAAAATAAGAAAAATTTTGAAAAAAAATGTAGGACTCATAATTGTTTTCAGAACAATCATTCAGATAAACGTTCATATTCTTCAACAATTCCTAATTTTGTCAAATATTACTATCATTGAAATGTTTTTATTTGTTTTGATATGATCAAGTTCTTCATGTAGTTGGTTCATTTCTGAAGCGAGTAATCTATTAAAATGTATCTAATAAGTTTTCTGAAAAAAAAAAAAAAAACATAAATTAATACAATCCGTGAAGATATGAAATGCTACGCATTCCATTATACAGTGCGGCCCCCCTCTTAACTTTTGAAGGAGTTGAGATATCAACTTAAAATCTGGAACTCATAAATAAGACACCTGTTATGATTTAAAATCATTTGGCCGCTTAAATTCAAATTTCAAATACTTATTTTAACGTTCCACCAGAGATGGCGTGATGTGTCACTCCGGGAGAGAATAACAAGAAACAATGGCGTCAGCATGTACGCACTATGCATCGACTGTTAAAAAAGTTAAGTTTTGTAATAAAATATAGCTTTAAATAGTGTGCATCATTTAATTCAGATACAGTCCACGACCAGAAGATACCTAAAGGTAGGATCATTTATTTTTAAACGAAAAAACCCAAAAACATTGGTCTAAATTCGAGACGGAAAAGAAAATCAGATTTGCAAGCAGATTTGGGTTTTCTGCTCTTACAACCATCAACAATCCATTATCAACATAAAGGAAAGAAATAAATCAATAGAAAATCAACAGTCAAACATCTTTAACAAGCCGGGAAATCAGAATTTCACCGCGTGGGATATTGCATCATACCAACGGGCGAAAATACAAACGCGGCTAATTCAAGTCAGTTTAAATTCCACATTATCATACATTTCCACTCAAATCCTTCCCTTTTATTTACAGATCTATTTGGGTTGTTGCTTTATTATTTTTACTATTGTTCAGACGTATTTTTCACCAGGAAAAATATTTTTATCAGCCTTTTAATCAGTTTTATAAGTATTTTTCACCAGGAAAAATATTTTTATTAGCTTTTAATTAGTTTTATAAGTATTTTTCACCAGGAAAAATATTTTTATTAGCTTTCCATCAGTTTTATAAGTATTTTTCACCAGGAAAAATATTTTTATCAGCTTTTAATCAGTTTTATGAGTATTTTTCACCAGGAAAAATATATATATATTTTTTTTCTTTCAGTGTTTTTATCAGTTTTGTGAATATTTTTTGTCAGGAAAAGTATTTTTATCAGCATTCTGATCAGACATCAGTTTTAAATTTTCACTAGGAAAATTATTATTTATCAGTATTTTTATTCAGTTTTACACATATTTTTCACCAGGAAAAATATTATCATTTTTATCAGATATATTTCACTTCTCAGTATTTTAGTATTACCATCAAGATATTTTCTTGTTAATATCTTTCAACACAAAATATTACATATCAATATTTTTATTGACGTTCAGCAGTAAAAATTTAGACAATTTTTGGTAACAGTGTCAGTACATTTTTCAGCAGTACAGTATATTCTTTAGCAAATAATCAGTTTATATATTCAACATTTTTATTCCAGTCATCAACACACAAAAAAAAATCATTCAATATTTTTTATTTTATCAGTGTACACAATAAAAAAAATCATTTTATATTTATTTTACTCAGTTTTTCTAATCTATAAAACTTCAAGATGACTGAACTTGCAAATGCCACCTTAAAGCGAGGACAGATTAAAGGTCAAGTTACAAGGTTTATTAAATACATAAGTCTTATTGATGAAAACATAAGTGATTCAGATGAAGTCGAAAGATGCTTGTCGGAATTACAAATTCGTTTTAGCAATTTTGAGCCAATTTTGGACATTTATGAAAACATTCAATCAAAAATTGAACATTTAAGCCCAGATGTTGACTATGAGACAGAAAGGGAATCATTCGAAACCAAGTATTTCTCCATTTCTGCAAAGGCTAAGGTTCTTATTGATAAATTTACAAATATTTTAAAGGGTACTTCTACATCTTCAGGTGAACAGCATATACAGCAAACTTCTCAATTCAATATTAAATTACCAGAAATATCATTGCCCCATTTTAACGGAAATCAGGATCAGTGGTCACAGTTTTTTGACACTTTCTCGTCCTTGATTGATAAAAATCAGTCCCTTGACCCTGTACAGAAATTTTATTACTTGCAGTCAAGCCTTAAGGGAGAAGCGGCCAAGGTCATTCAAAACCTTCCAATTTCAAGGTCAAGTTATGAAATGGCTTGGAATCTATTAAAGTTACGGTTTGAAAATAAAAAACTCATTATTAATTCTCATGTAAAACAGATTTTTGAATTGCCTTCTATTACCAGAGAAAACGCAACAAATTTACGTAGCTTCACAGACAATTTTATTAAACATTACAGAGCACTAAAAAATCTAGGAGAAGCGGTAGAACATTGGCATACCATTTTATTATACTTAATAACTAATAAACTTGATAACTTAACTAAAAGAGATTGGGAAATCAGTACCAAAAATACAGTATCGCCACTTTGCGAAGATTTTATTAATTTTTTTTCAAAATAAATGTCAATTATTAGAAACATTGGACAATAAGTTAAGTTCTGACTCTCGCCTAGAAAAATCGTTTTCCAAGGTCAAAGGACATGTAGCAACGGCGCAATATACATGTCATTTTTGTAAGGGCTCGCACAGTATATATTTTTGCAAGAAATTTTTAGAGCTACCAATTAATTCACGTCTGTCAGAAATAAAAGGACTTAAGCTTTGTACAAATTGTTTAAAAGATGGACATTTCAGTCCTGATTGTAGTTCCAATAGTACATGTCGATTTTGCAATAAAAAACATAACAGTTTGTTACACCTTCCAAACACGGGTCATTCCAACAATAATCAAAATACGGGTCATTCCAACAATAATCAAAATACGGGTCATTCCAACAATAATCAACATACAAATCGGACCAATTACAACCAAAACACGGGTCATTCCAACAAAAATCAAAACACGGTTCATTCCAACAACAATCAAAATACGGGTCATTCCAGTAGTAATCCAAATATGGGTCATTCCAATCAAAACAATACAGGCAATGTTTCAGAAGCTAATAAATCTCAAGAAGTTATATCAAAAACAGAGCATTGCAATTATAATCAAAATAATTCATGTTCACTTTTGTCAACAGCTATTGTATATATTTTTGATTCTCAAAATAATCCAATAAAGGCTAGAGCTCTTCTCGATAACGGCAGTACATCAAACTTTATCACTACTAATTTATTTAAAAAATTAAATTTAGAAAAATCTCAAACAAATACATATATTTCAGGTTTTCATAACTCTACTACAGTTGTTAATATGAAAACTCAGACTGAAATACAATCATTACATAATTCTTACACAGCAAGCCTTACCTTTTTAATTTCAGATACAATAACGGATAAATTGCCTCAATTTCAAATAAACACTAAGGAAATTAAAATTCCTGAACATAAACTTAGCAGACCCAACCTTTGATACTCCTAGCGATATAGATTTATTAATAGGTGTAGACATATTTTTTAAACTTCTTACTTTTGGTCAAAGGAATTTAGGTCAAAATAAACCTATCCTACAAAACACAAAATTAGGTTGGATAATTTCCGGTCCTATTGGGAATAATTCTCATAAAAGTTCAAATTGTTTTTTCACAAACACAATAAATATAAATAAGCAGGTAGAGCGCTTCTGGCAACTAGAGGAGTGTTTAGATAAAAACCCTCTCTCAACCGAAGAAAGTCTATGCGAAAAACATTTTGTTGACAATTTAAAACGTGACAGTGACGGACGATACATTGTCAAGTTACCCTTACGCGACAATTTTCAGGAATTAGGTGACTCAGAACAAATAGCAATAAAAATATTTCATTTATTAGAGCGCAAATTTGCAAAAAATCCTTTATTTAAACAACAATATTCAGCGTTTATATCAGAATATATTAATCTTGGACACATGTCAAAAATTGACATTCTAAGTGACAATAATGATTTAAAATTTTATTTTCCCCATCATGGAGTTTACAAAGAGTCCAGCATCACGACAAAGCTTAGAGTCGTATTCGATGCTTCATGTAAATCCTCCAACAGCTTATCATTAAATGACGTTCTAATGGTTGGTCCTACAGTACAACTAGAACTATTTTCTATCTTAGTGCATTTTCGTGTTCCCCATTTCGTCTTTACTGCGGACATTGTCAAAATGTACAGACAAGTTAGTTTAGATAAATCTCAAAGAAATTTACAAAGAATTGTTTGGCGCGAAAATCCTAGCGACGAACTACAACATTACCAGTTAAATACCGTAACATACGGCACAGCAGCAGCCGCTTTTCTAGCTACAAGAAGCTTGAAGCAAGTTACTTTTGACAATGAAGCCAGTTACCCAGACACAGCAGAAACAATTTTTAAGTCATTTTACGTTGACGACGTGCTGTCGGGTAAAAACACTACAGGGGAAACGGTTAAATTAATGAAAGATTTACATTTTATTTTAGAAAAATCGGGTTTCCCACTAAGAAAGTGGATGACTAACAATAAATCCATTTCGGATGAACTTTCAGAATATTTATGCAATTCAGACTCATCAGAATATAAAATTTTATCTGATAAAAGTTCTAAGACACTCGGCGTTCTTTGGAATTGTCAAGATGACACCTTTAAATATACAACAAATTTTAATAGTAATTTTAAAATCACAAAACGTACCATTTTGAGTATAATTGCTCAAATTTTTGATCCTCTAGGTCTAGTAGGGCCTACAATCATAAAGGCTAAAATTATAATGCAACAACTATGGCAGTTAAAGCTGGATTGGGAAACAGAAATCCCTTCAGAAATTCACAATAATTGGATACAGTTTTTCAAAGCAATTCCTACTTTAAATTCTATCTCAATTCAAAGACATATTTTATGTATTAATCCAGTTCATATTGAACGTCATGCCTTCTGCGATGCAAGTATGGTACTTGTTTATATCTTAAATCTCAAGATAAAGTGGGAAATATGCAAGTTCATTTAATATGTGCCAAATCAAGAGTCTCACCTCTAAAACTAATTTCATTACCACGTTTAGAGCTTCTTGGTGCTTAGTAACAAAGATAAAATCTTCTTTAAAAATCAATATTAACGAATATCACTTTTGGTCTGATTCGACTATCGTACTTTGTTGGCTACAAAACGAGCCTTGTGCACTTACAACGTTTGTCGCTAATAGGGTTACAGAGATTCAGCAATTATCTAATATACAAGATTGGCATCATGTTCCTTCTTCAGAGAATCCAGCCGACATAATTTGTAGAGGATTAAATCCTGAACAATTAGCTCCATGTGAACTATGGTGGAATGGTCCTTTGTTCATTTTAAAGGAAAAATCATATTGGCCCATACAACCTAATATTCAAGTAACAGATAATACAGAATTTAAAAAACTATCAAATACAACAATGATATGCGCAGAATTTTCAAACTTCTTATTTAATAAGTATTCTAAGTATAACAGACTTTTAAGGATAACAGCCTATTGCCTTCGATTTTTAAATAATATAAAATCAAATTCGATTAAATTATCAGGTGCATTATCAATAGTCGAATTAAACGAAGCAGCTAAAAGACTGGCAAAATTAGCGCAATCGGTTGAGTTCGCAACAGAATATAAATCACTTCAAAAATCAAAAACTGTACCAAATACTAGTAAATTAATCTCTCTCAATCCCTTCTGTGATCAAGACGGTTTAATTAGGGTTGGAGGTCGATTGCTTAATTCAGAATTAAATTATAATAGCAAATTTCCTATAATATTACCAGCAAAACATCCATTAACTTCTCTAATTATTTCGCACGAACATCATAAAAATTTACATTCCGGAACTCAAACTCTTTTATATTTAATTAGACAGCAATATTGGCCACTTAATGGCAAGCCAACAATTAAAAGAATTCTTCGTAGGTGCGTTACCTGCTTCAAGGCAAAACCTAAAATTATATCCACAATCATAGGTGATTTACCGACTCAAAGAGTTACACCCTCTCGCGTTTTTATCTCAGTTGGCCTAGATTTTGCAGGACCATTCAATATCAAGGACGGAAAATGTAGAAACCGTAAAATCATAAAGGCATATGTCTGTGTCTTTGTCTGCTGTTCCACTCGTGCGGTACACCTGGAACTAGTAGGAGACTTAAGTTCAAATTCATTTTTAAATGCGCTCAAGCGTTTTGTTTCTAGACGCGGCTTATGTTCAAATATTTGGTCTGATAATGGGACAAATTTTGTTCTAATGAGTTAAAACGAATTTCAGAATTAACGAAAGATGATTCAATTTATGAATTTTCATCAGAAAACAAAATAACCTGGCATTTTATTCCAGCCCGAAGTCCACATTTTGGTGGCCTTTGGGAAGCTTCCGTCAAATCTTTTAAATATCATTTTCAAAGAATATTCCCAAACATTAATTTAACTTATGAAGAATTTAATACCGTAATGATCCAGGTAGAGTCTGTATTAAATTCCCGTCCCATTATGCCTCTTTCTAATGATCCAAATGACCTCGAAGTCCTAACCTCCGGACACTTCCTGATTGGATCTTCAATGAAATCAGTTCCACAGCAGAATTGCCAAAATGATAAAATTAACTTAGTTCAGCGATACAACTTACTTCAGAAGTCGGTACAAGATTTTTGGACTCGTTGGTCCAATGAGTACCTTAACAATTTACAAACAAAATCCAAATGGAAAACGATCTCCAAAGATATCTCAGTTGGTACCCTCGTATTAATAAAAGAAGACAACACACATCCACTATGTTGGCAAACTGGCCGAGTAGTACAACTTTATCCAGGAAAGGACAGTCATGTTCGAGTCGTGAGTGTAAAGACTAAGAATGGTATTTACAAACGTGCAGTGGCAAAATTATGTCCCTTTCCAATAGATAATTAACATATTAACTTATTACCATATCAATTAATTGTAGTAGTATAAGTTTTTATTGTTTAACTATTTGTATTTTGTTTTGAAGGCATTCCTTCAAAGGGGGGGTATGTTATGATTTAAAATCATTTGGCCGCTTAAATTCAAATTTCAAATACTTATTTTAACGTTCCACCGAGAGATGGCGTGATGTGTCACTCCGGGAGAGAATAACAAGAAACAATGGCGTCAGCATGTACGCACTATGCATCGACTGTTAAAAAAGTTAAGTTTTGTAATAAAATATAGCTTTAAATAGTGTGCATCATTTAATTCAGATACAGTCCACGACCAGAAGATACCTAAAGGTAGGATCATTTATTTTTAAACGAAAAAACCCAAAAACAACACCTTAAACTAACTTTTTGCATATATTTGATATTTTCAGTTTCTAAAATGTGGGCAGGGAGGCATTTGGGGACATATTTTTAAATGAAACGGGGTGTGGTGTGATAAATCGTCTTAAAACTTATAACACAACCCCTTTTCCATTTAAAAAAATGTCCCCCATGCCCCCTCCTCACATTTTAGGAGTTGAAAATACCAAATAAGATAGTTTAAGTTGTCTTATTTATGAGTCCAGATTTTAAGTTGATATCTCAGTTCCTTCAAAAGTTAAGAGGCGGCCGCACTGTATAATGGAATGCGTAGCATTTCATATCTTCACGGATTGTATTAATTTATGTTTTTTTTTTCAGAAAACTTATTCCAAGATACATTTTAATAGATTACTCGCTTCAGAAATGAACAAACTACATGAAGAACTTGATCATATCAAAACAAATAAAAACATTTCAATAGGGATAGTAATATTTGACAAAACTGGGAATTGTTGAAGAATATGAACCTTTATCTGAATATAATTGTTCTGAAAACAATTATGAGTCCTACATTAGTCCTGAAGAAACAACCGAAACTAACCTATCAACATAAAATTAAGAAGTTACATACAAGTGGGTTAGTATAAACAGAGTTGATACTTTCATAACAATAACAGGGTCGGACAATAGGAATTTTAAATTATTTTTTTATTTTTGGTGAGTTTCTTTAAAAGATACCTATGCCGAATAAGATTATATGTCTGTATACAGAAAAACTAAGAAAGTTTTTTACACCCTGGCCCAAAAATAAATATTAAGTGAGTTATGGACACTTTTCAGAGGCATTTCCTGCAATTTTTTTTTAATTAATTTTTCTCGGAAACGGTTGCTTTTACGGTATTACACTAAGAGAATCTCTTTTATGTATTTTTACTCTAAGAATCTATAATTTCAAAAAAGAATGCGAAAAATTTACACTTTTTGATGTAGTATTTGTACCTTCAAGGATATACGCGAGTTCTTGGACACCCTGTAACTATATATATTTATATATTTATGATTCATAAAAATTAAACTGTAAAAATGTTTTTTTTTTATTTTAATATAATTTTAGCATTGTAGTGTTTTATTTTCCTACTTCCAGTCTTGATAGATAAAGATAAAACATAAGGAGTAACTTATTAAAATGCATTATGTATTTCCGTTTTTTTAATCAAGCTAATGAACATAATATTTTCTCCATATGTCCAAGACATATGTCTTTTGATAAGTTACTCTTCAAATTATTTACAAAAAAAATAAAAATAAAAATGACTAAAAGTCAAAATAAAAAAGAAAAAAATATTACATTTCATGATCTTGTATGCAAGATTAAAAAAATATGTATTAAAATAAATTTTCTTATTTAGTGCAAAAAGTGTAAATTAAAAAAAATAACACTTTCTTTTGTTTAGCAAAACAAAACAAAAAACATATTTTTTCATTTTTCGAAATAAGAAAAATTTCGAGGGGCTGACCGCGAGGAAATCTTTTGTACAAGCCAAAGGAACTCCGACGAGGAACTCTTTGCAAAAAGGAGGAACTCTGGAGGAACTCTTTACAAAATAGAGGAACTCTTTGCAAAATGGAGGAACTCTTTGCAAAATGGAGGAACTCTTTGCAAAATGGAGGAACTCTTTTGTACAAATTTCAGACGCGGTCAGAAACAATTATTATTATTATTATTATTATTACCCATGTGGATTAACGTTCTTATGCTCAAACTAGATGAGCCGTTACACACATCTTACCTTTGGGCGCCAATTTTTTTTAAGGGGCGCCAAGTTTAGTAGAAACCGTCAGCAGGGACAAAGCTTTTTTCCTGAAGGCAATCTTGGGGGGCTCCAATTTTTGTCGTGAAGGGGCGCCAAGTTTGGTAGAAACCGCCAGGGACAAAGCTTTTTCTCTTTTCTCGTGAAGGAAAATCGGGGGCGCCATTTTTTATTTGAAGGGGCGCTAAGTTTGTTAGTAACCGCTAGGGACAAAGCTTTTTTTATGAAGGTATTTTTTTGGGCGCTAACTTTTTTGTAGGGGCGCCAAGTTAAAACCGTCAAGGACAAAGCTTTTTTGAGGGTGCCTTATTGGCAGTAGTGCTTGCACAGCGGTAATTTCTACGGCTTATTTGCCAAAAATTACCGAGGAACTCTTAAGGAACACAGGAGGAACTCCCAAGCAACTCTGGAGGAACTCCGAGAGGAACTCTTTGCAAAAAGGAACTCTTTTGTACAAATTTCAGACGCGGTCAACCCCTCGAAAAAATTTGAAAAAAAAATGTTTTGGAAAAAAATAGTTTTTACCTCACCTCGAATTAAAAAAAAAAATACAGCCTAGAGCTTTGGATAAGCGATCGATGGAAGTCTTTAGCTTAAAGCTTATCGTGGTTACAAAAATCCTGGACAGACCGACTGACAATTTTTTTTTACGGAAATCATCTCTTTTGGATACAAAAGAGCAAAAGAAATATTTTTACTAACGTATGACTCCTTGTAGATAGTAAAAATATTTGAGGACAACAAACAATATGCACTGCTACTAAAAAGCCCATCATTAATAAAAACGCATTTTGTCTATTATAATATACCTACCAAAATTGCCCCCCGGGAGTGAACATTTATTATCAGATTAAATTTTAGCTACTACAAAAGTCCCATATATACCAATTTTTAAATTATTGTAAAAAAATATTGTTTTACATAGTTGTAATTTTTGCACCCGAAATCATTTTTATGCCATACTTATAGTGTTTTCAATTATACCTAATTAAATATAATTACCTATAGGTAATTTTAAGATTATTATGTACGTATAATATAATAAATAATATAAAGTCCGAACCAAACGATAAATAAACAAACATTTAAAAGTAGTATTAGGTTATAAATGGGTTAGTTTATGTCTTAAAAAAGGTTAGAAATTGGTTAGATTTATGTTATGAAATAAGGTTAGAAATTGGTTAGATTAACGTTATGAAATAACGTTAGAAATTGGTTAGATTTATGTCAGGCAACAAACGTTAGATTTCTAACCAATTTCTAACGTTATAAAAACGTTAGGATACTAACGTTAGATATTAACGTTAGATTTGTGTATTTTAAAACGTTTTTGTATAACGTTAGTGACTTAACATAAAAATGTCACTAATCTAATGTTATGTTAAGTTAGATTTATGTACTTTTCTACCAGGGCGATTTATGGCCGCTAAAAATGCCTAGGAGCCACTGTGCGGCGGCGCACACGCACATCTCTAGTTGAATAGAGACTAGACTAGTCAGACCACAGTTGTAAGTTGAAATATTTTTTCCGTGACCATGTGATATTATGAGGGATAATTTTTGATTTTGTCCAATTTTGTCCAGTTTTGTCCGGTTTTGTCACCGGCCTAGACAATTTCAAAAAAAGTGTACTTTTGCACAACCCTGCCAGGCAATCCCAGCCATTTAAAAATTTACTACTACTAACCTTTGCACGTAACGTTAGATAAACGTTTTTCTGACGTTATGTGCAAACGTTAGTAGTAGTAGTAAATTTTTTGGGTTGGCCAAAGCCGGACATTTATGGCCATTTATGGCCCTTTTTGTCACACCAGGCAATCCCAGCCATTTACTAATTTGAGTCCTCCTTGAACCTGCCCATCCTTAATAATAATAAAAAACGGTTTTGTTTTTTATTTGTTTTAAACAAGTTTTTTTTTTGTTTTAAAACAACGACCTCTGTTTTTTTTGTTTCTTTTTAACACATATACAAATTTACGGGTCGGTCAAGTTAGCCCCCCCCAGTTAAAACTTAGGGTCGAAAAATACATAGGTAGTTTGCACACAACTTGCACAACCAAAAAAAAAGCTTGCGCACTAACCATTGGTTAATTATATGAAAAAAACCGTGGGGGGGGGCTAACTTGACCTTAGCCCCCCCCAGTAAAAAAGTTAAAATTTTTCACTACAATCTAATAGTAAATAGCTTGCACAAGCTTGCACAACCAAAATAAAAGCTTGCGCACCCTTAACAAGAGCGGTGAGGGGTAAATAATGTTTACCGTCAGCCCCCCCCAGAACTAAAATTGAACGAAAAATGTTGTAGTATGTTAAAAAAAAGCTTGCACAACCTTGCACAACCAAAATAAAAGCTTGCGCACCCTTAACAAGAGCGGTGAGGGGTAAATAATGTTTACCGTCAGCCCCCCCCCCAGAACTAAAATTGAACGAAAAATGTTGTAGTATGTTAAAAAAAGCTTGCACAACCTTGCACAACCAAAATAAAAGCTTGCGCACCCTTAACAAGAGCGGTGAGGGGTAAATAATGTTTACCGTCAGCCCCTCCCCCCCCCCCCCAGAACTAAAATTGAACGAACAATGTTGTAGTATGTTAAAAAAAAGCTTGCACAACCTTGCACAACCAAAATAAAAGCTTGCGCACCCTTAACATGAGCGGTAACGGGTAAATAATGTTTACCGTCAGCCCCCCCCCCCAGAACTAAATTTGACCAAAAAATGTAATATATTAAAAAAAAACTTGCACAACCTTGCACAATCAAAATAAAAGGTTGGGCACCCTTAACAAGAGCAATAAGGTGTAAATAATGTTTACCTTCAGCCCCGCGCAGAACTATTATTTAATAAAAAAGTTAAAAAATTTTATTACTATCTAATAGTAAGTCTCTTGCACAACCAAAATAAAACCATGCGCACCCTTAACATGAGCGGTGAGGGGTAAATAGTGTTTAGCCCCCCCACAATTAAAATTGAAATTTTTTTGAAAACGGTTAATCCTACAGTATTACAACAAGAGCACCTTTTTATGTATATTGACCTGAGAAATCATCTTCTGAAAATAAAATGACAAAAAAATTACACAGAAAAAAGTTAGGGGCAAAAAACGAATAAGGCCACCCGTTTCGCACGTCCCTGGTTAAAATAAGTACCCGAAAATAATATACGAAGATGGGCCTTATTAAGTTTAGTTTATATGCAAAACCCCGTTTCTGTAACTGAAAGGGTTCCTGAGTTAATAAATAAAAACCGAATTTTTTAGCCACTTTCAAAGGGGCGTATCTCCCTTAGGACGCATTTTAGACAAAATGTTTATATGAACTTTTTTGATTGTTTTGGTGAGTAAAATATGGCTATGTGTAGCCAGCCCACCTTTTTTGTTACACCCTGTATACTGTAAAAAAAATAAAACATTAAATTTAAAAATACATTTTTTATGATTTTTTTTGCCTTAGGGTG
>OY294051.1:19055946-19137854 GCA_958510825.1 Brachypterus glaber
CCTGAATTAAGAAATGGGCGATGGTTCATTAGAAATAAACAGCTGGAGTTTGATGATGAACACATAGTTGTAAGTGACAAAACAGTCAAAAGCAGTACGGGTCTACAACAGTTGATATTTTGCAAGAAGCCTCGAAGTTTTACAGTAAACGATTCACAGATATATAAACAAATATTATCTCAGACATCAGCCTTGCACGGAAAAATTCAACAACATAATCAAGCCTTTATTTAGGAGAAAGAGATGCTCGAAAATATCTGCTATGGAACGAAAGGACGACGACATTATAAAGCCTCTGCTAGGGAAGAAATCTGTAATATCTTACCCAAAACCAATCGAATATGAAGATGCTTTTTTAAACACCGATTCACTAGATGAAACTTTCGATTCTCTTGATAGCTGGGTGGACCCCAATATTTTAGTGGAAAAACTTAAAAGCCTAACCTCACAGGATAGCGAATTTCACCAAATAATTACTCAGCTTCAACGAGCTGGGTATATTGAATAAAATAAAAAAGGCTCAAATCCTTTCTAGTGTAATACATATTTCAGTTTATTTGTAGAAAAATATAAGAACTATGTTTCTTATTTCCTTTTAGTTTATAAATAAAAATTATGTCACAAGGTAGGAACTATAGTTGTAAAGTTATATACCCTTTTTTTTGTTATTACTGATAAAAAAACATATTTACATTTTTCTAGCTGGTGGTCTAAAGCATATATTGTATTTATTTTTATTTTTTATAAGTAGTTCCTGTAAGGATATATTTGTATTTCTTGTATGCAAATGTTTACGTTTGGACTTAGCATATTTATTGTAGGTTTTTTAATAAATATTATATTATTATTATTATAATGGAAACGTCGCATACAATTAACAGCTCTAAATAAGTGTAAATCAAATTTTTGGTAATAATAATAATTATTTTAATAAACCGAAATAGCTCAGTTGTGTTGTCACCTTTTATAAAAATTATGTCCCTATGATTATTATGCTATGTATGTTACGCGTGTTGTGGATATAATAGACATTCGAAGTTTTGCTTCACAATCTATAGTATACTTACTACAAATTTTTTTTAAAATGTGTTAAAAAACATGTCCACTTTACTAATTAGCGATAACTATGGGCGTTTGTTGGAGTTCTTAGAAACAAATTTAAATAAAGTTATTTTAGATATTGATAACATGAAACTATGGAATATTACTAAATAAACTATAAAGATTAAAAGTTTTTTCATTCTCGCCACTGCATTACTTATTAATTTTAATACACTGTAAAAATACCTCAACTATTATTTTGCAGTTATCATATCTGCTGATAGACAGACATACAGATAGATAAACATACATATGTTAAAATAAATGAAAAAGTACCATAGTACAAGCTAGACAGTTAAATTTTTTATAAAGCAAATAAAAAGACTATTACACTATTTTTAAATATAGAAATAAATCAAAAAACAAAAAATTTACCGTTTAGCAGAACTGTGAATATCAATAGTTTAGCTGTGGGTAGTGCCTAAAGAGTCATGGTAGGTTTGAAATATTTAAATCCTTTTTTCTAAAAAATAAAAACATATACCGTAATTTCACACAACAATAGTCCAGATTCACATAACTATGGTCCAGCTTCACACCTATATTCCATATTTAAAAGCGTATTTAAAAAAACTGAAAACGTGTTGCTGTATATCCCATATACACCAACTTTCATAAGAAATTGTAAACATTTAAAAATAATTATCCCCTGCCCCCTGGGGGCCTTGGACTATAGTTGTGTGGCCGGACTATAGTTGTGTGAAATTACGGTATATGTTAATTTTTTTTGTAAAAAGTAGCTGCATTACGTATTAATTAAATACAGTGTACACTGTAAAATAGGCAGGCAGTCAGACAGATGTTAATTTTTTTTGTAAAAAGTAGCTGCATTAATATTATCAATAAAACTTTGCCAGATTGAAATAATATATTTCATTTTAAAATCAATCGTTAGGTCTAATTCATACCACTTTATACAATCTAACCCTAAGATTTAAAATATGATAGACTACACTTGGCAGCACGGTTTCTTTTCCTGATTGCAGTCATATATTTTTTGACTAATTTTGTATAGCTGAGACCGAATCTGCACACAGGTTATCCCAGGTTCTAAGAGAAATGAGACAAAAAGCGATAAAAAATAAAAATATTTTGACCATTGGAGATTACGCAGGTCTGCGCGAAAATTGTCTAAAATGTAATCAGTAATTTCTATGTATTTTTGGTGCTGTTATGGAAAAATTATTGAAAAAAGTCTATCACGTCAGGTTATCTCACAAAAAGGGTGTGTATTTTGGGTGAAAACTCAATTTAACGCAATTTTGTACATTTTTTCTAAAGGGAGATACACTAGTTTTTAGTACGATTGTCTAGTATATAATATATGTATATATAATTATATTATAAGAATGTCTATTTCATTGCAAACGCCTTAAAACTTTCTCCCTGACTTTTCTCTGACTCTTGATATAGTTTTCCCTGAACCAAAATTCAAAAATTCCCTTACTCATACAAAATTTTTTTTTTGCGAATATTCTTAAAGTGTTAAAAAATGCACAGTAAAAAAAATACAATTGATATTAAAAACTATTTAGGAGATAACAAATCCGTCGAAGGCAAACATTTTTGCAATATTTCTTTAATATTCATTTAAAAATACAAATGTGTCGCCACAGACAATTTTTCTTAAAATTATTCTTTAAAATAAGAAATACTAAAACCACAGGCAAACATTTTGTTAAAAAATGCAAATATGACGCCTCAGGCAATTATTATTTAAATTCATATTTAAAATTAGCTAAACCAAAACTGGCAATTATTATTAAAAATAGTTTGAAAATAGTAAATCAGGTGCCGCAGGAAAAGTTCTTTAAAAATATTCCATAAAATAGGTTCAAATGTGGCGCCGCAGAAAATGTTTATTTTTCTTAAAAATTTATTAAGAAACAGCAAATATAAATTGGTTAATTACTTAAATATTATATTTAAATACAGCAAATCTGACAATCTAAGCAAAAAATAGTAAGACGTTTGGACTTTTGATGAAAAACGAAAAGTTATCCATTTTGCCTTTATTAAAAATTTACCAAATACAGTGATTTTTTTGTTATAAGTTACAATTATCATTTCGCCTGACTTTTCCCTGACTTTCCCAATTTCCCTGACTAGTGAGAAGCCTGAAAAATTATAAATACAAATTTTTTTTTCTCCTTAAAACATTTTCAAAAGTTACTTATTTTGTTCATTAAAGACCTTTGTACAGCTGTCTGAGATGGTAATCTAGAGGGTCAATATAACAATGTTAATTGTGGTTAATTAGGTCTTTACCATGGAAAAATTATGAAAAATTGTGATATATCAAAAAAATTATTGCGCGACAAATATTAATGATATTTTTAACCCTATAAGGGTAAGATCGGTATTTCGGACCGACGAATTCATAATTTTTGAAATACCGTCATTAATTTTACTTTTTTACTTTACTATTCTGCTATGTACCTTTCAGTAATAAGTGGATACACCTTATTATATACTTAAATGCATACAAGCTCGATTTTTCAATGTTTGCTGGTAGTTTTCGGTCTCGCACCAATGGTAATGTAACTATTTGACCATAAGTCTATATTTATATTTGTTAACGACGACAAGGATTTTGACAAAATTCAATTTCTAAGTATTTTTGGGTATGGGAAATCGATTTATCTGGGTCTTCTTATTGGAAAAATTTGGAAAACCCCAGAGAATTTAGAAAACCTAGAATTCTGGGTAAAAATGGAACAATTACGTCGAAGTTTGCCAGGTTAGAATACCCAGTTTAATATTTTTGGATACAAACGATATAGTAAATGAATCGATTAATTTACCTGGTTTGACTTGGGGAAAAATTAGGGAAACCCCGGAAAACTTAATAATATAGCAGGACAGGGAGTTAATTTTAATTTACGGCTATAAGGATTTGGCTGAAATCCACCCCTTTAGTATATTTGGGAATGGGAAAATGATAAGGAAAATTCGAAAAACCCCGGGATCTAAAAACGGGGACAAAATTATGTTATTTCAAGATTTACCAGGGTAGTTCACCACTATTTTTGGGTATAGGAAATCGATATAGCTTAGGTCTTTACCATGGAAAAATTATGAAAAATTAGGGAAATTTGAAAAAATGTGGAAATATAAGAAAGTGAGCTCAATGACAAACTGCAGTTATTTATGTACCTAAAAAAGAACGGAAAACCAAGATATACCTGTGCTTAATACGAAAAATTCCTTTGTTTGGAGCACCCAGAAATTTCTCCAAACAATTATTAAAATATATATATTTTTATTTCTAAACTTTATTTGTACCTTTTTAAATAACTTAAATTTAAATATTTATTAAGTATTACTTAAATTTAAATACTTATTAAGTATTACTTAAATTATTTTGCTTTGAGTATATTTATTTTATTTTTTAAGTTTTTATGTTAAAACGTAGTATTTTTTCAATTTTTTAAGAAATTATTTTTTTTGTTAGTTACATTTATCTCATTATAACACAGTAAATAACACAAGAAAAATAGATTTATATAAATTTTATCCATTTTACAAAAATATGTGCGATTATTAAAGTCGGTCTGACACACCGATGTTACCCTTAGTGTTTCAAAAAATTATATTACCCTAACACAGTGTTAAAAAATAGTATGAACATATAAGATATCGGTAATTTAAATTGTAATATATTTTGTTTAAAAGCGTTTGGTAAAATTATTTGTTGTAATTTCTTTCAAAAAGTTTGTTGATATATAGGATTTTACGGCCTACTTGTCTTAATGATTTCTATACGTAGGTAACACTATTTATAAACAAATATATTTTGAACAAGAAAACGGTAAAAAAAATATAGATTTCTGATTCTTAATTTATGTTTTGTTATAAATAAGTTTGACCTTTTGGTGATACGATAGAAAAAAGTAAATAAAAACAAAAAAAATAATTATATATCTATTTTGTACTAAACAAAAAATATTCACTAAAAAGTTAAGCTAAATTAAAGCTTTTGGTGAGGTAACAGATCAAATTATTATTAATAAACTATAATCTATTTTTACTTATAACTTTCTAGTGGAAAATTTTATTTTAACAAATAAGAAAAATTTTGCACAACGAACCTAGTGGTCGTCAGGCTGATCATATTATATTAAAAATATCGTGATATCAGGTTAAATTGAGTTATATTAAATAGGCATAAAAAATCTATATATATTGGGATTGTAATTACAATATAATGTGAAGTATAAAGCCCGTGCAGAATAAGGTTCTTCAGCTAGTATTTTAATAAATTAAAACAAATTATGTTAAAATAAGTTAAGAAATAAAAAGTAATACTGTTAGAGCTTTTATTTTATTGAAATTACTGCAAAATTGTAATTTTTGCTGTATTACCCCCATTTTAAATTCAGTTTAAACATCTTAGTCTACCTAAGTCTGCACAAATTAAAGGCCAAGATTTTTAGAATATATTTTCTAAAAATTGAAGTTCTAAAAGTTTTTTTTTACATCCAACATTTCTAAAACCTGACAGCAAAAAATACGATATTTTAAAATATTGATTGTAAAAAAAACACAAAACAGTCAAGAGTTTAAATTATGTGTAAAATATAAAACAATATAGGCTTTACCAAATTTGGTAATTACAAAATTTTAAAACAGTTTTTAATTTAATAGTAATAGGTGACATATCTTATACAAATTTTTTTATTTTTTTAATATTTTTAAAGCTACAGTGTTGAACAAATAAAATATTTCTAAGAAACTGAAAAATATACTTTTGTCCCTCTAGATTTCCAATAGTGCTTTGAAGCACTATTGGATACAATTGTATCTAAGAATTGTTTGTCTAGGAAGCTTTTCGGCGATTTTCGAAAATTGAGAACTAATGTACCTAATATATGTACTCTTTTATCGCGTAAACGCGTTGTAAAGAGTATAATAATGTTAACTTGCCTATAGCTGATGAGGGGTGTATCACGTTGTAAATATAAATTCAAACTGATAAACTGCATAATATGCACAATATAAGAATATTATATCGTGGTTACAAGACTTGTCTGAGCCTGTAGTATTACAAATCTTCTTACTATCCTACCAAATAACCTTGGATAGCGAGTCGTGGGGGTATTACTTAAAAAAATTTAGAATTAATGCTTATAAGTGATTTTTACTGAAAAAAATACGTTAATCTGAATTTTCTTTCATTTTTCTTCAATTTTTTAAAACGGACGGACGGACTGATATTAAAAAAGTTGCTTATTTTTTCATGAAACAAAACTTTATCCAAGAAGTTTTTGTCTAGGACGTTTTTTGAAAATTTTAGAAATTTCGAAACTACCGTGCAGGCGCTGTGAATTGTAGTATAAAAAAGTGCCCTGGAAAAGGGCATACCAAAATAAATAGTAAAATTACAGATAAAAAGAATAGATTAGAAAAAAAATAACAGAGTAAAAGAGAAAGTCAAACTAAAATAAACTCTCGAATAAACTATTCTGGAGTTGTCGGAATGAAGCGAAAGAAAATTAAATAATAAAAGAATAAGTTAGCTTGTTTAGGATTACCGTTTGCTGAGGAGCTGCAATAACCGATTAGAAAAAAATTTAATTTTATATAAGTAGATTTGAGATTGAGGTTTAAAACAAATAAAGCTATTGTACCGAAATGCTTTTAAAACTTGTTTAGAATTTTGATTCAAAAAATAATTTAGATTAAAAAAGCCCGAAGTATACGTCGACGTCGGTATACGTATAATAAATAAATACTCCTCTGCTCTTAAGCTGCGAAGAGTGTAATAATTCAAAAGTTTAGTGATAATGTATCAATACATATTATTCTAGACGTATTGTCTGCAGTTTGAAGGTCCGATCTATTAATAAACTGATAACATTATACAGCTGCTGATATAATAATACTTTTCGCTTTTTGAAAACTTTTTTTCTCAAAAATCATTTTTTTTTGTATTATTTTTATAATTTAGACTAGACTGATGTCTTAAATTATGTTTTCACTAAATATTTTTTGTTGTATTAAAATATATTATTAAATTATGAATAAATCAAATTAATAAAATATTTTTTATAATTTAGGCTAAGCTCTACCATACTCTTTTCCTAATTTACATGGCTTATTTTACATTAAAAAATAGGACTGGTATCTTTTAGGCGAAACTTACCTCTCCCCCAACCACTAGTATTTATATCTTCAATGATTAACATTTCTATTTACAACTGGCTTGTGGCTCAGTATGTATCGCGTTCGTTTATCAACCTGTAGGTCCTCGGTTCAATTCACCACCATCGCGAATTTTTTTAAAAGTAATAATGTATAGGTTTATTGAAAAACAAACCCCGGCGTTTGAAGCTTTATTTTCCAAATAGGGGCTTTACACATAGGGTTTGTATACTGTGACCCCAGGGGGTCTGCTTAATGGGTATAAATACTGTCTTTAGGACAGGGGGCTGCGTATTGGATCTAAACGCCAAAAAGGGTGCTAGAAAGCTAAGTACTAACAGCACTATAAATTATTTTGTTTTTAGAAAACCAAAACAGCCGGAAACGGCCATTTTGAATTTTTAAATTTCCCGCAACAGGAAATCTCCATTTTGTGACGTCACCGGAAACCGCCATTTTGTATTTTTAAATTTCCCGAAACAGGAAACCGCCATTTTGTGACGTCACCGGAAACCGCCATTTTGTATTTTTAAATTTCCCCGCCAGTAGTTCAAATGTACCGATAATACAGATTACACACTTACCGACAGTAGTTCAAATGTCCCAACTGTCTGGCACAACCGACGCTATACCTACTGCTATAAATCATTTAATTAGGTCAAGTTTTAACTTTTAGTATCTATAAAAATGACTTGTTGCAAAAAGTCCAAACGTGAATAACATGACCCTTTACAGCTCTATTTAATTTCTTCTTTTTACTCATATATAATTGTAATTTATAAGTATACCGGTAACTATGAAAGGGTCCAAAAAAGCAATTAATTTTCAAGTCATTAAAAGTTAAAACTAATTACTGTCAAATTTTTATTAGTTGTTGAGTGAAACCTATTTTTATTATTTTGGCAAATAATATAATTCATTAATTATTCATTAGATATTCAGTATGCATTAGATATTCATTATTCTTTAGATATTCAGTATTCAGTTTTCAGTAATCATTATTCATACATTTGTTAGACAGTTAGATATTTTTGTATACATAATAAAAAGTGCAATTTAAGAAGATGATCTGTTGTAAGTTAAACTATGATAAATAAATAATGTATTTTAACCAAATGTTTGTGTAAGAATGAGTAACACGAACCCATAATATAATAAATTAAATTATGATATGTGGTATCAAGATATTTAATATTTAAGGGGAAACAATAATATAACAGCTAACCATTTATATCAAGAAGCTCCCATAGTAAAGCATAATATTACAAAACATATAACAGCTAGTGATTAACAAAACCACATATTATAACATGTCTTAAGCCATGTAGATTTTCCCGTGTCCAACATAAGAGTTTCTTGAATAAAAAAAACATATGTTTGAAAACCAAACTAATCCGTAAAAAGAATGCTTTTTACAACATATTTATTATTATCGTTTTTTTTTTAAATATTTAGGCATGTGCAAAATTCCACTCTTAGAGGATAGACGTGCATTGTGCGCGAGTTTAATGAGAAGGATTCACATTTTTATATTTTAGAATTCGTTAGGCAGAGGATTTCAAGATTTCTAGCCATGTTACTAGTGCTTCTTTCATGTTCTTTTTTAAAAGCCTCAATGGCAGATTCTCCAACATTTGTTTATTGTCCAAGAAGGCCAATAAAATCTTTTATTATATAAACTAACGTTTGATGACCTTACAGTAATTTTTTAGTTAAAAGTCATTTGTCCTTATACTATTCTTCATAATATCTCTTACGCATTTAGAATCTTCGCTAATAATACTTTAAAAATATGCAAATTTATTCAATAATTCGATGTTTTCAACATAAAAAATAGATTTATAAATTTTAGTAATTTTTTTTTTCTTTAGATAAACATTATTGCATAGTTTCTTGAGGTCAAGTTATTTTATTACTTTCATTTTGAATTACCATTAAAGTATTCAAGTTCGACCAACAGTTTTCCACAATATACTGCTAAATCTTATACATCGCATAAAATATTTGTTATTGTCCAGTGCAATGTTCTCTTAACGTCCGGCACCGATACTTTAGAAATATCACACATAATTCGGCGACCTGCGTACTGCGGGTAAAATTGAGGGGAGGTACGATGCTCATCTATTACCTTGTCGCTACCCGACAGGCGAAAACTACCAGAAACCAAACGGCTAACCACCAAAGCACTAGACAAAGCAACAACTGATCGAGTGACCCTAAAGTTTATTTTTTTAAGGTATAGTTATTTTAAACCTTCTTCTTCTTCTTCTTACTGCTTGGCTTTTGTCGCTAGACTAATTAGCCAGTAACATGGGGTATTACACTGTTGCCAAGTATGTCAGACCATCCGAGATGTGTATCCCGTGCTGCACACACTTATAATCCTAGGACTTTTCACTAAATACGACCTTCACACTTTACAAGACGATACTATCACTGGACTATTACATACACAGGGTTTACTATACATTAATTCCACTTTATTTAAAAAAAAAAAAATTTCCAATTTTTTTTAAAAGTTCTAGCTCTATTATTATTTTTTTTTCTCCGTTTGTCATTAAAGCAGGGGTTATACATCTAGGGAATTCGACCTTTCACGCTCAGGAGCACAGCCGAGCGATATTTTAAACCTTTCCGCTTGAAAATTACCATAGCAACGTAAGATACGCATGCGTCGTAAGCGAAATGACTAGGCCCAATTTACACAACCGTAAAACGTTGACGTGCCATTAACGAGAACAACACAATGGTATATTCCTCTATATTCAGGCCTATTCACACGTACCATTGAAATCTATTCAATATTGACAAAAATTACAATCCCATGCAGTTTTAATACAGTTGACGTAAATGACCTTGCAATTTTCGTCAATATTGCCACAAATCTCAATCTCAATGGTACATGTGAATAGGCCTGATTATTGGAATAAAAGCGATTTTATAAGCAAATTTTGTTTCTACAGGAATACAAAAGTGTTTTTATCAACAGCTTTATCAATTATCTTTTTTTACATCAAAACATCATAAAAACAAAGTAAGTAATCAAAAATTATAAATTTTGGTTATGTTGACATTCAAAACAAGCCACATGCTTCAGTGTAAATCGGACTTTGTGGAGTATTTAGCGGCAAATTTAAAATAACTATACCTTAAAAAAATAAACTTTTTTTATTAATATAGGGGTTTTTGAGGTCGCTCAAACTAAATCTAATAATAAAAAATTCTAAATCCACCCCGGGGGGCGGGGGGTGGTTAATTTTAATTGTTTACATTGTTTTCGTGAAAATTGGTATATAGGGATTTTTGGGGTCGATGAAAATAAATCTGATAATAAAAATTTTCTAACTTCACCCCCGGTTTTTTTTTGTTGAAAAAATCCTTTTCGCCACCGTTGGCAAAACTGGTACTGAAGAGGTTAACCAGACTGTTTTTCTTGAGTTTTTTTTAGAGATTAAAACAAATTTGAAAATAAAAGACCTCCCTGATCCTTAATTTGTTTCAAAACCACACGCACAGTGGCAAAATTTTATCATAAATCTGTTAAAAATCCAAAATTTTACGGTTTCGCCAGGGGGTCGGAGGGGGTCAAATGTGACCAAAAAGTGAGTTACGTAATACTTGAACGGATGTATTTTTATTTTTTAAATTTTCCAAATAAGGAAACACAAAGCAATAATGCTTTCCCGTTAAAATAAAACTTTAAAATCGGAAAGTATGTATACATTAATATATTTATGAAAAAATATATATATACAGTGTTTGGTAGAGAGTATAAAAAATTTGGCAGAGTGATAGATTAGGTAATTTCCAACATGTTTTTTTAATTCGACTTTGGCCGTAGACTCAAGGTTATAGTTATATTTTTTTTTCAATTTTTATGATAATATCGCATTATTTTACCTTCAATCCTTGTATTTTTTTCCCTTTATAATTATGCACTGAAAATAATTTTGTTGGCATTCTTATTGTATGTTTATTATTTAATGATGATAATTTTTGCATATGTAATCCAGAAAAATAATTTGTTAAAAAAACTTAGAACTCATGTTTGTTCTTTTTTTTTTCTTTTTAATCGAAAGCTATGCAAAACTTCGAATTATTTTAAAAACATCTTTGATTAATGCTCTTTCTAAAAAAACTTTAATTACCTTGATAAAAAACGAAAAATTCTTAGTATGTACTGTACAGTAAAAATGTTGCAAAAAGTCGCATGACCTGGAAAAAATTGCACACTGGAATTTGTCTTACTCAATGTCATCAGGACCACTTAGAAGGTCTAAAACCAAAAAGGTGACCTCCCCCTCATTCGCTTTAGCCGTCATCTTGAAAAAAATTTGAATCATTTTATCTCGTGTTCTATTGGTCGCACAGAAAAAGTCATTGAACAAAAAATGTTGTAAATAAAGTTCTACATATTTTTGGTAATTGTCACGATACCGAGAAGTTAATATTTCGAGCAGTAGAGGGAGCCGAAGTTATCACAAAACAGTTTTTCGCTATTTCAGCCCCCTGGGTGATGGTTTTTCGGAAAGTTGTAAACGTAAAAGTTGTAGAGCTCAAAAAAACACGCAAAAAAAACTATTTCATTGATGCAATTATCTCAAGTAGTTCCCAAGTTAGAATGCTTCAACGTCCGCGTCACTTTTTAGGTTTTAGACCTTCTAAGTGGTCCTGATAACATTTAGCATTGCTAAATTTGTATTTACAAATTCCAGTGTGCAATTTTTTCCAGGTCATACAACTTTTTGCGACATTTTTACTGTAAGTACTAAGAATTTTGCGTTTTTTAACAAGGTACTTAAAGTTTTTCGATGCATGTAGCATACCATTAGAAAGAGCATTAATCAAAGATGTTTTTAAAATAATTCGAAGTTCTACATCGCTTTGGATTAATAAGAAAAAAAGTTATAAGTTTCTTTAACCCATTCTGTGAAGTTTGTGAGCGCACCAATTATTTTTCTGGATTATCTGCAAAAATTATCATCATTCAATAACAAACATACATTAAGGATACCAACAAAAATTATTTTCCGTGCATAAGTACTAAAGGAAAAAAATACAAGGAAAAGAAGGTAAAATAATGCGATATTTTCATAAATATTCAAAAAAAAATCTTAACTCTATAACCTTGAGTCTACGGTCAAAGTCGAATAAAGAAAACATGTTGGAAATGACCTAATCTATTACCCTGCCAAGTTTGTCATACTCTCTACCAAACACCCTATATATAACTAATTATTTTTGTCCACCATATTAAAACCGCCATCATATTTATTGAAAATTTATTACTATTTTTAAAATGGACCTCTTGAAAGCTTGTTTACCAATTTCGTTTGGACTTTTTAGAAAGATTATTTTCGGTTTTTACCAGTTTTATGATAAAATTTTCCAATGTGTGATTTTGAAACAAATTAGGGATTAGCGAGGTCTTTTATTGTCAAATTTGTTTAAATAAAAAAAAACTTAAGAAAAACAGTCTGGTTAAGGGTATCAGAAAATTTTATTATATTTCTGTGCAAGGTTAAAACCCCCCAGAGTCTCCACCACTGGAGATTAAAAAAATATGTAGTTTTTTTATAAAGCATATACATGTAGTAGTATTACATACACGGTGTCCCACGGTAGACAAATCAGTCAAATTGTGGCGTTATTATCAAAGCTATTAAAATATATTTTTTACCAGTCAATATAGACCTAGTTACCTTCAATTTACGCCAGAAAAAAGGGTTGTACTTTTTCTGTTTTTAGGCTAGAGCAACAAACAGATTTTTTTTTTTAGCATAATAACATTTTTTAACTCCAAAATTTAAAAAAATAATATCATTTCTTTATCATATGATAGTTTTTTTTACTAAAAACAATAGTTTTCTATTTAAATTTTTAATTTTAGAAAACGGTAAAAAATGGTAAGTGCATTATGGAATGACCCCGCTAATGTAAAAGAGAGGATGCTATGAAAATAAATGTTTGCAAATATGACGTTCACGATAAAAATAAATGTCAAATAATGTTATAAATTATATTTTTACTTAGACTTAGTAAGGACCTTGTGGACTAGGGTATTTTATACTACAGAGTGTATTACTTAATTACTAATAAATTTTGATTTTTTGCGCTCAATCAAATTTTTTAATTGGTATGATTGTATTAATCTTAGATTAATCTTAGCAGTTTTTTTTACAAAGTCAAGTCTATATCATAATGAAAGTATTGGTAAAGCAAGTTATTATAAAACCTTATGATAAAACATGTTTTATAATTATGAGATTTTAAAAAACATAATTAATTAGCTTGTAAAGAACCCCCTTCCCTCGCAGTTGCATGAAGTTGCAGCTGGTTCATATTAGCAGGGCCGGATTCAGGGGGTGCAAGGGGTACAGATTACCCGGGGCCCGGGCTCGAAGGGGGCCCGGCGACAGAAGTTTTTAATAAACAGTTTATTTATTTATACTCCCCCAGATCGATAAGGCGTCAAAATGAGCAAATAAGTAGATCTCGTTCCAAATGGGCAATAGAAAAAATTTCGCCGCGGCAGCCCTTAAGCCTTTTTGGATTTTTGTAAAAAATAATAGTGCACTGTTACTAGTGTTTTAAAATTTGTAAAAAAATTCGCCCGCGGCGCTAGGGCTAATTTACCTACGTATTTTTTTAGTTCAAGCTTGCAAAAGCTTAAAATTTGTAAAAAAATTGCCTGCGGCGCCAGAGCTATCAAAATTGAAAAAAAATTCGCCTGCGGCGCTAAGACTTTATTATTTTTTACATACTTAAGCTTGCTGAACTATGAAAATAAAACAGTCAGAAATTAACATAATTTGAAAAAATTTTCGACTGCGGCGCTTAGTTAATGAATGGGGGCGCCTCAGTGCCTTAGCTGCAGGCCTGCATGGGACAATTATGTTTTGAAAAAATGGGGGCCCGAGTAAAAAGTTGCACCGTGGCCCGGACTGGCTCTGTCCGGCCCTGCATATTAGGGTCACATCCTACTTCGTGCTTTTGTTCTTAGTCGTTTGTTTTGTTTTTTTGAACCAAACCAGACCAAAATTAGACCAAATACAGAAGAACAAAGGAAAAAAACTGTCATATTATGGGCAATTTAGTCAATTAATTTATTGTTATGTAATTAATTACGTACATTTTGGTTGGAATTAAAAGTTAAATGATACTAAGAATAATTCTCATAAGTTAAAATATCAAATTGATTGTTATTATTAATATTATTTATTAATATGCGAAACGCAAGAATGATACTTGAATTAATTAACTCATCATTGTGTCAAATTCCATACATCTACAAAATATTACGCCTTTCTAGAATATTTTCAGTGTTATTAGAATTGTTTTGTACAATATTTCAAATAAATCCATGTTAGTCCTTAGGTTTTCCCAAATCACTCCAGTTCTGATGAAAAAAGGTCAAAATTACGCATCTAACTTCAGAGAATCATGGGAATATAAATGCCATTTCACAAAATCTATTATTAGCAAATAATTCTAATTCTTTGCTAGTCTTCCACGATTCAAATGAATTCAAATCAAGCAGCAAGTTAATATGTATCTGCATTGATCCTCTTTCCCACATCGTCTACATAAGAAGCCCCCATTTTTAACACGATAAAGCAATTTAATTTATTTTAGATGTCTGAGTCTGTCTTTTTGTAAAGTAGTTAGTCATAGTCGTTTCGTAAATGTTCAAAAGTTCTCCCATCCTCCTGAATACACATAAAAAGCCTACTTTCAAAATTATGTCTGACTCGTTGAAGCATTACCGGTATTATTTCGTTAAATGCTTCAACGATTCTTTGACGCATATTTTCAGGAGTGGTGGGAGCTTGTCGGTAAACCCTGTTCTTTACAAATCCCCACAAAAAAAATCACACGGGGTTAAATCGGGTGATCTTGCTGGCCAGGCAATTTGACCACCACGACCTATCCATGTATTATAAGTCTCATCCAAAAAAGTCCTCACCTCATGAAAAAAATGAGCAGGAGCCCCATCCTGCATAAAAATTATGTCATTTCGCAAATTTATTGGTACGTCTTCTAAAAGTTCCGGTAATTCATCACGCAAAAAATTTAGGTACATATTCCCATTTAGATGCCCATTAAAAAAGTAAGGTCCAATAACCGAATCCCCCAGAACCCCTCCCCAAACATTTAAAGACCAAATCCGCTGGTTGTCAACATGCCTAACCCAATGCGGATTTTCAACAGACCAATAATGCATGTTATTATGCCTGTTGACAACTCCATTGCTTTTAAATGTAGATTCGTCACTAAACAAAATTTTGGTAGAAAAGTCCTCGTCATCCCCTGTTAATTCCAAAAGTTCATCACAAAATCGAACCCTATTTTCAAAATCCCTCCCATGTAACTCTTGATGAAGACATAATTTATACGGATGTATTAGAATTTTTAATAACCCTACTAACTGATGTGCGTGATAAATGATGTTCCCTTGCGATTATCCTTGTAGACGTGTGGGGATCATTGATAACTGCTTCTTGAATTATAGTTATAGTTTCAGGATCTTTGGTTACTGGACTTTCGCAAACTTTTTTTATGTCCCTCACTCCTCCAGTATCCAAAAATAAATTAACAATTCTTCGTACGCTAAAGTAACTAATACTATCATCGGGGAACTTTTCTACTATTCTTCTCGTTGTTTCTCTTAAATTTCGAGCACATTCTCCATAAGTTAAAATAATTTCTTTCTTTACTTCTAAAGTTATCATTTTGGCATTCAAAACTTGGTTTTATAAAAATCTTGCTTTGTTAATTTTTTGATTATAATGTAAAATCAAATTTGACATTTATTGTCATCATATACGACTTATTTAAAAAATTTAATTTTAAGGCATCCTACTCTTTTGCCATAGCGGGGTCATTCCATTATGCAATTGCCCTTTTTTAAGGTTTTATAAAATTAAGAATTTAAATCGAAAATTATTGTTTTTAGCGATAAAGAAAAATTGTTACTTTTTTTAATTTTGGCATTTGAAAGTATTGTTATGCTTTTAAAATTGCATGTGTGGAGCTCTAGCTCAAAACCAAAAAAGAGTAGAAAACTTTTGTTTTGGGTCAATGAAGATAATTAGGTCCATATTGACTGGTAAAAGTTTCATGTTGATATCTTTGTTAATAACGCCACAGTTTGACTGATTTGTCTACCGTGTGACACCGTGTATATAAATTTTTGGCTGTATCTGTATTTTTTATATAAAATTTTAAATGAAATATATAGAAAAAACACGAAAAAAGTGTCATATTTGAAATTTGAGGCCCTGTAAAAAATTAACTAGGGTAGATATTTGAAATCTGCAAGTAATGGGATAAATCATTTTTATTTATCAATATTTTCATAAAAAAAAATTGATGAATTCTTGCGGATTTATTTGTTTGCCTCAATGCATACAAAAAAAAAAACATCTCAAGATTTTGAGGGTCAAGATTTTTTTTCATTGCCATTATCGTTTTCAGCGCCCAAAAATACGAATAAAAAATTAAGTCTGGATTCTGAAAAATCGACTTCATTTTTTTTTTGGTCCTGTGATAATTATTTGATATATTTGATAATTATTTGATAATTATTTGATATATTTGATAATTATTTGATATATTTGATAATTATCAAAACATTTCCAATATTTACTGACACCATTTTCAAAACAGTGATTGTTAGGTAACTTTTTCAATGTATATTTCTGTACAAACATAATATTTAAAAAAAATATGCTCCAACACTTTTATTCACATTTTAGTGATTTCTGAAAAAAAAGCAACGATCGAAATGTTACCTTTTGTTCAAACACTCCTCATGTAGAGGGAGTAATGGCAAGAAGAAATTTTCTATGAAATCCTATCACAGGATCTCATATTATAATATTACCCTCTCTAAAATTAACCCACTACGCATACAGCCTTGAGGGTTAAGTTTCTCATGGGCAAAATCCTAGTTTCCTCTTTCATTCCATAAATAACTATTAATTAGAGGGATATATAATGTTGAACACGTTATTCTAACGTTATATTTCTAACGTTATTATAACGTCAGTAATGTTACGTCCCTGGGCTGTGACTTATACACGTCACTGGAACGACAGCAACACGTCATAATATGACGTCATGTAGGTCAGTTAATACCCAATAATAGACGTCAAAAAGAGGTCTTTTGGTTTCTTGGGTACGAGGACGAAAAATTAAATATTAATACGTTGAAAACCTAAATTTCAATGATGCAGGGTAAATGTAACTCAAAAACTCATATACAGGTACTTCCAAAAATGCACCATTTTTAAAGGGCCTTAAAAGCGATTTTTCGATATACATGTATAGAAACTTTTTTGCTTAGTTTTCGATATAACCCTGCATCATTAAAATTTTGCTTTTCAACATTTTCAAGAACATTTTAGTATTTAATTTATCGTCCACGAACCGTGAAATTTCACCTTCAAATTAGTCCTACAGTGTTACAAGAGTACCTTTTTTTGTGTATTTTGACTTGAGGAATCATATACCAAAAATAAAATTACAAAAAAGTTACACAGAAAAAAGTTCGGGACAAAAAACGGATAAGCCCCCCCCCCCGTTTCGCACGCCCATTGTTAAGATTAGTTCACGTGCAAAACCTTGTTGATATATCTTAAAGGGTTCCTGAGTTATTAAATAAAAAACGATTTTTTTCGCCACTTTCAAAGGAGATTTGCTCCCTTACGAAGCATTTTAAGACATATGTTTATAGGAACTTTTTGTGATGTAGAATCACAAATTAACATTTCGGATACTATTTCAAATACCCCGTGTATAGGGTTTCACTTAAAAATATAAAGTTTGTATAACTTCCCGTTGGACCCAAAGTATTTTTTTTACAAGCTATGCCAAAACGAGGGTTTAATGGCTCATATAAACAGTGTAAAGTTCAAAAAGTTATCTCATTTATTTAAGGAGATAACTTGTAGGCAATACTTCTTATGACACCCGATGTACCAGATGTCACAGAAAGTATATGGGTATGTCGTGGATTTCAATTAACCTTTTTACATGTTATCTCTATCATATTACTAAAAGTTTCAAGTAAAAAACAGTTGAAAATTTTGTTTAGATCGAGATATGTTTTTTTTTTATTTATTAAATAAAAATAAATAATTAGCAGATTTTTTTAGCCAGGAAGACCTTCCTTCCTCTATAAATATATTTACCCTTATAGAATGTTTTTCATATTTTTTGATGTAAAAACATCCCTTAAAAGGATTGTAGCTATTTCAAAATCATCCTGTATAGTACCAACCGTGAGTCTAAAAAATCTTAGGCACTCTCTTTATCTTTTGTTGGTACGCATGACAAAGGAAACGGCGAGTTTCATTAGATGAAGGAACCTGGTAGATTGTACTTAATTAAAATTTTAATTAACAGAAATCGGATTTTATCGTGTTACATCAAAATTGATAGCCGGATATAATAACAAATTAATAATAACTATTAAACTACCACATTTATAAAAATATGTAAATATTATAAAAATCCCATAACGTTTTTAATAAAGACTTTTAATTATTTTTATTATAATTATAAAATTTGGATTTTATTTTATAGCATGGGGACAGTGCTAGGTATCATTTTTAGCAAATTAAAAAAGAAAATCTGCCAGACCAATCGTTTTTATTCGCAATAAAGGGTCACGTGACGTCCATAACTTTTAATCAAATCAGCCAATTAAAATTTATTTTGTATTTTTTTACTTAATATGGAAAAACAATAAATGGTTTATATTAAAAGAAAAAAGCCTTGGGTACCTATATTTCTTAAATTTAAAACAAATATTTTTACGTTTTTATTAATTATTAGGTAAGGTGGGTGGCCAATTATTGCCATGATAAAACATTTTATTTTTTACTGAATTCAAATTTATTTTTAATCACCTGAAACTTTACTACATTAACAATAAACATATCTTTATTCTAATAGGTAAAAAATAAATAAACTGCAGGAGCTTAAAAAAATATTATTGCTGTTTAAAAAATATTCCATACTGATAATATTAGGAAATCCTAAATTCCAAATATTGCCAGAGTACTGGCAATAATAGTAAAGAACAAGCTTACAAATAACACCGGCACACAAAAAAAATAAAACTCGAGTGTGGCAGACCAGACTAGTCAATTCTTACGTATTTTGGGTGGCTGAATCCGAATCCGAGGTCAAAATTTAAAATTTAGCGTTTAAAATGGCGGATCCAATATGGCGAATTAGATTTTCCAAAATTTAAAATGGCAGATCCAATATGGCGGATTAGATATTTTTAAGTTTCTCGGAAAATTTAATCCGCCATATTGGATCCGCTATTTTGAATTTTGGATAACTGGCACCAGATTCGTAACCCCAAAAAACCCCGAGTACCAAGTTTCAAGCAAATCCGAGCAACTTTAAAAAGTCGAATCGGCAATATTGGATCCGCCATTTTGAATTTTGGAAAACTGGCACCAGATTCGTAATCAGCGACCCCAAAAACCACCAAGTTTCAAGCAAATCCGAGAAACTTTAAAAAATCTAATCCGCTATAGGATCCGGCATTTTGAACGCTAACTTTTAAATTTTGACCTTGGATTCAGATTCAGCGACCCAAAAAAACGTAATAATTGACTAGTCCGGTCTGCCGCACTCGAGATTTTTTTTGTGTGCCAGGTGTAATTAATAAACATAAGAACATATTGTGGCACAATAACAATTTTAGCTGTTTTTAGGTACAATTTTTGCACTTAAATAACAATTTTAGTAGTTACAATCTCATATCGGCCTGGCGATTCTCTTCAAATAAAGAGCAAAACCAAGATTTAGTACGCTATTCTTGGTTACATTTTTTGTTGTTGCTTCTTGTTTTTGTCATTTTTTGTTGTCACCTACTTCGCATGGCAATATTAGAAATACAGCTACTTAGACAATAATCTCAAAAAATTACCTGTTCGCTTCTTTATTGAGTGAAGAGCACGAAACACGAACTGCATTTTTCCAATTCCAATTCAAATTTGTGTTATTGGCGTTTTCCTAAGATAATTCGCCAAGCAATAGATTTGTTCCGGATTGGCAGATTTTTTCTGGAATGTTCCATATCCACCATCCACTATTTTCAAAAAAGTCACCTTGCAATAGGTATTGCTTAAAAAATAAATTTATCACATGTATAATTTCATTTATCGTATACTATCAGTTTGATGATTGCGCATGCGCTAATCCATAAAAAGTTCTCAGTCAGTACAAAAAATTATCTACACACTACTATAAAAATATTCCACTTTCATGTACACATGTTTTCAACATTATAACTATAGTTTAGTTTAGTTCAGTGCGGGGTTCACTGCCCTCAACACCTGGTCCCTGTTTCTTTTATAAAGTCCAGGTACGGTTTCAGGGGAGTGTTCATGATCTCGTTTTGTTCCAGCGAGTCGTTCCCAAAGTACCTCCGGCTCATTCCACGCCAAATAGGACCCTAAAAGGGCAATTTTGGACATCGACTTCTTCGATTTTAATCATTTTTGGTATACTTGCTCTACGTATGCTTAATAAGAAATTATATAATTTTCAGATTTTTTTGGCCATTATTTATGGAGTTACGGCCTTTTGAAATTGGCCAAAATTGCAAAAGTCACTAAAACAGCCTGTTTTTAAACAGCTCTATCTCAGTAACGCTAAAAGATACAGATTTAAAAAAATACATATTTTAAAGCCATTTTGTTGTGTTTTAATAATTTTTAAAGATATGTAAAATTTAGTGATTTTGGTGATGGTCACCAAAGTCGCCAATGTTTGGTGACGATTATCTCAGAATACGCCATCTTTGATTTTTTTAATAAAAAGATATAATAATCTGTAGATCTTTCTCTAACCATGTGCCCAAATTCATAATGGGACGACCATGGGATTGCCTTGGGCAAAATATTAAAGATATAAATGTCAGTCAAAATTTCATTTCCCAACCACTTTTTAACGCAGAGTTTAATAATACTACCGTGTATTTTTGAAATGGAAATGCTGATATATTTAATAACTATTTTATATTTATCTGCAACATTTTTTACTTAATCTGATATAAATATATACTAGCAGTGGACCAGTTATTCGCACGGGAATTTAGTTTTAGAAATTAATCAAACTAACATCAGTTTTTTTAATGCAATAATAAGATACTTACATAATATGTTTTGGAAAACCTTAAATTGAGTTTATATACATATGTACTAGCTATAGGTTCCTTATTCAAACAATTCGGCTAGGATTTTTTTGACCCCCTTACTCCACCTCAACATTTACCAAAAACAATTCCAGCTAAAAACGTTAACGTTTGAGCCCAAAAAGCCCAAATTTAGGCTCATTCCATGGCAAATGAAACACAAAATATTCAATTTTAAACACAGACTTCTTAGATTTGTCTGATTTTTGGCTTATATAGCATACGTACGTATGCTATGCATGTTCAATGAGAATTTGCCTTTTTTAGATTCTTTTGACATTAAACAATGTTTAGTAAACATAGTAGGCTTTACAAAATATGGCTAGTTATAATTGATTGCTTATTTAAACAAACTATAGAATATTATGAATGTCTAAAACATTCTGTAAAATGCAAAAATAATACCTTGCCTAATTTATTAAAAATTCCGTGCGAAAAACGGGTGTCTTGGCTAGTTATATTAAAAAAATTAATCAATTAACTTATAATTCCGTTTGCAAAAAAGTTAATTTTAGTTTAAATTTGATTGAGGTAAAGTTAACATACAACGTACATCAAACTGTGGTCATAATATTACCAATAAATAAAAAATTGAGTTGCTACTATATTTTTAAAAATTTACCAAAGACGAATATATGGCGGTCCCATTTTGAAATTTGGGCAACTGTTAGAGAAATGTCTATTAAAAAAAAGAAAATCGAAGATGGCGTATTTTGAGTAAAATGTCACCAAAAATTGGTTACTTTGGTGACTATCACCAAAATCACCAAACTTAAATTTACTTTATTATCAAAATAACTTCCAACTAACAACTTTAAAATACACTTTGTCTGAAGTCTCTATATCTTACCGTTATAAAGATACAGCCGTTTAAAAATTATACGTTTTAGAAAAGTTGGGCATTTTTGTCATCTTTAAAAGGCCATAACTCCAAAAATAAATGTCAAAAAAATCTGGAAAAAAATCAGGTTCTTTTTGGATAAACATAGCACACTTGAGCCAAAAATAGGGCAAATCAAAGAAGTCAAAGTTTTCCTTGGGTCCTATTTGGCACAGAATCACCCCTCCGTCTTAGGCCTATTAGAGAAGGACATTCACATATGAGGTGGTAGGGCTCTTCGTCCACTTCCCCACATCTCCTGCACACGGGGCTCGTAGTCTGTCCCATTTGGTGTCGGTGCTTGTTCGGTAAGCAGTGTCCAGTTATTATACCCGTTATTGTTTTTTTTTATTTAAATAAATATCCAAATAGTTAAAAACTTTGACGGATATTTGTATATATACGTAAGTAAACTTGATATTTTTAGTATAATACATTTAACTAACTAGCTATTTTATGTTCTTTTATTTATTATGTACTCTTTGATTTTTTTCTTAAACTTGCAGTTATTTATATTTTTTAGTTCTTCAGGGATGTTGTTGTATAGTTTTACTCTCAGTTGACTCCTGGACAATGTTCAGTGGACATGCCTAGAAGTGAGCTGATTCTTTTCTTGAGTACGGCTTCACTCCCCTTTCTTGCCAGGTTGTCTGCCTTCTCATTACCATCTATTCCTTGATGTGCTAGTACCCATATCAAATTTACTTTGTTATGTTCAGCCAGTCTACATAGCTCGCTGTGGCATTCATATACCGGTTCCGAGCTAAAGGCATATGAATCTAATGCCTTTATTGCTGCCTGGCTATCTGAAATGATATTTACTGTCCTATCCGTGTAGGACTCCGATACCATTTCTTGTGCGCAGACATAAATAAATAAATTGGAAAACGGTTGCCTTGGTTCCCAGGTTTAAGGTAATTTCTTCGCCCGGTCCATGGATTCCTGCTCCCTTCTCTTCCTTCATTTTGAATCCATCTGTGTACCAGGTTTCACCTTTTAATAGTTTAGGGTATAGTCCATCTTTCCATGTATCCCGGCTAGGTATTCCAGCCTTTGCCGGTTGCCTGAAATCATAAACTATAGCAATCCTATCTGTTTTCATGGATAGTATGTCTGTATTGTCAATTTTCTCAAAGATTTTGGTGTGTTCTCCCATGTCGTTAATTCTTAGTCTGTACGCTACCATAAGTCCCTCTGTTTTTGCCGCCAAATGTAATGGAGGCAGGTCCAGTAGGACTTCAAGTGCTGCGGTGGGGGTAGTATTCATTGCCCCCGTTATCCCGATGCAGGCCAAACTTTGTACCTTGCTTAGCATCAGTCTGTTGGTACTGGCATTGGCTTTATGCCACCACACTATCGCAGCATATGTCACTATGGGTTTTACAATCACCTTGTATACCCAGTGCAACATTCCAGGTTTAATTCCCCAGTTTTTGCCAAACATTCGTCTACAAGCCCATAGTGCTCTAATAGCTCTGTTTGTTTTATCTGTAAGATGGGGTTTATAAGACAACTTGCTATCTAGGATAACTCCGAGATACTTTGCTTGCCCCACTAATTTCAGCTTAGTTCCAAATAACCTTGGAGGCTCAATTTCCTTTTGTTGGTAAATGGAATAAGTGTAGGGTTTACCGACAGTCCCACTCTTCTGCACCAATTCTCTATGACCTTAAGGGCTCCCTGCATCACTTCTGATACAGTTTTGCCGTACTTGCCATTATAACTATACCACAGTTCCCAATTCCTCTATACCAATAATAATAACAACCATATAACATAAAACATTTAACATAAATTTGCAATTCCATCACAATTCCGTGTTCCGAGGCATACCATGAAGATTGCAGACATGTTGCTGGAAGCCATATTGGTTCTGCCGAAACGCGTCTTTTCGCTTTAAGAAACTACCAAAGACTGAACTGCGTTTTTGTATGTAAAGTAGTGTCAACTTGAGAATGCGAATGTGACGTCACAACGGTCTGTATCAAGTACTCCCCTATACCGGCTGGAGTGTCCAGTGGCATACTAATTTTTATAAAATCACTTTGTAAATCACAGAAAAAATAAATAAAATGACAAGCCTATGAGATGTTTACTGAACACATTTTAAGTTACGACGCGCCGTTCGCTTCATATTTTTGTTGAATTCCTTTAAAGAGTGAGCGTAATTTCCTATGGACGTACGTTATATTTTACTTCAACCAACGTATACGCGTAGTAATAAAAGAGATAGATAATATCAAGTTTGTCCGTGATAATTCGTACCATTCGCATTCTTAAAATGACACTACTATATACAAAAATGTATACGCCATTACCAACTGGATACAGATACATAATATTTGAGGAGCTCATTTTCAAAACACAACAAGTCCAAAAAGTTAGAAAATGCACTTTTTGTATTTTGAAAATGAGCTTATTTAATTTAATTGTATTTTATTTTAAAAACGAATCAAATCCAAAAAGTTAAGAAAGGGACATGTTGTATTTTGAAAATAAGCTCCTCATTTACAGGCAACTTTTTGATATAACAGATGTACTGGCAGTGTCATCTATGACACAGAGGACGAACTAACAAGTTTAGTAGGGGTGGCAGTATTAGGAACATGGAAATAATTGGCTCACCCACCTTATTTATTTAATTACATTTTCTTCAGGTTTTTAAATTAAGTAAAATAATACTAAAATCATTTTAATTGGCTTATAATATGACTCAAATTTATGGAGGTCACGTGACCCTTTATTGCGTATAAAAAAGATAATTCTGATACACAATAAATATCATAAAAATCTTAATTCGTACAACCTTTTTATTTAAGTAAAACGAAATTTTAAAAATCTAACCTTTCTGCTAAAGAAGATCTACATAGTTTGACTTTTAAATAACGTAACAAATTTTATTTTATAGGATTATGACATAGTGCTTGGGTTTCACATTTACAACATTTAAAAACAAATCAATCAGGTCAATCGTCTTTTATTTGCAATAAAGGGTCACGTGACTTCCATAATATTTGATCATATAAGTCAACTGGCATCGCAGATTTTTTTTTAATTTGGAAAAAATGATACCCTTGCCCTATGTCATAATGTTGTATAATAAAATTTGGATTATTAAAAAGTCCAACTAAATCGTAATTTTCAAATCTGTTATTTTTTTTTACTTAAATGGAATTTTTTATGAAATTTATATATTCATTTGTAAATTTAGTAGTTTGATTATAATTATTAATTTGTTAACTTATTATACCCAGCTATGTTGACGACACGACTCGGTAAAATCCGGTATCTTTTAATTATTTATTTACAATGAGAAAAAATAATTAAAATATCCTTACCGTTTCGGATGTGGGTAAAGCCCTAAATACCACATGAGTATAAATGGGGTTTTCTTTTAGAATTTGATGCAAGTTTATATGAGCCAGTCTTCTTTTATATTTTTCGGATGGATAAATTTCTGTTAAATGAGATAAGTGTTTAGCTTCAACACTAAAAATATAAAATAATTAATTATTTACAGTATTAATAAGATAAGCGAGGTGTTGTAAAATCTCAGAAATAGTTTTTATTTTATTTTCGGGTTTAGACCATGTTAAAGGAATTTTACTATCCAAGGTTTCGTCTCTCCTTCCTAAATTATGTGCCTTTTCTATTTTAGTCGTATTAATCTTCTTGCAAAACAACATTACACTACGATATTTCAAGAAAGCTTTAACATAGAGACCTAAATTTTGGATGAAAGATTTTTAACGTGGCAAAAAACTGCCTATGGTCAGAACGGGTTCTGTCTAAATATTTAAATATTTCAGTAAATACCCGAAACTGTAATTCTTTTTCGTGTTTTAGTATAAACTTAATCCCCAAAATTGACCCCCTCTATGTTTGTACCTTTTAATTATTTTTCCCGTTATCAGCAGCTTATTTATAGTTGACCCTACTTTTTTCATAACAATTTACAATTTTAGCTTCCCTTTAAGTTGAACCAGCAAAGGTTTAGATGTTTCTTATGATCAGCAGCTTATTTAAAGCTGATTGTCAAATTTTTATATTTTTGTAACGCTAGATATTCAATTTGGCCCACTGTGCGAATCCTCAATGACTTCACCCTTTTTCACAAGTACTGTTTCTTACCACGTTCTTTGTGTTCCTTTAGGATAATACGCATTGCAAGCATATATCCAATCAGAAACTTCTAAATTGATGGCTAAAACTGTCAACCATTGATGTAATTGATTGTCTGTCAAACGTACCATGTACCATTTGGGCTTTTTGATACCTCTTAAGAGTTCTAAAGAGTATTGTCTATAAACACTTTCGAACCATTCTCCATCTGGGTCAAATTTAGCTGGTTCGTTGTAGATGAATTTTGATTGGACTTTAATGCCACTATGCTAAAAATAGTAATTTTCTTAACCACCCTAGTAGAAATTTAATTTAGAATAACGTTTTTGTTTATGTTTATGTTAGAAAACTGTATAAAAGTACGTTATAAAATATGTGCAAATGTCCCGCTTTTTAACGTTAGAATCAAACGTTAGTTACAAACGTTAATCTAACGTTAAATTTTTAAGTTAGAAATACGTTTAATTTCAAATAGGAAATTTCATCATAAAAAGGCAGCTGGAGAAAAATTTATTCATATAAATAAATTTTAATATATTTTAGCAATCATAATACTTTTAAACATAATTTCGTTACATTTATGATTTATTATTTATTATATTTTTTTTTATAAAAATGATTGTAAGAAGCTAAATTATTTTTGGAATGATGGTTGAGAATAGATAAAATGAAGGAGAGAATCTGTGGAAATGGAGGTGTAGATTTTAAGAAGGGATTTGAAATTTTTATGTGAAAAATATGAAACGTCAATAATTGAATTATATTTTTTTTTTCTAAATTAATAGGGAGCCCCTAGCACAAGCCAAAAGCTTATTTGGGGCTCTCCATGCTTATGTAAAATTTTTCAAGAAATAAACTATAACTATTTATGTATAAAAGCCATCTTTTTAGCTGGCCCTAAACATTTTTCGTGTAATATGCTGTTATACTTCGATAAATACGTTTACCTCTCAGAAAAACTTTATATTTAGTTAGATAATATTTATTTATACATTCAGAATCTTAAAATATTTTTTTAATTCTAGTACAGTGTTGCCAGACTTACTATAATTTTGACTTTTGGGGGATAACTTATTATGGAAATAATAAATATAAAATTATATTTTAATTTAATATATATTTATAATAGAAAAATATTTCATTGTTAGATACATTATATTCAAGAACGATAGCGCATATATAATATTACTGTCTGTTTAATCAATTTTATTTTATTTTTTGAGAATTTGCAAACTTTTTACGGATAATTATCAAACCTAGGCACATATCTGCCTGAAATGAGTATTTTCTACTATAGCTAACAAATTAATAATGGAAATTTAAAAAATATTTAAGTTAGAATAAGGTTAGAAAAAGGTTAGAATTTAGTTAGGAAACTAACGTTAGATTGATGTATTTTACAACGTTTTTGACAAACGTTAGTTTTTAAGGGTAGATTTATATATTTTATAAAGTTTTTATATAACGTTTGAGACTAAACATAAAAATGTCACTAATCTAATGTTATTTTAAGTTAGATTTATGTACTTTTCTACTAGGGTAGTGTATTAAGTAGCATTTTATCCACGCTGATATTCTTAGGTGGATTAATACACGAACTGAGAATTTTATTCAGCACCCTTTAATTTTAAATAAAAATGTATAATTTAGCAAAAAACTATGACAAAATATTAAGTTTTCTTAAGACGCAAAAGAGTGAGCAAAACATTTTTTAGTCACTAGTAGAAAAAACTTAACTTTTTATATTTAAAATAAAATTTTTCTATGAAGGTGTCGGATAAATGTATAAATATTCCTATACTACAAAACCCTACTCCGCACTATATTTACTCGATTATCCACTTGAGTTAACAATATTTGTAATAGTAAATCCATGTCTATTAGGATTCAAATTGTTATAAAAATTAAATGAAAGCATTAAAAAACAAGGTTAAATGCACCGAAAGTGGAACAAAAAAATTAAATCCGACATTTTATAGCCAATGTAAAAGTATATAAATCACCGATGTTTTGTTTTTATCGAATAAAGATTAGTCTTAACTTTAGGGGTGGACATAAATAAACCTCACCCGGTATATAAAAACGAAAACGAAAAAAAAAAAAGTAAAAAAAACAGTTTTTTATACATAGAATTTTCGGCTGAATTCAAAAATGTAAAAAAATACAATTCCATTAAAAAAAAACATATTTATGCCACTTCCGGCGAAACCGGAAGTGAAACAAAAAAAATAAATCTGCCATTTTATAGCCAATGTAAAATTATATAAATCAAGCAAGTTTCGTTTTTATCCAATAAAGATTAATCTTAATTTTGGACATAAATAAAACTCATGCGGTATATGCCAAAAATTAAACTACCTAGTTGTCTTATTATACTATTCACAGTGCCTGCGCTAGAGAATTATTATACAATACGGTAGTTTCGAATTTTTCAAAATTTCCAAAACACGTCCTAGAAAAAAAATTCTTGTATACAAAAGTGTATCAGACAAAATAAGAAACTCTGAAAATTTTCGTCCGTCCGTCCGATGTCACGATTTTTGTTTTTAAAAATAATCCCCAGAAAAAAAAAACAAAAAAGTTATGGGAAGTTAAACTTAAAAAAAATCGAAAAAGCTGAAAAAAATCCGATTAACGAAACTTTTTCAGGCAAAAAAAACTTTTATTAAATATATAAATGATAAATAAATAAATAAATAAAAGATTATAAGGATCAATTCTACTAATTTTGAAAGTAATCCACTCAAAAACAAAAAAGTTATGGGCCCTTCTTTAAAAAATTGAAAAAAACATAATTTAAAAAAAAATCGCAAAAAGAAAATAAAAAAAATGATTTTTTTTTTTAATTTTTGATATTAATTTAATTATTTTTTTATTATTTTTCAATTTTTTTTTGTTTTTTTCCAGTTTTTTTTGATTTTTTTATTTTTTTTTTAGTATTCTTCGGGAAAATGCAATATAGCATTTACTGTAAATAGTAAATAATGGAATGCGTAGCATTAAATATCTTCACGACTTGTTTAAGTATTTCAAATTTGAAGTTGAGATCTCAACTCATTCAAAAGTCAAGAGGGGAGGTGACTTTAGGACCGCACTGTATAATAATAATAAAAAAAAACAATAAAAAGATTACAGTATTTACCTTCACAAGATGATGTTTAAAAACAGTTTTTATAAAATGAGGGTCCTTCAATATATGTTTTGTTTTTAAATCCACACTTTCAAATAAAGCACGGTTCAGTGCCAAAATTGTTTGCTTACACCATAAAATCTGAACATGGTTTGATTCAACCCATGATAATGGAGTGTTGGTAGTCTAAAAAATAAACTACAGTATAAGCTCGATAATTTGAACAATGCGTATATTGTAAATATTCGGTTGTGTGAACACAGAATATTTTCTATTGACTTATCTGTAATGTGAACATCAAAAACTCTCGTTAACGAGAGAAGTCAATAGAAAAAGTTATGTGTTCACAAAAACGAATAGTTCACATATACGCATGTTCACATAGCTTATACTGTATTATACATTTTTAATAATTCGGACTCTACAATTTCATGTAAAAAAAATAATTAGGATTCGTATAAAATTCGTATATGAATCTATACGAAATGTAGTTGATTTCTATATGTCTATACGAATTTTATATGTTTATACGTTTTGTTATGAAAATTCGTATATACACATATATATCTTTTAAGCGGTTTTTTAGGAAAAAAAAAATAGTATGCTTTTATACGAAATTTTATATATGATTTCTATATGTTTTTATACGAATTTTCATATAAGTTAGATTGTTGCGTGTTAATAAAATGTCTTTTATACGTTTTTTTACGAAATTAAATAGCATGTTTTTATACGAAATTTCATATATGTTTTTATACGAATTTTCATATGTTAGATTATTGCGTTTTAAAATGAAAATACATATATGTCTTTTATACGTTTTTTTACGAAATTACATAGTATGTTTTTATACGAAATTTCACATAACGAAAACTTTAACCTAGGATAAAATTAATTTTTTATAGTTGATAGTTGTTAAAACGTCCAACACGCTAATAAATAAACGGGATTTTTCATTTTGTTATACAATAATTATAGAAATAATTATAAAGTTTTTTTTCGTCTCCTGTAAAGTTTGGTCAAAAGCAGTTAGCAGGTTAACACTTTAATTCGACGATATATGAAATTTCGTATAAAAACATACTATGTAATTTCGTAAAAAAACGTATAAAAGCCATATACGTATTTTCATATTAAAACGCAACAATTCAACTTACATGAAAATTCGTATAAAAACATATAGAAATCATACCGGGTGATCCAACAAAAACTTTAACCTTGGATAAAATCGAAACCGACAGAGGTCAATTTTTATTTTAAGGGGGACATGTTTTGACATACAACCAATAAGTGACGTAACTACCCCCGCCACTCAGGAGCTACCAGTTCGAAAATCTTAAATAGGAATGTGTGACATGTAATACATTATTAAAAGTTTCTTTAATGCTGGTTATAACAAAGTTTTTTTTAATCGGTTCAGAAGTTATCGAGAAAATTTATAACAAATATTTAAAATAAAAATATTTAAAATTAATTAAAAAAATAAATAACATATTTTTACATAATTAAAAAAAAGACATGATACCTGTTTGTGGCACGTAAAATAAAAAATCAATTTTTTTGATTTTTTTTATATATATTTTTTTAAAATTATATATCACAAACGGCTATTATGTGTTTTTTTAATTACGTAAAAATATCATGTTTTTAAATTGTTGTACATTTTTTCGAGAACTACTGAACCGTTTAAAAAAAATAAAACCTTGCTATAACCAGAATTAAATAACCTTTTTAATAATGTATTACATTACCTACATTCCTATTTAAGATTTTCGAACTGGTAGCTACTGAGTGGTGGGGGTAGTTACGTGAATTATTGCTTACAAGTCAAAACATGTCCCCCTTAAAATAAAAATTGACCTGGCTCGGCGCTTTTTCGAAAATTCATAAGTTTCCCGGTATGATTTCTATATGTTTTTATACGAATTTTCATATAAGTTAGATTGTTGCGTTTTAATATGAAAATACGTATATGTCTTTTACACGTTTTTTTTATACAGTATGTTTTTATACGAAATTTCATATATCGTCGGCTTAAAGTGTTAACCTGCTAACTGATTTTGACCAAATTTTACAGGAGACGAAAAAAACCTTATAATTATTTCTATAATTATTGTATTACAAAATGAAAAATCCCGTTTCTTTATTAGCGTGTTTTGTACGTTTTAACAACTATCAACTATAAAAAATTAATTTGGATTGATTTTTATTGAATTAAAAATAAGTTGGCAACCATTGAGAAAAATCTCTTGGCAGGTTTTCGGTAAAGTTTGGCTACGTTCAATGAAAACAGCAAAACCCTGCTGAAAATGACGGGTCTGTGCGGATATAAATATTTGCGGCAAAACCGGATTTGCGCGGACTTAAAACGCATATAAGTCGCCAAACCCGCACAAGTCTGTTTTGATACGTTTCAAGTCCAATCTTTGCACCCGCGTCACAAGTCTGCCTAAATCCGCCCAGACCTGCAAATCTATGCCGGCCCAAGTCCGCAGAAATACGTTCTTGTCGGGTTATGTCTGCCCAAGTCCGCATGACACCGCAAAAGCTAAATCCGCACAAGTCTGTTTTGATACGTTTTAAGTCCGGTCTATGCACCCGCGTCACAAGCCCGCACAAATCCGCCTAGACCTGCAAATCTATACTAGCCCAAGTCTGCATAAATACGTTATTTACCTGCAAATAGTTATACCAGCCCAAGTCTGCACAACACCGCACAAGCCAAATCCGCACAAGTCTGTTTTAATACGTTTTAAGTCCGCTGTTTGCGCCCGCGTCACAAGTCCGCCGAAATCCGCCCAGACCTGCAAATCTATGCCGGCCTAAGTCGCAGAAATACGTTCTTGTCGGGTTATGTCTGCCCAAGTCTGCATAACACCGCACAAGCCAAATTCGCACAAGTCTGTTTTAAGTCCACTAAGGCACTTAATGGCCGTAATGTTATTACGTTTTTCGCACGATTCACATAAACATCAATAAGATTTATGAAAGTAAAATTAAAACGTAAAATTTATTGTATTGTAAAAATCAATAACGGGTTGCTACGTACAGTAAACAATGCTAAATTCCTAATGTTGTTTGATATTTTTGTAAAAAAAAGCATTTTTTGTAAAAAATGCGTCAAGATGACAATTTTGAGCTTTAAGGTGCGAGGAATATAAAATGTTTTGCAATTATACCCGAAAAATACAAAGATCAGTATGAAAATAGTTGAAAAAATTTTAAAACATGGTGCAGTAAAAAAAAATATAAAGAACTTTCACTTTCGGGTTTAGACCAAACGGAAGTGAAAATCCATTAACACGGTCTAAACCCGAAAGTGAAAGTTCTTTATATCTTAATGGCCGTGAAAGCTTAAAATCTAAAAAAAAAAATATGTGAAAACTTTTCGTTGAATTTGGCCCCTAATTTTATAATTTACAGTTTTCTCGAATATTGGCTAGTAAAAGTTGTAACCTATCATATAAATGCTCTAAAACATTGAACAGAAAATAAAAACGTCCTTTTAACATAATATGTTAAAACGTTTAAAAACAATAAGGGACTTAATGCCCTAAAACTAGGACCTCAAGACGAGGACTTAACTGGAATTTTTAATTATTAAAATATAAATAATAAAAAGTAACTTTTTTAAAAAACTATTTTAATTTACAAAATTAATAAATTGCATACTCGTAAGGGGCCTAGGCCCTAGGTAGGGCCCTAAGAGACCAAATCGCTAAAAAATGCTATAAATTATAAATGGACGAAGCTTTCATAGGATTATGAAATTTAGGAAAATTAAAATTATATGCTTTGCTCAGAAAGAACCTAGGATACTATTATTTTTTTATATTTTGACGTTCTCCTTCTGATAAGCTTTAAGTTAATAGAATAAGGGTTAAACCCTTTACGCATAGCTGATATTTGGCTCAATCACGAATTGGTTTGATTAAAAATGATATCAGATGTACAAAAAGGTTCTAACCCTTACTGTATACATACATGTATTGATTTAAAGCTTATTAGAAAAGGAAAATAAGGTCAAAATATAAAAAAATATATACTGGATTTTTCCTTAGCAAAGCATATAATCTAAATATTACCTTAATAATAGTAATATAAATAATAATGTCAATAATAACGGTAACTATACTCGTGTAAATTTGAGAATGCGACTCTGATGTACTGATGTAATTGGCCCTTATTTCTTAACATTTAATAAATTATTTTTGTTTATATACATTTTCTATATATATTATTAAGATCAGTTTAAATTTTATATAATATATAAATTAGAATAACTACTAAATGATGTAAAATATTTTATTCTTAATAACATAAAATATTTAATAAGTTATAATGAAATATATGTGGAAAATTCCTTAAAGTGCCAATAATTGGGGGTGTTACCCTAGCTGCCTTGATCCAATTTGTTACTGCTAGGATAGATTTTGAGCCGAGTCATCTTCATCCTCCTCTATGTTTTCTATATGGACTATCTAAAAGAAGAAATTACTAGTTGTACTGCCTGCTTACTACAGGTTGGGTTGGATTATTTTAATACTATCAATTAAAAACTTCCCTATTAAAAATGACAGGTCTGGGCGGGTATAAATGGTGCACAAACCGGACCTGAGCGGGTGAATTCCATCCGCTCAAGTCCGGTTTGTGCATCATTTATACCCGCGCAGACCCGTCGTTTTCAACAGGGTTGTTTTGAAATTTCTAATAAAATGTTTTTTGTAATTAAAAAAAAAAAATAAAAAATCTAAAGTGTTTTCTCTTATAGAATCCCTTGAACTAAACCACAAAACAGTGGAAAAGTTGATTATAAATGAAATATTACCTTTTTATCTTTTCTAATTCTGTTCAAAAAGTTCATAAATTTTTGTAGAAATGTAACAGGAAATTTTATTGAGTTCCAGGCCCAAACAATTCTCACTTGTTCCTCTTGTTAATAAAAAAATGTTCATAAATACCTAAAAAAAATATATTCTATAACTAGTATGGAATAGACAATATTCGAGCGAGCGGAAAGTTTGTCATACGAGCCGGTAGGCAAGTATGACGGTCCCGCGAGCGCGGAATGACTATTCCATACGTGTTGTAGACTATAACTTTTCTTCGACTGCAAATATGATATGTAATTTTAAGTTGGTAATTTTATCCAGGGATGTGCAAAATTAAACAACTAAAACAGTAAAATAATTACAATTTTTTTTCAACCAAGAAAAAGTCCAAAAAAATTTGAAAAAAATACGTTTTTATTGAGGTTTTCATTTTCTCAAAAAACGGAAAAATTAAAAAAAGGTTTTTGCCTTCTGTGACTGGGTCAGAAAAGGTAAAAACTAGATAAAAATACCACATTTTCTCATATTTATACCTAACTGGGGCTTAACCCATTGACCTCGGGATTTTTTTTTCAGCATAAAAGTCCAGGGCCAAGTATTTTTCTTTTCAAAATACAAATTTGGGAATATGTAAAATTTAGGGGAAATTTTCATATCTCAGAACCAAGATGGCACAAACAAAACTAATAGTGACACAAACGTTCACATAAAAGCCCTTTTCCGTTAAACACAAAATATTCGTTTGTTTGTAATGCGGGATTAGAGGCGGGAACTTCTCAGTGCCATAGATTGCATTTAGAAATAAAGGAAACTAAATTTTAAAGGACTAAAATTATTTTACTTACATTTATGGGACAGCAAATATTTGAAGGATCATCTGTTTCCGACTCCAAATATTTTATCGGTTTCTTTTTTGGTCTTGAATTTTCGATTAATTCTTTCAAATTTTCCAAAGTATCTGAAAAAATAATACTTAATTCTTGTTCAAAATTGTTATTATAAAATACATTGATTTAAAATTTAGAAGAGGATTTCGGGGGGGAGGGGAGAAGATACAAAATTCATAACTTTTTTTTAGCCTAAAAATACAACTTTTTTCTTTATATATATATATAGATAAGTTCATAGTAATAAATAATTACATTGAGAAAAAGAAAACAAAAATACTCAGGGTGGTCAAGCAGTATAAAAAAAACTAATTTTTTTATTTAAACAGTGTAGAAAAATATACTAATTATCTTGCAGTAGTACAGTAGTACAGCACTCAATAATAAAAAAAATGCATGGTAGGAGAAAATTAAATTTCAATGTAGAACCATGGCAAAAATTGATTTAAACAATAATTTTTGCTTAGACAAAAAAAATATCACGGAAAGAAAAAAAAAACAGAGAGAACCACCAGAAAAAAAAATATCCAGCTACATTAAGAATAGATATTTGATGAAGTATAATTAGTGTACCAATATTTATCATTTAACAACTTTCAAAAACAACCAGAATACACAATAAAAATAGAGACATAAAATTACAGTAAAATATGGTAGAAAATATTATTTTTCTTTTTTCTTGATTATAAATAAATTAAGGTTGTGTTTAAAAGCAATTTGGTAAATAAATAGTAAAGTATGGAAATAATTTAATAATTTCATAAATAAATGAGAAATTTAGCACAATAATTAAACACAATTTTTAAAAGGTCTCTCAAGTATGTTTTCCACAGGTACAGGAACCCTATAAAATTTAGCAGAACCCGTTATAAAATAAATTAATTTTCCAACCATAACTGGTGCTGAGACTAATTTTAAATAACTAATAAACTTATAGTTCTCCCGACCTGAACTGAATGATATACACATACAAAAATATGTGCAAAATTGGTAGTAATTAAATTAATTTCGCTTTTTCATCTGAGAACAACTACAGGTAAAGTTATCATTGATACTACTGTCAACTAGTCAGACTCAACTAGCTGTGATTAGGCAGGGTGTCTTGGCCACAGTGTAATAAAACAATTGATCAAAATGAATGATATTTTTTATTAATTTCATTTGGTATTTATATATTTTCAATTGCTGACTCGCTGGCGCAAATATTTGATGATTCTGCAGACTTGCACTTATGCATTAACTATTTGTACGCTATTTAATAAATTTTACAGGTTTTATATTAATTTAAATTAATTTATATTTGTATTCATATTTGATGTTCTGTCCTTTTGGACATTCTACCGCCTCTCATATTAGCCTAGCTTCCGTTCTTTGGACATTCTGGCGGGGCCTCCGTATGGGACGAACATTCCGACTGGTTAAGGGCATCATCTCGTTGTTTCCAGGAACAGGTCTTGTGGTCGATGATCTGGTTACATAAATCCTAAATTTTTTTAGAGCCAACCATATCATTCCTACTATTGTTAGACAAATAACTATGATGATGGTACCGCTGACAACACTGTGATGTCTCATCGATACACACACGGTTTGCTGCAAAACCTCTTGGAGTCGTTTTTCTTGATCTTTTATTGTCTTCCAGTGACTATCTGATAGATTCATTTTTCCTTCTGGTGATAGTTGTGTTTTGTCCTGTGTTTGTATCTCCTTGGTCATACCTGTGACGTTTATTGCCTTAAACCCGGTCATGTTCACTGTTGTTGATGTAATTATTTTTGATGAAAGTATGCTTTGTCTGGTATTTATTGAACAATTGGAAGTGATCTTGACAATGCTGGTTTGATTTAATATAACTTCGTCTCTTATTCCGTTGCATATGAATGCTACCTTTGTCGGTTGACCTAGAATACACAGCCATGTATTATCCATGGTTAGTGATTTCCAGACAGTGTTCGGTATATTTACTTCGTTAATCAGACAACTTATTTTTGGATGTCTGTTGAACAGTTCATCTATGATGCAATTGGGATTGGTTTCTATGTTGTTTACTACTGTTGGGGAACAGATATAATTAAATGTATCGATCTTGAGACATTCCTTAATGTTGTTGTTCCTTATGGTGAAATATTGTTGTATATTGAAATTGATTGCCAGTAGTGTGTCAGGAATATTAATTATCTTTGTTAGGCCATTTATTATTTTAGCTGGAACTGGGGTAACCATAGTTGATATTGATGCGTTTCTTGGAGAATGAAGTAACTTTCAACAATAATTTCTTCTATTAGCATCCTTACTTTGGTTTTAATTATACATGTTTGTAATACTTCAACGTTTACAGGCAGGTTTTTGTTTGTCCTTTCTAAAATTTTCTTTACCTTTGAGTGAGATATAAGTTGGTAGATATCGCCATGTTGAAGTTGAATGTCAAGAATTTGTTTCCATTTTTGTATGATGTCTTCAATGTAGTTTTGTGCCAGTGAAAATGTGTCCAATAAGTGAATGTTTAGTTTGTTTGTGTCAATAGATGAATACCAAACTTGCATGTCGTTCAGAGTTTTGATTCTGTAACGATATAAATCGTCACTTTGTAATATAGCAAGGGTTAATTAAACTATTCGTTTACTTACGTTATAATTTATGTTTATTTTGTATATAAATAGTTACGTACGTACAGAACTATTTTGTATCTGGGACTATTTTGTAGCAGGAACTGAATTCTAACCATATAAGTCTCTATTCCATAGTTCTACCTGAAAATAACATAAAGAAAACATAATTAGAATATGATTTTTAATAATAAAGAATCATATGACTTATTTCTCTATAGTGCATTTGTCTATGGACTTACCTGGTTTTTATATGTTTCAGAGTCTATTGAGGGTTGGATTTCACTGGCTTTCATTTGTAGCTTGTCTCTCCTGGAAAGTTTCATATGCTTATTGCTTCGGGATAATCCAGAATTTGTTGAAAATAGTTTGCTGGAACTGCTCACTTAGATTCAGTATTTTGTTTATACTTAGTTCACAGGACACTTAGTATTCTGTTCGTATTTTTATTAGTTTTGCTGATAAACAATAAGTATTGTTTATATTTGTTTCTTAGAGTAATATTTTGAGGTTAGATATCACTAATACGGATTTATTAGGAAATAGTCTTTTTGGTTATTATCTTTGATGTAGTTTCAGTTACCTTTATTAGGAATCCTATACGGTAAAACTGTAGTTGATAATGACTTGCATAGATGTCGCTAATAGTTCAGAAATAGGATTTTATTTACCTGAAGGGTTCATACCGGTTGATAAGGTCGATTTTCGCTCTTTCTTGATGAACTCTGTACAATGGTGGTGTCATTTTGACGAGTGTTTATTTTCTGTAATCATCGAAGTAATCCTTCATGTATTTTTATTTAAAGTTAGTGAAAATGAATATTTAAACAATGCGGAAGATATTATAACTGTTATTTTATACAATTATGCATTTATAACGTTTCGATGGACATCGAAGACTTAGAATGACATGTAAGTTAAGTTTTTCTGTTTCTTAGAATATTTCTGAGATATAATTATTGTTTTAGCACCATTAATTAAGCACAATCACTAGACCATTAATTACTCACCATTTCTATACCATTAATATGGAATTACATTAATTTAAGTTGAAGTTTATTTTGGTATATTTGATATACAAGTTCTCCGCATGGAGTGATGTTCTGTTGGAACATGGTTCTGTATTTTTCGGCATAGATAAATTCTATATGACCGTCTAGCAGACAATTTTATATTGGACATAATTTTCAAAAGCATATTTAATCCCGGACAACATTTTCAATCGTACATTTTATCCTGGAAGATGATTTTTCCAAAGTAGATGGGACAGCTTATTTTTTTTTCTTCTTTCATTTGAGAAATGAATTCATCAGCATAGGGGAGACTTGCACAGATGGAGACGATGGAATTCATACCTCATGGATTTTGCAGAAACCAGCTAAGTACTCATTCTGAAAACTTTTGAAAGCAATATTTCATATTTTTAAATTCTTTTATTTCAATATTCTTATAACTGTAAACTTTATCAGATCTAATATAGTATTGATTAATACTATATGCCCTTCTGGCTTTTGTTCATTTTTAGGTACTTATTTTTTTTAAAACATTTAATCTCATTTATTAATTATTAAATATCATACTTTTGATTAAATGATTTCTAATTTAAGCATGACTTTTATACACTGCAAGAAATGATTGTTGTTTACATACATTTCTTGGTGCTTGCTGAACTTCATGTTTTCTTTATACATTTAAGTCGAATGATTTCTGAATTTAGTAATTTTTATTAAGATTTCTTTAATTATATCTTAATATAATTACACATATTTTTTATATATATTAATACATTACTTGATGTGCTTTCATTAAGTTTATTTATAATAAATTTCTCAAATGAATTATCTTATTTTATTTAGGGGTTATATTTTCTCAAACTGAAAAGCTTAAGTATTTACACTAGGTTGTTACTTACCTAAAGGAGTAAAAGCTAAAGTAACTGGTGCCCCTAACAACATTAATCAATTCTTTCTATTTTTCCCTTGCCCATACCCATTGCTCCGCTGTCAAAACTAGCCGTTGGCAGTGAACGTATTAATTACGGTACAATTCCTTGGTTAAATTTGTCTGAGAGCCTATTAAGTTTATCTTCAATACGTTTTTCTGTTTCGTTTAGAGTTGTAACTGTGGAAATCATAATGTTGGTTTGATGGTTAGACAACCTTGCCAGTTCTCTTTGGTTGGTTCGTAAGTCGTCAATATCTTGGTAAACCTCGTCGTTTACTCCAAAATTAGTGGTTAGAAAATTTCCAAGAAGCCCTCTCTTCTTTTTACGTGACGTTGCTAAACTTTGAAGTATGGATTCTAGTTCAGTTTGTTGTTGTCTTATGTGATGGAGATGATGGTTGCAATTGATTATGTCAGTTGCTTGCTTGAATCTGTCACATAAAGTTTCAATGGTATTAATTGTATTGTTAATGTTATTCTTGTCGATCCATGTTTGGTTTCGTGGAATGTGCATTTCCATTCGAAAAATACCTTTATTGATTTTTGAATCTCCAAGGTTTTCAATGTATAGCCCAGCCTCAATTGGTTTGATTATATACTCCGCTTTACATATTCCCAAACATGCCAATAGTATTTTAGATTTTAAGCTTTCACGGCCATTAAGATATAAAGAACTTTCACTTTCGGGTTTAGACAGTGTTAATGGATTTTCACTTTTCGACGTTTCAGATTAATCCCTGAAGATGTCTCTAGTAGTAAGAGACGAAACGTCGGAAAGTGAAAATCCATTAACACGGTCTAAACCCGAAAGTGAAAGTTCTTTATGCCAATAGTACTAGCATAGCTTTTATGCTCCCAGTTTTTCCTTCGCTAGTGACAGGCCTGCTTACATGTAAGGGAATGACTTTTGTTATTGGCCTTTTCTTGACTTTACCCGTTGAATCTTCTATATCTATTACTCTAACTTGTTTGTCATTACCAGGGTAGACATTAGTGATTTTGGCGAGCGGCCAAGCAGCCGGCCCGGCACTTTCATCCTTAACAATCACTACATCCCCAATCTCTAGGTTTTTTTTTGTACTTTCCATTTACATCTTTCTTGTAATGATTGTAAGTATTCTTTAAGCCACTTTTTCCAAAAGTCGGCGCATTTTCTGCACCAGCTTCCATCTTACTGCGTGACTCGTCGTAGTATCTGTTGTCACAAGGCTGTAAGGGTTGATCAAGGCTCTTCCTATTAAGAAATGCCCCGGAGTTAAGGGTATGATATCTTCTGGATCTGTTGTTAGAGGCCATAAGGGTCTTGAGTTTAAACATGCTTCTATTTGAGAGGTTAGTGTGGTAAGTTCCTCATAAGTTAGTGTGGTATCTCCTATTACTCTTGTTAGGTGAAACTTCATCGATTTTACCGCTGCTTCCCACAAGCCTTCGAAGTGAGGTGCCCATGGTGGAAAAAGTGCCAGTTTAATCCAAGCGTTGTAGCTTGTGTTGGAAACTCTGGGTCTCCATTTATGTATTCAATTTCTTGTTGTATGATATTGTTTGCTCCTATGAAGTTGCTACCATTATCGCTATAGATATGAAGGCAACTTCCTCTTCTGGACATAAATCTTCTAAGCGAAGCTAGGAATGCGTCTGTCGACATATCACTTACAACTTCAATATGTACCGCTTTCGTTGCTAGACATATAAAGATTGCAATGTATCCTTTGTACGATTTATTTCCTCTTCCTTTGCTTACTCTTAATTGTATTGGGCCTGCATAATCAATTCCAGTGTGCGTGAATGGTGCTGACTGGTTTACTCTTGCTTCTGGTAAGTCACCCATCGTCTGGTGCGGACTTTGGGCCCTGTATCTTATACATCTTGGACAGTGGTGGATTATGTTTCGGGCGATAGTAGCTGCGTTTATTACCCAATATTTTCTTCTTGTATATGCTAATGTTAATTGATTTCCTCCATGCAGCGTCTGATTATGTGCGTCTCTTAGAATTAATGTTGCTAAATGACTTTGCTTTGGGATTATATAAGGGTGCTTCTCATTGTAGCTCAAGGATGAATTTTCCAATCGGCCTCCAACTCTTATACACCCATAATCATCCAGGATTGGTTTTAGTTTTAGTATTTTGCTTCTGGGTTCCAGTTGGTTTTGTTTATTTAAACACCTTATTTCTGATTTGAAGTGTATTCTTTGGGTTTGATTAACAATCTTGATAGTTGCTTCTTCCAATTCTTCTATTGTTAAGCTTTTTTCTTTTAGTCCTCCTATCTTACGACATTTTTTTATAAAGCGAAGACAATATGCCATTACTCTTGTCATCGTGTGAAATTTCGAATAACGGGCAGCCCATTCCTCCTGAATGTGTACTTCTTGTACCAAACACCTCTTGGTTTCTTCATCGGTGGTTATTTCTATCTGAGTGTTGGGCCATTTTGACTTATGTGGCAGCCATGAGGGTCCAAACCACCATAACTTCTGCTCTAGAAGTTTACTGGGTTCTATTCCTCGAGATACCAGATCTGCTGGGTTATCTCCAGATTTAACATGATGCCAATGTGGGGCTGGAACCCTTCCTATTATTTCTGATACTCTGTTTGCCACGAAAGTCTTTCATCGTATAGGTTCTCCTTTTATCCAAGCCAAAGTAATCATGGAGTCTGTCCAGGCATAAATAGAATGGTTTTCTATCCTCAGGGCCTTGATTGTTCGCACCATAAGCTTGGATAGTAGCACTGCTGCTCATAGTTCCAACCTAGGAAGCGTCTTTTTCACCTTTATTGGTGCTACTTTGGATTTTGACACTAATATTCTTGTATGGATGATGCCTTCTGACTCTGTTCTTGTATAAATAACAGCACCATAAGCTTTTTCTGACGAATCTGCAAATCCGTGTAGCTCTATTTTTCTTTTTGAGTAGCAAACCCATCTTGGAATAGATATTTTTTCTATCTCTTTAAGTTCATTTCTAAACTGAGTCCATTCCTTATTAATTTTTTCTGGTATAGGTTTATCCCAATCTAATTGTACTAACCACATTTCCTGGATTAACAGTTTTGCTTTAATCATTATTGGTGAAATCCATCCCAATGGATCAAATAATTTTGCAATTTCTGATAAAATTTCTCGTTTTGTCTGACTTGACTTGTCGGACGTTTGTATCTTAAAACAAAAGGTGTCCTCTTTTGGCTTCCAGTGGATTCCTAGGGACTTCTTCGTCGGTTCTAAGTCCAAGGGTATTGGAAAGTGATCATGGGCTGATTCCGGTATTTGTTCTAACATTCTTTCATCATTACTGGACCATTTTCTTAAGTTAAGGCCAGCCGTCATTAGCATTTGTCTGAGTTGCTTTTGTAATTCAATAGCTTCTTGTAATGATCCTGCCCCAGATAGTAAATCATCGACGTAGAAATCCCTTAAGGCTACTGCTGATGCTTTTGGGTATTTCTTTTGCTCAGCCTTAGCTAGTTCTTGTAGAGTTTTTACTGCTAGGTAAGGCGCGGCGGTTGTCCCATATGTTACCGTTGTTAGCATATATGTTTGGATTGGCAAATTTTCATTAACACTTTAAGCGCCCATGCCAGAAATGAGTAAGGGTCCACTGGGCCACCTGATTTTTTTTCGTGTAATTTAGTGGAAATAGGCCAAAAATTTGATCTAAAATAATTTTACAAAAAAAAAAATATGTTTAAGGGTTTAAATGGGTGAGCACCATTAAAGATGCTCAGAGCAACTAAGGCACGTCTATGTATATTCAATTAAAATAAAAATAAAAAAACTCAATAAAAACCTTTGTTTTTGTTTGCTTATTTCATTTAATTGTTATCATTTGCACGTATAAATTTAGCTCAAAAATACATTTTACCGAGACCGGCTGTCAGACAAAAATCAGAACAACAATTTTTACATATATTTTCTTCATTGTATATTATACTATTATTATATTATTTACAGCGCCAGCGCTAGAATAATATTATACCTACGCTAGGTTCAAATTTTCGAAAAAAAAAATCAAAAATCGTCCTAGACAAAAAATTATTGGATACAAATTTGTTTCATGAAAAAACAAGAAACTTTTGTTTTTTTTTTCAAATGTTTGTCCGTCCGTCCGTCTGTCCGATGTCACAATTTTTGTAGACACGATAACTCAAGAACGAATAATAATTTTCAGGAAAAAAACTAATTCTATGAGGGGAAGATCCCTATTGTTTTTGAAAGTAGTCCCCCCAAAAACAAAAAAGTTATGGGGGGTTAAACTTAAAAAAAAATCGAAAAATGCTGAAAGAAAATTCATATTAATTTTTTTAGGAAAAAATACTTTTATAAAGATCAATTTAAAAAAAAAATAAAAAAATAAAAAAAAAGTGTGAATAAAAGAAGCCGTTGTAGTAAATGTTACTATGATCTTAGAAGAAGACATGATCGCATTTACGCCCAAAAAAATACACCAAAGTTACAAATGTCCAAAATGTAGTAAATACTTTTGTGTAGCGTGCTTCTTTCAAAGGTTTTTATTTAAACAATAAAATATAAGCACTGTCGCCATCGCCAAATAGACAATTCAAAAAAAAAAAGAAACATTAGGTACCCTCTATACTTAAGACCTAAACCCCTTCAAATTTATCATATTTTGTTTTACAAAAAATTAATTTTTTTTTTTTAGATTTTTTTTTTTAAATTAAAACTAATAGTTGTATCCTTCGACCAAACGGTGATTTCATACCAAATTTTAAGTCGATCGGATAAACCGATCGGTAGTTATCGTGAAGGTTTATAGACAGACAGACAGGTATCATACTGACAAAGGGTCTAATCGCAATATGAGACCTTAAAATGGATAACACGGTCGTTTTCTCGATTTTGAATGTTTGCACGATAACAGTACTTTCCCTTCCATTGGCAGGGGTCGGAAAAGTAAACGTATCGGCTAAGGCCCTTTTTTTAATCCTTTAGGTTTTAGAATGCTAAAAAAATGCTTTTTTTGCCACTATCTAAGTATTTCGATTTATTATGCAAATATTTAAACTCTTCTGTCTGAGCACCAAATATGGTGCTCAGATCAATTTTGGCAAATTAACTGAGCACCATATATGGTGCTCATGGCGCTTAACATGTTAAATCTCCATAATATTGATTGATATGGTTGATCTTCTTCGTGGACCATTACCTGTCGATACATTTTTTCCACATCTCCAGTGAAAGCAATTTTATACGATCTCCATCGTATCAGGATATCTGTGAGTTCTTCTTGTAGTCTTGGACCTGAATACATCATCTCGTTGAGGCTTTTCCCATTTGAAGTTTTTGATGATGCATCAAATACTACCCTTAGTTTGGTGGTGCTGCTTTCTGGTTTAATAACTGCTTGATGTGGTATAAAGTATGTTCCCTTATTTGTATATGTTGCTAGTTTCATGTGACCTAAATCTAGGTATTCTTGCATAAATCTTTTATACTCTTCCTCCAGTGTTTTATCCTTTTTAAATTTGTTTTCTAATTGTCTTAGTCTTGCTATGGCTTTTGGTTTTGATTCTCCCAGAATTTGTGGATCTTCTTTAAATGGAATTCTTACAATATATTTCCCATCGGGTCTACGCCGATTAAAGGTATTGTAATGATTTTCGCATAAAATATCATCGTCCTTTTGTTTTATTTGTTGTTCAACTTCCTCGATTTCCCAGAACTTGGTAAGTTGTTGATCTTCTGCCCCTTGGACCATCAGACTTTTGAGTTGTGTTTTCTTTGACTGAACTTTCATATTTCCACACAGGGTCCATCCTAGTTCAGTGTTTTGGGCTAGCAATTGTTCTCTTAATTTTCGGGATTCACCTTTCATTATTTTACTATATTCGGCAGCTCCCAATAAAATGTCTATTGGTCCAGGCTGATAGTATGTTGGATCAGCCAAATATTCATTCTTCCATTCTTCTTTATCCAGTTCTTCAGTTGGCTGGTTGGGTAATGGTGACGTAATTTTTTTAAGTACGAATAGTTCACAATTTGTCTTAAAGTTGCTAGGAAATCTGGGGAAAATGTTTGCTGTAATTTTAGTCTTTGATATTTTTATTTCATTTCCAATTCCCGAAATTTCAGCATAAATCTTCTCACGTGGTAACTTTAATGATTGAGCAGCTTCCTCAGTAATAAATGACAACTGTGACCCTGAATCAATTAGAACTCTAAGGCTTTGCAATATTCCTATATCAGATGAGACTTGGACTACTGCTGTAGCTAATATAACGCTGGTTTCCATCTCTTGTTCGGATGTTGCTGTATTGATTGATTGTTGGTTTGATTGATCCGTATAGGCCATATGAAACAGGCTATGATGATATCTTGAGCAATACTGACATCTCCCATTGATGCTGCATCTTTTTTGAGACGAATGATTCAAACAATTGTAGCAAATCTTTATATCTTTAACGAATTTTATTCTGTCCGGTATTGATAATCTTTTAAATACTGAACACTGCGTTATGCCGTGTTCAGGTGAATTGCAGTACCTGCAGTCTGCTCTTTTTCTTATAGGATCATTAATTTTTATTTTTTCTGTGCCCAGGTTTTCAAGAGATTGGAACCTTGATAACAGAAATTTAATGACTTCGTCAAATGATTGGACTGCCTTGGGATTCTGCAGTGTTTGTTCATATAATTTATTTGTGTCAGGATCCCATTTTCGAGCTATAATTGTGTTAATTATGGCTCCCCACGTATCAGTTTCTATTCCCAAGTTTTTTAGTGCACGGAGACATTCTAAGCTGGTGTCGTGTAGCGTTTTTAGATGTTCTGCTGATTCATGATTTGACTTTGGCAGGTCCAGAATCTTTGAAACTATCTTGTTAACAATAAGCCTCTTGTTGTTATACCGAGCCTGCAAAAATTCCCAGGCATCAATATAGTTTGCTTCTGAAATGTGGAGATGTTGGATGACTTTGGCAGGCTCTTTATTTAGATAGATTTTCAAATACTGCATTTTTTCTATGTTGTTAAGTTTATGATTTAAATGTACCATCCTGTTAAACATGTCGTAGAATGTTGTCCAATTGTCATAGTTGCCATCAAACTTTGGAATTTTGACTGCTTCCAAAGTTATGGCGGAACTTTGAGAAGAACTCATTTTGTCTTCTATCTTCATTAGAATTTTATAATACTTGCTTCTAAGTCCCATTATTACCAATTGATTTCCATCTTCGTATTGTCTGAATTCTTTTAGCTCCTGATGAGTTCGAAGAATCATCCTCCACTGGTCTTCAAGGTTAATTTTCTTTTGCTTGAGGAAAGATATGCTTTGATCGGTTTTTATTTCATTTTAGATTGTGGTGATTTCTTCATTTATTCCTTGGATGTCCAGATTTAACCATCTTATTCTGTTTTTCACTTTTTCATTTTGTATATCTTCATGATTCGCTTCGCTTATGTTTACTGAAGAGACCTGTGCATTTTCATACGCCTTGGGACATTTTTTCAGATACTCAAGGGCTTGTTGGATTTCTTTGTTAGTTTCTTGGATGATCTCAATCTCTGTCGAATCGGTCGCCATTGATAGAAGGATCCCTGCTCTTCTTCCGTAATCTTTGAATTTCGATCGTCAACGTATTTTTCGTTTTTCCTTACTGATGAATCCTTTTTTAAGTTTGAGAAGAGATTCTTCACATTGGCCAATAGTTCCTCCGGAGTGTCGATCATATCGTATATTATTTAGTTTTTTGTTTGTTTTTTGTTTGCTTTTTGTTTGTTTTTTGTTTGTTTTTTTTTGTTTTTTTTTTGTTTTTTTTTTGTTTTTTTGTTTTTGTTTGTTTTTTTTTTAGTTTTTTTTTTTTGTTGGGTGGATCCTGAGAACAGTGCCTTTCTTTCTTTTTTCTTTATGGAGCGGTATGTTATTTCTGGGCCTTACAACTGGTGCACCTCCTTAGGCCTTACTTGGTTCAATTTTCTCTCGAAGGACCATATGATACTACTGTCAACTAGTCAGACTCAACTAGCTGTGATTAGGCAGGGTGTCTTGGCCACAGTGTAATAAAACAATTGATCAAAATGAATGATATTTTTTATTAATTTCATTTGGTATTTATATATTTTCAATTGCTGACTCGCTAGCGCAAATATTTGATGATTCTGCAGACTTGCACTTATGCATCAACTATTTGTACGCTATTTAATAAATTTTACAGGTTTTATATTAATTTAAATTAATTTATATTTGTATTCATATTTGATTTTCTGTCCTTTTGGACATTCTACCGCCTCTCATATTAGCCTAGCTTCCGTTCTTTGGACAATCATAAACAAAGAAAACACATAAAATTTACCTAAATCTGAGGAAAATCTATGCCTAAGTGGTTTTAACTATTTTTTTTTACTGCAAAATTTTGTATTTGAGCCCTAACAATAAAAGTATTTTTTACGCCCCCCAGACAAAAGAACATTCAAAACAGAAGAAGAGTTAATAGTGTAGGTACCGGCCAAGTTATCTTAGTAACCGGTTAAAGCTGATATTGAGCTGGCCTTTGGAGTTTTTTTTTTAAATACCAGCCCATGACGAAAATGTTAGTAAATTCACAAAAGGCCCTTTTTCTCTGGCATAAGTGTATCCTTACTGCTAGTAGGCAAAAATACATATTGTTTCAGAAATTTAAGCAAGTAACCGTAAACTAGGCACAAGTTTACCTGTATATTTACCCATCTTAATTATTTTATTTGTAGTTATTACCCTAAAATCACCAATTTTGCCAAGTTTAACAACTTAAAATTTAGCGGAAACTTTTCTACCTTTTTGCAAAATCTATCTAAGTCCAACCCACTTAATTTTTGAATTTTTTAAGGTTATAGCAATAAATACTTTAATTTTATGTAAACAAACCACCAAAACTAAACCTCTAGGTTTACTCAGCTAAAACTAGTACAAATTTATAACAAAAATTCAAACATACCTTTTGACAAATTAATCCTACACAAAAAAAAACACTTATTTTTTTTTTCTTAATTTTATACAAAAATTCACTGCACTCGAAATATGAAAACTGCTTTTCAAAATTTTTATTCTGACCCACCATTTCCTTTTATATCTTAAAATCACTGTTGTTTTCTTTTGTTTTGTTTTTATTTTTTAATTTTAAACCCGACTATGACTAGGACAAGGTTTTAATTTTTTTTCTCACAAATCTAGGCCCCAAAGGCCCTGAATACTAAAAAATTCCCGAATTAAGACCAATAAACATTTCTCAGCTTGAAAAACTAATGAAAATTTTTTTATTTTCCTAGAAAATCTTCTTAACATTTGGGAAAATTCTAGAACATAAAATTTAGTTACTTATTAGTTAGCAAAATAGTCAAAACTTAGCCAAAGACAGCTAAAAACTAGTTTTGGGGTTTGTGTAACTTGGAAAAATTCTCGAAAAATGTTTAAAAATCTACAAAATACAAAAAATAATATTTTTAAATTTTTAAAAATTGATTACCTATGGTTTCACTCTTACTACATCAATTCTATACTCTCTTTTGGTAGTTTTCCGGCGAGGATATCTCTTTCGGAAAGCGGGAAACACTTCGGTGGCTTCTCGTATGTTTCCGGCCGAGGTTTTTGTACAAACCGTCTTACATTCCAATGCTATATTGCTTTTGGTGTTTGAGAGTTTTTTATAATGTTTGTTATGATCCGTATAATTTTAAAATTTTATTTTAATATACATAGCCTATAAGATCTAATTCTTAAAAGTAAGCATGAGTAACGTCGGATATTTTCGGGTTTTGTTCGGACCCCTCTAAGTAAAAATCGTTGAACTTTGGTAGTGGGGAATTCACACCCAGAAACATTAGCGCGTGTGACCTAAATATGCCTCATTTTAATTTATGGGTTTATGAAGAGAATAAATAGAGCTCCAAATTTTAGAGGTGATCATTCTTGAATAGTTTTTTGTCTTGTTAGTTAAATAGTATCCAGTAGTGTCAAAAGTGAAAATGTAGTTTCTGTGAGAAATAATTTTTGAGAATTATTTTTAAATTACAAATAGTTTTTAAACTTAGAAAAATTTTGAGACTTGTATTATCCGACAAGAAAATAATTGGACACTTATAAATATTGTTAGCATGAACACTGATAAAAATTTTGACGAATATTAATTAACTTTGAAAAGTATTTTGTAAAATAATTTGAATGACTTATACGAACCAGTTCTAATATTTACACTAAGAAAAATGTGGACAATAAATTGGGATTTGAAAATGATTGCGAATAGTTGGGATTTCAAACATAGAATGTTTTAATTTAGAAGTATATAATGGAAAACTAATATATAATGGAAATTAGAATTTAAGGGCTTTGCATAGAAATAGGACTTAGAAGTAAGAATTGATCTTTCATGTTCTTGAAGAATTTATTCACATTTATTTAATATATTATTCTTAAGTTAAGAAGAAATCGTTTTATCTGTTTCCAAAGCGCCGTCTCCTAGAATACCCGCTCCCGAATAAAGTGATAAGTGGTTAAGTATATTCTCCGCTCGGGTATACTTTAAATACGATGGAAGATTGTATGGCCAACCTAACTGAGTAAGTTATAATAAGAGTTATAATTAACTGCTCGGCTATAACCGAATTATATACCACATCACTAAATTAGTGATCGAATTTTCAACATCACTACAATGGTGTTCAAGTCATACGGGACAAAAGCGATTTTTGTGCAGAAGTAATTAATAAAAAAAATCAAATAAGAAACGAAATTATTACAAAAGAGTCGGTAATATGAATGATTTTATTTTTTATGAGAAATAAATTTAAAAAATCGTTTTTGATGTGAGACTGGATTATTTTTGCTTAAAATCAAAAATAGGCTAAGGGAACAGACACTTCAGAAACTTAAATAATGGCAGAAAAGGCAAGGAGATTTTTGGAAAAGCTGATAAACATCAAAAAATGGCCGCATCATGAAAATGGAAGAAGGGTGATATTTTGCAAAAATTGCAGAATTTTATGGCCTATAGCAAAATATAAATTGAAGGGAAAAATTTATTTTTTTTTTTTCAAAAATGTTGGTATGTTTTTCTCATGTTATTTTTTGTAGATTTGTAAAGTATGAAATCGTATTTAATTTTTTTTTTGGAAATTATAAGTGTTTTTTGTTGAATTTTTGGTTTTTTAATTTTAATTATATTACAATGGTAGAATTTTTTGTCTTTAAAATAAAGTATAAAAATACGATTTGATACTTGGGAAATATTTTTTCAACAGTATTTTTTCTTTGTCAGGTTAGGTTTAGAGTATTTGATAATTTTAATTTGAACTGGACGGAAAGAAAATATATATTTAGTTTTATTCATTAGCGTGTACCTTATTTTATTTAATGGAATAATTTTTCAGGATTTTTTATTTTTTCGATATTTTTTTTAGCGTACTTAAAGAAAAACGTAATTATTTTTTTTTAGGTTTGTATTTTATTAATTTTTTTTTTTAAAAATGATATTTTTCTTAAAGCGTACAATAATTATAATTATATAATTATACTCAGAATTTTTTTTTACTTTTTGGAACTTTTTAGTATGATTTTTTTTTTTCATTAAATAGTAGAATTTTTTTTTAAGTAATATTTTTTTTTTAAATAAATATTTTTTTTATTTTATTATATTTTTTTGGAAAATTTAAATTTGATATTTTATTATTAACGTATATCTACAGCATAATTTTTTATCTTTTATTCTAAGGGTTATATTTGATTAAATTTTTCTTGAAAACTAAATTTTGAATTTTATTTTATAGAAATATATTTTTTTTTATTAAAGTGTACCTAGGTGTAATTTTTTTAACGGTTAACATTTATTTTTTTTTAACTGGAATTTGATTGTTATTTTAATGGAGACAGCTATATTTAATTTTTTTTTATTGTAATTCAGTGTTAAAATTTAAACAAAATGTTTAAAAATTACAACAAAAAAATATCGGGGTTTTATATGTAAGGAATGTCTACTTGGATGTAGTTTAAATATCTTGAAAAATGTTTAGTTGATTTCTGATTTTTTTTTATTATAAAAAAAATATTTTAAGAACCACTTTATTATAATTTTGTAATGTTGCTTTCAGTGTATAGGAAATACGTAAGTCTCTCTTCACCCACAGGTGCACGCTGGGTCTTTGAAAGTGTTTATGTAATAAAAATTAATAGTGTTTACGATTTGAAAATTTAATAATTTATTTTGTGACTTCATTTTTTATCTTAGTATATTTATAAAACAATTTTATCTATCTTATTGAAGATGTGAATAATCAGTTTATAAAAAAAAGTATTTATTCGTATGAGATTAGCTACCCCAAACGTGATGAGTATTTTTTGTTATTTTCTCAGATTTTTTTTTGTTCTTTCGAAATAATATTTTGTTTTTGTTCTTAATTTCAGTCTATAGTTTTTTAAAAATAATTTTAAGTCAAAGCGAATTTGTTTAGTATAATCTAAGAAAACCTACAGTTTTATGGAAAAATACTGTTTGTTCAGTACTGGCCAAACTGAACGTAACTATATTTTTCTCCGTGTATTTAATTATTTTTTTATGGAATTTGCAGTTTTATCGTTGGTTAATATGACTTTATTTTGTTTAGGCAAGATATTTATTGCACAAAGAGATAGATAGTCACATATTGTCACATATGTTGCTTTCCCATTTAAATGTTTGTAAAAATAGGGAAAGCCAGTTTTTTTTGATGAAAATTATAACAAAGATAGTTTTCTGTAAAGAAAGGTTAAAAACAAGTTGCATTGATTTAAAAATGTATGTAACAGTTTTTTGTTGTAAAAAAAACTAAGGTTAAAGGTTATTAAAGGTTTTAAAGGTCCAGTTCAAAAATAAATTAAGGCAGCAAGTTATATATTATTAAATTTATTTTGGTTGGGGATATTAAAATACCAGTAATGTTTTTTAATGAAAGATACAATTTTTGGTATATTGGGTAAAACATATGTATAAACAAAATGAAGTTCAATAATGAGTTATGTTTTTGTTTTTTAGTATTTTTGGTGAATTCGAAATATCGTATAAAAGGTGTGCGTATATCGCATATATGTAACTAATAATAAATATATTTATTAAGCTTTTACTTTCAGAAGGCTAACGTAGTCTTTCTGCCTATAGTAATATAGAGTGTAAATAAAATAAAATATCGGAAAGGTCTCAGAAAAGTTATTACAATAACTTAAGAACGCCTACAATGTAGGATGATTTTTTATTATAATTTACGTAAAAGTTTGGAATATATGTGGGTTATGAGGGTTATGTTATGTAAAAATAATTAACCAGTTGGTAAAAAAGCGTAATATATCGTAAAACAGCTTAACGTAGTTTAAAGTAAGCCAAATAAATTTATTCTGTCTCAAAGCATTTATATGATAACTTGAGAACGCCTTCGATTCATTGCAATGTAGGTTTATTTTTATTGGGATTTATCTTGGAATTTACGTAGAAAGTTAGGATATTAGAGGGATACGGTACGTAAAGTTAAATATCGAGTTGGGAGTATAATATATTGACGTATTATATTAAAGGTCCGAGAAATTGGTGTTATAATAAGTAACACTTGGTTGTTACATGAAAAGTTTGAAGAAGGACATAGTCCTTTATGTTTTTAAATTTGCTACTTAAGCAAAAGTGGAAGTTATAAAATGGTGCAGATTTGGAGTTTTGGGTTTTTGAAAAATTTGTAAGAAATTTACGAAAATGTGCGCAAAATTTCGCAAATAGTATTACGATAGTACGATTATTAAAATCTGGAAATAGTAAGAAATTTGACAAAAAGTATTACAATTAAGTAAAGACTCAAACTTTAAATCAGGGGGTTAGGTAGTGTTTTTAACACAGAACCAAACAGTCTTGGTTAATTCGCAATAATTTGCAGTTACCAAAGAAAATTGCCATGGAACCTGGTGACAGGAGCCGTGATGTTACCCAAGTGGAGGAATGAATTTTTGTTTCAAAACTAAAAAAAAAATGGGTAGTTTTTTATGAAGTATAAGATAGGCACCGATAAATAGTCGACAAATAGTGAGTGAGGTTGGTCGCAATAAATTTTGCGAATACTATAGTATATTTTTTTTTGAAATAAATGGAGTTAATTATAAAATGAGTTAGAGATTCTCGGAGAAGTAGTAGAAGTTGTATCAATACGAGGGATATTTCGAATATAGTAAGTAACGAATGATTATAAATACTTAGTCCAATAAGTGGCTATATGAATATTGAACTTTATTTTTGTTGAAATATGTAAGGGGTTATTCATTAATGGTATAATTTTTTTTTAAGTGTGCGAAGTTGCAGTTATTAAAGTTGTATAATATTGCATATTATTAACTATATAACTTAGCAAGTTTGTCGATACGTAGTAAAGATTTTTTTTATTGAAGTTTATGGTATAATGAATAAAATAGAGAAGCCTATTGTAAAGTTTATGTAAGTAATAATGTAAATTATTTACTATAAAACGTATAAGGAAGATATAACTTGTTGTTCTTAAAAGTAATGTTTTAGTTGTTCTTATGATTTAGATATAGATTTTTGGTCTTTGTAATGTGTTTTGAAATGCCAACTTAAGCAAGAACCGAACAGGAAAATGTTACACATTTTCTTTTTGAAAAATGCTTATCATTTTTCAAAAATTAGGGGGAGAGCTATGTTATGATCCGTATAATTTTAAAATTTTATTTTAATATACATAGCCTATAAGATCTAATTCTTAAAAGTAAGCATGAGTAACGTCGGATATTTTCGGGTTTTGTTCGGACCCCTCTAAGTAAAAATCGTTGAACTTTGGTAGTGGGGAATTCACACCCAGAAACATTAGCGCGTGTGACCTAAATATGCCTCATTTTAATTTATGGGTTTATGAAGAGAATAAATAGAGCTCCAAATTTTAGAGGTGATCATTCTTGAATAGTTTTTTGTCTTGTTAGTTAAATAGTATCCAGTAGTGTCAAAAGTGAAAATGTAGTTTCTGTGAGAAATAATTTTTGAGAATTATTTTTAAATTACAAATAGTTTTTAAACTTAGAAAAATTTTGAGACTTGTATTATCCGACATGAAAATAATTGGACACTTATAAATATTGTTAGCATGAACACTGATAGAAATTTTGACGAATATTAATTAACTTTGAAAAGTATTTTGTAAAATAATTTGAATGACTTATACGAACCAGTTCTAATATTTACACTAAGAAAAATGTGGACAATAAATTGGGATTTGAAAATTATTGCGAATAGTTGGGATTTCAAACATAGAATGTTTTAATTTAGAAGTATATAATGGAAAACTAATATATAATGGAAATTAGAATTTAAGGGCTTTGCATAGAAATAGGACTTAGAAGTAAGAATTGATCTTTCATGTTCTTGAAGAATTTATTCACATTTATTTAATATATTATTCTTAAGTTAAGAAGAAATCGTTTTATCTGTTTCCAAAGCGCCGTCTCCTAGAATACCCGCTCCCGAATAAAGTGATAAGTGGTTAAGTATATTCTCCGCTCGGGTATACTTTAAATACGATGGAAGATTGTATGGCCAACCTAACTGAGTAAGTTATAATAAGAGTTATAATTAACTGCTCGGCTATAACCGAATTATATACCACATCACTAAATTAGTGATCGAATTTTCAACATCACTACATGTTGACAATTTTTTTCTTGGGCCCAGTGGCGTATTAAATAAATTTTCCGGCTGATTTTGAAAAGGACCCTCTCAATATTTTACTTACCATAAATACATGTACTTATGTGCCATAAATAAATCATATTCCTTACTTTACAATTTGCACAAAGTGACCAACTAACTCACACACGCTAACACACAATCGCAGAACGCAAAAGTCCAAACCGATTGAAGGACGCGTTTTTTTAATCGTTTTTTCCAATATTTACTACGACAGAAAAACGTAAACAAAAACACGAATTGTACGGAATACACTGTTACCAAGAGTGCTAGCTAACTTAAATGTAGACCAAAGTATTCCCTAAGGGCCACTTGAACCAACGATGTTTTAACTTTAAACTTAAACCATGTTTAAAGTTAAAACATCGTCAATTAATTGACAGTCAACCAATCAGAACACAGCATTTTTAACTTGAACTCAGTTTAGTCAAGACAATCCCAGCTTAAGAGTTGGCAACTCTTAGTTGAAGTCTACAACTATACAACTGAGTTGCCTAAGACCCAGACAGCACATGATATCTTAAAGATATATTTTTTAGATCTTAATTATGTCTGGACGCCTAAAGACATAAAAAGGATATATTGTGGACTTCTTTTAGGGATATTTAAAAGATATCTGATTATGAAATCTATAAGATGTCTTTTAAGTACAAGACGTCTTAACTTCGATACTAATTGCTAAAAATAAACTAACCACAATCAACTATTAAAAAAAATTACCATTTTTTTTCAAGATCTTTTTTTGAAAAACAAAAAAATAAAAAAAAAATAATTTTTTTTTAATTTTCTTTTTACGAAAAATGAAAAAATTTAAAAAAAATTTAAAAAAGAAATTTTCAAAAAAACTGAAAAAAAATTCAAAAAATTACATTTTTTTAAGATATTTTTTTGACAAACAAATTACCTCTCATTCTAATTCTTATTACGCTTTATCAATACAACCGTACCTAGCACCGTAAATGGGAGGGGGTATTATGTTGTAAAGTCGCCTGTGCAAGGCGTCTTAAAAAAGATGTCTTAAAGACGTTACCTTTTGTAACATACATATACGGCGAAAACCGACGTTCTAAAGACGTCTTGAATGACGAGCTACATCTTTAAGATCTCTTTAAGTCATCTTTGTGCTGTCTGGGGGGCCACTTGCACCAATGGTGGTTTAACTTTAAAGGTGGATTAAATTGACGTTTGGACTTTTTTTTTTTTTTTTAATTGACAGTCAACCAATCAGAACGCAGCATTTTTAACTTAAACTCGGTTTAGTTAAGATAATCCCAGACCAAAAGTTGGTGCAAGTGGCCCTTAGAGCCACTTGCACCAACGATGGTTTAACTTTAAACTTGGATTAAATTGACGGTCAGCGAAAGGTGCAAAGACCGGACTTAAAACGTATTAAAACAAACTTGTGCGGATTTGGCTTGTGCGGTGTTGTGCAGACTTGGGCCGGTATAACTATTTCCAGATAAATAACATATTTCTGCGGACTTGGGCCGGCATAGATTTGCAGGTCTAGGCGGATTTGGGCGTTTTATGACGCGGGTGCAAAGACCGGACTTAAAACGTATTAAAACAGACTTGTGCCGATTTGGCTTGTGCGGTGTTGTGCATACTTGGGCCGGTATAACTAGTTGCAGGTAAATAACATATTTATGCGGACTTGAGCCGATATAGATTTGCAGGTCTAGGCGGATTTGGGCGGACTTATAACGCAGGTGCAAAGACCGGACTTAAAACGTATTAAAACAGACTTGTGCGGATTTGGCTTGTGCGGTGTTGTGCAGACTTGGGCCGGTATAACTATTTGCAGGTAAATAACATATTTATTCGGACTTGGGCCGATATAGATTTGCAGGTCTAGGCGGATTTGGGCGGATTTATAACGCAGGTGCAAAGACCGGACTTAAAACGTATTAAAACAGACTTGTGCGGATTTGGCTTGTGCGGTGTTGTGCAGACTTGGGCCGGTATAACTATTTGCAGGTAAATAGCATATTTATGCAGACTTGGGCCGGTATAGATTTGCAGGTCTAGGCGGATTTGGGCGGACTTATGACGCGGGTGCAAAGACCGGACTTAAAACGTATTAAAACAGACTTGTGCAGGTTTAAATTAAATCTGAAATTGCGGGTCTAAAACGATGTGACGGGTGAAAGCCGACTTGACGGGTATGAAACATACTAAACCGGATTTGATTTTATACCCGCACAGACCCGTACATTTTCAGCAGGGAAACTAATCAAAAGTTATCTATGATAAGTTTTTCTAGTAAACTGCTGAACGGCTAATATCTGTCACTGGTCACAACCACCATTTGAGGTTAAAAACACCCACAAAAAATACATTCCCGCGCTTTTATACAATCAGTAAAAAGTAATCATCTCAAAACGTTGATGAGGAATGATTCAGCACTAGCGTCTACGTCCCAAATTCAACTCGGTATTTCGCGCTGTTGCCAAATTGTGCATTTTAATATATCTTTGGTTTTTGGTTGTTTTGGTGACCGAGTTGAATGTGGGACGTAGACGTTAGTTGATTCAGCAACATCTGTCAATCGAAACTGATCATAGCGTTCAGTAGTGATTTGACAGCTTTCGATGAGTTTTGCTGTTTCAATTGAACGCAGCCATTGTCTTTTTACCTTTACACAAAACGTAAAAATATACGTGTGTGTGTGTGTGTGTGTGTGTGTGTGTGTGTGTGTGTGTGTGTGTGTGTGTGTGTGTGTGTGTGTGTGTGTGTGCGTGTGTGTGTGTGTGCGTGCGTGCGTGCGTGCGTGCGTGCGTGTGTGTGTGTGTGTGTGTGTGTGTGTGTGTGTGTGTGTGTGTATGTGTGTGTGTGCGCAGGTGTGCGGTTTTTATTTAATAACTCAGGAACCCTTTGAGATATATTAACGAGGTTTTACACGTGAATTAATCCCAATAAGGCCTATCTTTGTATGTCATTTTCACATACTTATTTAAACCAGGGGTGTGCGAAACGAGGGGGTCTTATCAGTTTTTTGTCCCAAACTTTTTTCTGTGTAACTTTTTTGCAATTTTATTTTTGAAATATGATTCCTCAGGTCAAAATACATAAAAAGGTACTTTTGTTGTAATACTGTAGGATTAACCGTTTTCGAGAAAAGTTAATTTGAAGGTGAAATTTCACGGTTCGAGGACGAAAAATTAAATACTAAAATGTCGAAAACCAAATTTTTAATGATGCAATGTTATTCTACATCAAAAACTAAGAAAAAAACTTTCCATACATGTAGGTCGATAAAACGCTTTTAAAGCTACCATAGCCCTTTAAAAATGGTGCATATTTAGGAGACCATAGCTCCATTAGGATTCATTTTTGGAAGTACCTTATTATGAGGTTTTTTTCTTAGTTTTTAATGTACATTCGCCCTGCATCATTAAAATTTTGGTTTTCAACATTTCAGTATTTCATTTTTCGTCCTCGAACCGTGGAATTTCACCTTCAAATGAATTTTTCTCGAAAACGGTTAATCCTACAGTATTACAACAAGAGTACCTTTTTTTATGTATTTTGACCTGAGGCATCATATTTCAAAAATTGCAAAAAAGTTACACAAAAAAAAGTTTGGGACAAAAAACTGATAACCCCCCCCCCCCGTTTCGCACACCCCTGGTTGAATTAAGTACATGAAAATAACACATAAAAACGGGCCTTGGTAGGATTAGTTAACGTGCAAAACCTCGTTGATATATCTCAAAGGGTTCCTGAGTTATTAAATAAAAACCGATTTTTTTAGCCACCTTCAAAGGGCCCTTATGACGCATTTTTAGACATATGTTTATAGGAACTTTTTGTCATATTTTATGATGTAGAATTATCTGTTAAAATTTCCGACGCTATTTCAAATACACCGTGTATATTAAATTTCAACTAAACTCGTATAAAAAACGTATATAAAATTTCGTATAAATTAATTCAGAAAACGTAAACGAAATATCTCACAGGTGTGTTTCAATTCCGTACTAAAACGTATACGTTTTGTATACCAATCTAGTTGAGATTTCGTATACATATATGAAATTTCAACTAGACCCGTATAAAAAACGTATATAAAATTTCATATAAATTAATTCGGAAAACGTATACGAAATATCGCACTGTTTCAATTTCGCACTGTGTTCTAGTTGAAATTTCGTATATATGAGTTTAGGAAGTCTAAGTCACTATTCAAAATTTATAAATGCATACATGCGAAGAGCTTAAGTTCTAAGAGGGGGAACAACGAATCGATGAAGGCTAGCTGCGCCTGCCTATTAGAAACAGTTTTTAAGAGTAGAGTTCAAACAGCAGAACAGCTAAATTTATTTTAAACTATAATAAATTATACTTTTTTGTAAACTATAATTATTGTTAATTTTTATGTAACTTTATATAAATAAAAATATTTTACTTTCCTCCAGGAATGTCTTGCGTTAGTAAAAAAAATTGAAAATTCTTTATAGTTTTTTTTATTATTCTCGGCGTTTATATCCAAAAAAGATGACTTTCTTGAAAAAAAACTATCGGTCTATCTGTCGGTCTGACGAAATTTCTGACCACGATAACTCAAGAACGCTTCGAGTTAAAGACATTACATTTGGACAATAAAGTTGTGGGCTGGGAATTTTTTTGATAAAACTAAAAAATATATTTGCACATTTTTTTTTTCATTTTTTGACTTTTGACTTTTTTAAATTATTATTATAACATCCATAAAAACATCACTCGCTTGGAGGAGAGGTCTAAATAACATTGAGCAAGGACGAGGACAGGGTCTAAAATCACCAATTTTTTAATTTGCATGTTTTTTAGATGAGCCTGTAATAAATACAGTATTAAAATAATAAAACTAAAAAAATATATAAAAAGTTTTATTAGTTATTATTACTTTTAAATAATTATTTTCGCAAGAAAAATCGTCCGTGATACTCCAGAAATGTAAGTCAGTCATGTGCCATTGTTATTCAATAAAAATTACGACTTTTTTATTTCTGTCAAATGACGATAGGTACGCGAAATTGCAGTATCACGGAAAAAACATTTTACGAAGGTATTGTAAGATTAATTTACAATACCTACGAAAATTTGCCTTCAAGCCATTGATATGGCTGTTAAGTTATTATAATAACTTAACATCCAACTTAACTCTATAGAGTTAAGTTTTTTTATTATTATTATTATTTACTAATTCGTAAAAAACTTTTAGATTCCGACCCTGAACTTCATTTATTCGAGCAAAACGTAAATTTGGTTATCATCGAAACAGTGTTGCCAGTGCCAGTGTTAAAAATTTGTTTGGTTAAAATTTATAAAACATTAAAACATTGAAAATTCAAAAAAAAATGGTAAAGGCGTTCATTCCGTACCACCCAGGGGGCTGAGCCCCCCTAGGTTTTTTTTGGTTACGGCCCTGGTGCGGCAGTTCCCATAATTAATTAATGGACAAGAATGTGATTTCTTCAACTACTCCGCGGGGGACACTTAACTGCGTCAAATCTTCAAAAGTCTTAACTTCTATTTTTTTTTCTTTCGTATATCGAATTTGATCATTGGGATAAACTGTGATTTAGAATTAAAATGATGCCTCGCACCTTATGCGGAAATTCAGTACCTACCAGTAAATTTAATTGAAAGGACCACGTACATTTCTTATTGGAAATGGTCCCCGGTTAAATTGTATGAAATTTAAGTATGTTGGAATTCTTAACTGATTAAAAGTCTCCATGGGCTAAGTCTTATAGTTTTCGTGCTAGAGCTTAACAAAAATGGCATTTTGCGGATACACCTTTTCATATAACTCCTAAACGAAACAAGATTTTTAGATGGAACTTGAACTGAGTTACTAAGAATAACAACAACTTTAAAAGTCATATATATATATATATTATTTTCTTTTGAAATAAAATTACTTAAAGTGCAATAAAAAAAAAAATCATATGTGGGTTTTTATTTATTTTATTTTCCCCTTTTTACCTAATTTTTGAGACACCATTGATTTTTCTAAGGGTTAAATATATTGAGCGATATTGGGGACTTATACTTTACATAATTTAACCAGTGGCGTTCTTACTTTATATTTTATTTCAAAAGTTAACCTTTTTGTCTACTGGACTGCTTAAAATGTGAAGACTTTTTTAAAGATTTGTTTAGATGTAATAGGTAATCTAAATCAGTGAAAATGAATTATTCTTTATTTTTTTTTTATTTCAGTCAGTTGAGGACTCCATCATACTTAAATTTAAGAAAATTTAACCGGTGGCCATTTCCCATAAGAAATGTACGTGGTCCTTTTAACGTGATTTTTTTACGAATATTTTAGAATTTTAATTTGACGGATTGATGACTGAAAAAAAGGTTATCCATTTCCAGGGCCGTAGCTAAGGCACTTTTACAGGGGAGTCATCAGCCGCAGGCAAATATTTTTTAAATGTTAAAATGTTACTTTTTTTTTAAGATTGTAAGTTTACAATTTAAAATTTCACAAAAGTGTAAGAAGGCTCTAGCACCACACAATGTTTTGTCAATAGGAAAAGTTGGCCATTTAAGGTTCTAAAAAACTTTGGAAATTTATTTTTTTAAATATTATTTACTTTTCTATATTGATGGGTCTATAAGAGTTGATATTTTTTTTAGTTAAAAATTGTTCTGTCAGGCAAAATACACTCTTAAAGTTAAGGTTTTGATAATATCATTTTTTTTTCCTAAATAATAGAACTATTATTATTATAGAACTTTCTAGTTTAAGAGCCTGTTGCAACTCGAAAAATGAACATTTTCCTAAACCAGGCCATAACAGTACTCTTTACAAAAAAATGTAGATATATCTCAGCTGTTATCTTTCACACGTTTTTTTTTGCACAGATTTTTAAATCGCCTGAATTTTTTTTGTGCGTTCCTACATTCAAGTTAACCACATTGCTAAAAAAAATTCTTAATCGAGCCCCAGATTTAGCCCCCAGCTACCAAAACATCATACCTTGTCAGAAAAGATCTATTTTCTTAATTCTTGTATAACATTGTCACTATAAATTGTATTGATTTAAATTTGGGCAACATTTGACTCTCATGACTATAATTTTATAAAAAAAAATGTTTGGACTTTTATGGTAAATTTTCCTTAAAATAATACCTTTTTTGGAAATCAAAATTCTAGGGGGGGGGGGGGGCAACGATGTTCAAAAAAAACCATGATATATGCGTGAAACTATAGGTATCCAACTTTACTTATTAAAATGCACAAAAAATACTTTTTTTTATACACACTATATACATATATAAATATTGACATTGACATCATGTCAGTGTCAGTTAGATGACATTTATGTTGACATCTTTTAAATAATTTTATGTCAAGTTAAAGTTCTATGGTATTTTCACAGACTAACAATGCCCCCGCTTGCTAGATCAATTATAGTGAAGGTCTGCACGTATGGCATTTTCCCGGTGATTTTTTGGTAAATTTGATCGATTGCAGTCTTATACAAAACCAATCGTGGCATTTTGTACCGAAATAAGGGTATCGTTTTAAATAGGAGTTTTGGGCTAGATAACAAAAATATGTTTTTGTCTAAAAAATTGCAAAATGATAAAAAGAAATGATAAAAAACTGTGTATTTTTTAATAAAGAACAAAATGCAACAAAAATTAAAAACTCAGGAATTATTTGTTATCGAAAACCCGACAACATCGCATTATTCTTGCGCTAAATGTGACTATCATATTGAAAAAAAAGCAATATTTTTTCGTTTATCTAAAAACCAACATTAATACATTTAGGTAAAATGTATAATAAAAACACTGTACAATATTAATTAAATATATTTATTTTTAATATTAATTAAATATATTTATTTTTAAATAAATATATTTAATTAATATTAAAAGTTAAAATTATATGTGTAACTTTTTCATAATCTGGTTAAATCATATCATGGAAATAAACTAATTTGACATGTTGAAAGCCACATTAAATTACTTGTCTTGGGTAACACTGTCCTATGGAACTACATGCTTTGGTTTATCGTTGAAACTGCTGGTTTGCTTACAATGTTATTATAGTATAAATATAATACCTCAAAAATAACTCCATAATCGTACTGAAACCTAAGAAACTAGTCACATAAGTCTTATTACACATTGAGTTATAGTATATTAAATCCGTAAAAAACTAATAAAACCAACAAAATATTTTTTCAAAAGATAAGTTTTTTCATTGTTCCAGTACATATTACTGGTTTATTGCATGCATTGATAAATACCGTAAACCTTTGCAATAAAAACTAAAAATAAAAAGTATAACGTTTTACAAAGCAATTTATTTTGTACTATGTCTGACAATGATTTATAATGCATTAGTTTCCAATGGGTGCTTCTTAAAATGCGAAAATTTGGAATTTTAACGGGCCAACCCCTCATTTTATTTTCCCCTATTCAAAAATGTTTCAGAGGTCGCTACAAGCAAAAAAAGCATTTTCTTGTAAAATGCATATACTTATCCAAAAATTATTGCAAATACATATTATAAATGTATAAATTTGGGTTTAAAATAATCTAGGTTAGTTGCTTAATAAAAGTCATAGTCATAGGTGGAATGGAGGGGGGTCACGTGGCCCACCCCTAGGCATCGAAATGTTTTATTTTTTTTTGTAAATATCCACTTTCCTTGCAAGAACTCACTTATAAATCCTACGTTGGTCCCCTTCAAAAATATTTTTTTCATTGCTCTCATCTTATATCTAGCTGAAATATTATAAAAAAATTATATTAACACAACTTTTTGATATTTACAGTCCGAAAATTCGTCAAAAATTGTAAATAGTTACCCCACTCTTTATAACATTTGCCCCCCGTCTGGCCTGGCCACAGTAAAAAAAAATAGAAGCAAATCAAAAGATTGTTGATGCAGTATTGCAGTGTGTATAATTCGTGGTCTAAATGTTAAGTTAATATTTTAACGCGTTCTAAAGTTATAAGCCTAGGGTATATTTTAACACATTTTGGACCAATTTTCCCGCTATAAATGTCAAAAAGTTGTGTTAATATAATTTTTTATAATATTCTATGGGTGGGGAGGAATGAAAAAAATATTTTTTAAGGGGACCAACGTAAGATTTATATGTGAAATCTTGCAAGGAAAATGAAAAAGTTTAAATTTTTTTTAAACCATTGATATTTCGATGCCTAGGGGTGGGCCACGTGATCCCCATTCCACATATGACCATGGCTTGTATTAAGCAACTAACCTAGATAATTTTAAACCTAAATTTATATATTTATAATATGTATTTCCAAAATTTTTTTTGGATAAGTATATGAATTAATTTTACAAGAAAATACTTATTTTGCTGGTAGTGACCTCTAAGAATTGTTCGATTTTGGCAAAATTTGGTCTGAAGCATTTTTGTATAGGGGAAAATAAAATGAGGGGATGGCCCGTTAAAATTCCAAATTTTCGCATTTTTAGAAACACCCACTGGGAACTAAGGCACTGAGTAACATCAAACCATTTTCAAACATGGTCAAAAATAAATTGCTTTGTAAAAACGTTAACTTCTTATTTTTAGTTTTTATTGCAAAGGTTTACGGTATTTATCAATGTATGCAATAAACCAATAATATGTACTGGAAAATGAAAAAACTTATCTGAAATTAAGTCTGAGGTTTTGAAAAAAAAATCATGTTTTTCCCCTTAAAAAAATCATAACCTCGTCCCTGTACAAAATATTGTAAAATGTAAAGTGAGGTTATATAAAGGAATGTTATAGCTACAGTTGACGGTAATTATAAATATATAGCAATATAATTTACGATGTTGGAATTTTACAAGTTAACTATAGTAAAAATTTAAATTGTTTGAAATTTTTTACAAAAATGTAAATAAAAAAAATTGACCCATAGAAATATTTTAAAGGTTTAGACCTACCAAGAGGGTGTTGTCAACAAAAAAAATCATTTCTAACGAACCGTGACACACATTATTTAATTATGTTTAGATATGTATTGCTAAGATTTTGTGTATCAGTTCTAAAATTTATTGTCTTATAGTTAATCTTAATATAAACCATTTCTAATATATGTCTTTTTAATTTATTATTTTCTCTATCTAAAATTTTAACGTTATGAAAATCAAAGTTATGCCCTAAATCAAAATGATGGTTGCTTAACGCTGTAAATAATATATTTATAACTAGATTTATGTTGAGATACTCTTGTTTTAATCCAAGTTCCAGTTTGCCCAATATAAATATTACGGCAGTTAATACAACTAATTTCGTATATGAAGTTTGAATTTAAATGAAGTGGTATTTTATCTTTAAGTTTCATGTATAATAACTTAATATTAAAATTATTATAACTTAATATTATAAAATTATCTTTCTTTAAAATGTTTAATATTTTAAAGCTTAATTCAGGTATATAAGGAATAACAAAATACTTTAAATTGGTTTAATTTTGAATGATACTATTATTTAAATTATGATTATTAAAAATAATTGAATTTAGTAATTTTTCTGGATAGTTATTTTTAACAAGATATTTTTAATTTTTAATTTAATTTTTTTCTATGAAATTGAGGATCGCTAAATTTTATTGCTCTATTTTTTAACATTTTAATAGTATTTGTTTTATAAGCTTTATTTTGAAAAGAATCCTAATGTATGGCTTCACCAATTTTTGCGGCAATGGTTATGAATCTTTTACTAGAAGAATTAATAACTCGATTTCCTTTTATTCTTATTTTCTTAAAGATTTTTATTGATGATATTATCACCACTATTCCGTTGGACCTTCTAGATTTTATTTTAAATTTATTTAACTCTTTTCACCCTAAATTAAAATTCACTTTTGAAAAAGAAGTAGATAATAAAATTAATTATTCAGACACTACCCTAATAAAAAAAATGACGGTTCCATTATTAATGACTGGTATCAAAAATCTTTTTGTTCTAATAGATACATCCATTATGATTTTTTCAAAATAAGGATTATAAAACAAAACTATTAAAATGTTAAAAAATAGAGCAAGAAAATTAAGCGATTTTCAATTACATAGAAAATTAAAAATATCTAGTTAAAAAACAACTATCCAGAAAAATTACAAAATTAAATTCTTTTTATTAATCAAATTTAAATAATAGTATCATTCAAAATCAAATCAATTTAAATTTTTTGTTATTAAGCTTTAAAAAATCAAACATTTTAAAGAAAGATAATTTTAAAATATTAAGTTATAATAATTTTAATATTAAGTTATTATACACGAAACTTAAAGATAAAATACAACTTAATTTAAATTCAAACGTCATATACGAAATTAGTTGTATTAACTGCCGTAATGTTTATATTGGGCAAACTGGATCTTGGATTAAAACACGAGTATTTCAACATAAATCTAGTTGTAAATATATTGTTTACAACCATACAGTGTTAAGCAACTATCATTTTGATTTAGGGCAGAACTTTGATTTTCATAACGTTAAAATTTTAGATAGAGAAAATAATTAATTAAAAAGAAATATATTAGAAATGATTAACTATAATATTTCTTGTTCTTTTTTATATAAAATAATGAAAAAATCTTGCTATTAAGAACACTTTAATAAAAAAATAAATATATATGAACAGTTCCAACGTTTCGAAGGTAATATGTCCCTTCTTCTTCAGGGTAAAAATTAAAAATATAAATAAAAAATTATACAAATTTAAAATCTAATTTTATTAAAGTGTTCTTAATAGCAAGATTTTTTCATTATTTTATTATTAAGATTAACGATAAGACAATAAATTTCAGAACTGATACACAAAATCTTAGCAATATCTAAACATAATTAAATGATGAGTGTGGGCAATATTGTATGGATATAAATATGTGTTTACATAGTGTTGTCCATATTTATAATTTAACCATTTTACACTTATCAAAATGCACAAAAAATTCTATTTTTTTATACACACCATATACATATAAGATAATATTGTGACATTGACATCATGTCAGTGTCAGTTAGATGACATTTTATTGACATCAAGTCAAGTTTGTCGTATTTATTTGAAGGGGGACAGTTTTCAAATTTTAATTGTGTTATTTTTGATTGACATTGACATTCTATCATAATTTTTTATAATGTTATAATGTAAATTTAATTTGTTAATATTTTTACCATTTACACTAGTTTTTATATTTAATTATTATATTGTTTTAATAAATTTACCCTGAAAAAGCCCCAACAATAAGGGGCGAAACGTTGGGTTTATAATTTTCAGTTTTTTTTTTACTGTTTCATAAAGCAAGATTAAAATAAAATATAATACATAAAGAACAATAAAAAGATCAAAATTGCATAAAAAAATATTTTTCGCTTAGCTCCTTTTTGACAAAAAAAAAATAATACACTTTTTTTTGGTAAAAGTTAAGTTTTAAGTTATGTTCTTTGAATTTTGATAATATCTCTCACCGTTTATGAGAAAATGGAAAAAAACTGCTTTTTATTCAAAAATAGAAAAAAAAATCACTTTTTCACCCCACATTATGAATGTTCCAAAATTTTGTTGAATGTATGTACAAAATGCGACGATTTGTTTTTTATAAGACTGCAATCGATCAAATTTACCCAAAGAAACAAAGGGAAAATGGCAAGCGGTGCTCGTTAGCATAGACAAAATAACAAACTAGAATGATTTTTGACCGTCTGCGCATACTTCTGCATCCCGACTAAATGCGTCCTCCATTTTGATTCTAAATGTCCAACATCCCACTGAGCATGCAACCTTGCCAACCTTGGTGTAAGTTACATTTGCAAGCTTTTATAAACGTTTGTAAAAAAAGGTTACGTCAAGCTTTATATTCCTATCCTAAGCAAGGTTTCAAATTAAAGCTTTAAGAAAGCTTTAACATAAACTTTCAGAAAGGTTACTTATGAAACGTTGCTGTAAACCTATATTTGCAAGCTTTTAAAAACGTTTGCAAAAAATGTTACGTCAAGCTTTATATTCCTAAATTACGCAACGTTTCAAATTAAAGCTTTAAAAAGCTTTTTTCAGAAAGGTTACTTTTGAAACTTTACGTTAAGCTTTAGTTTTACTAACTCATTAAAAGTTTCAAACGAAAGCTTTAAGAAAGCTTTCATTTTAACTTTAAATTCTAGAATATAAGCTTATAGAAAACATGACTTAAGTCATGGGAATTCCCATATAATGAAAGTACACCCAGGGTCGGACATAAGGTTGTGCCACCCCATCCCCAAAGTTTTTTAATTCGGCAAATATTTGCATTCATTCGGCAAATTTTTAATTTATTCGGCTAAATCCCAGGGATGTGCGAGATCATTTTTTTTTTCAACTGTTTTCAGAGGATTTTTTTTTAGTCATCAATCAAAACTTGCGTCAGGGGTATAGGGGGTAAAGCTTTTTGTTTTTAGTATGAATTTTGTCGCCAGGGACAAAGCTTTTTAGACGCGAGATTTTTTTTTGTCATCAAAATTTTCGTCAGATAAATTTAATTTTTTTTTTAATTTTCGTCAGGGAGGTAAGACCTTTTTTTTCTTTTAGTCATCAAAATTTCCGTCATTTTATTTATTTTTTCTTATTTCAACATTCTCTTCAGCTTTTCTGAACCTTACGAAATAAGGTTTCCCAAAGCTTTCTTCCTAACTTACTTGTTCAGTGGGTAGGTGGCGCAACACTCTTTTCTACCACTAAAAAAAGTTTTAAAGTTTATATACTGATTAAAAATTGATGAATTGAAAAAGTCTTTTTCTGGATTTACGTAAACTGAACAGTACTGTTTAGACGCTAGTTAGTCTGCTAATCTGATGTATATCATCGGATTATTACGGATTCTCCATGCCTGTGGAACATTCCTTTCACTGGACAAGAGCGGATACGTGGAGGGAGTGGTAATGACAAGAAATTTTCTATGAAATCCTGTCATAGGATTTCATATTTTAATATTGCCCTCTCTAAAATTAACCTACTCCGCCTCCAGCCCTTGTGGTTTTTTTTCTTATAGGTAAAATCCTAGTTTCCTTTTTAATACCAAAAATCACTATTAATTGAAGAGGTATATACCCTGGTAGAAAAGTACACAAATCTAACTTAACAACATTAGATTAGTGACATTTTTATGTTTAGTCTTAAACGTTATACAAAAACGTTATAAAATATATAAATCTAACCTTAAAAACTAACGTTTGACAAAAACGTTATAAAATACATAAATCTAACCTTAGAAACTAACGTTTGACAAAAACGTTATAAAATATATAAATCTAACCATAAAAACTAACGTTTTACAAAAACGTTATAAAATACATATATCTAACGTTAGTTTCCCAACTAAATTCTAACCTTTTTCTAACCTTATTCTAACTTTAAATATTTTTTAAATTTCCATTATACGTAAGCTATAGTCGAAAATTCTCATTTCAGGCAGCTATGTGTCTAGGTTTGATAATTACACTGTCCCACAGAGAAAATATACTTTTTTTCTGACATATCTTATCTTGAAGCATTTTTTATTCTGATTTCAAATCTGTTTTCAGATTTGGGCTACGACCACACAGTTTTATATACAGGGTGTATTAGAAAAAAAAAACACCTTTTTCCAAATGACTGTAGAATTTATTTTTATGAATATTTTTTAATCAAATTCGGGTCACTTATATAAAAAGGTTGTGCTTTTAAGACTTTGAAAGATTTTTTCAAATGTCGACCTCCACTTTTTTTTACACTGAAAAATTTTTTTTTTGCTATCAAATCTTTAAAAGATGGATTTTTTTACGTTACCCATATTAAAACATTCTCTATTTATCTGGCTTCATTTTTCTTTTTGAATTTTTTAATGGGGAGCTTCTAGAAGTGGCGCTACATTTATTTTCAGTGCTTCGTGTCGGAAAGTTTAACACCAATATGCATGGTAGGGGCACTCTCGAGCGTGTCGGAACAGTACATATGCCATAAAACTAAATATGGCGCTTCTTTGCCGTACTTATTTGTGTTAAAAAAATTATTTCTAACAGGTATATAAAAATATTTAATACTTTATTTCAGGTAATTCAGGTAATTACATTTAATTGTTGTTGTTTGTGTTTAACCTCGTACTATTCTACTTAATTAAGCATCCCCTAAGTCCAGGACTTGTGTGGGCTAGTAGTAGAGGGAACCACCAGCTTTAATTGACTTTCAAACCAATATATTTAGGGAGTACGCCATCGCCAAATTTCAATTATTAATTAACTGAAAAAGGCAATCGGCGCCAGTGAGTTCGTTTATGTTAACTAGCCTAATCTTACAAACTTTATTTCAGGTAATTATTAATAATTATAATAACCGGGATTACCGGAATTAAAATAAATGAATTATAATTCATTTATTTTAATCCCGGTAATTTCGATATTTTTTTAACCCCACCATTAGTTAAATTAAAATATATAATGTTAACATAACTTGTATATTTATTAGTTAATGCCCTAATGTCATTATGCCTTGTTTAAATTCTACGGAAAAGTTCTGCTATGTTTGTGGAAGTTATGAAATCTATAAACAGCTATAAACATTTAAGTCCAATTTCAGAATTAACAAAAAAGTCATACTTACGGGTATTTGGACGAAGAATTCTAAATTTGGAAAAGGACTGGACACCCAACAAGTGTTGTAATTCATGTTACATAAAAATGAATAACAACTCTATTCAGTTTTTAACTTCTGCATTGTGGCATAAACCTTATAACCACCACGAAGATCGCTATTTTTGTTTAACCAAGATTGGGCGTGGGCCAAATTGGAAAGGCAAAAGTAACGTTGTTTATCCTAATGTAAAATCTGTAACGTTGCCTAAATTAAAAGAAAATGTTAGTAACACAAATGTTTTGAAGCAAGATATTGAAATGGAAGAACAATATATTGAAATAAACGAAAATGTAAATGAAGATATTGAAATAGGGGAGTATATGAGTGCGACATCTCAAGATTTGCCATTTGACTATAATGAAATTCATTTGTTAGAGCAAGATGACCTGGATAGTTTGTTGCGAGACTTGGGAATATGTAAAGAAAAATCTGAACTTTTGGGTTCAAGGGTAAGAAGCTTTCAATTCCTATTGCGTATTCTACAAATATGAAAGAATCATATGAAAATATGAAAATAGTTTTGGATGAAATTAAGTATGAAGAACACAAATGGCAGATTTGTGGGGATTTGAAAATGGTAGCAATTTTTTTAGGAATGCAAGGTGGGTTTACTAAATATTCTTGTTTTTTGTGCTTATGGGATAGCCGAGCTGTAAAAAAGCATTACAATTAAAAAGTGGGAAAAAAGAAAAACGTTTGCACCAGGTTGTAATAATGTTATGAACTAGTTGACCCAAAAAAAAATCTATTACCTCCTCTACATATTAAAATGGGGTTAATGAAAATTTTCATAAAGGCATTGAAACAGGAAGGAGGACAATTTTTTAATACCTAAAAGAAAAGTTCCCGAAGCTGTCAGAAGCCAAAATTAAAGCGGGCGTATTTGTAGGACTACAAATCAGAAAAATTGTTAAAGATTTTGAGTCAAAACTTTCAGACTGAGAAGTTGGCCTGGCATTCATTTAAACTTGGGTTTTTGGGTAATAAAAGGGAAAAGAAGTATGTAGCTCGGATGTAGAATGTCCCTTAAAATACATTTTCTACATTCACATCTGGATTACTTTCCACCTAATCTCGGCGCCGTCAGTGAGGAGCAAGGTGAAAAATTTCACCAACAAATTGCGAATATGGAAAAACGATATCAGGAAAAAGGAAATCCTGCTATGATGGGTGATTACTGTTGGTCCGTAGTAGAAGTTGATAGAACTGCATACAAAAGAAAAAAAAGGTAAGAAACATTTACATTATTTTTAGGTTAAGATATATATTTGTTAACGCAAGCCATTAAGGCTGGTAGATAAAATTAAGCTAAATACATTGTTTTTTGTATAATCATTTATTTAATAAACGAATACTGTATATTTTATAGTTATTAAAAATTCAAAAAGCAAAATAAAGCCAGATAAATACAGAATGTTTGAATTGGGGTTACGAAAAAAAATCCATCTTTTGAAAATTTGACAGTAAAAAAATATTTTTTTTCAGTGTAAAAAAAATGGGGGTCGATATTTAAAAAAAATCTTCCAAAGTCTTAAAAGCACATCCTTTTTTTATAAGTGACCCGAATTTGATTAAAAAATATTCATAAAAATAAATTCTACAGTCATTTGGAAAAAGGTGTTTTTTTTTCTCTGTATATAAAAACTGTGCGGTCGTAGCCCAAATCTGAAAAAAGTATTCTTCAAAAATTTCGTTTTGTGGGATAGTGTTATTTATTATTTCTATAATAAGTTTTAAAAAATATCTTCCAAAAGTCAAAATTATAGTAAGTCTGGCAACGTTGTATTAGAATTGAAAAAATATTTTAAGATTCTGAATATATAAATAAATATTAACTAACTAAATATAAAGTTTTTCTGAGAGGTAAACGTATTTATCGAAGTATAACAGCATATTACACGAAAAATATTTAGGGCCTCCTAAAAAGATGGCTCTTTTATAAATAAATGTAACGAAATTATGTTTAAAAATATTATGATTGCTAAAATATATTAAGATTTATTTATATGAATAAATTTGTCTCCAGCTGCCATTTTATGATGCAGGTAGAAATTTCCTAGTTGGCCACACCCCCACCGAAAGTTAGAAATTAAACGTACTTATAACGTAATTCTAACGTTAGATTAACGTTTGTAACTAACGTTTGACTCTAACATTAAAAAGCGGGACATTTGCACATATTTTATAACGTACTTTTATACAGTTTTCTAACGTTAAATTTCTACTAGGGTAAATTATTAGACCCAAACTATTAAAAAACAATGATAAATCGGCTGTTTATTTCTTTTGTAACCTGTTTATTAAACTTTAAATAAGCTTATGATAACCTTCTGTTAAGCTTACTCTAAACATTACCTCAAGCTTGCCTGAACCTTATGAAACTTACAAAACTTACAGACGCAAGCTTTAAAAAGTCTTTTACAATGTCTATACAAGCTTACTGTAAGCTTTCTTCCTAACTTACACCACCCAAAGAAAGCTTGCGGTAAGCTTCTCGTAAGGTTATTTTGCTTAGTGGGCTAAAGTAAAAAAATATATATTTTATGTTGGTAACACTGTGTAACATTATTTTCTTTGTTAGAGATGTGACTTTTCATCTCACTTCAGTACTCAGTAAAAGTTTCTTTTTGTTGTTGTTTTGTTGCCACAGTTGGTTATATATGTATACAGGGTGTATTTGAAATAGCGTAGGAAATTTTAACAGGTGATTCTACATGATAAAATATGACAAAAAGTTCCTATAAACATATGTCTAAAAATGCGTCATAAGGGAGCTACGCCCCTTTGAAAGTGGCTAAAAACATCGGTTTTTATTTAATAACTCAGGAACCCTTTGAGATATATTAACGAGGTTTTGCACGTGAATTAATCCTAATAAGGCCCATCTTTGTATCTCATTTTTACGTACTTATTTAAACCAGGGGTGTGCGAAACGGGGGGGCCTTATCAGTTTTTTGTCCCAAACTTTTTTCTGTGCAACTTTTTTGCAATTTTATTTTTGAAATATGATTCCTCAGGTCAAAATACATAAAAAAGGTACTCTTGTTGTAATACTGTAGGATTAACCGTTTTCGAGAAAAGTTCATTTGAAGGTGAAATTTCACGGTTCGAGGACGAAAAATTAAATACTAAAATGTTGAAAACCAAAATTTTAACAGTATTACAACCTTTTTTATGTATTTTGACCTGAGGAATCATATGTCAAAAATAAAGTTGCAAAAAAGTTACAAAGAAAAAAGTTTGGGACAAAAAACTGATAAGCCCCCACCGTTTCGCACACCCCTGGTTGAAATAAGTACATGAAAATAACACATAAAAACGGGCCTTGGTAGGATTAGTTGACGTGCAAAACCTCATTGATATATCTCAAAGGGTTCCTGAGTTATTAAATAAAAACCGATTTTTTTAGCCACCTTCAAAGGGGCGTACCCCCTTATGACGCATTTTTACACATATATTTATAGGAACTTTTTGACATATTTTATCATGTAGAATCACCTGTTAAAATTTCCGACGCTATTTCAAATACACCGTGTGTATATATATATATATATATATATATATATATATATATATATATATATATATATTTTCTGTCATATACACGCCCAAATCGTATAATTGACGTCAATCAGACACCCAAATTTACGTTGTGGCGCCCGACTTTGGGCGTCAGTCCGTTTAATGCGCGCAATCGACTTCTCTGGATGGTTAGAGTGTAGTACAGGTCCTAACAAAAAATATTTTTTGGCGTCACTTTGATAGGTGTTTATCTAGCTAGATACAAAAGGGGTTCGTTCAAGTGGCCACCAGGTGGCGCTGTTGCAGCAAATGTATAATACACTTTACATAATACACGTTAAACTCACACCCAGTGTATCTACACCGTTGTGACGCCCAAAATGTATAATACACGTCAAAGAGACGCCCAAAAACTGGCAACAATGTATTTAAAAATCATTTTGGCGAGAATAGCCAAATGTCATATTCAAAGACGTATTTCTATGACTTACGTACCATTAAAATAATTATTAATAGGAATGGTAATGTATACATTATGAAGATATATTTGTGTTTTATTTTAAAGTATGCATAGCTTAATGTAAATGAGAATATAAGAAAATACATTTGGTAAGTATATTTAAGAACATAACCTCAAATATATTTTTTTTTATATTTTATTATATGGGATTACCACCAATAAAATTCTGTTTTCAGCCGTGAAGTAAGATCCATATGGACCAATACTGGTTTTAAAACAATGGCCGTTTTTCATTGTTCAGCAAGTTTCCAAAATAAAAACACTTGCAAAATTTCTATATTTTAATAAAATGGGGAACGAAAAAGTAAGTAAAATATTAAATATATGAATTCATATCGGAAAGGATATATTTATCTTAAAGTATTGCTTAGGTATAGCTATTTGAATAAAATTATAATTTTAGATTTGGTATCATTACGTAATGGGACAATTCTTTAACAAAGAGACTCCACCAAGGGATAATTGTCAAATCAAAGTTATCTGCGGGGGCGGGGGTTGGGGGTAAGTATTATATAAAATGATATTGTCAGCCGAGTTAAACATGTGCACCAAATTTTAGCTTTTTAAGTATACTCTAAGTGGGTAAAAAAGAAAGGGGTGTTAACTTAGCCTTATACGCGTATGGGGGGTGATGGGGAGACGAGGGGGAATGTAAAATTTATTGTAAAATTTTATTATCATTAAATGAGTATGTAACCTAATTTTAGTTTTAAATAATCTTGTGTGGGTAAATATATTTTTTAATTTTAGGGTTGGGGGTAGGTATTATATAAAATTGTACTGTCAGCCAAGTTAAGCATGTGTACCAAATTTTAGCTTTCTAAGCATATTCTAAGGGGAAAGTCTAATTTGAGGATCACACACAAAATAATTTAAAAAAATTATTATTCGGTAAATATTAAATCAATTAAGTGAGGTCACTCAGGGTAGGTGCGGTCACATGTGCTCTACTGAATAGAATACTTTGAGTCAAATACCGCCTCCAGTTCCGCCCCCACACCCAACAAATATTGCAAATATGGGACTATTTGGTGCGGTCACTTAGGGTAGGTGCGGTCACTCGTCCTCTTCACGACAAAGTTGTTTTGGTTGTTGCAACGCCCCCACTGCTGCCCCCAGAAACAATAAACGTGATAAAAATTGCAAATATGGGGCAATTTCGTGCGGTCACTCAGAGTAGGTGCGGTTACTCGTCCTCTTCAGGACAAATAGGTTTTTCATCTTGTACCGCCCCCAGAAACAATAAACGTCATAAAAATTCAAATATGGGGCAATTTCGTGCGGTCACTCAGGGTGGGTGCAGTCGCTCGTCCTCTTCACGACAAAGTGGTTTAGGTTTCGTTACGCCCTCAATGCCGCCCCCAGAAACAAGACAAAGTGGTTTTGGTTATTTTACCGCCCCCAATGCCCCTCCAGAAACAATAAACGTGATAAAAAATGAAAATATGGGGCAATTTCGTACGGTCACTCAGGGTGGGTGGGGTCAATCGTCCTCTTCACGACAAAGAGGTTTAGGTTGTTGTAACGCCCTCAATACCGCCCCTAGAAACAATAGGCGTGATAAAAAATGCAAATATGGGGCAATTTCGTGCGGTCACTCCGCCCCCAAGGCCGCCCCCAGAAACAATAAACGTAATGAAAAAGCAAGTATGGGGCAATTTTTTGCGGTGACTCAGGGTAGGTGCGGTCACTCTTCCTCTTCAGGACAAAGTGGTTTTGGTTATTTTACCGCCCCCAATGCCGCCCCCAGAAACAATAAACGTGATAAAAAATGGAAATATGGGGCAATTTCGTGCGGTAACTCAGGATGGGTGCGGTCACTCGTCCTCTTTACGACAAAGTGGTTTAGGTTTTGTAACGCCCTCAATGCCGCCCCCAGAAACAATAAACGTGATAAAAAATACAAATATGGGGCAATTTGGTGCGGTCACTCAGGGTAGGTGCGGTCACTCGTCCTCTTAAAGACAAAGTGGTTTTGGTTATTTTACCGCCCCCAATGCCGCCCCCAGAAACAATAAACGTAATAAAAAATGCAAATATGGGGCAATTTCGTGCGGTCACTCAAAGTAGGTGCGGTCACTTGTCCTCTTCCCGACAAATTCATTTCGGATGTTGTACCGCCCCCAGACACAATAAACGTGATAAAAAATGCAAATATGGGGCAATTTCGTGCGATCACTCAGAGTAGGTGCGGTCACTCGTCCTCGTCAGGACAAATTTGTTTTGGATATTGTATCGCCCCCAATGCCGCCCCCAGACACAATAAACGTGATAAAAATGCAAATATGGGGCAATTTTGTGCGGTCACTTACGGTCACTCGTCTTCTTCATGAAAAAGTGGTTTTGGTTATTGTACCGCGCCCAATTCCGTCCCCAGAAACAATAAACGTGATAAAAAATGCAAATATGGGGCAATTTGGTGCGGTCACACAGGGTAGATGCGGTCACTCGTCCTCTTCAAGACAAAGTGGCTTTGGTTATTATACTGCCCCCAATGCCGCCCCCAGAAACAATAAACCTGATAAAAAATGCAAATATGGGGCAATTTTGTGCGGTCACTCAGGGTGGGTGCGGTCACTCATCCTCTTTAAGACAAAGTGGTTTAGGTTGTTGTAACGCTCTCAATGCTGCCCCCAAAAACAATAAACGTGATAAAAATGCAAATATGGGGGCAATTTCGTGCGGTCACTCAGAGTAGGTGCGGTCACTCGTCCTCTTCAGGACAAATTGGTTTTGAAGAGGACGAGTGACCTCACCTACCCTGAGTGACCGCACCAAATTGCCCCATATTTCCATTTTTTATCACGTTTATTGTTTCTGGGGGCGGCATGGGGGGCGGTACAACATCCAAAACCAATATGTCCTGAAGAGGACGAGTGACCGCACCTACCCGGAGTCACCGCACACAATTGCCCCATACTTGCATTTTTATCACGTTTATTGTTTCTGGGGACGGCATTGGGGGCGGTACAATAACCAAAACCACTTTGTCGTGAAGAGGATGAGTGAACACACCTACCCTGAGTGACCGCACCAAATAGTCCCATATTTGCAAAATTTGTTGGGTGTAAGGGCGGCGCTGAGGGCGGTATTTTGACTCAAAGTATTCTATTCAGTAGAGCACATGTGACCGCACCTACCCTGAGTGACCGCACGAAATTGCCCCATATGTGCATTTTTTATCAGGTTTATTGTTTTTGGGGGCGGCATTGAGGGCGTTACAACAACCTAAACCACTTTGTTTTGAAAAGGATAAGTGACCGCACCCACCCTGAGTGACCGCACCAAATTACCCCATATATGCATTTTTAATCACATTGTTTCTGGGGGCGACATTGGGGGCGGTACAATAACCAAAACCACATACGTGAAGAAGACGAGTGACCGCAACTACCCTAAGTGACCGCGCAAAATTGCCCCATATTTGCATTTTTTATTACGTTTATTGTATCTGGGGGCGGCATTGAGGGCGTTATAACAACCTAAACCACTTTGTCGTGAAGAGGATGAGTGAGCGCACCCACCCTGAGTGACCGTACGAAATTTCCCCATATTTGCATTTTTTATCACGTTTTTTTTTCTAGGGGCTGCATTGGGGGCGTTACAATTACCAAAACCACTTTGTCTTGAAGAGGACGAGTGACCTCACCTACCCTGAGTGACCGCACCAAATTGCCCCATATTTGCATTTTTTATCACCTGTATTGTTTCTGGGGGCGGCATTGGCGGCGGTACAACATCCAAAACCAATATGTCCTGAAGAGGACGAGTGACCGCACCTACCCGGAATCACCGCACAAAATTGCCCCATCCTTGCATTTTTTATCACGTTTATTGTTTCTGGGGGCGGCAGTGGGTGCGGTGCAACAACCAAAACCACTTTGTCGTGAAGAGGATGAGTGACCACTCCTACCCTGAGTGACTGCACCAAATAGTCCCATATTTGCAAAATTTGTTGGGTGTGAGGGCGGCGCTGGGGGCGGTATTTTGACTCAAAGTATTCTATTCAGTAGAGCACACGTGACCGCACCTACCCTGAGTGACCGCACTCAATTGATTTGATATTCACCGAATAATATTTTTTTTAAATTATTTTGAGTGTGATCATCAAATTAGGTAGACCCTATTCTAAGTGGGTGAAAGAGGGAGGGGTGTTAACTTAGACTTATACGCGTACGGGGGGTGATGGGGAGATGAGGGGGAATGTAAAATTTATTGTAAAATTTTATTATCACTAGGTGAGTATGCAGCCTAATTTTAGTTTTAAATTATCTTGTGGGGGTAAAAAATGGATTTTTGAAATTTTAGGGGTGCGGGGTTGGGGGGTAAGTTTTATACAAAATTGTAATGTTAGCCGAGTTAAGCACGTTTAGCAAATTTTACCCTTCTAGGTAGTTTCTAAGTGGTCAAAAAAGCCTTTGGCAGATTTGCAATAAGACAAATAAATAAATTAACAAACATTGCAAGTTAATTAACAGGTTGTAAAAGCACTAACAGTTACTTTCAGCAACCTCTAAAACTCCAATATACAAAACGCGCAGGACTCATTCTTATCTTCGAGCTGAGCGTGATGCTTATTTTCCAATGTCATTTGTGAGCGTTGGGTGAAAGATACACAAAGACCTAATAAGACAATTTTATGTAGAATTTAATGGAGAATATAATTAGTCCTTTAACATTTTCTCGTCGGAGTAACGGTTTACGAGATAAACGCAAAAAAGCGCCAGGAAGTCACGTTTGGGGGTGGTTTTTTCAGCAAAAGGGGATGAAGCTCCCCCCGGGAAGGTGGGAACTCTTCGGATCTGTATTTGGGTTCCTACTGGGAGTTCACAACCAAAATTTCAAAACTTTATAAATTATTTCTTCTATTCGTGGTTTTTTCGTCTAAATTGCTTCGACTAATAGGTATCCACTAAAAATGTCCTACCTCAATATCACGATCTCAAATTAAAATTTAATATAAATTAGCTAAGTTGATCTGGCAACACTGTTCTCTCATACATACACTTTGGGTGTGTAATTAGCACAAGTTATCGTGGTGTGACAATAGCACATTTTATCATATACAGATGGGAGTGACAAGTACGTCAATTATACTGGGCGTCACTTTGACATTAAACATCTATATATATATATATCTATATATATATACAGCCTGTTCCAGAACTCGCGTACCGAAATTTGAGGGTATATTAAAAACCCTCTGGAAAATATGAAAAAAATTAAAAAAAATCCATCTTCAATACTAATTAAAAAGGAAGCTATTTAATCTGACCAATCCTGTTGCTGATGTTAAATTACCTAAAAATTAGTTTTTCCCTACTTATTAGTAACTATGGTTGCATTTTAATGGTTGACTCGTGCATTGTTTAAGACTTTCAACTTTAGAATCTTTTTAGGTTATTATATTTTGACAAAACCGACAGAGGCTATCAAATATTCTATTTATATAGGGTCACTCCATCCGGCAGCAACAAACTGCCGCTGCAACTCCATTCAGCGCGCTGAATGTAGTGTTTTTTTTAATTAGAAACTCAGATCTTTTAATTGATTTACTGGCTATAAATTCTTAATACAAATTAATAAAATAAAAATACAATAACTCAATTTTATTTATTTATTTTAAAGTAATAAACATAGGAAAATTTTTTATCGGTGTTCCGAAAAGAGAACATTCTAGCTAGAATGTAATTTTAAGATTGGTGCAGAGGGCAAGGAATTTTGGAAGTTTAAACGCAAACAGAAAAGTGGTTGGAGACACTTCGCGAAATGCAAAAACTGTTGATAATAAAGAAGCTGTCATTTAGACTTTGAAGAATAATCTGGAACAAGCATTAGTATCGTGGCAAGAAATCTTGATATGTCTGTCCTGTGTTTAATGAACTCTAAAAGATGAAGAAACGCATTATTTTTAGCAAACTCGCGTTCAATGTATGTTCCACCAACTTGAACACATAAAGCAGCTCTTTTTAACAGACTTCTCCTGGCATTAATAATCATATTTGGAGTTACTGACTCAAGCGCTTCATGTATTCGGTCTCCTAGTTCTTCTACAGTGTCTGGCATATTTCTATACACTAATTTTTTTACATGGCCCCATAAAAAGAAGTCCATTGGAGTGAGATCAGGGGATCTAGGAGGCCACCTTCTGGACCCCCACGGCCTATCCAACTGTTTGGAAAACTGATGTCGAGTTGGCTTCTTGCCGTTTCTGAGAAATGCACTGGACAGCCATCATGTTGAAACCAGATGTTATCCACATTCGCCAACCTTTGAAGTGGGATGTCATCAATAAGATTTTCCACTTCATCCCTTAAGAAGTTAGTGTAGGTTTCGCCATTCAATCTGCCAGGAAACTCATGGGGTCCAACCTAAAAACAAATATTTTAAGCATTTTATGGTGGTTTATTTCTCAAAATAACTTACTATAGCATCTCCCAATATTCCGGCCCAAATATTCAAGGAAAACCTTCGTTGGGGATTTTCTTGCCTGAAGGCATGGGGATTTTCCTGTTCCCAAACATGAGAATTCCTTGAATTAAAAAAACCATCTCTTTGAAACCCAGACTCATCCGTAAAAAGAATGCTTTTTACAAAGTTTTCATTTTCTTGATGTTTCTGCAACAGCCATTTGCAAAATTCGACTCGTAAAGGATAGTCCTCCGGTGTCAAGCATTGTACTCGAGTG
>OY294051.1:19138054-19209546 GCA_958510825.1 Brachypterus glaber
AATGGTAGCTTATGAAATGAATTTTCTGGTAGTAGTAATTTCATAGTCATCAAGGTGGCTGCTTCCTAAATAATTACAGTTTTATTTAGCAGTACGTGGTACGTAGACAATTCACTCCGTATTTGGCGTCAATTAACAACGCAAAAACTGTGGTTTAAACTATGTTTTTTGAAACTAACTATTTTTGTATTATAGATTATTTTATATATTTTCGTTGACTATACATTTTAGACGGTAAGTATACGATTTATTATTTTTTTTTCTTGAAATTCTAAAAATCATCAAAAAATTGTAACGTAAGCAACAAAAAAGTATATTTTTTTGTTTTTTGACTTAATTTTTTACTTAATACTCTTCTACTTTTAGATTATCTTAATTTCGTGTAATTTTTACTTAATTATGTAATTATTTAATTTAATTTTTTATTCTCTAAAAAAAAGTGTTAACTTTGTAACGTAAGCAACGGGTAATATTAAGGATCGCCTATTACTTTATTGTTAGACTTGGATTTGCTTTAATAATTCCATAATTCCACAAATTATTTAAAAAATAAACAACCCGAAGCACCGTGGTCCAATTCTGAAAAAAAGTTGGTCAAAACCTCATTTGCTTATTTTTGAGTGGTTTGGATCACCCATGTGGTATGAAAGAAACACATAAACAGAAATATTATTTAATGTACAGTGGGTTAAATGTTATAAAACATAACCAAGCCAGAGTGTATTTGTCGGTTTGGTCATACCACAATTCGACAAATTATTAAAAATTAAACAAACTATGGTCCGAATTCGGAAAAAAGTGGTCAATTTTTTATAGCATTTTTTATGTCCGCTTAAGTATGGAAATATAAAAACTATGATTTACCGCACAATGGCCATAACATAGTTTTTACATTTTTAAGCATTTTTTTGCTCCAGTTCAATAAAATTATATAAAAATGAAGGCTAACGTACTGTGGTCCGAATCAGGAAAAAAGTGGTCAAAACTTTTTTGTGTGTTATAGCATTTTTCATGTCTGCTTGAATATGGCAACATAAAAATTAAGATGATTTACCGCACAGTGGTCATAACATACATTACATTTTTAAGCATGTTGTACCCCAGAGTTCAATAAAATTATTTAAAAATGAAGACTAACGCACTATGGTCCAAATTAGAAAAAAGTGGTAAAAACTTTTTTTTGTGTGTTATACAATTTTTTAGGTCTGCACAGTGGTCATAAGATAGTTTTTTACATTTTTAAGCATGTTGTACCCCAGAGTTCAATAAAATTATTTAAAAATTAAGGCTTACCCACAGTGATCTGAATTCGGAAAAAAGTGGCCAAACTTTTTTTGTGTGTTATAATATTTTTCATGTATGGCAGTACAAAATTAAGATGATTTACCGCACAATGCTCATAACATATAGTTTTTACATTTTTAAGCATGTTGGATCCCAGAATTCAATAAAACTAGTTAAAATATAGTCAGTCTAACACACTCCCAATTTGGAAAAAAGTGTTCAAAACTTTTTTTTGTGTTATCGCATTTTTCATGCCTCTACGACATATACTTAATATATCGGTATTTCTACAGTTATGAGTAAAAAAAAACGATTTTTGTCCAGTAACTTTTTTTATCACTAAATAACCAAAATCACTTAAAATTGAAAGAAAATGGTCTTTACGGTTTGTAAATGCAAAGAACAGACACTATTTCGAAAAAGAAAAGGTTCCGTTTTTTACAGTCTACGTATGTTTATATATTATCTCCTTAAGCCAAACGCTTTATCCGATATCGACGATTTTGATTAAGGTTTATCTTATTTGGGAAATATTCTGGACGACATTAAGGTTGGAAAAAAAAACAAAATGGCGGCTGCTAGGTGTCATTTGTTTGTGAGGAAAAAATTAAAATTTTTAAAAGGTGTCAAGTTGGGTATCAAATTAAAGGAAATTTTTCGTAGGTAACTGAATACTAAATTTGGTTCACAAAAAATCAAAATGGCGGCTGCCAGACGTAATTTTTTATGGCATAATAATTTTAAAAAAATATCAAGTAAAGGATTTCTTTAGGTTACATTATATTACATTTGTTTGCAAGAAAACAAAAATGGCTGCTGGACTGTGTTTATGACCTACTGATTCTTTTTTTTTTAAAAGATGGTATCAAATGAAAGGATTTTTTTGTGGTTTATTAAAAAAGGACGGCTCCTAATTATTTAAAAAAGGAATAAAAGCCAAAGATTTATTAATATTGATATGGGTTCAGGTTTATTGTTTTAAATAAAGAAATATTTAAAAACTTGGTTTGTAGTGAAAATTTTTTATTGTTTTTATTTTTAATAATTAAGGCAGAAGACCGTATACACCCTGTATATTTATTTTATAATACGCCATCTTGGATTCGCCATTTTGAACGTTAATGCATTGATATTATTTATTTTTTTTAGTTGTTCCCAAATCAATTTCGTAGAATTTTATTTATTGTAGTAAAAAATCGTTTTTAATAATTCGTAATCTTAAATTCGGCATCTTGAGTCCGCCATTTTGAATTTTATAATATTATTATCAGTCATATTTATTTAAAACGGGCTCCAAACCCCCAATGCTATTATTTAAAGAAAATTTAAAATTTAAAGAAAATTTCCGCCATATTTAATCCGCCATTTTGGATTTTTTTAAATTAACACCAGATTTGAAATCAGCACCCCAAAAATACCTTAACAGGTAAAAAAAACCTAATTAATATGTTTCCAAAAAAACTGTTTAATGAAAATGTGTGGCAGAACGGTCTATGACGATGGAAGAACGATCTATGACGCTGGCAGAACGGTCTATGAGGATTTTAAAAATTTAAGGCCCCTTTTAATGTAATAAAAGTATTTGATCTTAGTGTTGGTAAATCGATGGTACTTTTCAATATTACTGTTAAAAATAATATAAGGATTTGATTGTTCTCTTCAATGGGTAATAAATAAATAAAGTAATTTAAAAATTGGCAGAACGGTCTATGACGATTTGACTGACATCCATGTAGTTGGAAAACATAAAAATTTATAACTCCCCAACCAAATGCAATATAATGGAACTTTTTTTTTAATTAAATCCTATATTAAGTGGTTATCATTTTCAGTCCTATCAATGATATTTAATATTTAGTTTTTAAGTAATGGTAAATAAAAGATCAAAATGCATAAAAATAGAGTTAAAAGCTCATTGATCTATTTCGTGTTTAAATCTATTAACCGACAAATATGTGGGCGTATTACACCTTATTTCAATTCTATAAAGGCGTCCATACTTTTTAATATCAAAAACCGCAAATACACCAAACAAACAAAAAAGTTTTCTTTGATAAAAATTAAATTTTTCATTTCGGACACGTAAAAAGTACATTATTTTTGAACTATTTCTATTTTTTTTTCTATGAAATTGCTTTCATAGAAAATCTTAAGTATTTTATCACATGTTTTTAATAAAAATAAACGAGTTAAACAATATAAGGAAAAAAAATAAAAAAAATATGTATTATAATAATTTTTGCTGCCCGGACATGAAATTTGCCATTAGTGTAGAAACACCCATATATTTATTATTATTATATATTATTTATTTAAAACTAGTTAAAAATTTAGCCCAACACATTGTGGTCCAAATTTGGAAAAAGTGGTCAAAACTCGTTTGTGTATTATCGCATATTTCATGTCTGCTTAGGTGCGACAGTAAATTAAGATGATTTAGCCAAAATCTAAAAACACTTCCGCACATAAATATGTTTTACCAAACACTACTGCGCATACTCTATTTGTAATTGTTTGCTAGAATACTTTTGGGCATTCGTATGTTCTATTAAACACTTCTGCGCATAAATCTGTTCTACCAAAACCTTCTGCGCATGGTATATTTATATAATTTTGCCAGAATACTTTTGGGCATTCGTATGTACTATTAAACACTTCTGCGCATAAATATATTCTACCAAACACTACTGCGCATGTATATTTGTATATGTTTGCCAGAACACTTTTCGGCATTCGCATGTATTATCAAACATTTCTGCGCATAAATATGTTGCACGAAACCCTTCTGCGCATGGAATATTTGTATATGTTTGCCAGACTACTTTTGGGCATTCGCATGTATTATCAAACACTTCTGCGCATACTTGTGTTTGCCTGAGCAATACTGCGCATGCGGAAATAAAACAAACTCAAATTTACCTCAACTATACCGAATATACCCGAACATAAACAAAAAAAAACTCGATTATAACGAAATATACCCGTAAAATAAAAAAAAAAACATGTGAAAGCTTGTTTAAAGGCTTTAGACCGCTTTATATCGAAGCCCTTAGCTAATTTATTCTGCAATGTTATGAGGGCCCTTTCAATTCCTTTATAATGAGGGCCCCATGCTATGATGTCATCAACGAGTCTTTCTAATAAACTAATACAAGGTCCTTACTTTCATGATTAATAAAATAATTATAAATAATAAGTTTCCAGCGAGGGGTCCCTAATAAACCTCGGGTGGGGCCCGGGCCGCTTCTACGGCCCAGCGACCTTGCCAGTCTGCCGTTAAGTCGAAGTACGCTCTCGGATTTGCAAAACATTATAAACATGCTTTTAATGTAACGTAAGCAACGAATTTCCTTGTAACGTAAGCAACGAATATTTCATTTTTTAATACATAATTTAGAAATTTATTTAGATTTAAAACATTATATCCTGACTTCTAAAACATTCTCAAATCCACATTTAGTTCCAAAAAAAATATATATATTTTGGAATAGAACAGAAATTTAAAGTTTTATGTACCTAAGTCAAAATCTATGTCAGAAAATGTAACGTAAGCAACACTACATAAAATTATAAATTTCTCACAAATCAAACTTATTATACTAATTATAAATATATGTTTTGTTACTTTGTTATTTACTGAAAATTAATATTGTATTGAAATATTATGTGTTTTAATATAACTGATAAATTTATACATTTAAAAGTTAAAATATGAGTTAAAATGTAACGTAAGCAACGCTGGAATTACCCTGTACCAATTTCTTGTAAGACTTATCGTTATTCCAAAATTCATGAAGAAGAAGTAAATAGACAAATGTTAGAACAAAATATAATTCGTAATTCAAAATCACCCTATTCAAGTAATTTATGGGTAGTTCCAAAAAAATTAGACTCTTCAGGTAAACGGAAATGGCGTTTAGTAATTTACTATAGCAAATTAAATGATATAACTCTTGGTGAGATTTATCCTCTTCCAAATATTGAAACAATTTTAGATCAGTTAGGAAATGCAAAATTAATTAATTAATAATAATAATAATAATAATAATAATAATAATTAAAATTTGTGTTATGGTATGATTTACGAAAGAACATACATATGAGGATATAAGGATACTGAATGGTAAATCAAAATAAGTAATTAATTCGAAAAAATTAATTTTGATTGAAATGTCAAGTTTAGAGGATGATTATCTACCTTCAAAATATCCAAGAAATTCACAATTTTCAAGACAAATTAGAAACTGACAAATAAACACACAAGACAAATATGAATCTGGCCCATCCAGATCATCTAACTCAAAAATTTACAGGTGGAAACAAGAAAAAATAACATAAACTCCCAAAGTAACACTAATTTAAATCAAAAAGCAGATGAATGTGAAATAGATAACTTCTTTAATATGTCCAATATATCGGAGGATTTCCGCACCGAGTCTAACTCAATACGTGGTACTCTGGATAGTGTAGATGTGGGTTTTGCAAATAAAAGTCAATGTTCAAAACATAAATGGACCCAAGAGGAGTATAAAGAAGTAATGTGGGCATATAAATATGCAACAATAAGTAAAATGTCTGCAGCTAAAACAAAAGGAACATTTTCTATTTGGAGGCAACGTAATCCTTATTTTTTGCCAGAGATGACTACAAATAAATTAGCTACAGTAAGACGCTTTATTGAAAATAATTCTAAAATAAGTCAAATAGATTTGGATAATATAGAATATGAAATACTTTAACAAAATAATGCTGTTACGGAACAAGAAAACATTATTGATGTTCAAGCAGTTTTATATGGCCCTCGAGAAGATATTGAAGCACCTGGTACACCTGAATCACAGGTAGTTGAGCAAGAAGTTGTACAAGAAGTAATACACATGGAAAATAATATTAGGATGAAAGTTCTAGAATTACAAAATATTGATATGAAAGATCGAAAAGAAATAAAGAAGATATAAAATACCAAACAAGTCCTGGATAAAATTAGAATTGCTAACGAAGCTTTAGCAAGAATATGTGTAAGTGATAGCCCAAATATATCACAATTAAATTTAATTTTATACTCTACAGCTGTACTGATAGCAGGAGAAGTTCAACCAAAAAAAATTCATAACCCTAATAAAAAGGAACCATATTGGAAAATAAGGTTAAAGAATAAAATAGGTGCTTTTCGAAAAAATATCTCCATTTTAAGTGAACTAAATAAAGGTGTTGCATCACGAAAAATACATAAAAAATCAAATAATAATCAAGGAGTACCTTTTCCTGAATTAATACATACATTTAAAATGAAATTACAGAAAAACCTAGAACAAGATGAATTTTACAAATATTTAGGAATAGCTGAAAATGATGGCTTACAACACAGAAAAATGAAAGAATCAATACGTAATGAATACTATAGACGTGTTAGGAAGATCTTGCAAACAGAGTTAAATTCAGCTAATAAAATCAAAGCAATTTCTAGTCTAGCTATACCAATAGTACAATATAGTTTTGGTATTATAAATTGGAGAATGCAGGAAATACAACAACTAGACAGAAAAACTAGAAAACTATTAAACATGCATGGTATTCTTCATCCAAGAGCAGACGTGGATAGACTTTACATTCCCAGGAAGATAGGTGGTAGAGGATTAATAGATTTGGAAAGTTCATATAATGCAACAATGGCTAACCTATCTGGTTATCTCTCAAAAACGGATAAATTGCTTTATGACTATGAACAAAACAAATCTAAATATTCAATTACCAAAATGGGAGATAATGTAAAGAGTAAGTATATAACAAGGGACCCACAGAATGAAAACTGGACACTGCAACAAGCAAAACAAGAAATAAAAAAGGGTATAGTTGTGGAAAAAGAAAGCTTAAATCAAAACCACTTCATGGACAATTTTTTAACAATCTTGACAAGGACTACGTAGATAAAAAGATGACTTTTGGATGGTTAAGTAGCTCTGGACTAAAAGGTGAGACCGAAAGCCTCATTATTGCCGCCCAGGATCAAGCCCTAAATACAAGATACCACCAAAAGCACATTTTAAAAATGAACGTTGATAGTCTATGTAGAATTTGTCATCAAAGGACTAAAAGGTGAGACCGAAAGCCTCATTATTGCCGCCCAGGATCAAGCCCTAAATACAAGATACCACCAAAAGCACATTTTAAAAATGAACGTTGATAGTCTATGTAGAATTTGTCATCAAAAGGATGAATATATCAGCCACATTATATCAGGATCTTCAGTTTTAGCCCCAACAGAGTACCTGAAAAGACATAATAACATAGCTAGTTTTATACATTGGTCTATGCTAAAGGTTATTAAAGATATTGATTTCCAATGGTACAACCACACACCTGAAAAAGTAACCGAGGTAAATGATATTGTTATTATGTATGACATGGGAGTACAAACTGATCGAGAAATAAGACATAACAGACCTGATATAATTTACCATGATAAAAGATCAAAGGTATGTTTATTGATTGATGTAGCGGTTCCAGATGACCAGAATGTATCCAGCAAAGAAGTTGACAAACTAACCAGGTACCAAGACTTGCGAATCGAAATATCGAGGATGTGGCACGTTAAAACAAAAGTTGTACCTATAGTGATAGGTGCTTTGGGTACAATTAAACATGGATTCCAAAAATATCTAGACAGTTTGCCATGCAAAGTAAACCATTACGAATTACAAAAAATTACCTTGCTAGGTACAGGTTTTATTCTTAGAAAATTCCTGGACCTTTAATATTAAATTTTGGAATCATTCAATTTTCCTGAGAACTTCGGTGAAGTTCTGGATAAAAATGCTTGCTATTGGAACGTAAAAACGAATTAGTCTTTCATCAGTGTCCAGTAGATTATCCCCGAAAATATGTTGTATGATGTATTATTGTGTTCATCAAGATAATAATAATAATAATAATAATAATAATAATAATAATAATAATAATAATAATCCTTTATTGCAGCCCAGAGGGCCATATACAAAAAATACAAAATATCTACAAGTAAATTAATAATTAGCCAATATACAAAAGTTCAAAAGAGCTACCGCCCCCCCATTAAAACTCTACTCCAGGTTTGCCATAGATTGGAACGCCATAGAATGTCACTCCTCAGAAGAGCCACAATAAAGAGGTTGGAAGATTTATACAGCCGATCGCGGAACCCAAAAGCCCGAAATCTACGAATAGCTAGGAAGTCATTAACACAAGCCGTAGCAAACATTTCACTAGCACTAGAAAATCTCGGTATGTTATTTAAGAGTCTAAACGCATTATTATAGCACACGCGCAGCGTATTCCACCATCCCAGTGTATAATTACACCAAACTTCGGACATGTAGATCCCTGTGCAATATGTTTGAAATAACAGTTTTTTAATGTCAGAGTTACACTTGGAGAAACGACGGGTTAACATATTAGCACGGACGCAGAGGGTTTTGTACTGTCTCTGAATGTCGAGATTATCGGAGAGATCACAGGTTAGAATATGCCCTAAGTATTTGAATTGCGACACTATACTTATAAGACTACCGTTAAGTCTGATCGGGGGCACCACTAAGTCTTTATAATTAGAAGGTCTGAACACCATGGCGCAGGTTTTGTTGACATTATATACAAGGTGGTGCTCTACAGCGAAATCTTCACATATCCTAATGCTAATTGCTACCATTCAAAGTCTCCAGACTAGGAGAGGTATGAGTAGTTGTCTACATCTAGCAATAGATGGCGCACAAGTCTACATCAATCTAATGGCTATATTCCTTTTGCGAATAAAGTCTAAAACTGTTTTTTTAATCAGCGTGCAGAGTTGACTCTTGGTACTGAAGCGGGCCAGCAGCCCGAAACTGTCAGTCTACCAATATCACTCTGTACGATGATTAGAAAATAGATTGATGGAAAAATAAACATATTATAGTTTGTTGTTCTTTTTATTCAGAGATTTTCAATATGACATAATTAGTGACCCTCGTATAACTTTTTAACAGATAAAGATTTAATAAAAACTATTTTAAAAGATCTCCCTACAGGAGGACATCAAGGATTTGAACGAACTTAAAAATTGAAAAAATTAAAAATCAATTTTATTGGGATAACATAAAACAACAAATTCGAGATTATATAAAAAATTGCGAAACTTGTCAAAAATCAAAAACTGATTTTAAAAGTAATAAAATTCCTGTTAATCACAACTACTGCATCAAAATTTAATGAACGAGTAGCCCTCGATATTATTGGACCATTATCAATTGACCCTCAATAACAACCGGTTTATTTTAACGATACAGGATGATTTAACAAAATTCATACAAGCATAATTCAATGCCAAATCATGAAGCTGCAACTACAACTATATATTTTCTTAAATTCTGTACTCAATTTGGTTTCCCCTTGAGTATATTGACAGATCAAGGCAAAGAATTTACATCAAATGTTTTTAAAGAAGTAAATAAACTTTTTACTATAAAGCATAAAATGACAAGTCCTTATAGGCCAAGTACAAACGAATCTTTAGAAAGGACACATTTAACTTTAAAAGATTATTTTAAATGTTACGTAAATAAAGATCAAAATAATTGGGATTAATTTTTAAATTTTGCAATTTTTACTTATAATTCAAGTATTCATAAATCTACACAAAAACTCCATATGAGTTAGTTTTTGGGCAAAGAGCACGAATTCCTAATATTATTAATTCTCCTCAAGTAAAACCAAATTATTCAGATTTAGCCAATGATATTACAAATAAATTACGCATAATTCGTGACTCAGCAAAAGCAAGTCAAATTGGGTCTAAAGAAGTTTCAAAAAATTATTATGACAAGTCTCATCATAGAGAATATACTTTTTATGAAGGTCAATATGTCCTATTATATGACAGTCTTTCTAAAATTAAAAAGAAAAAGTTATCAAAAAATTATAAAGGTCTTTATAAAATAGAAACAATAAATTATAATAATACGGCTACCTTAAATATAAATAATAAACTAAAAATCCATCACTTCGATAAACTAAAACCCTATATTGTTTCAGACGAGAACAATATATCATTCTCCGATGAAGATGATGATGATGCAGGTATTCCTTATAGAAGTAATTTTTCAACTCCTAGTTCTAACCGTGACCCTAAACCTAGCACTTCAAACAAATAATTACGAAATTACACAACTAGAAAGTTCGGCAGGTTTATTATATCATAACTTAGGAAAAACACATATCTCAAATGATAAATACGCATTACTAACTTACTATAATTTATCGCAAATAAACAATCAAATAAGTGATGTTTATAACTATTATTCTTTATCGCTGGATATTTGTAACTTAGCACAAACAGATCATATTTTTTTAGAATGTAAAAATCTATTACGTTATATTAAAACAAATATTCTTTCTATAAAAGAGTTATATAAAATAATATCACATGAAATAAATACTTTATCATGAAGAAAACGTGGATTAATAAATTTTGTTGGCGATGCATTTAAATGGCTGTTTGGTACCCCCGACGCGGAAGACGCACAATTTTATACACTCAATCAATCAAATAATAAATAACGAAAAACAAACTGAAGTTCTTATGCAACAGCAAGTTTCTGTAATTTCTCAAACTATTTCTAATGTTAATAACTCCATTTTAAAAATGAATGAAAATATTTTAATATTAAATAAAAATTTACAATATTTTAACAAATTAAAATAAATTAGATGTTGAGATTGAAATTTCTAATCACTTAATTTTATTAATAGAAATGACAGATGAAATTCAAGGTATCTTAGAAAATTACCTTAATGATGTTTCTTTAATTCAACATGGAATAATTAATTATAGAATTTTAGCTCCAGAAATTTTATATAAAGAGTTACAAAAGTTTTAACAAAGTTTAACTTACCAATTCCTTTAACAAAAGAAAATGTCTATACTTATTATAAATTAATAACTTTAAAATCATTTATTAAAGATAAACTATTAGTAATTTCCTTTGAACTTATTTATTTATTATTGTCTTATCAAAAGTGTTTGATTTATATCAAATATTTTCGTTACCAAATCCACACAAGGAAGATGCTAGTTTATTTTCTTATATAGAACCTTCCAAACCATATATCCTATTTTCCTTCACAGGAACTCTTTATATTTGGCTTGATGATCTTGATGATTGTATTCAATACCTTCCAACGAAATGGTTATTCATTGGAGTAATTCCAATTCCAATTGGAGTAAACATTGTTAATAAACACATATTTAGTCATACATAATTAAGCACTTTTAAGTAGGCAAAACAAATCCCAAATGTGAGGTTAGATTATTTGATGCAGTGAGCCAACATAAAATTTAAAGTTAAAATCTAGGGGAAAATGACTACGCAGAATAAACATTTGTGAATTGGTTTTGTTTATAGATAAGTGCGTGGTAAATTGTATATAGGTGAGAATATTGTGAGTAGAGAATGTTTATTTATCAGTATTGCGTTTATAGAATAAAATAGGTAAAATTTAGTAATAAAAGTTAGTGTATAAATATTAGGTTGGTAGCTCTGAGATAGTTTTTAAGATAGCACGGTGGGTGAAAGGTTAGCCTAAGGTGTCAAATCCTTTTAGATCCAGATTTCGACGAAGAAGGTCGTGCAGAAACCTAAGGTAGATTAATTTAATTTTTTATAGTGATAGTAATTTAATTTCGTTTTTTATTTTTCTTTAAAGCGGGCACGCCTTAAGTAGAAAATGGTCTAAGGCCAGGGGGTCCTAGTCAATGGTTTTCGGTTTTGAATGGTTGTATCCAGCCGAATTATGGTTACTGAATTTATGTTTTTTTTTTGTAATGGTGTGAAATCTGGGCACCCATGCTGTATGAAATAAATCTGAGAAATATTTGGGACATCATTTTTATGAGGCGTTAATTTGGAAGAGAGTTACCACAACGGGGATTACCGGTTTGCAGATTTTTGGGATTTTGAGATATTTTTTATATGTGCTTTTGGAATTGGATTGCACGTGTTCGTCGAGGATTTTTTGGAGCTACCAACACTAAAAGATAAGTTACCACAATTTGAGTATAACCCTAAGGGTATTCTGGTTTTTATTTTTTGATTTGTTTTTGATAATTTTATGGGGGGAATCTTGTTGCTGAATTTATGTTTTTTTTTGTAATGGTGTAAAATCTGGACACCCATGCTGTATGAAATAAATCTGAGAAATATTTGGGACATCATTTTTATGAGGCGTTAATTTGGAAGAGAGTTACCACAACGGGGATTACCAGTTTGCAGATTTTTGGGATTTTGAGATATTTTTTATATGTGCTTTTGGAATTGGATTGCACGTGTTCGTCGAAGCTACCAACACTAAAAGATAAGTTACCACAATTTGAGTATAACCCTAAGGGTATTCTGGTTTTTATTTTTTGATTTGTTTTTGATAATTTTATGGGGGGAATCTTGTTGCTAATGCCTGGTATGTTCGTATGTTCGGCTACGCATAATATGTTTATAGCGTATAGTTGATTTAGTAACATTTTGCTATATGCTATATGCCTAACATTTTATGTATTTTTTAATTATTGGGATAAGGGGATGAACAGACTTTTGTAATTTCACTTCTATGTTTTTCTTGGTTCACAATATATGTATTAAATTAATTTCAACTATTTTATTTCATTTAAAAATTTCAGGTACTATTAATTATTTCTCTTTCTGAAATATAGTATTAAGGGTTTTTTAAGAAGGAGTGGCGCCCATGTGACTTTGTTTTTAAAAAAGGTGAACTATATCCACCGTGGGTGGGTCCCTGACAAGAACCCATACACTGAGCTAGTGACGGGGCTCCAATAGTTAGAGGTAGCAATCTACCTATTGGTATTGTTATAACTACTGAGAAAGTTGTAATAAAATATTCATACCATAAAGAAATCCACAAATGAAGAATGTGAAGTTCAACTTTTAATGAAAACTACAAGAATTTCAAAATCCTGTAAAACAAGAAGCCTACTAGCTGACTTAGAAGTTTGGCACCCACTACAACAAAATCAATGGGTATTTGTTACATCAAAACCAACACAAATTTCAATTGTTTGCAACAATGAAGATAGCCAAACGGAAATCATAAGGAATCATGGCATTTTAAAATTAAATTCTAACTACAAATCAAGTAACTTTACAAACTCAAAATTTGCTTGTAACTCAAAACCTAACGAATGAAATTTCATTAACAGACATCACGGAATATGATTGCTGTAAGAAGCTCAAGAAAAACTTAACAATTAACTCTATTAATCTAGAACCAATTAAACTTGCGAATTTGGACTTAAATGAGTTAAGATACGCGCAACACAAATTAAATGAATTCGACGAACAGCTTCAGCAACAACTCAACAAACCATTTATTATTAAACAGTCATTTTGGTATACCACACTTTTATCAACAATCCTTGGACTAATTATACTATACTTACTCTACAAGTTTTTAAAATATTTTGGAGTTACAAATCTTATTCGACGATGTTGGATTTCCAACTCTAAACAAGAATAATGTCTTCCATGTTTACAAATATTCAATCAGTGCCACAAGGAACCAATCGAACATCCCACAATTGTACATTATGATGCCGAACTACAAAGATTAAAATCCAATTCCACTTCAGTATACATCTTCAGAGGGTCAACATAAAGAAGATTCCACAATTTCATCTCCAAGGCGTTCTAGCCGAATTAAAGCGAAGAAAAGAATGACAGAATAAAAGACGTTATTTTCATATAAAATAATCATTTTACCAATTTTATATAATTCAATTTTATTACATTTTCTAAGTTTATACTATTTTACTAATTTTACTATGTTTATGTTTATGTTTGTTTTTAACCTCGTACTATTCTACTTAATTAAGCATCCCCTAAGTCCAGGACTTGTGTGGGCTAGTAGTAGAGGGAACCACCGGCTTTAATTGACTTTCGAACCAATATATCTAGGGAGTACGCCTTCGCCAAATTTCAATTATTAATTAACTGAAAAAGGCAATCGGCGCCAGTGAGGTTTGAACTCACGATCATTAGATCAGTGTCAGGCTATATCGATGCCATTGACCACTGAGCTAAATCTCCCATACTAAGTTGTCATATTTTTATATGTTTTAATAATTTTATAATATTGTGACCTAGAATAAGTTGAAATATTTAAGTACCAATTTTACTAATTTTATACTCTGTATTTTGTTTCACATTTTTGTTTTCAATTTTTCAATTTTCTTAAAAAATCTCAAAATATTAACAAAAATCTCCCCCAATACAGTGCTCCTTATTATAAATATATTTTTGCTGACTTAGTCATATTATGATGACTCATCATTTTTCCAATTTACTATAAATAGACGACGGGTGCCTACGCCGCGGATTAATACTTTTCTATTCATACATTTAACATGTCGCCATTGTAGTTAGTTCAGTAATAAACTATAAAAGTTTAATGAAGTGTCTTTACTAATCCTCCTAAATTCAAAGTGATTGGTAAAATTGGAAGTGACTTCAAAATATAAAAGTTTTGGAACAACTATAAAGTTAACCTGGTGTCAACAATCTACTGAAAACTAAGCTTCGAACAATAAAGTTACTTTTGTAAAATTGCATGTTAATATTAGATTGTTTTTTATTAAAGTAAATAAAAAACATTGAACAATGTTCATGAATTTAAGAGGTAGTTGTTTAATAGTACATAGTTAAGGTAGTAACGATGGCAAATAACATATCGAGTGAAAAAAGATTGAAAAAAGTGAAAAATCTAGCATAGTAGATATTTTAAAAGCGTGCAATGTACCTGGTTCCTAAATTCTGGCTTAGTTTAACAGTTTTTAGTTAAAATGTTTTAGGTTTTTCATGCTTACATAATGTACGAGTATAAATAAATGAAATGACTTGATTACACACGTGTCCAGTGTGCACACTGGAGTGTATGTCCTAATAGGACAGTCCTACACAGTATTATAAATAAAAAATTATGATCTTCATTGCACTGCACGAATTCCATTGTAACTTTTTTATGAGCATAATTTATCTCTACAGTAGATGGTATATATTTTTTAAGTGAGGTTATGTCGTTTATGTAAATTTTAGCCATTAATTTAAATTTCCCGGTTGAGATAATCAAAATGGCGGATCGTAAATTTGTATATGACCTTGAGATGACAGCTCATCTATGTTCTTTGTCTATGATCGTTAGCCTGTGGAAAAACCATAGAACTAAAGAGTTGGATACCTATAGTTTCGTGATTTGTCTGAACATCGATGCCCCCTCTAGAATTTTGCTCTCCAAAAAAGGTATTCTTTTAAGAAAAATTGATCACAGCGCCCCCTATGCGTTAAAATCAAAACAATTTTTTTAATAAAATTAAAGTCACTCATAAGAGTAACTGGTTGCCTAAATTTTAAATCAATATATTTTATAATAACAACTTTTAACAAGCCCTGATAACATTGTATCAAACATATATCAAACACGTTTGGATTGACGTATTTTAATGAATTTTGTACTTTACACGGGTAAAAAATACAAAAAAAAAAACGGAAAAAAAATCATGAAGCGTCGAATGTTGAATATTTATAAACCTATAAATTATTTGAATACATTTTTTTGAAAATGTTTGCGGCCTTGCGTAAAAAATTAAATTTAAGTGGCACACTGCATACCGGGTGGGGCATTTAAACGGTTAAAAGTCGATATATCAGAAACCGTACAAGATAGGTTTTTGAAATTTGGTACTAAGCTTCAATATCAAGGGGGCACCTTTTTATCAAAGCAGATTTTTTCCATCCACACCCTTAGGCGGGAGAGGGGGTAACTTAAAAATTTTAAATGGAATGGGGGTGTCATTAAAATAACTTTAGTTTTTCCTTCACCAATCGACACTTTAGAAAAAAACTCTTTTCACACAGAAGTTTTTTTTGTTGGGTAAATTGGCACAGTAGGTGTAAAATAATACTTAAACCTAATCACATAATATAATTTTAATTATTTTAATGCCATTTTAAAGCTATTTCATATATGAATTTTAGAAATTGCTATTTTCGCCAAAAGTAAAAAGCTAAAGTGGTCTAACTAATGCATGCAATAGTGTAGTACTAACCTTATACTACATTATGTAATTATTTTGGGGTGTCCAAGTATTCCGTGACACTTTTTGGGGTATACTTAATGACCCTGTCTTTTCAAAAAAAAAAAAATGGCTTAAAACATGAATAATTTTAAGGACAGAAATTTTTAATTTTAAACAAAATTATAAAAATATTAATTTATTATTCCATCAATCTATTTTCTAATCATCGTACAGAGTGATATTGGTAGACTGACAGTTTCGGGCTTCTGGCCCTCTTCAGTACCAAGAGTCTTCAACTTGCTACCATTCAAAGTCTCCAGATTAGGAGAGGTATGAGTAGTTGTCTACATCTAGAAATAGATGGCGCACAAGTCTACATCAATCTAATGGCTATATTCATTTTGCGAGTAAAGTCTAAAAACGTTTTCTTAATCAGCGTGCAGAGTTGACTCTTGGTACTAAAGAGGGCCAGAAGCCCGAAACTGTCAGTCTACCAATATCACTCTGTACGATGATTAGAAAATAGATTGATGGAATAATAAATTAATATTTTTATAATTTTGTTTAAAATTAAAATTTTCTGTCCTTACTAATTCTACGTCTAACCACCCGTTAGTGGTACTATGTGCTTGAGACACACAAGTCTTCAACTTGCTACCATTCAAAGTCTCCAGATTAGGAGAGGTATGAGTAGTTGTCTACATCTAGAAATAGATGGCGCACAAGTCTACATCAATCTAATGGCTATATTCCTTTTGCGAGTAAAGTCTAAAAACGTTTTCTTAATCAGCGTGCAGAGTTGACTCCTGGTACTGAAGAGGGTCAGAAGCCCGAAACTGTCAGTCTACCAATATCACTCTGTACGATGATTAGAAAATAGATTGATGGAATAATAAATGAATAATTTTAGCTAAAAACGCACAAAAATTTTTGTATAGAATATAAAAAGATCCACAAATAAGATTTTAATTAATTTAATGTAATTTTAAAGCTATTTTACACATAAATTTTAGAAACTGCTATTTTTGCCAAAAGTAAAAAAGCTAAAGTAGTCTAACTAACGTTGTTTTCAACACACGTTATTTCCCAAACAAAACCAACTATTGCAATAATTATGCATGAAATAGTGTAGTACTACCTTTAAACTACACTATAAAACTATTTTTGGGTGTGTCCAAGTATTACGTAACATTTTTTGGGGTATACTAAATAAGACTGTTTTTACAAAAAAATTTGCCACAATATGAATAACTTTAGCTAAAAACGTACAAAAATGTTGTATATAACATAAAAAGACCCACTAAATAAGATTTTAATTAGTTTAATGTCACTTTTAAGCTATTTCACACATAGATTTTAGAAATTGCTATTTTTGGCAAAAGTGGTCTAACAACTAACATTGTATTCAACACTCGTTATTTCCCCAACAAATCCAACTAGTGCAACAATTATACATGAAATAGTGTAGTACTATAATATAAAATTATTTTAGGGTGTGTCCAAGAATTACGTAACACTTTTTGGTGTATAACTAATGAGTCTGCTTTGTAAAAAGAGGCTCATTTAGTATACCCCAAAAAGTATTACGTAATACTTGGACACCCAAAAATAATTTTATAGTATAGTTTAAAGGTATACACTATTTGGGCCACGTTAAGCAGAAACCTACCAACCCACATTGTGAGATGACAGTAGGTTACGAAGCATTTTACCCAATATCTTTTACAGAAATATTTAATTACATATTTTGTGCATGTTTTGATACATGAACAAGTGAAACAAATGTTTAATTTTAAGTGTTTTAGTCAAAACGTTTAAAAGTTATTAGGGAAAAAATTCAGCAATTTACTATCATCTCACAATGTCTGTTGGTAGGTTTCTGCTTAACGCGGTCTATTTCATGCATAATTTTTGCAATATCTATATAGTTGGTTTTGTTTGAGAAATAACGAGTGTTGAAAACAATGTTAGTTAGCTTAAGCTTTTTTACTTTTGGCAAAAATAGCAATTTCTAAAATTTATGTGCGAAATAGCTTTAAAATGACAATAAATTAATTAAAATCTTATTTGGTGGGTATTTTTATATTCTATCTACATTTTTTGTGCGTTTTAAGCTAAAATTATTCATTCATTCATTTTTTGTAAAAAACAGGCTCATTTAATATACCCCAAAAAGTGTTACGTAATACTTGGACACACCCAAAAATAATTTTATATTATATAAAGCTTGCTTATATATATATATTTTTGCAAATATTATTTGGAAATAGGAAAATACATATTTAAAATACAAGGCGTTAAACCGTTTTTAACCAATTTAAAAAAAATATAAATGTAGAGTTATTAAATGTTATCGTTTAAATGAAGGGGGTTGGGCAGGTTTATAGACCTAAAATGTGTTTAAACTATAAATATATCGTCTTGTAAATTTCAGGACGTTGTATCTCAATTTTTTTGGATTTTGAGATTTTGGACTTAAACGCTTTATGTTATCAATTTACATCTAAAAAATAAGTTTCACCTGCTATTTTTTTAAATAACAAAAATATAAGCAAAATAGTAACGTCGTATCTTAGATGATTATAAATTAATAAATTTTTAAACCTCGTATCTCTTAATTCTAGTTAACTGACTATTTTGGAACGCACTTTTTGCATTTGGCGACGCTTTTTTGACATCTTATAAAACTTTTTGAAGTTTAAATGTTTCAATAATTATTGTTATTATTAATTATAATTAATAATATTACTATAATAATTAATTATATTTTGTTAAAATATTAATATAATAATGTTATAAAAGCTCGTATCTTAAAAAAAATTATTAATTTTGAGCATCATAATGTCGTATCTATAAACATTAGGTTTTTATTTGTATTTATTTATTTTATACACAATAAAATGATTTAAGGTAAGTTAATCATTAAAAATGTATTAAGTTTATATTAAAAAAGTACATTTTCAACCTATGAATAATGCGAGAAAGAGCTATTTCTCATTCCTGTAAAGTTGTTTTTTTTTGAGATACGACGTTCTGAAATTTACAAGACGATATCTAGTATTAAAATATGGCCGTAACTCGTTTTCTCCAAAAATGTTAGTGGTCTACTTTAGCTCCAGCTTCACCAATTGTCAGTTTTTGAGCTAATTTGTGGATATCAGTGAGAAACTAGAAACACTTAAAACATTTAATATACGTTCAAAAACATACTTTTGATAAGTTACAATGGTTAGAAATTATTAAATTCCAGAAGTCCAGACTAAATTTTCCTAAAAAATATCTTTATTTACGAAAGAATGGATAAAAGAGAACCATTTTCGACAAGAAACAGACTTTTTCTAATGCTTTTTGTGTACAAGTAAGTAGAAAATGTCATGTAAGATAGTACATCGAAATTAAACAGATTGATTTTAAATAAAATATTTTTTTAATAATACCTAGTTTTTTTGTTTTGTTTGATTGTTTTTATTTATAAAAAAAGTTTTTTTTTTTACTTTTGGTTTCGACCGAATCTTTAAAATAGGTTTCGTTAATGAAATAAATGTTAATGAAAAGAGCCGCTCAGCTCAGCTGCAATAGCAGCTGAGCTGCTCTTTTTATGATTAAGATGGCAGGTTAAGTTACCACCACCAAAAAAAAAAAAATCCAAAATTTCGAACCGTTTGATCAAAATTCGTTCAAATTGGCGGTCGTAACCTTGTACAAACTTCATTTAAACATTGTACAAATTGTTTGATCCAAGTTTGAATAAAGTTTATACAAACAATGTTATCAGGGAGAATTAAAAAATTGGGGCATTTCTGACAAGGTATGATGTTTTGGTAGATGGGGGCCGAGTTTGAGGCCCGATCAAGAAAAATATATGGCAATAGGATTGACTTGCATGAAATTTACAAACACCCTTGCAAAAATATACACCGAAATAGTGTGAAAGACTGGCGAAATTATAGTTAAGTGTTTATTATGTTCTTTCGCAATGTATTTTAATTTGGGGTACGTGTAATAGTCCAGTTGTTTTAGGCATCTTGCACAGAACTTTTCTATTTCTGTGTTGATGAAAACATATATCAGTGGTCCGGAAGTCATATGGTGGTGGCAGGATACTTTTATATACATATATAATTTTTCGCGTTTTTTGAAAAAAACTATCTCTAGCTCAAAGGGAATGCATATTATCGAAAAAAGTTTTAAAAAAAAGTTGTTTAGCATTAAATTTACTATAAGAATCCACTATTTAAATATCCAATTTTCCCCTCGTGCTTCCCACAGAAGGCGAGAAAATCATGTACAAAAAATTATTTTTTTTTGCGTTTTATGACGTTTTATGTCGATATAAATCAAGTACAAGCAAAACAAAAATTCGGTTGATCGGTCCAAAAAGTCCAAAATTATTGTCGATCGGCCGATCGACCGATCAACCGAAAATTTTTGAATTTTTTGCACGAATACAATGCTATCCGAAATTTTGAAAAAATTCAAAATTGAAAATCAATAGGCAATAATTTTGGAAAATTTTCATATCTTTTCTTGAATCAATATACGTTTAAAAAACTTAATCTACCGACATTTTCAAGCTAAATGTATATTTACTGTATAATACATGATTTTCCCGCCTCCTGTGGAAAACACGAGGGAAAAATTCGAAATTTAAATAGTGGATTCTTATAGGAAATTTGATGCTGAACAACTTTTGTTTGAAACTTTTTTCGATAAAATGCATACCCTTTGAGCTAGAGAAAGTTCGTGTCCAAAAAACGCGAAAAATTATATATACAGGGTGATCAGTAGCCTTGCCAAAATTTAAGAGATGATTCTACATCCAAAAATATGAAAAACAGTTTCTATAAAGGTTGGTCCGGAAATGAGCCCTAAGGGAGCTACGGCCCTTCGAAGATGACATATAGAATGGGGAACAAAAAAAAGCATCAATAAAATTTTAATGCTGCAGGGTGATTCTTCATTTAAAACAGCAAAAAAGTATTCTTCACCAAAACACCTAAATTTAATATTAAAGGAGTAATATCCTTTTAAAAAGTAACGTTTTTGGTGGCACAAAATGTTACTTCCTCTTAACTGCATTTTTTTTTGAAAACGGTTGCTCCTACAGTGTTACACTAAATGACATTTTTTATGTATTTTTACTGAAGGAATCCATATTTTTTACAACAAATCCAAAAAAAAGTACACATAAATAGGTTTGGGGCAAAAATGTGTTTAGCCTAATACATTTTTCCGTCTAGGGACGCTTCTGGATAAATTCAAAAACATAAATTAACATAAACTTATTACCCTTATTAATACTAGTATACACGCAAAAGCTTGTCGCTTAAAGGGTACCAGAGTTATTAATTAAAACCCTTTTTTTTATTACAATTTTAAAGGGCCGTAGCTCCCTTAAAGCTCATTTGCAACCCTGGGGTTTTACAAACCCCAATAAAAAATAATTAATAACGAATAGAAACATGTATTTTTTACTTTTTGTTTTGTTTTAACTTCTTTCTGTAGGTATTTTAAAACGATATATTGAAATATATATTTATCAACAGTAATATTTACGTTTTGCTCAAGCTTCTTTTGAATTAATCCAACACCTGCTTACTGTAACAGAAGCGGTAGCTAATTAAATCTAAATCCAAAATGATCAAAATTTGCGTTACGTAATACTTGAACGTTCCCTTATATAGAAATGTACTTTATTTTATTTGACGTGTCTAATCTATTGTTAAATAGATTGTCTTATTAAAAAAAATAATTTTTTATTACTTCAACCGTTACAAAGATATTGGCTTGTGTACTGAAAGTTGGATCCCTGGCAGGCCTCATGTGCCAATTTTCGTCATGGGTAATATCCAGTATTCGGCGTAAACTCAGTTATGACTCATCGACGATGAAAATAAACACAGAAACATAGGCTTACGGAATAATTTTGCCGAATTATGAGGAATTTTTTTATAAAGGTCACTAAATCCAAACATTTGACGACTAATTTGTTACACACAACAATATTAACTATACATATATATATATATATATATATATATATATATATATATCGGTGTTTTTCAAAGAAAAAAACAACATTCGATTTTTATATTTTAATAATATGAAAGTTTTTAATTTTTATTTATCGATAACTTTTTTCCCACCTTACTCGTTTAAATGGAATCATTAAAAAAATCAAAGTAAAAAGAAATAAAAAATTAAAACCTCGCGTCAACGCTAGTCGACGCGGCACCAATGGTAATATCTCACCTACTCACTAGTCACGGCGAGCTTGGACCTACTTTTAATTAGAAATGTAATCACATTTTTTTTTTCAAATATTAATTTGAGGACATCCCCTGTTTATTTTAGGAGCAAAACGAAAAGAATCATCGGGTTACTTTTTAAGAAAATCGATTTTCATTTGTTTTCATATTTTTTTCAATGTATATTTAATTTTTATTGCTGATATCGAAAGAGGTTATTTTCTTAAGCAGTTTTGTACATTTTTTTTTTCATTTGTTTCTCAGATATTTAAAATCAAAATTGACAAAACTCATTTTTTAATCAAGTCTGCCATTGGTACCTGTTGAGATATTTAAAAAATAAAATAATTTGAAATTAGCTTGACGCCATCTACAAATTGTATGTTAGAAAATTACCACAAAATGGCTCTAAGCGCCTAAACACAATACGACACAATATCTATACAATAAAATTATAGATTCTATTTACAATAAAATTAGTTGGCGTTGGTACTATGTTAGAGCGATTTTTATTGAAATTTTTTAAAATATTTCCATACAAATGGCTCTAACTTAGTACCTACCAACGCCAACTTAATTTTATGTATAGAAATTGTGTCGTATTGTGTTTTGGCGCTTAGAGCCATTTTGTGGTAATTTTCTAAGATAAAATTTGTAGATGGCGTTAAGCTAATTTCAAATTATTTTATATTTTTTAAATATCTCAACAGGTTACAATGTACAGTGCAACCCTGTTAAGTTTAGGTTTTTTGGAATAACCACACAAATTCTCTTTTAGTTGTTGATAGTAGACTACCCCCTCATTACATACCACTAGTCAACTAAATCGCAGCTGCCCCTTCTTAGGAGATTTTTAGCTTTTTCTATTTTTTAACTTTTTTTTTGTTATAATTAGAAACAAATCAATACTTTGGCACTGGCTATTAGGGCCGTATCGAAGTTAAAGGCAGTCTCTAGCACCAACAAAAAAAAATTGGGTGGTCATTCCAAAAAGCCTAAACTTGCACTGTGCGCCATCGAGAATTTATTGGCCGAAAACTACCCCTCGCACGGCGGGTCCAAAACCGGTTTTATTAAAAATTTCACCTCCATCCAAAACTGATGTCAATTCTTGTTAAGGGATCGAATACGAGTAGAATAAACCAAAAATTAAAAAAATCGTAGGAAGAAATTTTGAGTAATATCGATAAACGTCTGTTTTTGTATACTTTACAGCTGTTAAATTATTCTCTTGCCTTTTGAAGTACTGAAAATTAATTAAAACCCCTTGTATGTCATACTACTGGAAAGCTATTAAAATGAGCTTAAATACCCTTATATAATAAAGGCAATCATCCTATGTAATTGTGATTTTATAATTTTAACCAGAGGCGTGCAAAATAGGGGACGCTTTTGAATAATTTAATACATACAAAAATATTTAAAAGCAAGTTTTTCGGTATTACTCAAAATTTCTTCCATCAATTTTTTTATTTTGTTTTTTTTACTCGTATTCGACCCCTTAATAAGAATTAACATTAATTTTGGATAGAGGTGAAATTGTTATAAAAACTAGTTTTGGACCCACCTTGCGCCGTGTTTGGTATTACATAAAGAGTACCTTTCTTATGTGTTTTAAAGTAAGGAAACATATTTAATTGGAAAAATTTCAAAAAAAGCAATAAAAAAAGTTTGGGGCAAAAGCGTCCCCTATTTTGCACGCCTCTGGTTAAAATTATAAAATCAAAATTACTTAGGATGATTTCCTTTATTATATAAGGGTATGTACAAAATTTCGTTGGTGTAGTTTATAGGGTTTCAGAGATAATTAATAAAAACCCTACGGACGGACGGACACTTAGGAGGGCCGTAACTCCCTAGGACACATCTACAGACAAATCTTTATAGGAACTTTTTTTTACATTTTTCGGTGTAGAATCTCCTCTTAATTTAGTATTTCTGTTTTTAAAACAACCTGTTAAGTTTTGCAATATAACTATTTTTTTATGAAAACTTATTAAAAGGTCTAGAGTAGGCAACCCGCGTTGCTCTTTGTTATTATGTTATATATCAAAAGAAAGCTCATTTTAATAGCTTTCCAGTAGTATGACATACAAGGGGTTTTAATTAATTTTCAGTACTTCAAAAGGCAAGAGAATAATTTAACTGCTGTAAAGTATCCAAAAACAGACGTTTATCGATATTACTCAAAATTTCTTCCTACGATTTTTTTAATTTTTGGTTTATTCTACTCGTATTCGAACCCTTAACAAGAATTGACATCAGTTTTGGATGGAGGTGAAATTTTTAATAAAACCGGTTTTGGACCCGCCGTGCTCGGTACGATCCGAAAATTTTGAAAAAAATAGGGATTGGTCTCCCGGTCACAGTGGGGATATGTTTAGGTTTTACAGAAAGGACATCAAAAACAAACAACGGATCTTGGTAGTACAGGGTATGGACATCATAGATCCATTAACCTTTTCGCTCCGGGCATTTTTCCTTTAAAATTGACCTCGCAGTTTAGCTGAATTTCATGACTTAAATGAATGAACTTCTTATGACAAGTCGACACTCGGAGTGCTGGTCCATATATGGACCACTCCCGGGGAGAAAGTTAAGGCTAATGTAAAAAATTATAAGTGAAGGTTTAAGAGGGCTTTTCAATGTTTTTTGATGTGCTGATTACAATAAAAATAGGGAAAAAAATGTCAGATTCATATTCGACCTTGAACTTTGAAGGTCAAATAATGAAAATACGTATTTGAGCTTGAAAATTGGTATACCTATGTTTTATGAACCGATAAATACGATAAAAATAGTAAAAAAAGTTCTTGTCATCTCTTTGACCTTGAACTTTCAAGGTCAAAGCATGAAATTGGGTATTAGCGCTTGAAAAATGGCACTTCACAGTCTTTCTGTTAGTAAAAATGTATTCTAGACAGTCCGTAGTGCAGAAGTTTGGATTGAACGCGTTCTACCGCCCAATGGGACTTCACAGTCCCTCAGTCAGTGAAAGTGCATAGCTAGCTCCAGACACTTTGGAATCAACTGATCTTCAAACTTCAAAGTCGGTGAGATAGTTAGACTTATTTACTAATATTCTTATTTACTATAGCAGATACAATCTGGGTACACCAATTTTCAAGTTTTCAAGCGCAATTACGCATTTTCATACTTTGACCTTCAGTGTTCAAGGTCAACGAAGTCACTAGAATTTTTTTACTAATTTTATCGTATTCAGCGACTCATAAAACGTAGGTATACCAATTTTTAATCACAAATACGCATTTTCATTGTTTGACCTTCAAAGTTAATTTTGAAGGTCAAAGAAGTAACCAGGATTTTTTTCAATACTTTTCCTAAATTTAGTGCATTAAGTTGACCTTATGAACATCTATTACGTTCGCTTTTCTTGTTGGTCCATACATGGACCAGTCCCGGAGCGAAAAGGTTAACAGTTAAATCGCGTTTGCATATCTTTGAAAGATATTGTTAAAAACTCTTCAGGAGGAATCCCGATCAACACCAACTACTTAAAAGAAAAAAATTTAATTTATTCTAGTAGTAATTTTCGCGCAGAATCTAACAATGATTAAAAAATTTACCTATCTTTTGCCGATTTTGAGAAAAACGCAATAAACCATGATTTTAGTACAATTTTTCGACTGCCATAAAAACTCATTTCAGTGAATATTAAAACATGTTTTAAATAACAGCTAAAATAGTTAAGTTTAAAAGTATAATAGCAAATATAAAGAATTTTAATCCTACTGACCCGAAAGAAAGTCTTTCTAAAGCAATGTTTTAACGTTACGGGATACTTTAAGGTGGCCAGTGTATAATATCTTCACTCAAAATAAAAAAGGTCGTATGTTAAATTTTATTTTATTTTGGTGCTAAATTGTGGCATTTTAATAAAACGCCACAATTCAGTAAGGTCTCTGAATAGAGTGGACATTAAGCTCTACACTGCGTGAAGCGTGAAATTTAATGTAATTTCATTTATGTTTCTTACAATTTAGAACAACAAAGTAAAATTTAAAATACGATCTTGAGTGATGATATATTTCAAATGTTGACTTAACTTTTTACTGCAGTAGTTCCAAAACAATTTTAAACTAGATTGTTTTTCTGTTTATAAATAAAATAAATTTATACTGTGGTTTTAGTGATAGTGAAGATGTTAAACTTGTGTAAGAAATGCTTAATTAATTTTTTTAAGATGTTATGAATTCATTCCTTGCTTAAAGTAAAGTATATTTATATCTTTAGTTTGAAGAAGTCAATTTGACATTTTGGCTTTAAATTTTTACTTTTTAGTGCATTTATTTACAATAATTTACAATATTAGTTGGAAGGCTTGCTTTTAAGAACACAATTAAAAACACTCAAAAATTATAAGGCCAACGTTTTGCCCTTATTGCTGGGGCTTCTTCAGGGCAATGTTTAATAAAAAAATGATAGTTAAATATTAAAACAAGTATAAAATGATAAAATATGAAATGCATTAAAATTACAATAAGAAATACTAAAAAATTATAATATATGTTTGGTAAAGAAGAAGAAAAAGAATTTAAATAAATAATTTTCAATAAAATCATTTTAAATTGTTTTATAATTTTTTATTCTTTTTAGTCGCTATAATAGTAATAAAAAAAAACTGTCAAAAAATAATACTAAAAGTCAAAATTTTTGTACAACATAAAAATTATATTTTTGGAAAATGATGATCAAATGTTTACTGGAAGGCTAGTAAAACGATAAAAGAAGTAATTATGTGCAACATATAATGAAGAATTAGCCTGAATTGACTTATTTGAAAAAATGTTTTAAAATGATACTGTTTAACTAGATTTATTGTAATTTTAACAGTCTTGGGTATAAAATACCTTGTAAAAAGGTCCCTTTATGACTATAAATAAATACAAATACAAATATATACCTAACACATGTGTAAGATAAGAATATTTAAGCTGAGCAACCCCAAAAACTATAATTCCTGGAATCAAAGCAAACTTGCTAAGCATGGAAAGACTTTTTATAATATAATAATAATATAATTATAATTATCAAAGTGTTCACTATGATATCGGTCTTACCCTTTAGCAATCCTAAAATTGTTTTAGAACCACTGTAGTTCATATTTTTAACTAAACATTGACAAGAAAGTCAAAATGTGAACGATATAATATACTGGTCAACTTAAAGCACCCTGAGGTGGTAAAAATTTATATAGAAATATTGTTTTTAAAGTAAATAGGATAAAATTTCATTAAATTTGCTATTATACTTTTATACTTCTATATTCGGGCTATTATTTTAGTCTAGTTACGTTTTAATAGTCACTAAAGTAAAGGTATAACAGTCCAACAATTGCACTAAAATCGTAGTTTATATTATAGTTGATTATAAATATCTCAGAAAGAAATAAAAAAAAGTTATTCTAAAAAATTACTTAAAAGATAAATTTTTCGATATCAGTAATAAAAATTAAACACATTGAAAAAAATATAGAAAAAAATGAAAATCGATTTTCTTGAAAAAGGACCCGAGTATTTTTTCGTTTTGCTCCTAAAATGATCAGGTGATGTCCCCACGCCGATTTCTGAAAAAAAAAATAAGAGTTATTAAATTTCTGCTTAAAAGTAGGTCCAAGCTCCCCGTGAAGTACTATAAATAACTTACCACAGCTTGTACAGTGTTTTCACCCTCAATATGTGTCAAAAACGGGGATATTAAATTGTCACTGAACCCGCCTGATAGACTAATAAAAGTAGTTTGTCCCAAATTATCGTTTTTGATACTTTGGTAAAAGGCATACATGTTATAGTCTAAAACGACTGGTGCCCTTTTTAATGGGGCAGCTAAGGAAATTACTATGGGAATTAAGTTTGAGCCCTCAGGCTGAGAAGAAACAATACTTTTTGCTATTACTCCACCCTAAAAGAAAAACATTTTTTACAAGTTTCAGTTAATGTTGAGCAAATACTTTTTGCCAGAATATAGCATAGAAAGAAATCAGTTTGTTGTATGGTGACCTAAAATAAATACAATTAGTAACATAAAAAGAGCATGCAACAAAAACAAATCGGGTCCCCATTATTAGCAAAATGCAAAAAATTGCAACATTCTAAAAACTTGATGCTATAAATTATTTTAAAAATGTTTATTTCTAATCAAAATAAAACAAAAAGTTTTATTATTTTTTAATAACTTTTAAAATGGTGGGTATAGGTCTGTTCTTCAGAAAAACACGTTTTATAACTTGCCGACGTTTCGAAAAATTTATTTTCTTCCTCAGGGCTCTACAATTCAGAAAAACGTAGAAATTACAATATATACCATACCATAAAAAAAATATAAATATATTAAGATTTGTTACAAAATTAAAATTTAAAACAAAATACCCTATTTTGAGCCTCTATTACTCAGTCTTGACCAATTTTAAAAATCTGAAATTTTTACACACGAAAGCTCTATATGTTAACATTCCAGAAAAAAAAATCAAGAATGTGTTTTGCCTTAAAATGAAAATATAATTTAAACAAAATGACTTAAATCGAAATATTTTATTATTTGAATTTGTTACTAACCTTTGTGAGTTTAATTAATGTTACGTAAAAATACCCTAAAATACAGTACTGTATAAAATACTTATTTTATATAAAAAATGAAAAATATATACTTATCAGCATTTTCTATTTTTTTTTTGCGATTTTTTCTTTGGCTGTACTTTTTTCTTTATTGTTTGGTTTTTCTTGTACTGAAGATTCTTTTTTGTATCCAGTTTCTTCTTTTTAATGAGTTTTTTTCTACAATATTTAGTTTTCTTGATAATCTTTTTTACTTTTATTATTAATGCTTCCTTAAATTCTGTAGATTGGGAAGTTTTGTAGCATCTAATAATTTCTTCCGAAATAGGTACAAATCGGTGATATTGCCTAGTTTCAGGTATCGAAATACAGTTTTCAAATCTTGGTTTAAGAAAATCATTATGGTCTTGTATTTCTTTGGAATCTACGTATATATATGTAACGCCAGTTATATTTTCTTTACAGTATTTAAACATATCCTCTGTATTTAAAATTTGATTATCTATCGTTCTTTGTAGACTGGACTTCTGTCAGTTTTCTCTTTGTTGTTCCTCCCACTCCGTCGCATGCATTTTTACCATGTGAAGATGCAAAAAAAATCCATTCAGCTTTAATTCCAAATTCTTGCTTGTGTTTGCATAGATTAAGGAAATTTTTCTTGTTTTTGTATTGACTGCTTGCTCCATCGCTGAAGTAAATTAAACTGTTTATCATTGGAACCTTAGTTTTAATATCATTTATGACATGTTTTTGAAATGCATGAACAGCGACAGTATTATGTTCAAGACTTATTATACATAAACTTCCATGCTTAACTTCAAGCTCTTTGTCATAATAATAATATATAAAAGGATATAGTGTCGCTTGCTTCTTCGACCAATGGTGACTTTGAATTTCGTCTTGAATAATGAAAGAGAAATTTTCAGAAAAATCACCCATGACAATACATTCTGTTTCAGAAAGCTTATTTTTCTTTTCTTTAAGAAACCGAGATTGTTCTTTGGAAATTAAGTTATGCTTTTTTAAAACATCAAGATTATCAACCAGTGAGTTAAAAAATTCATCACTACTTTGAACAACTGTAACCATTTCTGATCTGTCTGTTAGCCACTGCTTATAGGTCACATCATCGGACATATCAATAATTTCATCTGACTCCAAAAAAAGTTCGAGGAGAAAGTGTTTTTTAGGACAATAATTACAATTTCCTATCATGCAATTATAATTAGTTAGGTCACAAACTATAAACTGTAATAAATCCTTATAATCAGCATGCAGTCTAGCTCCATCAATCATAAGCTTTACATTTTGATGATACGTGCAGACGCAAACGGTATGCGTACCAGAAGCACCAGCTAGAATGCACCATTTTGGCCGCAGTTCACAGAACTTTGACCGCCCGATTTTACATTCAGGATGTTTTTCTTTAAATGCTACAAACAACTCGTTTAAGTCACATAAAACCAATCGCTTCTGCTTGTGTTCTTTTACATTAGTAATCTTTACTGAAACTGAGTCGTTTTGGCCAGGACACATTCTACTGTTTTCGTCATCCTCAAAAAGGCTATTACTTTTTCTATCGTTTCATCTGAAATTCCATCCCTTTTATATTTTACCAATTCAGGCATAATTCCTTGTTCTTTTATCAATCTTCTTGTCAGCCTAACCAAATGATGGGAAACATTAAACTCTGTGCATATGTTTTGTTTAGACCATAAATTAGGTAAAAGACTAATTATTTTAACCTTTTCTTCCATCTTTGCATTTCCGCATTTTTGTTTTAACTTTTCTATCAACCCTTTATATTCTAATTCTAAATAAGGGTTGGGCAAGCTTTGTTCTTTGCAAGGTAATACTTCCAAAGTTCCAAATTTTTTCTAAAACTGACATTAACTTTGTTTAATTTTGTTTCTAATTTCTGTTATCTTTTTTCTGTGCTGCATTTTGTAATTTTTGATATGGGGGATAAGCCCAAAGATGAACACACAGATTCTATTTTATCTAAACTTTCCTTCGGTGATATAAAAGGTTTTTCTGCATGACATCTTGTACTCGTGGTGCCACTATCGTCAAAATTGTCTATATCACATTCAAAATTTTCTTTATTTTCTTCGTTAATTTTTGACTTAATTTTTCGACATGATAAGCACAAAGATTTGCCAGGTATTAAATGTGTAGAATCTTCGTTTTTAACATCTTCAAGCTAAATTTCCCTTGTGTATGTATTATTTTTTTGTGTCGATTGAAGAGATCACAGCATTTTCGTCCAAAGATGCTATGATAATATTTTAAGAACTTGAGATCATGATATTCACAAATGGACACTATATCTTCATTTACTCTTGATTTTAGTAAAATTTAATCTTCACTGCTATATTCATTAATAAGCTTTATTCTTTTTTTTACAACTCCATAACAATTCTTGTGACATTCTTCACTGATATAAGTTCCAATAGAGCACTCCATACTTAAACATACGTTTATGTACTAAATTATTACTTTAAATGCCTGTATTTATATGTATTTCTTAAACTGTAATTAGAATTCAGATTTATTATCCCAAAATAAGTAGTGGAAAAAGGGAGATTAGCGTTTATTTCTGTATAAATTTAATCCTTTAAAACTGCTTTAATTATAATATAAAATAATAATAAAATATACATTATTTTTATAAAATAATCTTAAGATAAGTATTAAAAAGGTATATTTTCAAAGATAAAATGATTAAATTTAGGTGATATATTTTTCGATTTAGTTTTAATTTAGGGCAAAAATAGAAAATGCAGAAAAAGTATATATTTTTAAGTATTTATATAAAATATTGTATTTTAGGATAATTCTACGTAACATTAATTATACGCACAAAGGTTAGTAACAAATTAAAGTAATAAAATATTTGGATTTAAGTCAATTTTGTTTTAATTATATTTTCATTTTAAGGTAAAACACATTCTTGATTTTTTTTTCTGCAATGTTAACATCTAGAGTTTTCATGTGTAAAAATTTCAGATTTTTAAAATTGGTCAAAGCTAAGTAATAGAGGCTCAAAACAGGGTATTTTCGAAAAAGTAATATTTTTAAAGTGCTGTAAAAAATTTATAAATACATATTTTGATTTAAAACTTTTACAGTTCATAGTACTAATATAGAACTATTTACAAAAAAAAAATTGAACCCTAAAGTGAGCCCTATAAAAAAATATTGAAATTTAAAAATCGTGATTTTGTTGAATTTTATGCCAAACTTTGAATGCCATTTTAACCTATTTTAATTTTTTTGAGAAAAAAGTGTTTTTGGATAAAAAGGTAGCCCAATAGTTAATTAAAAAACCTACGCTTGTTCCATGTCGCTATCTCATTTAACAACCAAGAAATATCAAGTTTCCCAACATGCAAAAATCAGAAAAATTCATATTTGGGAGGGTGACCACGCCCAAACGAAGCAATATAAAAATTTAAAAAAAATGGTTTTAGAGTACACATATATAGGTTTAACAACACACAAAAAATTAATTTATTTGGAACTGGTCGAGCGCCCAAATAATTTAAAATTGGACGGTTCTCAATTTTTATTGCAAAATATGTTACGGAGTTTTTCACAAATCATGTGTAAGGTCCAAAAATAATCAAAAAGTTAATGTTATTGACAAGAACATTATTTATTGTTCGGAAAAATGTTCTAAATTAGGAGATGTACACGAAAAACATATGGAAGAATTAAAAAAATTTAAAGAGAAAAACAAACAACTTGTAAAAGAAATAGAAGTAAGGGACATTCACATCCAAAGAATAAGAAGGGAATCTACATCATTTTCCCAAGACGTAATGGATACGGAAAAAGGATACGTGGAAGAAATCGAAAAGCAAAAAATTCACATTGAAGCTTTAAAAAAAAAATAAATGGAAAAAAAGAAAATGAACGTGATGTACAGAAAAATTATGAAGATTTAAAAAAGCAAATAAAAAAACTGACGAGTGAAACAACTAGGCTAAATGACTTAAACCAAAAATTAAATATTAAGATAAAAGAAACAGAACAAAACCAAGACAAACAAAAACAAGAAATAGACAAGTTAAAAACAATAATAATAGGTTATGAAAATAAAGAAACGCGCCAAAATGTAAAGGAGGCCATCTGTAAAAAACCCTGCATTCAGACATTGAAGAAAAAACCTAAAATAGTAATTTTAACAGATTCTAATGGCTACAATTTCGGAAAACTCCTTAAAACTAAGACAAACGAAAAATACGACATTAACTGTCAATTTGAAGGTAACCCTTCCTTTGAGGAATTATCTTCTAATAGGACTGGGCTACTTAAGGGGCTTAATAAGGAAGATTATGTTATAATAATTACGGGAAACAAAAATGCCATTAAAGGAAAAACAACAGAATTAAAAATTATAAATGACTTTATTAAAACCAATTCACATACAAACATACTCATATTGGGAACACCTCACATCAAAGATAGAAACATACTCAACACCTTCATAGAAAAAGAAAATCAAAACATATGTAACGTTACAAAAACATACAAACAAGCAACATATATTGAAACAAATAAAATTATAAGATCATATCATTCCAACAATGATGGTCTTACTCTTGGAGGTAAACACGCACTGCTCAATTATATAGCAATTAAATTTCTTATAGACATCGACCATACTTTTGAAAACAAACCAAATAAATTTCAAACAACCCCCATAGTAAACAACCTAAGTATCTCGGAAGAAATATTACTCAATGAAATAACCAACACAATAGACACAAGATATACTGACACCAGAAATTTTCTTCTAACCCACACCGAAAAGACAAATGCATAAATAATGGAAAAAATCAGACTATTGCAAAAAAGCAAAAGAACACCTAAAAATCGGACACATAAATATTCAGAATCTGGGAAACAAACTTAATGAAATTGAAGTACTTAACGCAGAGCATAATCCAGCAATACTATGTATAACAGAAACCTGGATAGTTTCAGAAAGCTCCAAATACATGACAATACAAGGATACACAAACCAAGCTAGCTACTGCCGCAAGAACCACATACATGGTGGAGCCGCTATATATACCCGTAACGACTTAAAAACTATTAAAGAAATCCAAACAATACAAAGATACTCAGTTGAAATGCATCTAGAAGCATGTGGACTACTACTTACAACGAATTCAATAAAATATTGTGTCGTAGCGTGCTACAGACCTTTTAATGGTAACATAAAATTATTTATAAAAAATTTAAGTCTCTTACTAACCCACATAACACAAAATATTTGTGGAAGGATTATTCTATGTGGTGATTTAAATATTAACAATATGCAGAATAAATTGGAAAAGAAATTATTAGACGATGTACTTAAATCATTTAATCTTAAAAACTACTGCGATGGTCCTACAAGAATCTTCACATCAAAAAAAGGAACAACAATATCTTCCATAGATTATATGATTAGTAACGCCAACGAAAATGTAGTGGATTGTCAAATCCTAAACCCCAACATATCTGATCACCTAGCTCAATTCATGACAGTTAAACACCATGATAATATACTTTTAAACGAAGAGCCAAAACAATTTAAAAAACGAGTAACAAATGAAAATAACATAGTAAATCTAAAAGAAAAGCTACATACAATTTCGTGGGATGAAACAAATGATAAAGATATAGACAAAGCTTTTGACTTCTTTCTCTCCACATTTTTAAAACATTACGATGAAGAATGTCCGGTCGTGACAAAAAAACAAAGAAATTTAAAACAAAAAGCAAAATGGGTAACTCCAGAAATCACTAAAATGGGAGATAACTTGAGAGATTTGTTTAACATTATGAAAGAAACAAACAACGATCAAATAAAAGAACACTATAAGGTAAGAAAAAAGGAATACAAACAAATAATTTCCAAAGCCAAAAAAGAATTTAACAAACAAATTATAGAAAATTCCAGTAATAAAAGCAAAGGCATCTGGAAAGTTGTAAACAACGAACTAGGACGTACTAAACCTGACTCAAAAATAAAAATTGATGATGAAATAGTAACAGACTCAAAAAAAATCGCTAATATTTTTGGTAAACATTATTCAAGTAACACTGGAGAAAAAATTTACAAACACTTCGGCGACAATCCCTCTACAGACTGTACATTGGGAAACAGCATTTTGTCTACTTTCTTCTTCGAGCCTGTTACCACCGAAGAACTAAAAAAGGTTATCCATCTTCTCAAAAACACAAATTCATCGGGCACGGATGGTATTACCACAACAGTTATAAAAGGAGTACAGGAGGCAATAATAGAACCACTAGCTAATATAATCAATAACTCAGTCCAACATGGGAAATTTCCGTCATCATTAAAGGTTGCGTCCATTGTTCCAGTTTATAAAAAGGGGGAAGTAACAAATGTAGACAACTATCGACCGATATCGCTACTCAGCGTTATTTCGAAAATTTTTGAACGTGTAATATACAATAAACTTTTATCCTTCATAAACAAATACCACATACTAGCGGAAACACAACACGGATTTCAATCTGGACGCTCTACGGAAACTGTTTCTACGAAGTTTATAGACTATATCTACAAGAACCTTGATAAAAACCTAATAGTCCTAGCTATATTCTTTGATCTATCTAAAGCGTTCGATACACTTGATTTAAGATTTATCGAAAAAAAACTCTATGAATTGGGCATAAGAGGAAAAATTTTAAAATGGATAATATCATTTCTTGCACACAGAAAACTACTAGTCAGAATAAACAACGATATTTCTGACATCTTTGATATCGACATTGGAGCAGCACAGGGCTCAGTACTGGCACCACTGATATTTCTTTTGTTTATCAATGACCTTAAACTTCCGGAATTCATGATTAACTTCGCAGACGACACGTCATCAGTTGTGGTTGCCAAAACCAAACAAGAACTACTCCAGAAGATCCAACAAGTTATTGACAAAATGAATGAATGGTGCTTTAAAAACAAATTGATACTCAACCAAGAAAAGACAGTCTTTGTTCATTTTTATAATACGGTACCTCGGATAACACTGCAGTCAACATCTAAAACAACAAAGTTTCTCGGATCATATCTAGATGACGGTTTAAAATGGAATGTGCAAGTAGACTATGTATGCAAGAAACTGAATAGTACGTACTTTGCGATTATGAAACTAAAACAAAGTGTTAACCACGACGTCATATTAAATACCTACTATGCATTGGCTTACACACATATGTCATATAACATATTGCTGTGGGGCAGATCTACCGAATTCGAAAGGGTGCTTATAGCCCAGAAGCGAATCATTAGATTGATGTTTGGTCTCAAACCACAAGAGTCGTGCAAGCCAATATTTAAAAATAAAAAAATATTGACCGTTTGTGGCATATATATACTTAAATGCGCCAAATACGCCTACACCAATCTACACTCCTTCGACACCAATTCCAAATACCACAGCCATGATACAAGACAAAAAAAAGACTTACGAATTCCACGACATCACTCAACTATGTTCAAAAAGTCACCACACTACAACTGTCTGAAAATATTTAATCAACTTCCCCAAGAAATAACCTCAGAGACACCCATTGCCAAATTTGATAGGAAACTTAAGCAATATTTATATGAAAAAGCGTTCTACGACATCAGGGAGTTCATAACAGACTGATTGCATTGTATTTTACTATATTTTAATGTGTATTTATTTATATTTTTAATTTGTATTTTAAAATCTTAGACTTATCTTATGTCATATACTGTGACCACAAGATTAATAAATTATTATTATTATTATTAATGGATTACTTCTAGTGTTTTCACCTTTTTTACAAATTTTTAGATTATCATTACTTAATACCCTTTCCACGTTTTGAAATAACTCATTTATGTATGGTATTTTACAATATCTATACGTAACCGGAATATTTGTAATTTGTTTGGATTTGTCCATTTTGTACAATATCTTGTTTATTAAAGATGTCGGATAATTATTATTTTGTAAAATCACTTTAATCTTTTGAAGGTTTTCTTTATGAAAAGTTAGGTGTGAAAGGCTTAAGGCTCTATGTTTAAGATTTTGAATTATATTAATTTTTTGAGAGAAACTATGAAAAGAATTAAAATTTAAAAAACGCTCTGAAAATGTCGGCTTTTGGTACCAATTGGTAATTACTGATCCATCCTCTTGCCTAATAAGTAGTAGGTACAAATACAAGGAAAAAAAGCACACAAACAAATCTACGAAAAGTGCAGAGGCTTGCGTGTTTATATATAACAGGGGCAATGGACACATGTCCCATTGCTGAACTGGAAGCGCTATTAGATCTCCTCCCGTTGCACCTTCATGTACAGAGAGAGGCTGCTATGGCCGCAGTCAGACTGCAGCGAAACAACTACCTAATCTTGGGTAACCTAAGTGGTCACACCAAAATCCTAAGTAAAATAAACATAGGATACCTGACCACAACCAAGCTTACGGTATGATTTCGATCGCACCAACCTTACGGTATGATTCGATCGAAGTTTGAAGTGGTAATTACGGACCGCCGAACTTGGACATCAGGAGGACCAGAAATGGAAAATGGGACGATCTGTTACTATACAGATGGGTCCAAAATGGAGTCAGGAGTTGGTGCGGGCATACATGGGCCGGGATGCCAACTATCGATACCAATGGGGAAAACTCCATCCATTTTCCAGGCAGAAACATACGTCATAAAAATATGTGCTCAAGAATGCCTGAATAAGGGCAAAAGAGGGCAAAAAATATGCATATTCTCGGATAGCCAAGCAGCTTTAAAGGCACTAAACTCATGTACATTTGGGTCAAAGCTTGCCTGGGAATGCTACGAAACCCTCAAACAACTGGCAGAAACCAACAAGGTTTCCTTGATGTGGGTGCCAGGACACGAGGGTGTTGAAGGCAATGAGGCTGCGGACTCTCTCGCGAGAGAGGGAGCATGCGCTCAATTTATTGGCCCTGAACCTTTCTGTGGCTTTAACAAAAGCCATCATGTAGAGGCAATTAAGAGATGGGAAACCAAAATCAAAACTCGATATTGGAAAGACCAAAACTTAAGACAGGCCAAAATATTCATAAAATATGAACCTACAAGAACAAGAAAGTTCGTTTAGGTTCATATTTTAGTTTAGTTTAGTTCGATCTCAGCAAGGTGGACCTAAAGACCTATACAGGGCTGTTAACCGGACACTGCCCGTTAAGATATCATCTTTAAAAAATGGGAAAATCTGAAATCGACATTTGCCGTCTATGCTCAGAAGCACCAGAAACGGCCGAACACATTATGTGCTTCTGCGAAGCCATTGCTCGCAAAAGGCTACAGGTATACCCAAGACTTGCAGATATATCCCAAGTAGCCTCCAAAAAACTCTTAGGCTTCTTTGAAAGCCTAAAGTTTGAGGTGGACTAAATTGCAAAGGGGATTCACAATAGATCTCATTGGTCGCAGTGATTTGAAAGGCAGTACCATGCCTCACAACCCCACTTATATTGTATTGTAAACTGCAATTTCGGATGATAAGAATTAGAAATGTTTAAGACTTCATCTATTTTGTTTCTAGGAATAGCAGTTGCATAATCATCAACATATCTTTTTAAAAAAGGAAGTTTGAACGTTAATTTTTTGATACAAGTCTTTTGAAGGTCAGACATGACCAAATCAGAAACGCCAGGAATAAACCAAAAATTTGAAAAAAAAAATCTGACTTATACGTAAAAAAAAACTATTATTAACACAGAAAGTGTATAATTCTATAAACAAATCTAAAGGAATTTTAGTATTATTTCCTATTAGATGCCATTGTTTTTTGATTTTATTTTCATAGTTTCTCTCAAAAAATTAATATAATTCAAAATCTTAAACATAGAGCCTTAAGCCTTTCACCCCTAACTTTTCATAAAGAAAACCTTCAAAAGATTAAAGTGATTTTACAAAATAATAATTAATAATTATTATCCGACATCTTTAATAAACAAGATATTGTACAAAAAGGACAAATCCAAACAAATTACAAATATTCCGGTTAAGTATAGATATTTTTAAATACCATACATAAATGAGTTATCTCAAAACGTGGAAAGGGTATTAAGTAATGATAATCTAAAAATTTGTAAAAAAAGTGAAAACACCATTAAAAATATTTTTTACACCAATACGAAATCAAAAACACCAATAGAAATAGAGTCGGGTATTTTATATAAAATCCCTTGTTTAGAGTGCTCAAAAGTATATATAGGGGAGACTAAGATATTGGAAAAAAAGGTTATATGAACATAAATATAGTTTGGTTAATGCCAATAAACAAAAAAACAATGGGCCCAATATTAACCAAACTGCGTTAGTAGAACACCATTTAAATACCGGACATCATACCGGTCATGGCTAGACATAAAAACGATAAAAAAAGGAAAGTCAGTGAAATGATAAAAATTAAATTGGAGGGGGATAATGCAACTAATAAGAAAACGGATATTTGTTACCTTTCAAATTCATATTTTAATTAATTTTGGATAAAAGATGAGGATTCCCTGCTGAGGATAGTGTTTTGGCCATGCATGAAGCCTGTTTCGCTAGCCAAGTTAAACCTCATAAAACTTGGATTTCCAAGTCGGTTTTATTCGGTTGGTGGGGCAGGTTTTGTGTTGATGTTTTTGCTTTAAAAAGTTATCAGTAATAGACTGCTAAGCAGGGACTTGAAATCTGTTTAGTATGTATTGTTTCCCTGATGAGTATAGTTCCATCATATATCTGTGTATTGTTTTAATTATTTATTATGTATTTACGTATTTTTGTAAATATATGTTTAGTGTTAGCTTTACGATGGAAAACCACCTTTAACAGTAAGTTGTTTTTACATACATTTTACCTGTAGTGGAGCGTTTTTGTTTTTATTCTTTTAAACTAAGTAAAGTACACAAAATAAAGTACACTGACAAAAATAATTTATAAATTTGGTTTGGACTTTTTTAACTAGTAACATATACTATTCATATTTATTTTGTTTTAAATTTTAATTTTGTAACAAATCTTTATATATTTATATATTTTTTTATGGTATAACATATTGTAATTTCTACGTTTTTCTGAATTGTAGAGCCCTGAGGAAGAAACGTGTTTTTCTGAAGGACAAAGACCTATACCCACCATTTTAAAAGTTATTAACATATCTAAGGTCACCAATAAACTTCTTATTTTTTAATATTTAATAACATTTTTTTCGAAATGGAAGAAGGTACAGGGGTTTGGTATTCAGGAGTAGGTGAAAAAACGCATGGCAGTTCAGGTGTAGCCTATCTAGTGAAAAAAGAATTGGTACAGAAGGTCATTTAATTCGGATAGAGTGCTTACTTTGTCTTTAAGAGTGGATGGTTTAATATATACTATTGTAGTGGCATATCAGCCCAAATAATAGCAGTGAATGTAAGGATAATTTTTGGGAAGATTTACAGGAGGCGGTCGATCAAAAAAAAAGGAAAGTTGATCTTTACATGAGACGGAAGAGTGGGCGTAAAAAATTCTGAATCAATAGAAGCCATAGGTAACTTTGGTCATTTTGAAAGAAAAAATAATGGAAAAAGAATTATAGATGTTCGCTTACTAAGTAACTTAGTAGATAGTGATAGTGGGAAATACATTTTTTCAGCATAAATTAATTCGTAAAATCAGATGGGAAATAAGTAGAAATGAAAAGTCAATAACTGATTATATATTGGTTGAAGCAGATCACTGCTATACAAAAAAGATTTTTTTTTATTTGCCTGGAAGCTTTTAGTTGCGTCTGGCTATATTTAATGCGCTGATTTCGGAACCTTTTTCCGTTTTTCTCGATCAGCTCGTTTTTTGAGATATAGCAGTTTTTTTGCCTATAGTTTTGTAGTAAAAAAAATATGACTAATTATTTTTGTTTTGCCGTGTATTAATTCTCTATAGGGGGGGCTCTAAGTCAAAAAGCGGATTAGATATCTTTATTCGTTTGTTTTTAGTAGGCTTCCAAATTGAAGAAATTAGTTTTTTCGTATTAATTCGATATATTTTGATAAAAATGTAATAAAAACACTAAACACTCTTTTTTTATACGCAATATTAACACAAATGTGCGGATTATAAAAATAAAAAAAGTTTTAGATTTAATCCAGTGACGGAGATTTTACCTGGGGTTACGAAAAAAAAAAATATTTTTAAATATTTTATTTTTTGGAGAGCAATAAATTAATTTAATTATTATGAAAAAACAAAACGAAAAATTAAAAAAACTTTTCCTCCTTGCTTTAAAACATTAAAGTAACATTAAATAAATCAAAATATTGTTGTTCTGCTTTCAATAACTCCCCGTAAAATCTCCGTTACTGGATTTAATCTAATTTTTTTTTTACAAATCTCACATGTGTGTTAGTTATAAAAATTACAGCCATATCTTTAGTATTAATATAAAATTTTCATGAAAATATAGCGAAAAAATACGAAAAAAATGTAATTTTTTGAATTTAGAAGTCTATAAAAACAAACGAATAAAGATATTTGAAATCCGTTTTTTTTTGCTTAAAGCCTCATTAATAGAGAATAGAGATCTTGAAAATTTGTGTATTGAATGGTAGCTATTAAAACTGCGTTAATATCCAATGAAACTAGATAAGGACCCAGCACATTTAGTGAGGAAAAGTCTTTCCGCGGATTTCGCTGAAAATTTGGTATGTTGTAGAACTTAGTTCCTGAACAAAACTGGCAGGGTCGCAGCCTTAGCCTATGACCAGTTTTGGTGCAATAACCGTTTAAGTGCTTTCCTTGCATTTCATTAATTAATTGACTGTATCTAGGAAACAACTAGCATTGGAGAAAAAGAAAATGCTGCAAGTTATGCTTTATAGGGGTGTGGATTTCTTAGGTATGATAATCCTATATACAGGGTGTCTAATAATTGTGAAATACCCAAAATAGTGCAAAAGAATCCCATTCGGGCATGACGTATAAAAATTTTCGATGACGTTTTTTCCCTTTTCTCGACGTTTTAGGTCATTTTGAGTCGAAATCTGCCATAAAAAATTTTCGTCTGTCCGTATGTCGGTATGTACGTAAGCACATAACCTCCATTCCTGGATTAGATATCGACAAGCGGATTTTTTTTTATTTTGTATTTTAAGTATAGGAGAAGGTCCAGCTTATTTTTTGTAATAATCAAAGTAAATTGATCAAAACGGGGTAAAACCCCTATTTTTGTGTTTTTCATAATAACTTTTGGACGCTTTGACCTAGCGATTTCAAATTTAGTAAGAAAGTGAATGTACTTAATATCTAGACTTCTACCAAATATAAAGTATCTAGGACAAAGCGTTTAAAAGTTATCGTGAAACTAAAAAACCAATAGGCTTGACCTTTATTTTAACCCCACTTTCATTTTCACTCGAAATTCAGAATTTCTTAAGTATAACGTAACTCATTAAATAAAAACGAAATATAATTTATTGTATACAGAGTGTTCTAATTACATATTCCCTCTGTTTTATTTTCTATTAAACATTTGACTAGAAAATTACTTTATTCTATCCTATACCAAACTTATCTGATATAATATATAATGATTTCTATGATTTCTATATACAGGGTGTATTATTAGGATGTGATATTTATGTTTAGTAAAGTTAATAAAGTTTATGTTTAGGATTAGAAAAGGATATATTAGGAATAGGATAGGATAATATCTTATATTATATAAATTTTATAGGAACAAGATAGGAACTAAGAATACAATATATATATATATATATATATATATATATATTGTATTCTTGTATAATTTAAGTGTTAATTTAAACCAAGAATGTAGATTAAGCCTTTTAAAACGTAGATGTGTTTGGAATAGGTTGGGATAAATAAACGATAATAAAATCAAATAATTTAACTATGATAGTGATACATTTCAATATAATTTTAATTAAAAGGAAAATGTTAAATCCTATTAAAGTAAGTTGGCTTAAACAATACACCCTGTTTGTTGTTGGCATTTCTGCTGTTATGGTTATGCAAAGAGTTGTGCTGAAAAAGTCTATGTATGTTCTTTTTAACATGAAGTAGACACTCTAGTACAAATAAATAAGGGAAAGTAAGTATTCGCAAGCGAATAAAGCTGGACTGCACTCTCTAGATACAACTCCATCAACAACTCGCACCGCTCTTCTCTGCAATCCAAAAATTCTCTATGCCATAGCATAGGGTAGATTGGATTACAGAAAAGTATACAGCACGAAGTATTTTTTTAGATAGTGAGTTACAGAGGCTACGCAAAAGGTAGCAACCCTGACTTAGCTTATTTGCAACTGCACTTCCCTGTTGACTCCATACCAGTTTTGTATCTAAATATAAACCTAGAAATTTTGTGGTCTGACCATAACCATTACTATGAAAATGACGCAAAGAGAAAATCATGTTGACGGTCTTATCAGCATTTAAGCAGAGCCTATTCGAGTTAAACCACTGCTTGGCTCTTAACTGTGCCTCACTGTTCGATCTCACTGCTATATTCAGATTTTTGTGTTCGACATTAAACGAGGTATTATCCGCAAATAAAGTAACATCATCAATATATGTCTCCAGGATATCAACGGAGTCATAAGCGGAGTCGTCAGCGGCGTCAGTGTCAGAGTCTGTTGTTTCAGTCACGACTATGCCGTCAAGAATATTATCAGGCAAGTCGTTGACGTAAATTAAAAAAAGAAAAGGACCAAGGTGTGACCCTTGGGGTCACCAATGTCAATTACAATTTCATCCGACATGACGCCGTCAACAATGTCCTAGATGACAGATATGAGAGTATTAATCTACATGTACTAGGCGATAACCCATAATAATAAAGTTTTCGCAGTAGGATCAAAGGTGAGACACAGTCAAAAGCTTTGCTTAAATCAAAAAAAGTAGCAGCAGAAAATTCCTGTTCTTCGAAGCAGTCAAGAATGGTATCAATGAATGACAGGATAGCATTTGTTGTTGATAAGTCGTTACGAAAACCAAACTGATGCTTCGAAAGCAAGTTGTTGTACTCAAAGAACTGTACAACCTGCACCAAAAGTAGCTTTTCATAAACCTTCGACAAAACCGGCAACAATGCAATACTAGATTTTTTTTTTGGGCATAAGGAAATGGTTAAAATATCAAAACTGCGTGTCTTTCAAAGTGTTGTTGTCCCAATCTTATTGTATGGAAGTGAATCATGGGTGTTATCAGAGAAGCAAAAGTCGAAAGTGCAAGCTTTGGAGATGAAAGTATTGAGGAGAATTGAAGGTGTTAGACGAAGAGATAGAATAAGTGTGAAATCGGTTTTGGAAAAAAATAGAGAGTAACCTACTACCATGGTTTGGACACCTAGTGCGTATGACGGACGATAGGATAGTGAAAAAAGTGTGGAAGATGGATGTGTATGGAAAAAGAAGCAGAGGGAGGTCAAGAAAGAAGTGGAATGGGTCAATCTCGACACCCATAAAGGGCACAAGAGATCGAGATTAAGTAAGTAAACAATTTTATAAAAAATGATTGCACATTAAATGACTTGAAAAGTTAGCAAAAAAGTCAGGGGATGACTTTCGCTATGGTTCTAAATTTTTTAAAAACTTTTTTACATTCTAGAAATAATTTTAAACAAAAAGCTAAGCAAAATTCAATAAAATGAAGCGTTACGGAGAAAAAGGCAGGAGGACCGTAAACAAATATTTTTGGATTGTTTCAAAATATATATAACTTAAAAAAATTATCTTATGATAATGAAACTCAAATTAGGTATACAAATTTTGGCTAGGACACCCTCTGAGATATTCACCCCCAAATCAAAAATTGATTTTTTTTCACTTCATTAATGAAAATTAAATTTAATCGAATTGTTCCTAGAAAACTTTTTTTGATAAAAATTGTTCACAGAATGTAGAAAAGTAATTAAAAATTGAAAATTTGACTCCTAAAAAATTTAGGGATTTGGGATCAAAGCAGCAGTCCACTGCTACTTTTTCTGATAACTTTTAAAAATTATTCGATGCATAGTTTCTAAAATAACCTTGTAAAAATCGTTAAGAAATAAATATAAAAAATGTTTAAAAAATCTGATTTTTATTTTTCATCTTAGCGGGTCCAATATCAAAAATTTCTTATAAATTTTTGTTTCATTTAAATGAGATACAAACATTTAAAAAATAATTTATATTTTTGAAACAACATAAAAATGTTTCTTTTACGGTGCTCCTTCCCTTGGATTAAAAAATGTATTTTCTCGGAAACGCTTCATTTGATCGAGTTTTGCTTTTTTGTTTAAAATTTTTACTAGAATGTATACAATTAATCAAAAGTAAATTATTTCTAACCCTAAAATACTTAGGAGTTTGAAACCATAACGAAAGTCCGACCCTGACTTTTTTGATAACGTTCCAAAAGTCTGTTAAAATTATTTGATGCTCATTAATTTAAACAGTCCTGAAAAACGGGATCTGATCACCCCTAAGAGATTTTGGAAATATTCTGGGACATCCTGTATACATAATTTCCCTTTTCTTAAATTTTATTTTCTTACCATTGAATGCCCGAACAATATAACGTAATTCGGGCGGTTTTTTTTCTTGCCATAAAGCTCCAAAACTCTATAAATAGAGCTATTAACGTAGTTTAGTTGATCATTGAGTAAGGCGCCATTTAGTCCACTAAATTCTGAGTTTAAGTTAACTGCGAAATAGTCAAAATGATATGGCGTCCTTGAATTTAAAGCTTTTCTCAGAGCTATTGATGCCAATGACCTCACTGAAAAATAAAATAATTTTATATTATTTAAATTAAATTCAAACATTAAGGCACACATTGGAACCTGTTGGAAATAGCAACTGTACAGGGTTATTCTTTTAAATGCCTCTAACTTTTAGAGACACAAGATATCAACTTAACCCTTAAGTACTTCAGTGCGTTCTAGATAACCGCACAGTGTCCACCGTTTTATAATATTTTCGCCCCTGATAAATTTAGCGCGCTGGTCTGCTCAGTGCCTTCAAGTTAGTTAGTAGTGATTTTGAAGTGACAGGTAGGTGCGTTTATGTATAGAAGAGTTATTTCTCCGTAAAGTATGGGCGCTAAATGACGACACCACAGTATTAACGTTACAAATATATTTAATTTGCCAACTTTGAATTTTTGAATTTGAATGTTCTGGTTTTAACTTTAGAAAGGCTGATTACAGAGAATTATATAGGCTTATTTGTCATACTGATTGGAGTTTCTTGGATGAACATGTTGATGTAAATCAGGCATTGGAAGCTTTCTATAAGGAATTAAATTTAACATTTAAAAAATGCGTTCCTCTAAAAAAAGTAAATATTAAACGTAGCTATCCTAAGTGGTATAATAATGAAATAATAAATAAAAGTTAAAATCGTTTTATCGTAGTAAATATAAAAAAATGGTTCTGAATATTATCTTCAAGAATTCAGGAGACTGAGGCCACTCATAAAATCTCAAGTAAGTAAAGCTTATGATTTTTATCTTACAGATGTATAGAACTCTATGATCCAAAATGTTTTTGGAAACATATTCAAGATAAAAAGCAATCCAGTCGCATACCAAATAAAGTAAGTTATAACGACATTGAATATGATGAACCTCAAAAAGTTGTAAACGCCTTTGCGAACTATTTTTCGGAAGTCTATCATCCATCAACAATTGACCAGGATTCAGTCCATACTTCACCTGTTAATATTTCTGTGTCTCAAGCTGATATACTTAAGGCTATTAAAAAGGTGGGTAATAAATTCACATAAAGGCCCTGATGAGATTCCGGCATTTTTAATTAACGACTGCTCGAACTAACAGTCCCAGTTCAAAAACTAATAAATCTGTTACTTAAGACTAACTTAATTTATGGAAATCTGCAAAAATTTGTCCAATACTTAAACCGGGGATCCATCGCTCGTTAATAACTATAAGCCAATTGCCTTATTATGTAATTTTTCGAAAAACGATAATTTTATATAATTATATATACAGTGAGGTTAAAAATGTCATAATTAAGAATCAACATTAAAAATAAATCTACCGTTACCAACTTGTGCATTTTTAAGCAATTTGCAGATGATGTACTGGAAAATGTTGGTCAATTGGATTTTATTTATACCGACTTTGAAAAGGCTTTTGACAGAATTGATCCAAACGTGCTTCTAAAAAAATTTATAGATATTGGATTTAGAAGGCGTTTATTAATTAAGATTATAATCCTTTAAGGTCTTATCTCTCTGATAGGATCTTGTTTGTTCTTTACAATGGTTTTAAATCTCATAATTTTTTGCTACATCTGGTCTGCCTCAGGGTTCTAATTTGGGACCACTTCTCTTTTTAATATTTATTAATAGCATTTGTAATGGTATTTTATCTGAAAACCTCCTTTTTGCAGATGATTATAAAATCTTCAGAAAAATTTTCAAGATTGTGAGTTGTTACAAAAAGATTTAAATACGCTAAATGACTGGTGCATAAAAAATAAATTAAACTTAAATATAGCTAAATGTAAAGTTATGACATATACAAGGAAAACCAATGTAATAAATTTTGACTATAAAATAAATATCTTTAAATCGTGTTGAGTCTGGTTTGATGCAAAATTAACTTTTAATGACCATATCACTGATACTTGTAATCGCTCTTTAAAAATGCACGGCTTTTTAGTAAGAAATACAAAACAATTTAAAAATGCTTTATCTTTGAAAACATTATATTTTTCACTTGTGCGTTCTTGACTGGAACATGCTTCTATTATTTGGTACCCTTATTACCGGCTCAAAAAGACAGCATTGAACAGGTAACGTAAATTTTTAAAATACCTTAATTTTACAACTCTTGGTTACTATCATTTGCTATGATCATAGTGTTTTACTTAATAGGTTTGATATGATCTCTCTAGAAAAAAGGCGAAATTTATCAACTATGGTTTTCTTGTATAAAATTTTACATCTTGATTAATGCACCAGAAACCTATATACATTGTGTAATAATTTCAATAAAATTAGTCAAATATCTGATATTAACTTTACTAAATTCAGTGAATTAAAACGGCTTGCTTTGCAGCATTGTTAGTATTATTATATTAAGAGAAAAGTCTCCCTAAGGAATATCCCAATAACTATTATGTATTTATTATTTATCTATCAATTTAAATTTTTAGTTTTAAGTTATTATTAAGTTTATCTACATAAGTAACTTTGTATTAATATTTGTCCTATTATTGTTTATCTGTTGGGCAATAAACTATTATTATTATTATTATTATTACGAATGTTTTTTTTTCTACGTCACGAAAATTAGTCCGTCCATGTGACTCTGAATTTGAGGAAACTCTAACAAGATGAAATGAGGAAATATACGCTGATTTAGAGGATATTAGTAGATAAACCACGTTCCTTTTGACGCACTTCCGATTTTAACCGCTAGATGGCGCCACCCTGTTGACTTTTGAAACCAAATTTCGCGAAATTCGCTAATCAGATAATCTGGGTCGGCCATTTTTAATGCAGTCCATGTGACCACGCCTTTTGGGGAGTGAGTCAGTGATCTAACCCCTTGACTGTCGAAAAAAGGGTGTGGTTTAGACTGCCCATTCAGAATGCCTGTCTAAACCAAATGGTAGAATACTGTCTATTGGGTCCCACCCCCTGGCTATCAAAATACTGCCCCTGAGAATACTGCCCCCTCGTACCCCCGTATTTTGGTGGCAGCTTGAAACCAAACCAGGGGCGTAGTCAGTGGTTGAATACTGTCTAGTGGGACAGCCCCCTAGCTATTAGAATACTATCCCTAACACATTGACTGCCAAAGTGTGGCATGTCAATCAGAATAACTGCCCCCTGTGACCGCCCCTCGTATTTTGGCTCGAAACCAAACCAGGGGCGTAGTCAGTGGTTGAATACTGTATATTGGGACCGCTCCCTGACTATCAGAATACTATCCCTAACACCCTGACTTGTTTCTGTATGTTTGTGGTAATTACTATATCCTTATAATTTTTTGCATCATCATCATTATAATTTCTGGGGACTTTTTAAAACAGAAGTTCATATAAGCCTTGTGTACCTGGATATTTTTTATTATTTAGTATAACACCGTTGTCCATATCAAAATTAATAGGGGTGTTTCCAATTTTTAATGCATTATAAAAAAATATTATTTATGTTTATTTTTAACCTCGTACTATTCTACTTAATTAAGCATCCCCTAAGTCCAGGACTTTTAGTATGGGAATCAAAATTAAGCCCGTATGTGAGGTCATACTTATTTTTTTTTCTTATCCTTCAACACACCCACCAGAAATTCTTGAGCTGAAGGTGGAAATTGTTCTAAAAAACTATTCTTACAGAGAGTTCCGTGCGTTTAAATTCTTTAAACAAATTATCTAGAGTTTGATTATGATTTTCTGATTGTTTATCATCGTAATGATTGTTTTAATTAGGTTGATAAGTATATTGTGCTTCTAGTTTTTCTTCTTCTTTTTCTTCTTCTTCTTTTGGGTTGGGTTTTTCAACATAATTTTCTTTAGTTTTAATTTGCCTCTCACTTTCATCGTCATCTAAAGGCTCTAACGGTCTAACTCCAAAACGTCATATTTTTCAGGAGACGTAAAAAACGATTTAAAACTTAATTATAGCAATTTAGAACTTTAAAACTAGCTTGTTCACAGGTAAAAATGTTTGAAATGTGTTAATGTATTTAAAACTTTTCATTGTTATCAATTATATATAAATTATTTGAAAATTAAATTTTAACCACAGAATCTAAATTCACTAATGGTCTAACTCCAAGGGAAGATAAAGGAGGATACCTATCGTATTATATCGCGTAATATTATTACAAAAAATTTATATTTTTATATTTAATATATAATATTACTACTAGGTAGGCATAATATATATACATTATTAATGGCAATAATTATAATTATCATCAAACAGTAAATTAACAAATATTTGAAACGGGATCCCCTGTTGTCGAGAAATAGTTTGACATTAGTGACAGTTCTCATTTAATTGTTTTCTCACAATCATATGATGGAGTTAGACACTTAGCGACTTAAAATATTTACATTTTTGCATTTTTTGAGGCTGATATTGGTTTAATGCAACTTTTTTTTTTTGAAGTATGTTGGTAATCAGATAATGAAGCAAATTTGATAAAAATCTCATTTTTGAAAAATTTGGAGTTAGACAACTAGAGCCTTTAGTGGACGATATATTATTATTGGTAGATTATAACATTTATTATCAGTGGGTTAAATGTTAATAATGTTTTTCACGATTTTATTTAATGGTTCAGATAAAAAAATAACCGTCCTTTGTAATGACTCATCATTTTTAGTTTTACCCAGTTTTGAACTTACATATTTCCTTCTTATATCACGAGCAGTTTCTGCAATTTGTTGTTTTTTTATCAACTTCCATTTTTGGTGTTTTTTTAACAGAAAGCTGTTTTTGAAAAAGGGATAGTTGTTTTTTCTTAACAGATAGCCCTTCTTAAAATACTGCTTTAAACGGACTAGAAACACCTTTTAATGAGTCAAAAACTCTTTTTAACGGGATCAGAACTGATAGTTGTTCTTCTAAACGGATAGATGTTTTTTCTAAACTCATAGCTCTTTTTCTAAATCGGTACCCTGTCTTTCTAAACAGCCACGCTGTTCTAGAAGAACTTTCAAATGACTTGAAAACTTCCATTTTTTTTCTTTTTGGAATTCGTTATATGAGCTCTAATTAAAAAAATAAGACCAAAATTTTAAAAATAGTTAGAGCCGTTTTTGACAAAAATGTGTTTTTTAGAAAATATCTCTGATATTTCACGCTAACATACTCGGTTTGCCCTCGATGTCTCGGATTTTGACCAAACTTGGCATAGTGGTACCACTATCGTACCTAAGCACTCCATCCAAATTTTTTTCAAAACGGTCCATCCGTTGACTATACTGGGTGTCCCACCACGTTCTTGATATAGCTTATCTCTGTTATTTGAAAAGGTATTAAAATTTGCAAAAAATATCATTAAATCAAAGCCAAAGAAAATTTTACTGACTTATTCAAAACCGCCCCTTGCTTACCCACTCCCTTGAAACTACCCCAACTTCTGTTTTTCAAATAGCACCCCCTAATTCTTATTAAAGACTATGAAAGTACAATTTATTCTGAATTCAACCATTTATTATACGTGGTATCTTAGATTTTAAGGGGCTCTAAATAACAATTATTATTTATTAATAGAAGGGTGGTATTTAAAACAAAGTTGCGGGTAGTACCAGGAGAGTGGTTAGAGTTATTATGAGTTGGTTTTGTATATATTGATCAATTTTCTTTTGGGTACAATTTAACGTTAGTTTTTGGAAAATTTTCTGGTTAAATTTAAAATGAAATGAGCTTTCATATTCTTCAGTAAAATAGGGGAGTCCTATTTAAAAAACTAGTTGGACGTGGTTCCAGGAGGGTGGGTTAATAAGGGGTAGTTTTGCATATGTCAGTAAATTCTACTTTGACTCCAATTTAATTTTATTTATTTTTTTTTTAACTTTTTTATCTTTTTAAATAACGGATATATAGGCCGTCTAAAACCTGGTGGGACTTTATTATTACTAAATAATAATTGTTATTGGAAGCCCCTAAAAGAATAAGATACTATTTATAATACATGGTTTAATTCAAAATGAAATGTAATTTCATATTCTTAGAAAAAAATGGTCTTGAAATCTACTTTCTAAATCTTAGTGGCCCTTACACTATATCACTAAAGGAGATCCAATATGGCCGCTAGAACCACGTGACCTTCACCATTTTTATTACTTAAACGACTATAAAACCACTTGCATGAATCCGATTGAGGCCAAAAAGGACCGAAATGAAAGTTCTTGTCATTTGCTTTCGAAAGCTGTGTTGTAAAATTTTTTTTGTTCACGTAAAATCCAATATGGCCTCCAAAACCACGTGGCTTTGGCGTTTTTACGTCAAAACATCTAACAAATAATTTAATTTTATTTATTTTTTTTTAAACTTTTTTATCTTTTCAAATAACGGATATATAGGCCGTCTAAAACCTGGTGGGACTTTATTATTACTAAATAATAATTGTTATTGGAAGCGCCTAAAAGAATAAGATACTATTTATAATACATGGTTTAATTCAAAATGAAATGTAATTTCATATTCTTAGATAAAAATGGTCTTGAAATTTACTTTCTAAATCTTAGTGGCCCTTACACTATATCACTATAGAATTTATAGGCCGTCTAAAACCTGGTGGGACTTTATTATTACTAAATAATAATTGTTATTGGAAGCCCCTAAAAGAATAAGATACTATTTATAATACATGGTTTAATTCAAAATGAAATGTAATTTCATATTCTTAGAAAAAAATGGTCTTGAAATCTACTTTCTAAATCTTAGTGGCCCTTACACTATATCACTAAAGGAGATCCAATATGGCCGCTAGAACCACGTGACCTTCACCATTTTTATTACTTAAACGACTATAAAACCACTTGCATGAATCCGATTGAGGCCAAAAAGGACCGAAATGAAAGTTCTTGTCATTTGCATTCGAAAGCTGTGTTGTAAAATTTTTTTTGTTCACGTAAAATCCAATATGGCCTCCAAAACCACGTGGCTTTGGCGTTTTTACGTCAAAACATCTAACAAATAATTTAATTTTATTTATTTTTTTTAAACTTTTTTATCTTTTCAAATAACGGATATATAGGCCGTCTAAAACCTGGTGGGACTTTATTATTACTAAATAATAATTGTTATTGGAAGCCCCTAAAAGAATAAGATACTATTTATAATACATGGTTTAATTCAAAATGAAATGTAATTTCATATTCTTAGATAAAAATGGGGGTGGGAGGTGTTATTTGAAAATCAGAGAGTGGGGTGGTTACAAGGGAAAGAATGAGCAATGGGGGGGGGGGTGATTGAATAAGTCAATAAAATCTTCTTTGGCTCCCATTTAACTCTATTTTTTACAAAAAATTTACCTTTTCAAATAACGGAGATATAACTTGTCTAGAACCTGGTTGGTGGGACACCCGGTATCGTGAACGGATGGACCGTTTTGAAAAAAATTTAGATGGAGTTCTTAGGTACCATAATGGTACCTCTATGCCAAGTTTGGTCAAAATCCGAGACATCGAGGGCAAACCGAGTATGTTAGCGTGAAATATCAGAGATATTTTCTAAAAAACTATTTTTTTTCAACAACGGCTCCAACGATTTTTAAAATTTTGGTCTTTTTTTTAATTAACAAATTAACAAATTCCAAAAAGAAAAAAAAATGGAAGTTGTCATGTCATTTAAAAGTTCTTCTAGAACAGCATGCTGCTATTAGATGTTTATAAAGTGAGGTGCTGTATATTTATTTATTTTTTTATTTATTTATTTATTTACGGGAAAGCCCCATTACAGTAAAGTATAACAAAAAATATATAAGCTAATAATTAAGAATACTAACTAAAAGTAAAATATAAATATAAAAACAAATGGTGAAATGAATTATTAATGATCTTGAATAGAGCGAATAGAGGATTTAAATTTTTTTAAATTTCCTAAAAATGGATCAACTTTCGATTAATTTATAAACTTTAAAGTTAAGTTTAGTGGTGTTAGTGCCGCATAATTTGTACTGTGATGCGCAATAAAAAATGTATTTTATACACCCCTTGTATTTCTAACAGGTACTAAAAAATTAATTATGCTTAGCAAATCAGGACAATCAACTAATCCGTTTATCAATTTAAAAACAAAACAGGCATTAGCTATATTCCTCCTAGAATCGAGTGACTCCAGACCAGTGATCCTTTGAATTAAACAGTAGTCATGACCAATAGTTATAAAATTCATTTTATAGGCAATTATACGCAAAAACTTATGTTGAATTTTAACCAACAGTTTTTTATCTTGAGCTGTGTAAGGAGACCAAATGAGGGTACAATATTCTAGATTCGATCTGACCAGAGATTTGTATATATATACAGAGCGGTCCAAAAGTCACACCCCCCCTCTTAACTTAGCATATATTTAATACTTTCAGCTCTTAAAATGTGGGCAGGGGGGCATGGGGGACACATTTTTTTAAATGGAAAGGGGGTCGTGTAATACATCATTTTAAAGCTTATAAAATTCTCCATTTAACTCCATATTTTTAAATTAAAAAAAAAATTGGGTTTAAAATGGGATTGAAAAAGGGTATTAATGTCAAAATTTCTCTAAAAAAAACAAATAATTTTTTAAAAATGCCTAATTTCATCATAAAAAAATGTTAATTATACTTTTAAACTAATTTTAGTTGACATAAATAAAAATTTAAAAAAAAAAACTTAAAAAATCGAATGTTTTAGCAAAAAAAATGGAAAAATCAAAACCTTAAAAATAATTTTTAAAAAATTTAAAAATGTGTTTAAATAGAGAATTTTATAAGCTTTAAAATGATGTATCACACGACCCCCCTTTCCATAAAAAAATGTCCCCCCATGCCCCCCTGCCCACATTTTAAGAGCTGAAAATATCAAATATATGCTAAAAGATATTTTAAGTTGTCTTATTTAAGAGTTCTAAATTTGAATTCGATATCTCAACTCGTTCAAAAGTTAAAAGGGGGGGGGTGACTTTTGGACCGCACTGTATATATATATTTACCGGGTGTTTCAGGAAGGTGGTTCACCCCCCTTAACTTTTTTACTTTTTTAGGTACAATCTGCTAAAAGGTAGTTTAAGTTGTCTTATTTAAGAGTTCTAAATTTGAAGTAGATATCTCAACTCGTTCAAAAGTTAAAAGTTAAAAGGGGGGGGGTCGCGTAATACATCATATTAAAGCTTATAATTCTCCATTTAACTCCATATTTTTAAATTAAAAAAAAAAAATTGGGTTTAAAATGGGGTTGAAAATAGGTATTAATGTCAAAATTCCTCTAAAAAAACAAATAATTTTTTAAAAATGCCTAATTTCATCATAAAAAAATGTTAATTATACTTTTAAACTAATTTTAGTTGACATAAATAAAAATTTATAAAAAAAAAACTTAAAAAATCGAATGTTTTAGAACAAAAAATTGAAAAATCAAAACCTTAAAAAACATTTTCAAAAAATTTAAAAATGTTAGTTTAAATAGAGAATTTTATAAGCTTTAAAATGATGTATCACACGACCCCCTTTCCATTTAAAAAAAGGCCCCCATGCCCCCTGCCCACATTTTAAGAGCTGAAAATATCAAATATATGCTAAAAGATATTTTAAGTTGTCTTATTTAAGAGTTCTAAATTTGAATTCGATATCTCAACTCGTTCAAAAGTTAAAAGGGGGGGTGACTTTTGGACCGCACTGTATATATATATATATATATATATATTACTTAAATTTAAGCAAATATATATGACTACAAAAAAAAATGATGACTGAGTAAAAGTAAGGACAAGAAACCTAAGCAAACATCAAGAATGTGTTGGTCTAGTCTTTGGCACATGATTTTTTTTGTGTGGCTGTATAATTAATATAATAATTCTGGATTAGGTCACAATTTTATTATACACTTAAAAAAAGAGTGCAAAAATTTCTTAAATTCAGATGTTTTTAAGTGTAGAAAAAAAATTGTGACCTGATGGAGCAACTGAGGTCAGATTCGGTTTCAGCGACCCCGAAAATATAAAAATGCATGGTCTAGTCTCTGGCACTTGAATTTTTGTTTGGTGACAACCAAAAAAAAATTAAAAAAAAAGTCATGTACCAGAGACTAGACCAACGCATTTTTATATTTTCGAGGTCGCTGAAACCGAATATGACCTCAGATTTGCTCCATCAGGTCACAATTTTTTCTACACTTAGAAAAGTGTGCGAAAATTCCTTAAATTCAGATGTTTTTATGTGTAGAAAAAAATTGTGACCTGATGGAGCAATTCTGAGGTCAGATTCGGTTTCAGCTACCCCAAAAATATAAGAATGTGTTGGTCTAGTTTTTGGCACATGATTTTTTTGTGTGGCTGTGTAATTAATATAATAATTCTGGATCAGGTCACAATTTTTTTATACACTTAAAAAAAGATGGCAAAAATTTCTTAAATTCAGATGTTTTTAAGTGTAGAAAAAAAATTGTGACCTGGTGGAGCAACTGAGGTCAGATTCGGTTTCAGCGACCCCGAAAATGGATGGTCTAGTCTCTGGCACTTGAATTTTTGTTTGGTGACAACCAAAAAAAAAATAAAAAAAAAAGTGATGTACCAGAGACTAGACCAACGCATTTTTATATTTTCGAGGTCGCTGAAACCGAATCTGACCTCAGACTTGCTCCATCAGGTCATAATTTTTTTCTACACTTGGAAAAGTGTGCGAAAATTCCTTAAATTCAGATGTTTTTATGTGTAGAAAAAAATTATGACCTGATGGAGCAATTCTGAGGTCAGATTCGGTTTCAGCTAACCCAAAAATATAAGAATGTGTTGGTCTAGTCTCTGGCACATGATTTTTTTGTGTGGCTGGGTAATTAATATAATAATTCTGGACCCCGGGGGTAAAGGACACAATGTCCATTTTTTGTGAAATAGAGTTATTCCCATGTCCTTGATGTGCATTTTTGGCTTTATATAGAGGGCACTATGTCCAGTTACTATAAATAACAGAAATAATATAATGGAAAACAAAACCATGCCCATGCATTTAATGTTAAAAAAGAATTGAAAACTTGCTCTCCTGAAAAATTACGTTTTTGTGACATGGTGTCGTTTACCTCCGGAGTCCAGAATTATTAAAGATTGTTTGTTATTTATAATTATTAAAGATTGTTTCTTAAAAAGTAATAATATAATAAAATATTTAAAAGGAAGTGTCATTTCTTCTGCGGCTGTGACGACAGTTGCCATGGATTTCCCATATATAGGGGTTTTTGTAGTCGACGAAACTGAATCTGGTAATAAAACTTTTCTAACATTAGCCCCAGGGATTAAGGTGTGATTATTTTTTGTTAAAATATTGTTTTTTCGTGAAAATTGGATCTACTAATGCAAAGCTTAAAGTCCAGGGCCGAACTAGAGAAGGGCGGCCAGGGGCTATAACAACTCAAAAAGCAAACCACTTTTTATTATATTTAAAATAGTGCTCTTTTACACAAATGAGTGAGCAATAAATTTTTTAGTCACTAGCAGAAAAAACTTAACTTTTTATATTTAAAATAGTGCTTAAAACAAGTTTACGAAGTTTAGAAGGTGTTGGATAAGATATATTTGTTAATTTTTATACAATATTGTATAGATAGACTTCCCCCCAGTCCCCCCTTGTTACGCCTATGCAGTTTGCTCTTAATGTTAGAATTATAATAAATTTTTATTATATTGTGTGGAAACATTAGTATTTTAAAATACGTTTACACTGAAAAAACAGTTTATTTGCGTCAACTAAATATTTGGTTGGATATGGACAACTAAATATTTGTATGTGACAAATAAATTTTATTTGAGTCAAATAAATATTTAGTTCATGTAAACAAATATTTTAATTTAAAATTTATTATGACCAAAAAAGTTACTAAACCTGCTATTTTAGTCCCGCTGTGTGAGTGTTTTCCGAGCCAGCGTATCAGGCGAGGGAAACAGGTATACAAGGGACTAAAACAGCCACGTTTAGCCCTGAAGTATATAAACAATTTTTTGCACGACCTAGCATAATTTAGGTAGGTACATAAAATTAAATGCTACGCATTCCATTATATATTATTCACAGTAAATGGTATATTGCATTTCCCAAATAATTTTCAAAAAAAAAATATATTTTTTTAAAAAGATCTTTTTGTAAAAACGAAAAGTTATTGAAAAAAAAAAATCAAAAAAGGTTTTCAAAAAAAAGTTGAAAAAAAATTCAAATTTTTTTCTTTTGGTAGATAAAAGTAATTTTTCCTAGATATGGATTTTTTTTCAGCCTTTTTAGATTTTTTTAAAAGTTTAACCCCCCATAAATTTTTTGTTTTTGGGGGGATTACTTTCAAAAACAATAGGGGTCTTCCCCTCGTAGAACTTAATTTTTCCTGAAAATTTCAAGTAGATCGGATTAAATTTTTTGTTTTTGGGGGGATTACTTTCAAAAACAATAGGGGTCTTCCCCTCGTAGAACTTAATTTTTCCTGAAAATTTCAAGTAGATCGGATTATTCTTGGGTTATCGTATTCACAAAAATCGTGACATCGGACGGACAGACAGACGGAAATTTAAAAAAAAGTTGCTTATTTTTTCATGAAACTAATTCATATCGCGCTGGCGCTGTGAATACTATAACAATAAATTTAGTCCAAAAAGTGTAATCTTTCCCTTCTTGCTCTCACCGATTCAATTGTAAAAGATAAAATTTACCAATTAATAATTGGTAAATTTTATGTTTATGTTTTTCATATTGTTCTATTTTTTATTAATTTTTTTAAATGCGTTTTTTACTTTGACTGTTTACCTTTTCAAAATAAAATTTTGTTTATTAATAACATTTTTAATCTTTATTAATTTTTGTTTAAATTTTAAGTAAACCAAGACGTGCTTTATGGGATGTAATATTTTTGTTTCTTATTCTTTTTTACCACTAAACGTATTAGTATTATTTAAATTTTATACAAGAAACATAATACTAAATATCAATAATAGAAAAAAAATAAGTTTCTGCCTTTATGTTAAGTCCTAATTCTAACATGCTCTGTTTCTTAAAACCCCAAGTGTTTCTTATTACCCCCTTCTCCCCCACATCAATTTTTTGTCCAAGACGATTTTTGATTTATTTTGAAAATTCGAAACTACCGTATAATACTGTTACAGCGCAGGCGTTGGGAATAGTATAATAATAAAAACAACAAAATATTTTACTAGGAATCAAATCCTAGATTTTTACCAATAAAAAAATTGTAGTCAACATTTTTAGTAAAATCGTTCTTATTATTTTTACCAGTCGAACGATTAATCTTTCGATAGTTTTCACTAAGTCTTAAATACGAATATTTACAGTGTTGTCAATACTCTAGAGACAAGTAATTATATACATCTCTGTAGCAGGCCTATACGTACTATTCACATATAAATGTATAAGTATGGCGATCGTGGCGCTTTTCGGTGGAATTTTCGTGAACTAGTCTGTATAAAATTTATAAGTATATCGTAGTTTTGGCCTCCACATGAAATTTAGCCAGAGCATGCTTATTGAGATCCTAAACATGCTGGCAAAATTTCAATGGGGATACGTATTGGACTCCGGGTTCGACGTATTGGGTTCCGTTTTGGAGCCGTAAGCGTCGCACTATGGAACGAACCGGGCCATAGCTTGGACATCGGGTAAAAAACAAAAAATGAAAAATAAGGGTTTAAATGCATTTTTCTTATAGTTAATTATCTTATACATTGAGTAGAGGAAAAATTTCCATCTATGACTAAGGTTACCTAGATAAATTAACGCTTATATTAGATGTCTTAATTACACTGTCCCACAGAGAAAATATACTTTTTTTCTGACATATCTTGAAGGATTTTTTCTTCTGATTTCAAATCTGTTTTCAGATTTGGGCTACGACCGCACAGTTTTTGTATACAGAAAAAAAAACACCTTTTTCTAAATGACTGTAGAATTTATTTTTATGAATATTTTTTAATCAAATTCGGGCCACTTATAAAAAAAGGATGTGCTTTTAAGACTTGGAAAGATTTTTTCAAATGTCGACCTCCATTTTTTTTACACTGAAAAAAATTTTTTTTTGCTGTCAAATTTTTAAAAGATGGATTTTTTTTACGTTACCCATATTAAAACATTCTATATTTATCTGGCTTCATTTTGCTTTTTGAATTTTTAATGGGGAGCTTCTAGAAGTGGCGCTACATTAATTTAATTCGAACCAATATATCTAGGGAGTACGCCATCGCCAAATTTCAATTATTAATTAACTGAAAAAATCAATCGGCGCCAGTGAGTTCGTTTATGTTAACTAGCCTAATCTTACAAACTTTATTTCAGGTAACTATTAATAATTATAATAACCGGGATTACCGGAATTAAAATAAATTAATTATAATTCAGTTATTTTAATCCTGATATTTTTTTAACCCCACCATTAGTTAAATTAAAATATATAATGTTAACATAACTTGTATATTCATTAGTTAATACCTTAATGTCATTATGCCTTGTTTAAATTCTACGGAAAAGTTCTGCTATGTTTGTGGAAGTTATGAAAGCTATAAACATTTTCGTCCAATTTCAGAATTAACAAAAAAGTCATACTTACGGGTATTTGGACGGTCGTATTTGTAGGACCACAAATCAGAAAAATTGTTAAAGATAGGAATTTTGAGTCAAAACTTTCAAAGACTGAGAAGTTGGCCTGGCATTCATTTAAACTTGGGTTTTTGGGTAATAAAAGGAAAAAGAATTCTGTAGCTCGGATGTAGAATGTCCCTTAAAATACATTTTCTACATTCACATCTTGATTACTTTCCACCTAATCTCGGCGCAGTTAGTGAGGAGCAAGGTGAAAGATTTCACCAACAAATTGCGAATATGGAAAAGCGATAACAGGAAAAAGGAAATCCTGCTATGATGGATGATTACTGTTGGTCCGTACAAGGGCGTAGATCTTTTTCTTCTATGGGGGGGGGGGTAATACCCAGGGCCGGCCTTTCAAGCCTCAAATTTGGCGCCCCTAGCAAAAGAAAAAACACCCTAAAATAAAGCTTTGTGCGCCTACAAAAAAAAAATTGCCCCCCAAAAAATGCCATCAAAAAAAAAAGCTTTGACCCTGACGGTTTCTGCCAAACGTGACGCCCCTACAAAAAAAAAATGACGGTGCCCAAAAAAATACCCTAAGACAAAAGCTTTGTCACTGACGGTTTTTACCAAACTTGGAGCCCAAAAAAATACCAACAAGAAAAAAAACTGTGTCCCTGACGGTTTCTACCAGACTTGGCGCCCTGCAAAAAAAAGTGGCGCCCACGCCTTCGGGGGGGGGGGGGTAATTACCCCCATTACCCCCCCCCTCATCTACGCCCTTGGGTCCGTAGTAGAAGTTGATAGAACTGCATACAAAAGAAAAAAAAAGGTAAGAAACATTTACATTATTTTTAGGTTAAGATATATATATATTTGTTAACGCAAGCCATTAAGGCTGGTAGATAAAATTAAGCTAAATACATTGTTTTTTTTGTATAATCATTTATTTAATAAACGAATACTGTATGTATAGATTAAACACCTACGACTAGATACGTACTGCTCCGGCTCGCTGAATAGCGCTCATACCGGTGTTAAAATTTCCGTCTTGACGCACTTAAAATTGATGTAGCGCCACTTCTGGAAGCTCCCTATTAAAAATTCAAAAAGCAAAATAAAGCCAGATAAATACAAAATGTTTTAAAAGTCCAAACGAAAAAAAAAATCCATCTTTTGAAAAGTTGACAGCAATAAAAATATTTTTTTTCAGTGTAAAAAAAAAGGGGGTCGATATTTAATAAAATCTTCCAAAGTCTTAAAAGCACATCCTTTTTTTATAAGTGACCCGAATTTGATTAAAAAATATTCATAAAAATAAATTCTACAGTCATTTGGAAAAAGGTGTTTTTTTTTTCTAAAACACTCTGTATATAAAAACTGTGCGGTCGTAGCCCAAATCTGAAAAAAGATTCAGAATCAGGAGAAAAAATGCTTTAAGATAGGTTATGTTAGAAAAAAAGTATGCTTCAAAAATTTCGTTTTGTGGGATAGTGTTATGCCACGAAAATTTGTAGTCTTTTTTTGTTGTTATCTTACAATATAATCTTTTTCTATTAATTGCGCAATAATAACAATTTAAAAGAGAATTATATAAAAAAATAAAATATTTTGTATATCCCCTATTTTTTGTATTATCATTTTTTTTAATTTTCCGACATTTCTTGTTTTTTCGTTAAAGTCCCGCATATTTTTTATAACTACATTATAGTGGACTAAGTAAGGAAAAAACCTATGCAAAAATCAGACCCCAGAAAACCCCAGAACCTCTTTAATTTAAATTTTTGTTTTAAACAACAATAAAAAAATAACTTTTCACATAAACTTTTACAGAATTTCTTTGCGGTGGGTAATATTATCTGGTAATTACGTTAGCTTAGCTTAGCTTAAGCGTTAGAATAGTACGGTAGTTTTAAATTTCGCAAAATTGCCAAAAAAGGCCCAGATAACAAAAATTTAAATAAATAAAAAATATATTTTTTTTTCAATTTTCGAAAAAAGAATTTTGTTTTAACCTTGTTTTTGGAAAAAAAATTGTAAATCTGGAAATCTTAAAAAAAAATAAATTTAATTGCTTTTTAATATTTACCATTTAGTGTACAAGAAAGATTTTTGCGTAAGTATTTAATCCGAAATTTGGAAGAATTCTGGAAAATGTGTATAACTTGTAAAATTATAATTTTAAGTAAACAATTTGGCTTTTTCAAGTAAAATTAAAACATTTAGCTAACTATTGAGTTGAAAAATTCTGGAAAAATTCTAGACAGTTTCTAGAAAATTTCTAGAAATGTTCTAAAAAAAGTAAAAAAAAAATTTTTTTTTAAAACTATTGATAATAAAACAAAGTAATTTTTATTTAGGCAGTTTTATCAAAAACCAGTAATTCCCAAGCTTCCTTGAATAATTCCTTTACTTTATTTTTACAAGTAGGTCTCATACTGGAAATTACTGGATCTGAGGCTAACAATAAGCTATGCTAGATATCCTCATTGCAATGAGGATTAAAAATTATTTACTTTATTTAGTTTGTTTTATTATCAAATTTTTTTATAAAAAATTTTTCAGAATTTTTCCAGAATATTTCCAAATTTTTTCGAGAATTTTTCCAGATTTTTTCCAGAAATTCTCAACTCAATAGTTGGGTAAATGTTTTAATTCCACTCGAAAAAGCCAAACTTATTATAGTTATACACATTTTCCAGAACTTAAGCATATTTTTTATTTTTTAGAACTTATCCATATTACTTATTTAAATATCTTTCTTATACGCTAAATGGTAATTAATCATATAAAAAAAATAAATTTTATTTTTTCTAAGATTTCCAGATTTTTGCCAAAAATGAAACCTAGCTTTCTCGTACCTAAAAATAGCTACATACCAAATTTTATCAAAATCCCGACTACCGTTTTCAAGAAAGATACGATGTCCAACGTATGGCCCGCTTCGTTCCATAGTGCGTCGGTGGTATATATACTTCGGATGCGTATACGTCTATTTGACATATATATATATATATATATATATATATATATATATATATATATATGTATATGTATATGTATATGTATATGTATATATATATGTATATATATATATATATATATATATATATATATATATATATATATATATATATATATATATATACAGGGTGATTCATAAATAGTTTTAGAAAAAAAAACTGCTGCATATTTGAGTTGTAAGTAGTCGAATTTTCTAGCGCTTATATTTTTTTTTCGATAAAAAAAAATATTTTCTAAAACCCTCTAAATTCTTTGGCCTTGATATTCATCCGTAACATACAATTTTAATACGATGTTGTCAAATCTCCATAACCTCAAATATTTGTTTTTGACGCATAAATTTTAAAAAGACGTGCTTTAAAATTAACAAAAGATGTGTAGTTTACTAATGAAAGGCTTTTAGATTTGAAGATGTCACATTTAAGCCTTGTCCTGAACCGAAAAGTAAGGCTCTGATTTGTTTAATATGGATATATCCATATGTGGGAAGTAGAATTCAATTATTCATTAAAGTAATTAATAAATATGTATGCTCCAAATATAAGTGATTATAATCATCACACACTGAATAGTGTACGGGAATATACCAGTGCAGTGTTAATTTTCTTGTCCAAGAAGAAATTAGAGGATCCTCCATTAATATGAAGCAAAAAGTATGTAATTTTGTGAAAAGTGGTTCAAAAATGGCACCATCATGGTTTAAACAGAATTTGTTAGCTGCAAGGGTGCTTAAAGTTTTTCACAAAGAATATTGTGAAGCTCAGTATAAATTTATTGATCTTTCTATAATGAACAGATAAAAATATTACAATAGAATTGTGGCAAACGATTTTGTTGGATTAACATGTAAGCAGAATAAGCTCGTGCTCAGGGCAGCAAAAATTGGAGTGCTTGGAATGCACCTATAAGAAGAAATAAGGTTTGTTACATTTTTTTTAATCATCATGCCACAGGAGTCTGTGTATAGGCAGGCAGAACAACTGATCTCTGCTTAGGGCATTAGTAGACTTTAATCCGACATTGCACAAGATACTTATTTTAAATATTTTACTAAAAGTATTTCAGTGGGGGTTGATTTTTGACTCAGTTAAGATTTCATAACTTAACGAAAGCAGTATTGAGCTGTTCAAGAATCATGTCACTAATGTTGACCTTCCCTCTTTAAGTACACCTTTCATTAGCTTTTGAGCAACCCCTGCCTTATGGTGGTGACATCATTCTTGAACAGCCCCCCTATACAGATTTGAAAGAATTTTAACGTACTTGAGAAAATAATAATTTATTTTTTTTAGAATGTTAAAGTTGGGGACAAAATGCAGGAGATAGAAAGAAAAAGCATCTGATGTACTAAATGTCAACTTAAGCAATCACCAATTGTGAGAACGTTTTTAATGTTATGCACCCAATAAAACAGAAATGTGCAAGGTTTTCTTATTAACCCCTTCACAGTGCAGTGAAAATAAAGTTTTTGTGCCAAAAATGTGCTAATTAATTTTTTTAACATGATATTATCATGTTGTATGTTTTGGGGGTCGCTGAATCTGAATCTATCTATCATCTATCAAAAATAATACATTCTTTTAGGCATTTATTTCTTCTATTGTGAATACTAAAAAAGTTATGCACAGAAACAATTTTTTACATTTTGGGGGAGGGGCTAGAAAACAATTATTATTACACTTTTTGTGTAATTTTATTTTACCTTTTACATGTTTTTTAATTTTTCTCCTATTGTTAATAATAAAAAAATACGACCAAAACAAAAATTTAACCCCCCTTTTACCCCCAACCGATTTAGCTGAAATACGAACTTGTACAATATAATATAAAAATACATCTGCATACCAAATTTCAAGTCGCTAGCTCAAAGCGTTCTTAAGTGATCGTGGATGCTACTATAGCGGTTTCACACATGAATGCATTCATGGCACAAAGTGTTTTTGCCTCTATGACAATCACTGTGAAGGGGTTAAGGTCTATTAGCCAATGGTATTTGCATGTAGTATTTACCAGGTAAAACACTAAAATGTTAAAATCCAAAATTTTAAAAAGTTCCGATACATGTAGATTGTTTATAATAAATAAATACAGACTACTAAATATAAAACTTTTTATTTGGTGTAATATTATATTATATAACAAAAATAAGTAAAATGTTTTTTCCAACAAAAAAAATCAACCTAAAATAAAAAATAGAAATTGTTATAAAAAACCTAACATAGATATTCCTAATCTAAAAATATGGACGAACAAAAAAAAACAAAAACTATTGACAAATGTTTAGTTTTCTTATTTTTTAGATATAAATTACCATACAAAATTTATACATGAAAACAAAAATAAATTAAATCGTTTTTTTTAAGCACATTGGTTTCTGTTCGGAATATAGACTTTTCACACAACCTCAGTTCCTACTGGGTTACTTTCACCTTAGAATGGGGTCCTGCATCAAACTAAGGCTCTATTAGAATATCCCGAATTATAATTTCTGCAAAATTATAAATAAACGTTCATCACTATCGGTAGGAAACATTTAACACGTTGAACACCAAGGGGCGATCCCAAAAACTAACTTTTTTCGCAAACTACAATTTAAGTTCTGCTGGAGTAGAAATTATCTACTTGGTGTCGGTATAAACCTACATAAATATGGTGTGGGTTCCATTACTCATAACCGACCCAGACAGCACAGTATAACTATTAGATATCCAGGGGATATACTTTCTGGATATGGAGTATATCCAGTGGATAGCCTGGACTGCCATTAGATATCCCATGGACATCCAAATGCCCGCCTATATCCAGGATATCCACAATATATCCACTGGACATCTATTTTTTAACCTCCCTAAAGTATATCCATGGATATCCATTAGATATCCATCATAGATATCCAGGATATTCATGGATATATCCATGATGGATCTCTAATGGATATCCAATTGAATATACTTAGGAAGGTTAAAAAAATAGATGTCCAGTGGATATCCTGGATATAGGCGGACATTTGGATGTCCATGGGATATCTAATGGCAGTCCAGGCTATCCACTGGATATACTCCATATCCAAAAAGTATATCCCCTGGATATCTAATAGTTATACTGTGCTGTCTGGGTAGATATCGATAATCCATAAACCTAGATCTGCCTTTGTTGAACACATTTTTATAATGATTAAATTTAGTATCAAAAAAGCTAAGAGCAGGAATTTGAACTAACTGCACGCATTTGAACTAACTACAAACACACAACAACAATCCACGACGTATCACTATTTTTATCACTATTGTATTTTCACGCCATAAATAAAACTTTCACTTTACTCACTTAACCCACTTCACTCACTTCACTTCGCACTATGTTTAACACAAAAAAAATTAAAGAAATTGTTGAAAATGGCCACCTCGAACATCAATGCACTTTTGTGCTCGCCTTATCATCGCTCCTCTTACGCGTGGGAAGATCTCCCGGTGTTGGTTGATATCCAAGGCGGCTTCCTCAACTCGTCGTAATTCGGGTATGCTGTCAACTTGTGTTGAATAGACTACTTGCTTCATGTGTCCCCAGAGGAAAAAATCACACGGATTTAAGTCTGGGGATCTAGGTGGCCAAGCAATAGGGCCAAATCTCCCGATCCATCGATTGGCATAATGCTCATCTAGCCACTCTGTCACATTTGCAGTAGTGTGGGGCGGTGCGCCATCCTGGAGAAACCACATTTCGTCAATGTTTCTAAAATTCTCCAGTGGTACGTTATCCAGTAAATCGGGCAAAACGTTCGTTAAAAAATTCAAATAATTTTGTCCATTTAGCCGTTCTGGGAGGACATATGGACCAACTAATGAATTATTAAATATTCCCGCCCACACGTTGATAGAAAATTTTTCTTGAAAGCTCCTTTCAAGTACTCCGTGCGGGTTTTCATCACACCACAAATGGCTGTTATGATTATTAAAAACACCCTCACGTGTAAAAGCAGCTTCATCTGTGAACAATACATTTTGCATGAAATTTTCGTTCTCCCTATTTTTATTTAAGAGCCATTGGCAATACTGTAGCCGTTTTGGCGGGTCCTGTTCATTAAATCCTTGCACAGTTGTAAGATGATAGGGATACAGTCCCTGTGCGCGTAATACCCTCCACACTGACGACTGTGACACTGCAGATTGAGCCGATAATCTTCTCGTGCTTGTTTCTGGATTTTCTTCTACAGTTTCCAAGATGAGGGCTTCTGCCTCCGGATCTATCTGTTTAGGTCGTCCTCTCAATTGAGCTTGTGGCTTAAATGAACCGTAATCCCTCAAATGCTGTACTGTGTTGGTAAAGGTTGGAAAACTTGGTAAGTTCCTATTGGGGTATTTATCTTGGTATAATCTCCTAGCACGAGCACTATTGCCTCTAGCTTCTCCGTAGCACAACACTATGTCACATTTTTCGTCGTTCGTATACATTTTAAAACAAAACGAACACTATTATTTGAAACGGCACAAAGGTAAAATAATTATTACTTAAAAAACTAAACCACTCAGATTCTTGTTATTCTTCGTCTTCTTCAAATTTAGTCCAAACGAATATAATTTCCACGAATCAAAAGCGATCCCAATAATAGGAAGGGATGTTCTTGGGTGCGTTCCATTATTGCATAATGTGCATTAAATTTTAATTATTTGCCGTTCATAAAGTATTGTTATTTGTCTGAAGAAAAATACTTGACATTCCTAAATTTGGTAGAATGTCGTCCGACTTAAAGCTTTTTACCAGAAATATATTTTCCGTGTCTAGGTCATAAATATTTTTTAAACAAAAACTATTTTACATTTTCTAGTGGTGATAAAAACAATGTATTAACCACGGCCTATTAAAGCCTCGCAGCGTTGCGCTTCTTTAAAAATAATATAACTCCGCCTTCTTTAAAAACTGTTATTAAAATAATCTTATGAAATAATTCGTTTGGTTTGGTTTATTCTGGCGCATTCGCCAAAAATTTTAAATACTTTTTCCCACTCTAGTTTCATAAAAATAAATAATAATTTTGGCTAAACATGTTCTTTAACATTACTACATAGAAACCGAATGTAAAGATTCCTTAATAATTTCATGACAAGAATTTCGAAATTTAAATGGACCAGACTTTAATGAGCAAATATTTAATATCTGCAAAACGGCACTGTGTTGGGCCCATGAGAGCTTTTGGTCAATTTACATGTAAAAGCTGCGGGGTCCTTTAATAACGTAAGAAATGCGGTAATTTGTACTTTTAATGGTGCTTGTAGAAAAAATAGTGTATGATACATGTGCTAAAAGTGATTTTATGTTGTTGGAAAGAACGGGACACTCCCCCTTTGGCGTCAAATTTCCCTTCTCACAAAATAAATTCTCACTTTTAGCACTTATATCATAAATAACTATTTTATACTTTCACTATAGAAATTATTAAACATGTACCTAAAATTTATCAGTAAGTTATATTAATGAAAAGTACTTATATGGTACATGTAATTTAGTTTATATTATTAGTATTTTTAGGGACACACTCGGTTATACTGTTTCAATAATTTTTGTGATTTATTTGTAATGGGGTTTTCCCACCTAATAGAAATAAATAAATAAATATATGGTTTATTTTTTTTTCCTATTACTTGAAAAATGTAAATTATTAGAATTTGTTCTAAATTTTATAGGTTTTAATGAACTATGTCTTTAAATATCCATGTATTTTAAGAAAATTACCTAAGAGTCAGGTATTTGTTTTCTCAATAATGATATACTTAAGTTTTTGCAGAAATAATTCTTCCCGTTAATGGGTCTTTTATAGTATTTAATAACAATATGTACACGCACTTGTTAATAGTTTTTTTTTTATATTTTAAAATTTAAGTCCTAAATATGATTTTAAAAAGCTACGTAACAATAAAATAATATTTATGTGATGTAAAAATTAAGGTATATTAAAGTAAAAACCTTTAAAAATATCCAAACATATTAAAAACAAGAAAATTAGTGAATAGTTTATTAATGCTTAAAGTTAACATATCAAACGATTTAAGAGATTACATAAAAATAACATATTTATAAACTATACATTAGGGTGCCTAGGACCTACGAAATTGTTTCGATCTCACACCTTAAAATTGTTCCTTTAGGTCAAAAAACAATCCTCAATTTTTTCAGATTTAAAAAAAAATATTTAGAGGTCGCGCCCCGCGTTTTTTTGAGTAGAAAATCATTTGAAGGTTTTTTCCTTTTTTAAAATATAATAACATTGATATTGGACATTTTTGTAACAAGAATCTGGATCATAAAAGAATATTCTTAATTTTTATTCCCCTCCACAAAACGGCTTTTTTGTAGGGTAAAAATGCATAAAAACTGAGAATATTCCTTTATTATCCAGAAACACATTTTTGTTCCATAAATCTATACAAAAAAACGCCGGGCGCGACCTTTAAATATTTTTTTAAAAATCTGAAAAAAATTGAGAGTTGGTTTTTGACCTAAATGAACATTTATAGGGGGTGGGACCCTGAAAAAGTTCGTATTTTAATTTTGACCGGGCACCCTGCTATACATATAAAAAAAATACACCAGAAAATAATGGTACTTTAAACTATTTTTTCAGGTTTTCTTTTTTTCTTCACTTAAATTTTTGATAATTAGACTTAATTAACAACTAATTTTTTTTTTATAAAAGGACTGTCAAATAAGAATGCCCATAGAAATAAAAATTATCGTAGCGTGGGTATAAAAAGTGAGGGGCCAAGGGCGTAAACGAGTTGTAAGAATCGAAATAAGTGTTCCAGGTGGTCCAAAAATAGTGGGGGCACTGTCCCCCTACGCTACGCCACTGAGCCTATTATAATGTTCTTATTTATTTTTTTATCATTTATAATTTTTTTCATTATTGTTTTCTCTATACAAATTTATTTCCTTTAGCTTTTCTCATAGGCGTAACGAGGGGAGGGCTTAGGGGGGCTTAGCCCCCCCCCCCCCGCCCAATTTTTCTAAGCCCCCCCCAAATCAAACTTTATTTTCGTTTTACCTATATTTTCTACTGAAACTTTATTTTTTTAGGGGCTCAGCCCCCCCCAACATTTGGACCTGGTTACGCCTCTGGCTTTTCTTAAAAATATGGTACACTTGCGAGCAAAGAACTTGACTACACTTAAAATGTTTTTGTTTAAAAATTCTTTGCTCGCAAGTGTACATCAGGTAAGTTTAACAAATCCAAATTAATTTAATATTTTTTTTGGTCATTCGGCTTATAAGCTTGTTTATTGCAAACAAAATTTATTATAAGGTTTATTAATAGTAAGTAATAGGGTTATTAAGTAGTAATAGGTTTATTAATAGTAAGTAATAGGGAATTAAATAAAATTTGTTTGCAATATCAAACTTATAAGCTGATTTACGGAAAAAATATTGAATAAAAATTAGTGCCTTGGGGGTCATCCATAAAATACGTCACACTTTTTTAGGTGATTTTAGACCCCTCCCCCCCATGTCACACATTGTCGCAAAGTCTTGACCCCCTCCCCCTTGGTGACGTCACATTCTAATTTTAATAAAAAAAAACGAATTTTATTGAATTCGTTAAACATATGAACAATTAAAGGCATATTTGTAGTAACACGTCTTTAAATTAAATATAACACTGCAAATTTACAATTTGTCAAAAATACTTATTACTAATGTTTTAGCAAAATTTTCAACACAGTGTATAGTAAAACTATGAAGCAATTCCGAACGGCAAAATATGAATAGATAAATTGAACTATTCTAAAAAATTCTGTCAGAATCTAAAAAAAAATAATTTTGAGTAGGTCAATAAAATGTTTGGTGTGACGTCATACTCGACGAATCCCTCCTCCCCTCCTCCATGTAACTCTTCGTCACAAATGCCTGACTCCCCCCTAAAGGTGTGACGTGTTTTATGGACGACCCCTTGTTCCGCCATGGTATCCTAATTGTAATCAAATAATTGTCAAAATC
>OY294051.1:19209746-19230397 GCA_958510825.1 Brachypterus glaber
GACAACTGTAGCCACGAATGGCTTCCCCACCAATCTTGTCTAAGTCTATGAGTATGTACAGCAAATAACGTGTACTTGAGCGGTGGCGAGATTGTATCCTTGCTTTAACCAACAATGCATTGTTAACAGTAATTCCAAAATTAGCTAAAGGCAATGACTCTGTATGTTTGCATATTTCAATGTAATAACGGCCGGAATCATGGACATGCTCTGCATAATAAGACGCAGCTTGTTTAATTTGGTATTTTCCAAGAGCTATCCATCGCAAATTGTCTTCATCAAGTTTAGGAAACTCATCTATTATGTGTCCTTCCATACGTGTAAAGTTGGACCTCCGTGAATTAAGCCTTTCGGCAGTAACTAGCTCTGCTAATATATTTGGCTCATGCACTAATACCAACATTCGTCTAGCAATATCTTCACCAGCTTGGAACATTGTTCTGACCAGTGCATTTTTTTTTAAGATGCTTTCCATGATTGATGCATCATTTGCTGTAGCTGTATAGGGACCGAAAACTTCTAAAATATAGCCATCAGGAGCTACAATCATAAAAGGCTTAAGAAGTGGTCTGTGCTTGTGACCAGAATAATTACGTCGCTGAAAAGCATAATTGGAACTTTTTTGTATATATACATAAGTGCCATCTAAAATGGCAATTAATGCATTTTCATTAGTAGTTTGAAATAATATACGGGCTATTGGGGTTATATAAGTTTTAAGACTTTCACGTGACAAATGCTCTAACCCAAGATAACGGGGCACGAGATCAGACAAAATGCATTGGCGTGCATTATCCAGATGGTATTCCATTGTCGACCTTGGGACATTAAACATACTGGCAATTCTTTCATATAGTTATAGTTAAACTATAACTATAACTAATTCTTTCATCAGAATCTCCGGTTCTGTATTTACAAAGTAGTATCGCTAAAGCTCTTTCGGGTACTTTGAGACGTTTGAGTGATCGGCACTCATTAATAATATCTCTAAATTGTCCCTTAGTTACCCCAGTCCAATTAAAAATATCGTTATCTTTCATGTCCTCAAAGAACTCGAAATTAAACAAACTGGAAGTGCCAGATAAGGCAAGATGTCTTAGTTTATCGACCATATCTTCCACTTGACTTGCCGTAAAATCATGACGGATATTGTCAACAGGAACCTCTGTCCATTTCGATAAATTATGTTTAGAGCAAACTCGTGCGCTTTCAGGTATATAGAACTTAAAATCCCTGAGCACTTGTGCACGGAAAGTATCATTAATTCGATGGCGAGTGTTGCTTTGGCAACTTACTAGATGTACCTATTTTAGAATTAGGATTAGTCATATTGACGAGTTCAATAGGCAACTCACCTAACTCAATTGACTCAGCTGTCAACTCATCAGATATTGGTACCTCTATATTGAGTTCATCTGGTAAGTCATCTGATCTGTCACACGTTTCTGGCGAAGCATGTCTGTTATATGCTTTATAGCAGTTAATACAAATATGAGACAAAGCTTCGTCCTCGATATTGAGGTTTTCCTTATCATTTCTTATTCTCCGTTTATCTCGGTTTTCTCTTATCCATCTTTTCAATTTTAAATCGTCTCCAATTGGCCTAGGACGTGTTTTTTCTTTCAAGTTTTTGTAGTTTACTGCACGTCTACAACATGCACAATAATCACTGTTTCCTCCAGTCGTCAAATCACCCGATGAAGGTCTAAGACTTCTTCCAGTAAAGGTCGGGAAGGGAGCGGTTACTCTGTCGCCCGTGTAGCCCTCTCCCTGACCCTATTTGGAGCCGGACCAGACGCATGAGATCGTCCATAATCACCCATGGTCGAGCGCACTGCAGGAACCTCCCCTGCAGGCCATGCCCATGCCCCTTTTTACTTCGTAAAGTGGGGCAGGAGTTAGTTCCGCTCTTTTTGGTAATAATTTTACCAGAAAAAAAAACGTATTACAAAATGGAATGCTCCTAAATATTTTTTTTTTCGTGATCTCTAAAATGCTCAATTTAAAAAAAACCTAAGTGATATTTGAAATAAGCGGATCAAACCACATCGAAGGGCTAAGCTGGCCGCACTGGACCCAAACCTTGGCATTCTCCTTTAGAATTTTTTTTATATCCTTTAATTTTTGTGCCTAATGTATATAAAAATTCCTGGCTTAGGTGGGAATCCACGACCTCATGTTTGCAAGACGGTAAATTCACCTGGTACACCACGGTACTCTTCGATTTCTTTTTAAAACATGAAATTTCTAACAAAAGGAAATAAAATTCTTCAATAGTAAAAAGAAAACTCGAAAGAAAATGATTGATCAACCTCTTACGTGGTCAGGTTTTTAAAAAAAGTAATTATTATTTTAGAGAATTTCAAATAAGGCAGATGCAAATTATCCAAAATATGAATTGTATGCATACAGTGAAGGTAGATTAACGGAAAGATCTAGAAATATGGCGTTTGATGGAATTCCAGTTTTATTTATCCCTGGAAATGCTGGATCTCATAAACAAGGTAATATTTAGTTTTTTGAAAAAAAGAAAACAAAATAAATTAGTGGCCCAAAAAATAAAATATTTGGTCAATATTCTGTGTTAGCCGTGCAGATTACAAATATAAAATCTAACATTAAAAAAAATCACTTGCGTTAGAAAAAAAAATTGTAAGAAAAAATGGTTGCTTTTTTACATATCTTGTCTCGTCTCGTCTGTTCGGCTTTCCGGAAAAAAATGTGAACACGATAACTCGACAACGCTTTTAGCTAAGATTTAAAGGGACACGCATTTCGCGCCTAGCGTGCCAAGATTCTGCACTTATTTCACATATTTGGACCAAATTTGGAATAGTTGTAGCACTAGTAGGTATATGTACCATGGCATCATATTTTTCAAATTCATTTATCCGTTATCCGTAACTATGCTTTCGCGAGAGAATCGAACAGTCGATCTCCAACACATGATTTAAATTATATTTTTTTCCTTATTCCTACGACTAACTACGAGTCAAATCTAAAATTTTTCTTTGATTGGGCCAAAACTTTGGCCTCTAGGACCAAAAGAGTTTTAGGTCCCCAAAAAAGATAAAATTTTGTTTTTGCGTATATATAAATTATTTAAATACCTATCCATTTTATTTTTGGTATGTGTATGACTCTCATGGATTACTAGATTTTCACGAAAAAAAAAGTTTAAATATTTGCCTATATATGGCGCTGTGGTAATTTTTTCGAAAAATATTGACCATTTTCAGGACCTATGGACTCGAAGAAGCAACGCTGCTCAGAAAAAGTGGACATGGCACATTAAACTACAAAGTTTCCTTTGTAATTTACCATAGAGTCTAACTATGGGTAATTTGATTCCTTTCGGCAAAATCAATTTTAAAGTGTCTGCACGTAGGCATTGAATTTAGTTTTTTGGGTATATAAAAATTATTTCAATACCCATTAACATTATTTTTGGTATGTGTATAACTATCATGGATTACTAGATTTTCACAACAAAAAAGTTTGAATATTTGCCTAAAGATGGCGCTAGGGTAATTTTTTCGAAAAATATTGACTATTTTCAAGACCTATGAACTCGAAGAAGCATCGCTTCGCAGAAAAAGTGGATACAGTACATTAAACTACAAAGTTTTTTTGTTATTTGCTGTAGAGACTGACTAGGGGTAATTTAATTCCTTTCGGCAAGATAAATTTTAAAGTGAGTCTGCAGGTAGGGGTGTTCCTTACATTGTTTATTAGGATAAGCTTATTGATGTGCTTATATACATTAAAACTGCACATAATACTACACATTAACTAAAAAAAGTTATTTCCTTCTAGTTCTGAATCTGAGATTCAGATGGCTCAATTTAATAAAAGGCAAAAAGAATTTATTCGAAATTTGAATACGATGATGGCGAAAAAACCAAAATTAAGATGACCCCAGAAAAATGGCTCTAAAGTTGCAAGACTACCAGCTAAACGGATCTTATATTTTTTTACCCGAAGAATACTTGCAACCCAGTCAAATTCGTGGATTAATATCCCAATACACAAAAAAAATATGTAACTAGGGTAATTTTTAGGAAAAATATTGACTATTTTCATGACCTATGAACTCGAAGAAGCATCGCTGCGCCGAAAAAGTGAATACTGTAGATTAAACTACAAAGTTTTCTTTGTTATATACCATAGAGAATAACTAGGGGTAATTTGATTCCTTTCGGCAAAATCAATTTTAAAGTGACTCTGCACGTAGGCATTGAATTTAGTTTTTTTTGGGTATATAAAAATTATTTCAGAACTCATTAACTTTATTTTTGGTACGTATATGACTATCATGGATTACTACATTTTCACAAAAAAAAAGTTAAAATATTTGCCTAAAGGTGGCGCTGGGGTAATTTTTTCGAAAAATATTGACTATTTTCAAGACCTATGAACTCGAAGAAACATCGCTGCGCAGAAAAAGTGGATACAGTACATTAAACTACAAAGTTTTTTTTGTTATTTGCCGTAGAGACTGACTAGGGATAATTTAATTCCTTTCGGCAAGATCAATTTTAAAGTGAGTCTGCAGGTAGGGGTGTTCCTTACATTGTTTATTAGGATAAGCTTATTGATGTGCTTATATACATTAAAACTGCACATAATACTACACATTAACTCTAAAAAAAGTTATTTCGTTCTAGTTCTGAATCTGAGATTCAGATGGCTCGATTTAATAAAAGGCAAAAAGATTTTATTCGAAATTTGAATACGATGAAGGCGAAAAAACCAAAATTAAGATGACCCCAGAAAAATGGCTCTAAAGTTGCAAGACTACCAGCTAAACGGAACTTATATTTTTTTACCCGAAGAATACTTGCAACCCAGTCAAATTCGTGGATTAATATCCCAATACACAAAAAAAAATATGTAAAAAAAACATCCTACAACAAAAGAAAAGCGATTACTCCTTTAGACATGGAAGATGAATTTTCAGAAATTGGGCCCAACATCGGTGAAATTATTTCCACTGTCATAAATAACATAGAATAATTACGAAGGAAATTTGATTAAAAAAAAGGTAAGATAACTATAACTATACCAATCTTCTTCTCTTATATATTTATAACTTTTTAGCCTTTCTTAACTTCAAAAAATACTACAGCGCCATCATAACTTAAATATAAGAACTTATTCCATAGTTATATACACAAAAATACAATAAGCCAGTAGGCAATATCATAGTCATAAATAAGTAATGTATCTTCAGAGAATTAGAAAGATAACTGGAGTGCATCTCAAGCTCGAATTCATAACTAAAAGGAAATAGCTAATGTGCAGTATAATGTGAAATTTTGATGAATATGAGCACATCAGTATGTTTATCCCAGTAAACAATATCAGGAATACCCCCTGCTTGCCGAGTCTTTTTTTTACCGAGAGGAATTAAATTACCCCCAGCCTCTACGGTAAATAACTAAGGAAACTTTGTAGTGTAATGTACAGTGCAGAGTCACTTTAAAATTGATTTTGCCAAAAGGAATCAAATTACCCCCTAGTTAGTCTCTATGGTATATAACAAAGAAAACTTTGTAGTTTAATCTACAGTATTCACTTTTTCGGCGCAGCGATGCTTCTTCGAGTTCATAGGTCATGAAAATAGTCAATATTTTTCGAAAAAATTACCCCAGCGCCATCTTTAGGCAAATATTCAAACTTTTTTGTGTGAAAATCTAGTAATCTACGATAGTCATATACGTACCAAAAATAATATTAATGGGTATTGAAATAATTTTTATATACCCAAAAACTAAATGCCTACGTGCAGAGTTACTTTAAAATTGATTTTGCGCAAAGGAATCAAATTACCCCTAGTTAGACTCAATGGTAAATTACAAAGGAAACTTTGTAGTTTAATGTGCCATGCCCACTTTTTTTGAGCAGCGTTGCTTCTTCGAGTCCACAGGTCATGAAAATGGTCAATATTTTTTGAAAAAATGACCACAACGCCATCTTTAGGCAAATATTTAAACTTTTTTTTTCGTGAAAATCTAGTAATCCATGAGAGTCATACACATACCAAAAATAATGTTAATGGGTATTGAAATAATTTTTATATACCCAAAAAACTAAATTCAATGCATACGTGCAGAGTCACTTTAAAATTGATTTTGCCGAAAGGAATCAAATTACCCATAGTTAGACTCTATGGTAAATTACAAAGGAAACTTTGTAGTTTAATGTGACATGCCCACTTTTTCTGAGCAGCGTTGCTTCTTCGAGTCCATAGGTCATGAAAATCGTCATTATTTTTCGAAAAAATTACCACAGCGCCATCTTTAGGCAAATATTTAAACTTTATTTTTGGTGAATATCTAGTTATTCATGAGGGTCATATACATACCAAAAATAAAGTTAATATGTATAGATATATTTTTTTTATACCCAAAAAACAACATTTAACCTTTTTTGGGGACCTAAACCTCTTTTGGTCCTAGAGTCCAAAGTTTTGATCCGATCAAAGAAAAAATTTAGATTTGACCTAAAATTAGATGTAGGAATAAGAAAAAAAAATATCATTTAAATCGAAGATGTGTGGGAGCAAAATTCCCAAAAACTGTTCGATTCTCTCGCGAAAGCATAGTTAACATATACAGGGTGCCGAGAACCGTCTACAGACATACATTTAACATCTCATATCTCCTAGAAATATTGATCGATTTAAAAAAATTAAATATGCTTTAAAATCTCCTTTCTACGCTCTATCTCATGACATACTTTGATATTTGGCATAAGCAAAAAACATAACCTAACATTTTACTGACTAGTTTTAAATTCCCCGATATACGTTTCCGCTACTCCGACCGGATTTGTATTACATAAGAAATTATTATGATTATATATTTTTTAGAAACATTTCTGAAGTGGGCCGGGTTTTCCTTTTTCTCTAATCTAATTTACTGACCAGTTTTAAATGCCCCAATATGCGTTTCCGCTACTCCGACCGGACTCATATTACAATCTAAGATTACGATAATATATTTTTTATAAAAATTTCAGCCTCCTCGCCCCTAAATTAGGGGTAGTTTACTCGGGTAATTTTTCACTAAAATGCTCAAACTAGCTGTCCTAGTATTCCTAACGAAAAATTACATATCTAACATTATCTATCTTTTATCAAGAAATATTTTTTCAACCCCTAAATCAGGGGTAGTTTACTCGTGTATTTTTTTAATACTTTGAAAGACCGTCCTATAAATCTGACAGGAGTATTATTATATATTTAATATGTGAACACTATTGTCCGTCTTTCATAAAAAAATCGCCCCATAGCCCTAAAATTAGGGGTAGTTTACTCGTGTAATATTTAACTAAAATATTTGACCTGCCCTCCTATTACTCTGTTTAAAGTATTATTAAATTTTTAAGTGTAAAATGCACAAGCAACTTACCCCTAATTTAGGAGTTAGCGAGATGAACTTTTTACGGAAGCTAAATAACAATTTCTATATGGAATAATTCTCCAGTCAAAATATTAGCTGGTCGGAGCATTTTAGTAAAATTTACAAAAACAAAATACCCTTAATTCTGGGGTTAGGGAGATAATTTTTTAAAAAAAGATGTATAATGATATTTTGATATTAAATATATAATAATACTCTCTTCGGTGTAATAGGACGGTCGGTCGGAGGCGTTTTAGTAAAAAAATAGACGAGTAAACTACCCCTGATTTAGGGGTTAGGAAAAACATTTTTTTAAAAAATATAAATAATGGACTGTGAATGTTAGATATGTAATAATTTTCCGTTCGGATTACTAGTCTGAAAATTTTAGTGAAAAATTACACGAGTAAACTACCCCTAACTTAGGGGCGAGGCTGAAATATTTATAAAAAATAACTACCCCTGATTTAGGGGTTAGGAAAAACATTTTTTTAAAAAATATAAATAATGGACTGTGAATGTTAGATATGTAATAATTTTCCGTTCGGATTACTAGTCTGAAAATTTTAGTGAAAAATTACACGAGTAAACTACCCCTAACTTAGGGGCGAGGCTGAAATATTTATAAAAAATATATAATCGTAATCTTAGATATGTAATATGAATCCGGTCGGAGTAGCGGAAACGCATATTGGGGCATTTAAAACTGGTCAGTAAATTAGATTTCCCCCACACTTGCGCCTTTAAGAGAAAAAGGAAAACCCGGCCCACTACAGAATATTGATCATGCAATAGGAATACTATGAACTTAAGCCAATTTTTAAAAAAATTGAAGGGGTATAGTTTGACGCATGGATCTGTGGCTACTAGAAATATGTTTGGAATGTGTGTGCAAGTGGGAGGCCCGATGTAGACACGCACGCCTTGACGGAAAGAAGAGAGCGCGAATGATTCGTCCCCCTTACGTCGGAGACTTTCATGCGGAGAACATTTTGAGAAATAACGATTTTTATATTTTGCTAAAAATGTTAGGTTATGTTTTTTGGTTATGCCAAAAATCAAAGTATGTCATCAGATAGAGCGTAGAAAGGAGATTTTAAACCATATTTGATTTTTTTAGTAAGGACAGAAATTTTTAATTTTAAACAAAATTATAAAAATATTAATTTATTATTCCATCAATCTATTTTCTAATCATCGTACAAAGTGATATTGGTAAACCGACAGTTTCGGGCTGCTGGCCCTCTTCAGTACCAAGAGTCAACTCTGCACGCTGACTAAGAAAACATTTTTAGACTTTACTCACAAAAGCAATATAGCCATTAGATTGATGTAGACTTGTGCGCCATCTATTTCTAGTGTGTGTCTCAAGTCTTCAACTTGCTACCATTCAAAGTCTCCAGAATAGGAGAGGTATGAGTAGTTGTCTACATCTAGAAATAGATGGCGCACAAGTCTACATCAATCTAATGGCTATATTCCTTTTGCGAGTAAAGTCTAAAAACGTTTTCTTAATCAGCGTGCAGAGTTGACTCTTGGTACTGAAGAAGGCCAGCAGCCCGAAACTGTCAGTCTACCAATATTACTCTGTACGATGATTAGATCGGCTTTTACATTAATCAGTATCACCCATATCGCCTCGAGATGGCCCGATATCGCCTCAATATCTCCTCGATATCGCCTCCCCAATAAAGAATGGTTCGGCGGCCGCCCAGCGGCCGACCGTCGGAATGCCGACGAAGCGACGGCGGCCCGCCGTTAACAGAAGACGAGTGCCTACGGTCAAACGATGATCATTTGCCGATCATATTGCCAACCACTTACCGACCATTTTAAGATCATCAAACGATGATCATTTGCCGCTCTTTTTCCGATCATATTGCCAACAATTTACCTACCATTTTAAGATCAGGTGTTGCAAATTGCAACTTGCAATCTATAGATTGCAACATAGACAGTTTTCACTGCTCTAGTACAGGGTTTTCATAATCAATGATAAAATCCCTACCAAAATTACTTTTGTAGATGCACAGTGTTTTGTAAAAAGTGGTCACGGGTCTATATGTTTTTTATTTAAAAAGATTTTTTTACAAAAATCTCACACAATTACCCTGAATATATGGGTTAAAATCAGAAAAGTACTTCTTTTCAAGTCAGAAAAAAGGTCAAAATTACAACTTACTAAGGAAAAAATTATACATGTGAAGTATTTATTATGCAATAAGAAATACAATTTTCATAGTAGGCGCAAACTTTACCCACTTTTGCGCACTGTGGTGCGCAATTGGCTAGATATAAGTTAAAATTTTCAAAAAATTTATTCGAATATCAAAATTGAACAAAACTTTTTAACATAGGGTTTTTGGGGTCAAAAAATCTGAATCTGATGTCAAAAATTGAAAATTTAAAATGGCGAATCCAATATGGCGACCGAACCTTTTAAACAAAAAAAATTGTATTTTTGTGGTCGGTGTATCCAAATTTGTTGTAAAAAATTTTAATTTAGATATATAAAATTATCATATTACTTTTTTAGTGATTATCAGGTCCGGTTTAAGGGCCGTTACCTCTAGGGCCTAGAGGTTAACTGTAAACAGTAACTTTTTCTATTTTTTAAATTAAACTGAAATTTAGAAATATAAAATAATCTTATATAATTTTTTTTAATCAATATCAGGCCCGGGTCAGGGGTTTCTGCCACTAGGGACTCATAGGACATAGGCTTAATATCAAATTTATTTCTTTTTAGCAATTTATTTTAACAAAAATGCTTTAAAACAAGTTAAAAATATACCGCAAAATTTAGGGACATTAGCCTCAAAATAATTGATCTGAATTGGAAACATTGATGTAATCAATATGCTTCCATCAAAATGTGAAACATTTCTTACAGGTGGTTTGATGAAATCAACAGGATAAATTAAATTCTAAACTAAAAAACTAAAAAAAAACATATAAAAATAATAAAAAAAATATGGTTTTCGCTTGTGACCTAAAAACTAAGTTACACTTACTTGGTTACATAACTTAACACTAAAAATTCCTTATTAAGAAGAGAGAAAAGAAAAATTAAAAATACTAACCTTTGCCAAACACAACTGAATTTTCACCAAAACTAAGGGCACTTTACTACATTGGAGTATTCGTTGGTGAGTTAGGATAAATGACAGAGCTCCTTTCTGTCATTACTGGTACAGGTAAATTAACATACTCATATTCATACACTGGACTTGGGCTTGCAATTTCCTCATATATATCTTCACTTAGGGCAGACTGACCACGAGGAGATAAATCCTCATGCTGTCTTTGTTGATCGTTAGGAATACAAGAACATATCCCTAACACTGCTTCTGTAGCAGCAAGTTCTGCACAAATAAATAACCAGTGAGCTGCCATATCTCCCTTTATATTTGGACAGACATCTGGAACTCTTTCCAGATTATAGAGTACATTAGAATAATGTTTTTCTAAAGCAATCAAAATTGGATACCTTTTCACAGGACTCATTTTACTCAAGTTGTTTAGAACTACTAACACACTTTCAGTTGTCATTTTTAAATTTAGTAATGTCGAGCTTAAAAAACATTACCCTCTGATACATGTGGTATTTCTGTTTGTTTAGCTTCCTGGTTTAATGTGGCTTACTATAAACAGGGTTAATGAATCCCAAATACTTCCTAGTAAGTAAAATAAAAAGCCTGTCTTTTTATGTATAGCAAGAGCATTTATGCCTATTTCAATTAGTAATTTTATGGCTCTGTATATAAAATAAACACCCATACAACCACTCATTAAATCACCAATAAATGTAAAATACCCATATAATTTATTAATTGTATGATGTGAAATCTTTTCCAGCTCTTCTGTATTAAAAACATTAATAATAGCTATGCCTTGGTCATCTACATCTTGACCAGTAATTCGTCTTACTAAAATATTATTTATAGCATTTCTTTCTGTGCCAAACCTCATGGCTTCTTGTGCAGCTTCAATTTCTTTTGTTGTATAAAGACCACCGGCCCACAGTAGTCATTAGCGGTCAAAATTCAATATCTTCTACAAATGTGGATCGTTTTAAATGAAATTTTGGTAATTTCTTTAGTTTTATAAAAGACGTATTTTGGTATAGTATAACCCTTTCAGAACCTCCGGTTGTCCCGGAAGTGGTAAGAATTGTAGTCGATTTTAAGGTTATATTGTTTTATTGGGTAAAATTTCTTAAACTAATCGAAAATAATATGTTGCACCAAAAAAAAATTTAATATAGGCATTAATAAAAAAATTTACATTTTTTTTTCTTTTTGACAAATTTGGTTCTTTTATTTTTTTCTGACTTTAAATTGCCTTTAAAAAATATTTAAATCTAATTAGTGATGATAATTTATATAAGTATTAAAGAATGATGTTTAAAGAATCATTTAAAAAAGGAATTGTTAAAAAAAATGTTTTTCCTTTTTAGCTATTCGGATCAAAAGAATTCACGAAAAATAACCAAAAATTTCACTTGGGTGCAATTTTTCATATCGTCCGGCAAAAGCGGGAATTGTGAAATTAATACATAACTTAGCCTATAGTTTTTCAAAGCTTTCCTTAAAATCCCAGTCTGCGATCTTTTATGGTTTAAAAGTTATGAGCATAAATGTGACAGCTTGCACAACCAGTAAGGTGAAAATTTGTTACAGGTGCGCGTAGGTGTTAACGGATTTCCCAATAATTTTATTATGACACATAAGTATCTTATTATGTTTTCCTTTAGATTTATTTAAAAAAAAATACTATTTTATTACCAGTGATCGGACTTTGGATATTTTAACTGGTCCGCATTAAGGAAACATGGTGTTAAAAAAAAACTGCTGCCGAGAAAAGAATTTGCAAGAGCGCGCTTGAGCGTGGCAAAAGGCGTAGATTATATCAATTCGGGTACGATTCGCGTAATTTCGGTCTAATTCGTATCTGCAGCGTAGTAGGTTAGCCGCCATCCACAGACTATGCAAGCCTCATAATTTTAAAAGCTATGCGTACAAGACATATGACGGCACGTCAAGCAAATTACGGCACTGTAATGTTTTACGCTAGTTATGCGGGTGGCGCTTTAGGTATTACTCACTACATGTTTTATAGGTTCATTATAACAAAAAGTATTGTTTTTTCATATTTTTGTTTTAAGCATTTATTTATTCAAAAAACTAAAAAAAAATTGAAAAAAAAAAATAGTTTTACCCCGTTATTATCAAAAAAAAATCTTAATCTAAAACTTTGGATAAGGAACCTATGGTACAAATTTTAAGTTCTTAGCGTTCTTAAGAACTCAATTGAGTTATTGTAGTCACAAATTTCCCATTCAGAGAGATAGACAGATTTTTATTACGGATTTTTTTTGTTTCTGTATAAAACGTTAAAAAGCAATTTATTTTTTGTTTACCAACGCATGAAAGTAATATTGAAAAAAACGAACAGGCTTTAGTTAAAAATTAGTTACACTTAAAAAGGTAAATTTATTACATTGTAATAAGTGGCTTAATTTCTATTTTATATTTAACAACCTAGGAACAACACAATAATAGAATTTGTTCGCTTATCCTAAAAAAAGGAAAAAGCATATTTATGTGTAAACTGTTTTTTGTTTTACTTTTTATTTTATTATATTTGACTGTATGTATTTAACTTAGTTTGATTTTACGGGAATATTTAAAATAATGCAAACATACAAAAGAACAAAATTAAAACAAAACAAGAATTACATAACAATAATAATGTATTTTTGTTACTTCTAATTTTTTATGAAATTATTCTTTGTTTTTCTTAAGACGAACCTGTTAAAAAATCCAAAGTCCAATCACTGTTTATTACATATACTATACCGGGTGAGTTTCAATCCATGGACACCCCCTAAAATCGGATTGTTTTCAGTCCGATGAAAGCAATTTTTTTGTGGCTTATATTTCTTAACAAGGGCTTTAAAATGGCGTACAAAATTATTTTGTTGCACTTGGGGTATTTTTTTTTTTTTAAATGACACCCTCTGTAAATTTTTAGCATTTTTGTATCCAGAAAACAAATTTACATAACAAAATCATTTAAAAATTTTTAATTTTTTTAGTACGTTTTTTTTTTATTAACATACCAGACTTATTTTTTTTATAAATAAAATCTTATTTATTTGCAAAATGTAGGAAATACAAATTTTATGTAAAAACCAAAATGTAATTATTTTGTACTAAATTTTTTAAAACGGGGTTTCCTTCATTTCCCTTTGAAGTCTTAAGTAAACTTAATAACTTTTAAAAAAGTTATCGACCTAAATAATTTTGGTAAGAATATTTTTTTGTGAAACGACAAAAGATTTAGATTAAAAAGTCCTAACTAGCTGTTTCCAAAAAAAGTCGATTTTTCTTAATTCATTCCAACATAATTTCGTTTAATTTTAGTCTGACCATTTTGTCCGGGAAGGCCCTTTCCTGTTGTCTTAGTTCCAGACAAGGTTTTTAAGTTTTTATACTTTGACGTACGGATCTGTGGCTACGGAAAACATGTAAGAAATGTGTGTGCAAGTGAGAGGCCCGTTGCAGGCACGCACGCCTTGTAACGCTTTTGACGGAAAGAAGAGAGTGCTCATAATACCTACCCCTTCCGTCGGAGACTTTGTGTCATGCGGAGAACTATATCTGATATATTCGGTATCTGAGCGTGCAGATCTTTTGGCCTTAAATATTTATCTTACGATCCAATCTTTCTCTGCACAAGGACCCTCTGTGGTCAATTCACTTAAAGTAAATGAAGTTTAATGATATCATATAATAATTATATAAATTATATAAAAATAAAAAGTTTTATGATAACCAAAGCGTCAACCAAAACTATTTCAACTGCAGTTTTAATAGTTTTGGCCGTAACTTAGTTTCATTAAATTGTAGTTCATCATTACTTAACTAATTATAATTTTTACATAATAATATAAATTAAATTAAATTTAGTACAAAGCATGTTTTAGAACAAAAAATATGTCAAATGCTTATATGTGTCATAATAAAATTATTGGGAAATACGTCAACACCTACGCGCAGCTGTATAAAATTTTCACCTTACTGGTTGTGCAAGCTGTCACATTTATGCTCATAACTTTTAAACCATAAAAGATCGCAGACTGGGATTTTTAGGGAAGCTTTGGAAAACTATAGGCTAAGTTATGTATTAATTTCACGATTACCGCTTTCGCCGGACGATATGAAAAATTGCACCAAAGTGAAATTTTTGGTTATTTTTCGTGAATTCTTTTGATCCGAATAGCTAAAAAGGAAAAAAAATTTTTTTAACAATTCCTTTTTTAAATGATTCTTTAAACATCATTCTTTAATACTCATATTTTATCATCACTAATTAGAGTTAAATATTTTTTAAAGGCAATTTAAAGTCAGAAAAAAATAAAAGTACCAAATTTGTCAAAAAGAAAAAAAAAATGTATTTTTTTTTATTAATGCCTATATTATTTTTTTTTAGGTTCAACATATTATTTTCGATTAGTTTTAAGAAATTTTACCCAATAAAACAATATAACTTTAAAACTGACTACAATTCTTACCACTTCCGGGACAACCGGAAGTCCTGAAAGGGTTATACTATACCAAAATACGTCTTTTAAAAAACTAAAGAAATTACCCAAATTTCATTTAAAACGATCCACAGTTGTAGAAGATATTAAATTTTGACCGCTAATGACTACTGTGCGGCCCTAGATTTTGTATTTTCTTGAAGTTAATTTCAGGTTCAGTATTTGGTTGCAGAGTATGAGGTTTCATTGCAACTGATAAAAATGGATTAAAAGCAATCCATTCGGAATTTATAAAATATAAAGGAGGTTTAAGACTATTGCACTCAATTTCCTCACCTTTGCTCTGCAGAATTCTTGAGACTGGAGACATAAAATATGACTGATTATTTAGTTTTACCAGTAATTCATTAAAACATCTATTAACTCTTCGTAACTCAACAACTGTGGGCACACATTTCAAAAAATACATTACTTCGCCGCTGATTTTTCCAATAGTACCTGGATGATTCCCTATTAACATAGCCACTGCGTTTGGTGAGAAAGCTGCCATTGCTAATCTGTTTCTTAAAATCTCTCTATGTAATAGGCAACGCCTATAAACGGCATTCACATACATTTGTTTTTGCGATTTTTTAAAAGCTTGTTCCATGTATAAAAATTTTGTGTTTATGTATAATCCAAGGTCAACATCATCAGATGTCCTTTTCTCGCTCCAATTAATTTTATTATAACTTAAACCATCAATAACCAATATTCTTGGATGTTCAGTTAACCACATGTTAGTGCCACAAACACTTTTGCGATTAACTAATTTAAGAGCGAATATTTTATCTTCCTGTTCGACCACTGCATATTGATTCTCTTGCATTTCCATTTTTTCGATGACAATTTCGCCTGTTCCCGAATAAAGTACTACATACTGATTACAGTTATTTAATATTTTAGATGACCATATCGTTTCTCCATATATATTATCCATACAGTAGTTTTCGCTATATTTACATACCAAACCATTGGGTAACGATAATTCGTCTGATTCGTATTTTACCACCGCACTGTATTCTTGTAATCTAATTTTAATTATAGCCAGCACAACTACATTTTTCCAAGTTTGACCATTTTCTTGAGAAGCAGTACCTTCACAAGCCCCTCTAGAATCAACACCCAGCCAGTGTTATATACGTGTCCAAGGTCTTATTAACCTCCAATGAAGTAATAATGTGATTGCGAAATGCTCTTAATTCTTTATACTTATGAGCATTATAGCATTCCTTTGCACCGATTTGCATAACATATTCATTAGCTTCCCCTTCTACCATTGACATATGCGAATGCATACCGCAATTTTGAATAAGTCTTCCCCTATTACTAAATTGCATTGGCTCCGTCCTTTAGCGACTGTGTACGCAGGTTCGTTCTTTCGCAGGTCGAATTGGGGGGCGCAAAGGCTTTTTTTTGCGCGTGTCGAGGCCTTTTTGCGAGGCTCGGTGACAAGGTTGAATGTCAGAGTCGGTAGCATCATTTTTTTTGACGTGCGTCATAATTTTCTATTTTTTAATGATTGATCAAAAGGACCTTTATGTGCGATTGGGCGATTTTGAAAATCGTGCGAGTGACACAGTGCGACCCTGCATTTTATAAGTTTTAAGAGATGTGCACCAAAAGTTTTTTTTAGATTAATAAAATAGGTTAATTGGTTATTAAAAATCACTATGTTTAAAAATCGCAACAGATCCTTTTGAAAATTTAAAGCCTATTTTAATTTTTTTTTATTTTCATTTTTTTTTAAACTCTTTTAAACGTATTATCTCGCCTAATAAACTTATTTAAAAAAAATTACGCTAGTGAACCTTAAAAAAAGTTTAAACAATTATAAATCCTACTAAATACCATTTATTGCGCGTTAATAGCTGAATTAAATTGCAAATTAGAATTGTATTTTTCTTAAACATCTAAAAACTAAAAACTTTTAAAAAATATTACCTTGAAAACTAAATTAAATCCTATTAGATGAAAATTCAATAACTGCCTTTAAAAGTTGCTGACCATAGCGTGGGTCGTTAACATTATTCATTTTGTGTTTATTCCAGACAGTAAGGAATTCTCTGTGAATAGACTCCCCAGCCTGTTCTGACCAAATTCCTAAGCCACTCTCTAAATAGGAAACACTGTCTTTAAGGTGATGCAATATGCAATAAATTTTAGGAGTTTTTGATACCCCGGAATAATTTAAAACTGCTTCCAGATGTTTGAGATCTGATTCGAGTTGTACTTCAGTTTTTGTTGTACCGAAACATTTATCGACGATTTTGTTCATCACATTGAATGACGCAACAAATGGCATAACCAGAACTTGATTCACATTTCCCAGTAGTTCTTTTGATGTTAATTCATGGCATGCTTTAGGAGCTTTCTACAAGCTTTGCAACGTCAACCTATCCTTGCCCCTATTGTCATATTTCTCTGCAAGAAATGAGAGCGTATAAATCTGCTGCCAAGGAGCTAAGAACCTATGGTGATTTGGAAATTCATTTTAATAAATTTAGTTTATCATTAGATAAGAACATTAAAAGAGCCAAAGAGTCTTTTAGTGTTGTCAATAAACCTTTGTTTGAAAATAACGAAAATGTGCGAGTTTTTCAGAAGTGCATCATACCTGAATTACATTTGCTGCAAGGATTTGTGAATCACCTCTTTTGGAAAGGCCTGGTCCCATTGCTGGGAAGAGAGAACGCTCTTATATCGCCCAAGAATTTAAATATAATTGCCAAGAATTATCAAGGAGAAATTTTCGAAGGCAATGCTTGTAGAAAGCTCCTAAAGCATGCCAATGAATTAACATCAAAAGAAGTACTGGGAAATGTGAATCAAGTTCTGGTTATGCCATTTGTTGCGTCATTCAATGTGATGAACAAAATCGTCGATAAATGTTTCGGTACAACAAAAACTGAAGTACAACTCGAATCAGATCTCAAACATCTGGAAGCAGTTTTAAATGATTCCGGGGTATCAAAAACTCCTAAAATTTATTGCATATTGCATCACCTTAAAGACAGTGTTTCCTATTTAGAGAGTGGAGTCTATTCACAGAGAATTCCTTACTGTCTGGAATAAACACAAAATGAATAATGTTAACGACCCACGCTATGGTCAGCAACTTTTAAAGGCAGTTATTGAATTTTCATCTAATAGGATTTAATTTAGTTTTCAAGGTAACGTTTTTTAAAAGTTTTTAGTTTTTAGATGTTTAAGAAAAATACAATACTAATTTCCAATTTAATTCAGCTATTAACGCGCAATAAATGGTATTTAGTAGGATTTATAATTGTTTAAACTTTTTTTAAGGTTCACTGAAGGGCTCACTAGCGTAATTTTTTTTAAATAAGTTTATTAGGCAAGATAATATGTTTAAAAGAGTTAAAAAAAAAATGAAAATAAAAAAAAATACTAAAATAGAAACTTTCACTCTCGGGTTTAGACCGTGTTAATGGATTTTCACTTTCCGACGTTTCGTCTCTTACTACTAGATACATCTTCAGGGATTAATCTGAAAGTTTCAGATTAATCCCTGAAGATGTCTCTAGTAGTAAGAGACGAAACGTCGGAAAGTGAAAATCCATTAACACGGTCTAAACCCGAAAGTGAAAGTTCTTTATATCTTAATGGCCGTGAAAGCTTAAAATCTAAAATATTAAAATAGGGTTTAAATTATCAAAAGGATCTGTTGCGATTTTTAAACATAGTGATTTTTAATAACCAATTAACCTATTTTATTAATCTAAAAAAAACTTTTGGTGCACATCTCTTAAAACTATAAAATTGCAGGGTCGCACTGTGGTGAGGTGGGGAATGTGAAACTTGACCGAAAATTTCTGCACCGTGTCGCTTTATTGAGAATATCTTTTAAGGGAAACGTCCAATCGAGTCGGTTCTGTGAGGCTGGAAGCCGAGGGTGTCCCCTGCAATTTTAAATTTCCCACGCGCCTCTGCCGGTCCCAAATCCCTGGGATTTATATTAAAAGAGATAAATAATTTCAAAGTTCAAAATATGTCGAAAATGTAAAGTTAAAAGTTTCGGCCAATCAGAAAACTCGCGGCGAAATGTTCGAATTGTCGGTCACTTTTCTCAGATTTCATTTAACGATACCCTGACTTTCAAATAGGTAGAACTAGCCCAAAATTTCGAGTTTTGGGGTGTTTTTTGCACAAAATCTCTTCCTCGATTATCGATCGGAATGTGCGTTCTAAAATTTCCCGGAACAAATCCCTTTTATTCCCGGCAAGTGTGAAAAAGCAAAAAAAATACGTGAGGAGTTACGTACTGATATCTGGGATTGACAAACGATGCTACTCTGAAATTAGGCTCTAGGCGGGATTTTTGACCAGAAATCGAATCTACGCGACCTGACAAAAAGATTGATGTATCACAAGTCTGGTTTTGAGAAACCTAAAGGGCGTAAGCGACATAAACATTATTAGGTCAGGGGAGCGAGCTTTGATATTCAAAAGGGTACAGCAATTTATGTTTTCGTTAATAACTTTCTTAAAACATAATTTTTCCGTATGAAACCTTTACCAATCTATTGCAAATACTTCAACGGTTCCATTTTATACCCCATAACCCAGTTCTGAACTAAAATTAAGGTGCTGGGGGTGCCAAAAGCCCAAGGTACGCCATGTCGCGTCATCCAAAATCTAGAAAATTAACGTAAAAATCAACTTAGCCTGGGCCTAGCTTCGAAACCCCTCGAAATACAGATGCAGTATACAAGGTGATCTTCCTCAGGATATAAATTAATACATACCAAGTGATCCACTTATTTGCAAAACTAAGAGATTTTCCACTTTTGACCGGGATGAGCTATCGACTTGAATCTTGAAATTTAAGTTAATTGGACCTATTTAAGCAGTTTAAAGGCGTACAGCGCCGGCGTTCATTTTAAAATCTTTGCCCAACATGTAAAAATTACTCTTTTTAAACGGGAGGTTGTAGAAACTTAAAATTCGGGATGTGATAGTAAAATGACAAACAAAAATCAACACAACCAAAAAAACAAAATGGCGGACCTGTCAAAATTACATTTTTCGAACAGAAGGTCATAGAAACTTTAAATTTGGTATGTAGGGATATAATGAAAAACAAAAATCGACAAAACCAAAAAAAAAGATGTCAGACCTGTCAAAGTGACATTTTTCGAATGGGGGGTCGTAGAAACTTGAAATTTGGTACATAGGGGTTGAATGAAAAACAAAAATCGACAAAAACAAAAAACAAGATGGTGGACCTGCTAAATTGACATTTTTTCAAGGGGGGGTCGTAGAAACTGGAAACTAGGTACGTAGGGTTACAATGAAAAACAAAAGCAAAAAAACAAGATGGCCGACCTGTCATTGCAATAACTTTCGAACGGGATGTCGTAGAAACTTGAAATTTGGTATTCAAGTACCTGATAACAATTAAAAGCCGATAAAAGAATAAAAATTAAATAAAGCCGTAAAAAAAGAATAAAAATTAAATAAAGCCGTAAATAAAAAACTATATCCAAGTGCAAAAAAAAAAATAAAAAATAAAAAAAAAATAATAATAATAAAATAAATAACTAAAATAATGTAAAAAAAATATTACCACATGACAAACATATAACCATGTAAAAACAAAGAAAAAAACATAAAAAATCAAAATTAAAAAACAATCA
>OY294051.1:19230597-19312836 GCA_958510825.1 Brachypterus glaber
TCGAATAAAAAACATATTTTATTGAACTGTTTAACTGTTTTAAATAAATGTGAAAAAAATTCTGCTGCAAACAAAATATTTTCTCATATACAGGGTATCCCAAGTAAGAATAAAACTTTAAATACAAAAGTTACATAATTTAATGATAGGAAGAAGCTAATTATCTTTTTATATACAGGGTGGTCCGCCGAGACAATTTTGGGTTTATTGATAAGCAAATTCTATACCATGTTGTATTGGATTTTGTTTAGCAGAAACCACTACTTTTGAATCAATCTTTACAAATATTTTAGCTGCAGTCATTTTAAATAAAATTTTCCTACTTTTTTATAACAGTGTAACAATTACTTTTTTCGTGAGTAACACGATTCACCTGGGCGATTTTAAATAAAAATTTCGTGGACCCCTACATTTTTTGGACTAAAACATAACTGATGACATTAGAAATCAATTCCCATTTGAAAGAAAATCGTAAAAGATACACTTTTTTACAGATAAAAAAACGTTTTTTTGAGTAATAAGGTGTGTCAAAAAATCGCGATTTTCAAAATCAAAAACGCTCTCTGGCTTTAAAGTTGCTCCTTAGTAAAAAACAGTGGCCACTCAAAAATGAGCCAAATCGATAAATGTTTAGAGGTAGCTCAAGCACTCAAACTTAAAAAAAATCGGTACCTGTTTTTCGGATAAAAACTGATACCGATAAAAATTGAGGAAATTTTGGAGGGTTTCTTTGGTAATATTTAAATACAATACTAAATGTAAGAACTAAAACAATTATATCCTCCCCTCCCCTTAAGTTAGAACATGAAAAAATCGCCAATTTTTTGAAGATTTCGCGAAAATTTAATTTTTGCAAGTTTTTTAAAGTGCATAAAAAATAGTTTTAAATAAAACATCTGCAAAATTATATATTAGTATATAAGCATATATACATGTTAACCTACATGACTATACAGAAAACATAATTTTGATTTTTGATGTTTTGATCATTGGTCTACATTAATTTAGAATTTCGTCCAGGTTTTTTTTTTCTCAACCCACTGTGGGAGTAAAAACAGTCAAACTGATAGTGACTCTATTCTGAAATAACTTAGATCTTTGGAGAGAAGTTCAACTTTTTTAATTAAAAATAAGTCTTAACCAAAATTAGTTGATTAAGACGTTGGACATGTTCTGATCTACTAATACTTACTTTAAGGCAAGTCTGTTCATACTGGATTCTAGTACAATTACAGACAATGCAAATACACATCCTAAGATATATACAATACCCATACTAGTTAGGAACAAAAATAAGGGTAATGTCATAAAATCATTGCCATCCTCAGCTATAATGGTCCAATCTGGTTTTGGTAATATGCTTGTCATATCCTTATTACTAAAAAAAAAATATTATTATAGCGGGTGTCCCAACTAAGACACTCGCTTGCTTAAAAGTTGCTCCTTGGTAACTGTGGAGATTGAAAAAAAAAATGGTCCCTGTTTTTCGGATAAAAAATTATTGTACACTAGGACAAAAAATTAAAGGATCAAAAAAAAATCCAAATTTTTAGCGATTTTTCCAATGGCTGTATCTTTGTGAAAAATAGACGTATAGGAGTCATGAAAAAAGCAATTTGAAGCTTGAAGTCTCTAGTTTTGAGGTTTTAGGACAAAATTTTTTTCGAACAAACAAGTATCGCGCAATCCTAATGAGTACCGTGAAGAAAAAAATTTTGAATTTTTTTTTGTTTTTGTTTTTAGTCCACGGACTTAAATTTTTTTTTTCCGACTAAACCACTATATGGATCGGATAGGATGTTCAGCTTTAATTGAATTTTTTGTAAGCTTTGATACGACCATTTCTCGCTGAGCTATCGGACTTTGAATGGAAATGGATCATTTTGTCTTGGATCATCGATATCTCAGCAACCAGTGGTCCCACAGAGAATTGAAGATGGGTTTTAGAAACTTGAATAAATTCTTTACAAGGTTTGGCCATCGTTTTTTTCTTTTTTTTTTAAATTTTTCATTCTTAACATGATTTTGAAAAATCTCGAAAAAATGGGCTTTTGGAGGTTTTTTGGAAAATCACGCGCTGAATTAAGAATATTGCGAAAACGACAAAAACCCTACCAAGTTTCAATTCGATCCATCCAGCCGTTGTTTTGTTTCATTCGATTGAATTTTTGAAAAAGTTAAAGGATCACGTTTTTTTTTCTTAAACGCTGATAATCTCTAAAAAACGGAAAAAAAATTCTCTCGATTTTTTTCACATTTTTATCGCGACCAGCGTTTAAAGTTACGACAAAAAAAATTCAAAATTTCAAAAAAAAACAAAATTATGATTCCCGGAAATTAAAAAAAAAAAACGCCGGCATTAGCGTTAGCTAAAGCGTATCTACCACGTGGAGGTCGCACTGTAGGATTTACGATTTTTTCACACACGTGTGTGCGTCCCTTATCCAATATAAAAAAACAACCGAAATGTTTAAAGTTTTTTATTAGGTTAAGTAAACAAGGAAAAAAGTAAAAAAAATAAAAATGCCTTCTCATAAAAAGTCGGCAGTCTTTAAGCGGTTTCTTTGATATAACCGCCAATGCGACACTCGCCCTTTTTACTTAGATGCTACCGCAAATTATAATTAAGATTTTTATTTTTAATGAATTATTTTTAAAAATGTTGAACATTAACAGTGCTTTTATATTCGACGGCGTGGGGCCCCCTAAAGGCCGGGCCCCCTCCGCACCGCACCCCCTGCACCCCCGGTAGTTACGCCATTGGTTCAAAAAAAAGTATCGTAAAATAATTTCTGAAAAGTGGAATTGAGGTCGAAATTCAACTTTTTTTTTTTTTAATTTAATTAAAAGTTGGTCAGCAGAATCACGGAACGCAGTAGCGAAATCGCGTTGGAAATCATAAGAGATTGTTTAGATAAATTTTATGAAGTGAATCAAAAACAAAAAATTATTGGAAAAAATTTCAATTTTTTTTTTTTAATTTTGAGAAAAACTTTTTTTTTGTAGTAACTTTAAACGCAGGTAGCGATAAAAATATGAAAAAAAATTGAGAGAATTTTTTTTTCGTATTTTTAGAGATTATCAGCGTTTAAGAGAAAAAACGTGTTTTCGTTTGGACTTTTTTTCAAAAATTCAATCGAATGAAACAAAACAACGGCTGGATGGATCGAATTGAAACTTTGTAGGGTTTTTGTGGGTATATTGGGCTGTAAAAGGCACACTTAACATTAGTCGCTTTTGCAATATTCTTAATTTAGCGCGTGATTTTCCAAAAAACCTCGAAAAGCCCATTTTTTCGCGATTTTTCAAAATCATGTTAAGAATGGAAAATTAAAAAAAAAAAAACGATGGCCAAACCTTGTAGAGAATTTATTCAAGTTTTTGAAACCCATCTTCAATTCTCTGTGGGACCACTGGTTGCTGAGATATCGATGATCCAAGACAAAATGATCCATTTCCATTCAAAGTCCGATAGCTCAGCGAGAAATGGTCGTATCAAAGCTTACAAAAAATCCAATTAAAGCTGAATAAACAACCGATCCATATAGTGGTTTAGTAGAAAAAGTCCGTGGACCAAAAAGAAAAACAAAAAAAATTTAAAAATTTTTTCTTCACGGTACTCATTAGGATTGCGCGATACTTTTTATTCGAAAAAAATGTTTGCCCTAAAATCTCAAAACTAGAGACTTCAAGCTTCAAATTGCTTTTTTCATGACTCCTATACGTCTATTTTTCACAAAGATACAGCCATTTGAAAAATCGCTAAAAATTTGGAATTTTTTTTTGATCCTTTAATTTTTTGTCCTAGTGTATATGAAATCGGCAAATTTTTAGGGTTTCTTTGCAAATTTTAGAAATAATAATATGAGACACTAACAAATTTAAAAAACCTACAAAAGACAATATTCCCGCTAGTCGGGTAAAAATAAATAAAAAAATCGAAACTGGGCACCAGTCAGGGAAATTAGGGAAAAGTCAGAGAAATGGAAATTAAAACCGGGGAATTTGGCCATTTTTTTTTAAAAAGTCAGAGAAAATCGAGGGAAAATAGCAAATCGGGGAAAATAGCAAATTTTCAAAAAAAGTCAGAGAAATTTTAAATTTTTTAAATTATTGCAAATTTTATTTTATAGATCTTATGCTATGTTTAATAGTTTTATAAAAAAATTCGCCTGCGGCGCTATATTTGGTACATTTTCGACTTTTTTGCTTAAATTTTCAGAATTGCTATATAATATTTAGTTACCTAACTTATTTATATACTACAATACGAGTAATATATACAGCCAGGTCCATGGACTTGCGATAAAAAATTGTACTTACTTCAGGAGAATCTAAATTCATTAACACCTATTGTAATAATTATTATTATTATTAATTATTAATACTGTAAATTATAGGACAGACACCCAATATCTCAGTAAAATATACTTAAATATTATTAAATAATGAATTTTGTATATTTTTATTTATTTTTTGTCAATTGGTTTTTTACTTATTCACATATCTTAATTTTTTACTTATTTACATATTTTAACTAAACACTTATACCTATACTTTATACACTTATACATCTATACACCTTTACACCTTTACCTATTTTAATTAATTTTCATCTATCAGTTTTTTGATAATTAGATTTTAAATTTATATAATTTTTTATTTCTATTTTTAATTTTTACCCTGAAGAAGAAGGTTAAATATTACCTTCGAAACGTTGGCACTGTTTATATATATTTAGTTTTTTATTAAAGTGTTCTTAACAGCAAGATTTTTTCATTATTTTATATAAAAAGAACAAGAAATATTATAATTAACACCTATTAAAATTTTTGAAATAAAATTGCAAATTAGAAAATAGTTTTTCACATTTTGCTGGAATTCGAGTCCTTTTATAAAATCAACAAAAAGGGACATTACCTTCAAAACATGTATTTAAGAATATTGGGGAACAATTCTTCAAGTTTATTCCCAGTAAATTTTAATTAAGGATTCTTGTAGGAATGTTTCTGGAAAACAAAATCGAGTTGTCGAGCAGTGTTTTAGTTCCGTCACGATATGCCAAAAAATAGGTGTTTATTTTTAACTTTATAGAAGTTATTTTATTTGTTATTTTATTAATCTAATCTTTAGGTAAGTTTTTAATCTACTGCATAACCTTAAAAATACAATTTTATAATAAAATTAAAAAAATATGATGAAATTAAAAAACTGCTCTACTTAACAAAAAAAAAATCCAAAATCATCCCTCAAAAAATCTTTAGGTAAAATATACTAGGATTAAATTTAAAGAATTATTCTTTAATATTCCTAAATACTTAAGCTACTTTTGTGGTTTGGTCATATTTAAAAGGTAATATCCCGTTTTGTTAACTCTATACAAGCACTTAAACTTGAGAACGTAAAAATGTAAATGTAATTTTTTAATTTGCAACTTTCTCAGAAACGAAAATAGAGCAACTTTTTTAAGTATTCAGATTATTCTGATAAAAGTTGAATAAAATCATTGATTTTTTTTTGTATAGTATGTGTTGAACATGGTCATCACCAAGGACTTTTAACAGTATCTTCCGAAACCCATCATATGCTGCGATTTAGCTGTTTGTTTGTAAATAGCCTAGACCCTCTTTTACCAATACCCACTGGTTGTTTACTTTGGCCATTCTTTGAAACATGAACTAAATTCAGCAATAGGGTCATTGTATACCAGCTAACCACATCCGCAAAAGTCCGCATAAGACGTCTATACTTGAAAATCTGCCCAAATATGCCTGCCCACACAAATGTGTCCCATGCCCGCCCAAGTCTGCATAAGTCCGTGTTATTCCGTCCAATACCTTTAATCGCCCAAATCTGCAAGTCCGCACAATACCGTTCTGTATTACCAAATTACCAAATAAAAATTACGTAAAATGATAGCCTTTGTCAATGCATGTGCAAAAATTCGTTACTGTGTTCATAGGGTTCCAAAGATATTAAATAAAAACTCTTTTTTAGATGTAGAGTCGTAACTCCCTTAGACTTTATTTCCGAACCAACCTTTATAGCAACTGTTTCTCATATTTTTTAGAATCACGCCTTACAATGTCTACATGAGACTCTGGAACACATTGTATATATATATACAACTATTCTATATGGTCAAAATCCGTTAGATAAAGGTGCAAACTTGATCGATCTAGCGCGAGAAGCTCTATCATAAAAATTTCCAGAAACTACTTACTTTAAAATCTGAGAAAATACTTTAGTTCCAGTCAAAATATAGTAAGGCTTTACACCCTCACACATAGCTAGAAAAAACGAGGGAAAGTTGCCAGTTTCACCAAACTTCGACAGTTGAGTACTGATGGCCATTAGTACAACAACAGATACGTATACTAGTAAATGAATTGTGTAGTTCCTAGAAATTTGGGTGAAAATACCCAAAATGGATTGCTTTATGCTAAAATAAAACAAAAATTATAAGGGAAGTAAAAAAATATGTGGTGATATACCGGGTGCCACAAAATAGTGGTACACCCCTATAACTTTTTTGTTTATTAACTTATCAAAATGAAATTTGGAGGATGTAAATAATTGAATAAACTGCATTTTTTGACATTGTAAAAAATATTCTGCCACTTCCGGTTTCACCGGAAATTACCTCAACTTTTGATTTTTAAATGTATATTTTACATATTTTGATTCAAAATTGAATTCTGAGTACAACCATGTATAATTTGTCAATCTTTGACAGAAAACGTAATTTTTTAATTAAATTTTAATATTTATTTTTTTTTAAACATAAAACTTAGTTACCTGAGAATTTCTAATAAAAAACAAAAAACGATCGTTGATGATACCTACGTTACATACGTTTTATTGTTAATAAATTAATAATTTCTTACTGTATTTAATAATTTTAACAATTTAACTTATTAATTATTTAAAGTACCTAATAACTACTCATATCAACGATCGATTTTTGTTTGTTATTAGAAATTCTAAGGTAACTAAGTTAACTAAGTTTTATGTTAAAAAAAATATCATTAAAATACAGAAAATGCTCCTTTTATAAATGCATTGTTTTTTTTTTATGTTATATTTTTTTGAAAGTTGTTTTGTTGTTGATTTTTGATTTTTATTTTTTTTTAATGTTATTTTTTTCCCAATGAATTTTGATTGAAATACAATGATATGGCTATCAATCTTTTAAGAAAAAAATATGCGATTTAACGGTACTACGGTACCACCTCCTTCCTATTTAAAAAAATTGAGTTTTATTTAAAAAAATGATTTGTCTAGTTTAAAAGAGTCCCAAATTGGTTAATAATTGAATAAAACGTTGTTCCATATTTTTCCTAAGAAAAGCACTAAGCCAAGAATAATTTTGCATATTTCAGCTAGCTAGATATAAAATTAAAATTTAATTAAAAAATTATATCTTCTGTTAAAAATTGACAAATTATACATGGTTGTACTCAGAATTCAATTTTAAATCAAAATATGTAAAAATATACAGGGTGTCCTATTTAAAAATCAAAAGTTGAGGTAATTTCCGGTGAAACCGGAAGTGGCAAAATATTTTTTACAATGTCAAAAAATGCAGTTTATTCAATTATTTACATCCTCCAAATTTCATTTTGATAAGTTAATAAACAAAAAAGTTATAGGGGTGTACCACTATTTTGTGGCACCCGGTATAAGAAATGATTGGGAAGTAAATCTCCAGGGTGAGGAGGCGATTGTTATTCATACATTTTTGTAGTACTTTTTAATTTAATTGCTGCTGAAACACCTCCCCCTCGATGATTACATATGGATCCAAATGGGTTCCATATGATTTCCATAAGACATACATATAAAATCCATATGGAACCCATATGGATTCATATGAGTCCATATAGAAACATCCAAGATTGTTGAGGTTGGGGGCCCATAGGCACAGTGGGCCAGGAATAAAAACAATTGACAAAACTCTGAATTTTCGTATACTTATATTTTTGTTACCGCTGATTTCGAATATCATAGTGAAAAATATAAAAAAAATGGGCCACTAGGGTGAAAGATATTTTTGAATTTGCTGAAATTTGGTATGGGTGCTTCAATTAAGGTTCACTATGCGGTTGGGGACAATTTAAAAGCTTATTGTGAAGAATATACACGGTGTATTTGAAATAGGGTCGGAAATTTTAACAGATGGTTTTACATCATAAAAAATGACAAAAAGTTCCCATAAACATATGTCTAAATTGCGTCATTAGGGAGCTACGCCCCTTTGAAAGTGGCTAAAAAAATCGGTTTTTATTTAATAACTCAGGAACCCTTTGAGATATATTAACGAGGTTTTGCACGTGAATTAATGCTAATAAGGCCCATCTTTGTATGTAATTTTCACGTACTTATTTAAACCAGGGGTGTGCGAAACGGGGGGGGGGGGGCTTATCAGTTTTTTGTCCCAAACTTTTTTCTGTGTAACTTTTTTGAAATTTTATTTTTGAAATATGATTCCCCAGGTCAAAATACATAAAAAAAGGTACTCTTGTTGTAATACTGTAGGATTAATCGTTTTCGAGAAAAATTCATTTGAAGGTGAAATTCCACGGTTCGAGGACGAAAAATTAAATACTAAAATGTTGAAAACCAAAATTTTAATGATGCAGGGCGAATGTACATTAAAAACTAAGAAAAAAACCTTATATACAGGTACTTCCAAAAATGAATCCTAATGGAGCTATGGTCTCCTAAATATGCACCATTTTTAAAGGGCTATGCTAGCTTTAAAAGCGTTTTTTCGACCTACATGTATGGAAACTTTTTTTCTTAGCTTTTGATGTAGAATAACATTGCATCATTAAAATTTTGGTTTTCGACATTTTAGTATTTAATTTTTCGTCCTCGAATCGTGAAATTTCACCTTCAAATTAACTTTTCTCGAAAACCCTGGTTTAAATAAGTACGTGAAAATTACATACAAAGATGGGCCTTATTAGGATTAATTCACGTGCAAAACCTCGTTAATATATATCAAAGGGTTCCTGAGTTATTAAATAAAAACCGATTTTTTTATTTTTTAGCCAATTTCAAAGGGGCGTAGCTCCCTTATGACGCATTTTTAGACATATGTTTATAGGAACTTTTTGTCATATTTTATCATGTAGAATCACCTGTTAAAATTTCCGACCCTATTTCAAATACACCCTGTAGAGAAACAATACCGATAAAAATCATAGGAAAAACCTTCACGGAAGAAAATATTGAAGTATAGGATTGTATTTTTAGATTGTATTTTATGCTAAATTAATGGAGAGCCCCTAGCACAAGCAAAAGCTTATTTGGGGCTCTCCATGCTGCTGTATAATTATTCAAATAAATAAATAAATAAATCTTTTTTGCAAAGAAAAAGGTAAAATAGTGGTAAAATTAATTTAAAATATTACTTGTAATTATCCCATCAAAACGCACTCGCAACTCACCCCATCCCATTAGAATCTTAACCATTTTTTTAATGTAATGTTATTTTGTGTAGAGTAAAAATCCTAACTGAATAAGTAAAAAAAGTGTCTAATTATCTTTATTAGAAAAGGCCACTAAAAAGGAAGAAGTAAAAAATATAAATAAAAAACCCGTGAAGATATGTAATGCTACGCATTACATTATATAGTTTTTACAGTAAATGTATATTGCATTTTCCCAAATAAATTAAATATTTTTTTTAAATGTTTGATTTTTTATTTAATTAAAAAAAAACTTGAAATTAAAAAAAAAAATAAGTTATCTTTTTGCCAAAAACAAAGACAATTTTTTTTAATTTTAATTGAAAAATAAATTCAGCTTTTAAGTTTTCTTGCGAAAAAAAGAAAGGACCACGTGGATTCTGGCCCCCGGTTAAATTTGATAAAATTTTAATATGTTATAGAACTAAACCTTTTGATAAATAGTGTTCATGGGCACAAAGCTTTAAGTCTTATAGATTTGCCTCCCCAGGCCTCTAAACTTGGCAATAATTGAATATATTTTTTGCTATAACTTATTAACGAAAAAATATATTGAGATGGGACTTTAACCAAAATACTTAGAATAATTAATTATTTATTTTTAAGGTCAGTGCCGTCCAAAAAAGGGGTTTATTTTTTTTAATATAATTTTAATATATTTTCTTGAATGAAATGACTTTTCTGAAAGTATTAAGTTGTAAGCAACGTTACGAACCTTTGCTTTACAACATTTGACCAGTGTTATCCTAAATTTATATTTTATTTAAAAAGTTGCAGTTTTATACGTACGCTACAGTAAAGATAGATTTAGGGTTTTTTTACTTATACAGGGTACAATATCTCGGTAACAATCTAGAAATGATTTATTATACATTTTTTTCAATACACAAAAAAGTTTTGTAAAGAAATAGACACAAAAATTGAAAAAATCAATTTATTTTTTTTTAGAAACGGTTAAAATCGCTAAAATTAAAATATGTTATAGCTCTTACCTTACTGATCAAAAGTCTCCATAGACACGAAACTCTAAGTAAAATAGTTTTTTTTTTCTAGAGCTCATTAATATTGAAAATTCCTAGTTTTTTAATTGATATATAACTTCTGAAAAAGAAATAATATTGAGATAGTTACTGAAACATAAATTCTCAAAAAAAAACTATATTTTATTTTATATCAGTGGCGTCTCCAAAATTGGTATTTTTTTTGTTATAGATTAGCTGCAAAGTGTATACAACACTGCTCAGATCACGTGTTAGTTACTTAAAAATAATGTTCTTCGGTTTAATTTAATTAGTGAAGTTAAAAAAATAAAAACTCAGATTAATTTTCTGAGTACGCTACTGATATATTTTTTATCATCTGTAGTATTTTATTAACATGAATATTAACGTAGTAATATATTTCTTAAAAAGTAAAAAATTATTTAATAATATATTAATAATATAATATTTTAAGTTACATTTTTTGGCATACAGTAACATGACGTGCAATTTTGGGTTAACGAATTATTGCATAAAACTATTTACCTGTGCCGAGGGTAGAAGTAAGCAGGCGTGATTGCACTCTTGCCTTTGACAAGTCATGCCTGCCCCAGGGGCTGTATGCCCAAGATCGACGTGCCTGGTGACTAGCCACAACCTTCACGAGGTGACCCTGTTTTAAACTAAACACGTGGGATCTATAGGTTAACCTAGAAAAAACTATCCGCTTGAGGAAGTGGAAAACCATCGTGCTTTCCTCTATGCCAACAGGCATTGCGAGTGCGTAAACTTCGCGTAACGATGTCCTGGGTTATCAAGGCGATGGAGGCCCTTGTACATTCGCGGCTCTGCCGGCATTTTATCTTTTATTTCCGCTGGGTACTCGTGGGATCAATATAAACCAAGAAAACAAAAAAAAATAGTGGTTAGTGAACCCGAACAATCACCAAAAACCGCAGAGGGAACCAATTCCTCCGGTCTAACCAGTTTCTGCGAAAGCATGGAACTGGACCTAACGGTCGTAGAGCCAGAACAGGGAAACTCAAGTCCTGCAAGTTCTCTTGACGACCTAAACTTAAGAACTCTCCTTTTCTCCTCAAGAGAAGAGGAACCTATACAGCCACCGGTAGAGCCGATAGAGGAACCACAGAAGCCTCAAAGCTCTGCGGAAGTGGCTAATAGACAAACAATTAGGCTAAGTGGTGCCGGAAGAAGACTATAAGCACTTTATAGCAAAAGGACACTCCAGGGGGCCAATTCTTCAAAAACGTGAATGAGTTCACCGGAAAAATATGACGTCATTTTTCTCTTTTTCTGATTATCGCTATTCTTGAAATTTCACGCATGAAATATTTGACAGAAAAAAGAGTGAATTAATTCGCCTGCATTTTTGTTGGAGAATTAATTGACCTTCAGAGTTTTCACAGTTTTTTTAATATTAAAGTTGAATGTTCTGTTAGTTTTGTTAATCCTATATGTTGTTGCTAAAATGGATCTTTTACAAGTTTTAACGCAAAACGATTTGGGAGAAGCTGAAGACAATTTTTAAAAAACTATTGGTTAAAAATAAATAAATAAATAATCTATAAAAACCTATGCCAAAAAAACAATTTTTTATTTAAAAATATATAAACCTAACCTCATTTATTTTAGTTTTAAATTATGTAAAAAGTCCAAACCTTCAAATATTTCCTACGAAAAGGAGGAAATCTTTAAAGATTTCCTCGTAACCTACAAAGATTTCCTCAAATTTGTACACCTGAATTCCTCTGCTGTTTACCCATCGGGTATACCAATTTTTTAAGAGAGTATTCTGAATTTTTAAAATAATTACCCCCGGGGTGTGTAATTAGAAAAAAAAAATATCAGATTTTATTTCAGCGACCTTTAAAACCCTTATATGCCAATTTTAAGGAAATATTGAAAACATTTAAAAATATTTACACCCTTAGCCCCGTGGGTGTTGAGTAAGAAGAATTTTATTATCAGATTTAGTATCAGCGACTTCCATAACCCTTGTGAAAAAGTATTATATTTTTCCCCATTTGCCCCAGCCCAATGTTTAACAAAAACAATCCAGAGCGAGAACATTTGTAACAAATACAGGTATACCTTTATGCCAAATTTCAAGTTTCTAGCTTAAAGAGTTTTTAAGTGATCGTGCTTACAAGATTTCCCGGACAGAACGACCAACCGATCGACCTTTCGACGGACCGACAACTTTTTTTTGCTCGAAATTGATTTTTATTAACATAAAACGTCAAAATCGCAAAAAAAATTAAAATTTTGGCACGATTACAAAGGTTTCCCAAAATGATAAAAATAGAAAAGAAAAATACGGTTTCTTATTGGTTGATTTTAAAACAAATATTATTTGTGTGTAAGTCTACGTTCAAAACGCGAATTTAAAATTTCACGGAGGAAGTTGTTTTCATGCAAAGTCGAGAATAGAAGTTCACAATATTTTTAATTCACCGGTGAATTTTTTTGGGAGAAACAATTCACCTGGGTACAAAATTCACAAAATTGAAGAATTGGCCCCCAGAGGGGAGGCCCAAATACTTGCCCAAAAAACCATGGGCTCAGGATAACAGGCAAAAAAGGCCTCGATCCGAGGAAGGGACTCCAAAAGGAGATAACAAAAAGGCCAGAAAAGCAGAAGCTACCCCTGTCAATGCTCGAGCAGCCCACAGTGCGCAAGCTTCCTCCTCTAGTTCCTTTGCACAGGCTGCAGCCTGTATCAGGACTGGGATTCTGGCCTCAAACTATCCAGTAACGCTTCTGACTACGGACCAACTAAAGGCCGTTCAAAAAAGCATTCTGGATAAAATAATAGCACAGAGGTAAGGGAACATCAAAATTCCTTGGTCCATCCCTCAAGCCAGGATGGCTGAGTATCAACTGCGCCGACAAGGCCACCTTGAAGTGGCTCAAAGGTGTAGTTGCACAACTAAAACCATGGGAAGGGCAGAACTAAGACTCGCAGAGGAGCGCAACATGCCTCATTCAGAGATCTTTGTGGCCTACTTCCCAGACAGCGCAGAAGACTCAAATGAGACCATACTGGGCTTTGTCCAAGCGCAAAATGAGGGACAATGCCAAAGAGTGGAGAGTGCTGAGAAGAGCCTCAACAAACTCGGCGATAGTCCTAATATTCTCGGTTGACCTAGTATCAGCCGAGAACCTCAAAGACAAGGTCAGCTACAAATTCGGACAAGTTCAGTTCCAAAAGAAAGGCAGACCTGTAAAGCCAGAGGAATCATCCAAGTCAGTGCCTCAGGAAACAAGGACCTTAGGGGAACCCGTTCCCTCAGCAAAGGCCCCTGAAAGCACTGACTAGGATTCCCAACAAAAGTCCGAGTCTAAGGAACCAAGGCCTTCAGGAAGTCAAAAAACTCCCGCAGCAAAGGTCCCTGAAAGCTCGGACTCCAAAGGGACCACAAAGGGCCCTGGCAATGCACCTCCAAAGGACCAAAGCCTTCAGGGAATAGAAATATCCCCGCCGTAAAGGCTCCTAAGGAGGCCCCAACCCCTGAGAAAAGGCCTACAACAGGGCCTACTCTTAAGGGAAAATCGAAGGACGGAAGAGGCAAAGGGGCCCCCAAACCCTAAATGCCTTCCGTAAACACAATTCCTGGCTCAATGGAGGCCAACATCAGCTGCCTCCAGGCAAACCTGCATCTGCCTCAAGTGTACTTAGCAGAAGGTTTGCCCGGAACAATATATCCATTGCGCTACTTCAAGAGCCATGGGTAAATGCTAATATACTGCAATGAGCATAAACAACCGAGGGCAGCCATGCTCCTAAAAATCAATATCAAATCAATTCCTGTACCGGAATTCATCAAAAGAGACCTGGTCGCGGTCCTGGTGGAGGTGCCGACCACAAGGGGAAAACAAGAGGTGATATTTGCCTCTGCATACTTCCCTGGTGACTCGGTTCAAGCACCCCCGGAAGACGTAGCAAGGTTGGTGGACTTCTGTATCAGGAAAAATAAACAATTCATACTAGGATGTGATGCGAACGCGCACCACTGAATGGGGCAGCACCAACATCAATAAAAGAGGTGAGTACCTTTTTGAATATCTAGCTACTCCATAATTTAGATATATTAAATAGGGGCAATACTCCTACCTTTACTAATGCGATTAGGCAAGAGGTACTATGTATTACCTTGGCCACTCCACTGTACAGTACAAAAATAAAAAATGGGACGTTTCCAATGAGGGACCATAGTCACATATGCTTCGATGTAGAGGCTGGAATAATGCAAAAACAAACAAATAGGGTCCCAAAGCTAACCGACTGCTCATCGTACTGTTGTGATGTGTTTTTTTACTAATAAATATTTTTCTACTGAACTGTAAAATTTGGTTACAGCCGAGCAGAGATTATAACTTTTATTATAACTTACACAGTTAGGTTGGCCATCCAATCTTCTATAGTATTTAAAGTATACCCGAGCGGAGAATATACTTAACCACGTATCACTTATACGGGAGCGGGTATTCTAGTGAGGAGGCGCTTTGGAAACAGATTAAATGATTGCTTCTTAACTTAAAAATAATTTATTAAATAAATGTAAATAAATTCTTCAAGAACATGAAAGATCAATTCTTACTTTTAAGTCCTAAAAAGCCCCTAAATTCTAATTTTGATTATATATTAGTTTCCATTAAATACTTCTAAATTAAAACATTCTATGTTTGAAATCCCAACTATTCACAATCATTTTAAAAGTCAAATTTATTGTACACATTTTTCTTAGTGTAAATATTAAAAGTCTCAAAATTTTAGTTTAAAACCTATTTTTAATTCAAGAATAATTCTCAAAATTCTTTCTCATAGAAACTACATTTTCACTTTTGAAATTGACATGGAGACACTCTAAGTAATACTGAATAAATATGAATTTTTTCATGAGTTTATATATACAATAAGTAGGTCAATAGTTAAATTTATTTGACAAGGCTTTTAAAATATTTCTAAAGACACCGACTATATTTAATTACCCCGACAAAAGAGTTTGTCTCATAAATTTGCAAGCTAATTACTATTCCTGACATCTGAAACGATAATTTTGACCATAAATTAGATTTGTTTAAACAATTAAGATTATGAGACAACTTTTAAGTTATACCGACAAGAATCACCGAAAAGGGGTCCGATCTAATGTAGAACAAATCGGAATTTGCCGAAGCAAATCTGGTGAAGCCAGGCTGAATTTGAGCTATGATTAAAGCAATATTATTTTTAAAATTTTAACACCATATAAAATATTCGGATGATGACAGTACTGCGACTACCTAAAGTCGTAGCAAATGCCACTAAAACCAATTGAGACTCCCGAGGACCTAGACCTCGCAGCAGTCCAACTCAACGCTCTAATCACCTCAGCATATGAGACAAGCTGTCCTGTTAAACAAAAGGTAACCAACAGGGAAGCTCGAAAACAATTTAATAGGGCTAAAAGTACCGGGATTTGGGACAAGTACAAAATAGCCCTAACAAAATACAACAGAGAACTAAGGAAGTCTAAACGGAAATCTTGGAGGAACTTCTGTGAAGGCATAACCGAATTGCCTGCTGCAGCAAGACTCCAAAAGGTACTCGCTAAAGATCGTTCCAATGGCATCGGCCTGCTTAAGAAGGCTACACTGAGAACACCAGGGAGACGACTGAAATTTTGCTTCAGACTCACTTCCCTGGCTCTACAGAGCGATGACACTGAATGGGAAGGGGAAGAAATTTTCCACCCAACAAACAGAGTTAAAGTCCTTTCGGAAAAAATATTCAGCAGAAACAGGGTAAAATGGGCAATTAACTCATTTAAACCCTACAAATCCCCAGGAGGGGATGGCATCTTTCCTGCACTCCTACAAAGAGGAGCTGAAGAACTTTTGCCAATCATGACACAGATTTTTAGAGCCAGCTATGGACTGGGTTATATACCAAAACCTTGGAGAGATGTCGACGTGGTGTTTATACCAAAGGCAGGGCGGCGATCTAGCAAACTGCCCAAGCCATATCGCCCGATAAGTCTCACCTCATTTTTCCTCAAAGCAATGGAAAAAATAATAAATCTCCACATTAGGAGTACATCCTTAAAGGAAAGGCCACTTCACAGGAGACAATTCGCATATTAGGTGGGAAAATCAACTGAAACAGCCTTACACCCTTGTAAATAGGATAGAAAATGCCTTAGAAAACAAGAAAAAAGCTCTTTGTGACTTGATAGATGTTGAAGGGGGTTTCGACAACACGTCTTATAAGTCGATGCAAACGGCATCAACAAGGAAAAAAATTGAAACTCCTACAATTAAATAGATCCGAGCGATGCTAAATTGTAGGAAAATTACAGCAACTCTTGAAGGAGAGTCTGTGACTATAAGAGCTGCCAAGGGATGCCCCCAAGGAGGGGTCCTATCTCCCCTTCTGTGGTCTCTAGTCATAGACGAACTTATAGAACTTCTAACTAACCTGCGATTCGATGTCCACGGTTATGCAGATGATCTAATAATCATCATTAGAGGCAAGCACGACAGAATCCTGTCCACACTTATGCAAAGTGCCTTAAATCACATCTACAACTGGTGCCCAAAGGAGAACCTCAGTGTTAACTCAGGCAAAACAGTAATAGTACCCTTCACCAAAAGAAGAAATCTTAATCTAAAAGCTCAGAAGCTCACGGCATCCCTATGGAACTGTACACGACTCTTCGGAGAAACATGGGGCTTCAAGCCCAAAATGATATACCATACCTTACAATAGTAAGACCCATGATCACGTATGCGGCACTAGTATGGTGGCCAAAAACAAGGAAAAAAAGCACACAAACAAATCTGCGGAAAGTGCAGAGGCTTGCGTGTTTAAGTATAACACTGGCAATGCACACATGCCCCACTGCTGCACTGGAAGCGCTATTAGATCTCCTCCCTTTGCATCTTCATGTACAGAGAGAGGCTGCTATGGCCGCAGTCAGACTGCAGCGAAACAACTACCTAATCTTGGGTAACCTAAGTGGTCACACCAAAATCCTAAGTGAAATAAACATAGGATACCTGACCACAACCAGAGACATCATGACCTTACGGTATGATTTCGATCGTAAGTTTGAAGTGGTAATTACGGACCGCCGAACTTGGACATCAGGAGGACCAGAAATTGAAAATGGGACGATCTGCTACTATACAGATGGGTCCAAAATGGAGTCAGGAGTTGGTGCTGGCATACATGCGCCGAGATGCCAACTATCTATTCCAATGGGGAAAACTCCATCCATTTTCCAGGCGGAAACATACGCCATAAAAATTTGTGCTCAAGAATGCCTGAATAAGGACAAAAGAGGGCAAAAAATATGCATATTCTCGGATAGCCAAGCAGCTTTAAAGGCACTAAGTTCATGTGCATTTGGGTCAAAGCTTGCCTGGGAATGCTACGAAACCCTCAAACAACTGGCAGAAACTAACAAGGTTTCCTTGATGTGGGTGCCAGAACACGAGGGTGATGAAGGCAATGAGGCTGCGGACTCTCTCGCGAGAGAGGGAGCATGCACTCAATTTATTGGCCCTGAACCTTTCTGTGGCTTTAACAAAAGCCATCAGGTAGAGGCAATTAAGGAATGGGAAACCAAAATCAAAACTTGATATTGGAAAGATCAAAACTTAAGACAGGCCAAAATAATCATAAAATATGGACCTGAACGAACAAGAACGTTACTCGATCTCAGCAAGGCGGACCTAGACCTATACAGGGCTGTTAACCGGACACTGCCCGTTAAGATATCATCTTAAAAAAATGGGAAAATTTAGAAATCGAGATTTACTGTCTATGCTTAGAAGCACCAGAAACGGCCGAACACATTATGTGCTTCTGCAGATATATCCCAAGTAGCCCCCAAAAACTCAGGCTTCTTTGGAAGCTTAAAGTTTGATGTGGACTAAATTGCAAAGGGGATTCACAATAGATCTCATTGGTCGCAGTGATTTGAAAGGCAGTACCATGACTCACAACCCCACTTTTATTGTATTGTATTGTAAGTGCCAATGAATTTAATATCTTTTTACAAGAAATAGGGTTTTAGAATAAGTATGTTCAAAAAGGCATCAGATCAGTCTATTTGTGCTTTTGAATTTCGACTTGGACTATTTAATAGCGTCCTCAAAAGTGTTAAAAGACTTTTTAAATATAAAGGTGAATTTCAGATTTAAAATTCATGCTTATTTAGTCCTATTTTTGGGTGTGATCCAAATAGAAAATAAAGGTAATAAAATTGTTGTCGGCAAAAAAGTATATGATGTTAATTAAAAAAAGGATAATCCTCTTAGGTAGATTAATCTAAACTAATAAACGAATTAGTCATGTATGTAGTCACATATGAGAAGTATACAGTACCGGCTTAAGTAACAAGGCGACCCAGTAACCTCCCAGGAATTATTTAATTTTTTTAATTTTTAATTTAATTTTAATCTTAATAACTATTCTGGTGAGTTACCTTTTTTATCCCAACCAACCCAGGAAGTGGTGAAGTTAATGAATTAGAACATTTAGGTGGTTTATTTTATGCAAACTGTTCTAGTTTAATAAAAAACTTATATAACGTTCAATATGCAGTGCACTTATACCATCCATCAATTATTTGTTTATCTGAAACGCACATAACAGATGAAATTGATAAACACGAAATATATATAAAAGGGTATAATTTGAATTTATGTAATTCTAGTAGTAGGCATACAGGTGGTGTAGCAATTTATATTTTAGAAAATATTTGTTATAATATAGTTCTGAATACAAGTTTAGGGATGAATGTATGGTTATTGGTAATAAAAATTTGTGTAAATAAGGAACAGTATTTAATAGGTATAATATATCATTCTCCAAGTAGCTCTGATGCTCTTTTTTTAGATTTTTTAGAAGAAAAATTTGAAGAAATAATAAACACAAATGCTTCCATTATTATACTTGGAGATTTTAATATAAATTTGAATGTAGCTAATACATATTCATCAAGACTAAAACAAATAATTAACTTTATCGGGTGTGAACAAAAAGTAAATGAGGATACCAGAGTAACCATGGATTCATCCACCTTAATAGATCACTCAAATATACTTATTTCTTTCGACATAAAAAACAAACCTAAAAACTTAGTTAGTTATAAGAGATGCTTTAAAAACTTTAATGTAAATGAATTTCAACTATCACTTATAGATATAGATTGGGTATATAGTAATGATGTAAATCATTTAGCGGACAATTTCATAAACGGTATTGTTAAAAAACTAGATAATTATGCGCCTTTAAAAAAACGTAAATCTTTTAACAACTTTAAGTTAGATGTCTGGTTTTCTGAAGAAGTTATAAAAAATATTAAGGAACGGGATAATTTATATAAAATTGCTAAATCTACCAAAGATCAATTAGATTGGGGTAAATATAGGAAAAAGAGAAATCAGGTTACTAAATTGGTAAGACAGGAAATAAAAAACTTTTATGAGAAAAAAATTGACGATAATAAACATAATAGTAAAAAATTATGGAAAGAATTAAAGACACTGGTTAAGGGAAAGAATATGTATAATCCGAAAAGTATAAATTTTTGTGGAAAAGTTATAGAGGGAGATTTAGAAATAGCTAATAACTTTTATGAGTATTTTGTAGATAGTATTTTAAAAATAGTTGATCAAATTCCAAAAAGTAGCATTCCTTATAATTTTTCCAATCAGGGAAACTTTAGCAAATTTTCAAAGTTTAAAATGGTATCTATGAAAGAACTTAGAGATGTAATATATAATACACCTAATAAATCCATATCAGTAGACGGAATAGATCATAACATACTAAAATTATCATTTGATGTAATTGGAAACAGACTATTATATCTAATAAACCTTTCTTTAAAGACGGGGGTATTCCCTTCCAGTTGAAAAATTTCCACAATAACGCCTATAGCAAAAGTACAAAATACTATAAATTGTAATGAATTTCGCCCGGTTAACACTTTACCGCTGTATGAAAAAATACTAGAGATATTAGCCAAAAAACAATTATTAGAACATATTAATAAAAATAATATATTGGTTAAGGAACAGTCTGGTTTTCGCGAAAATCATTCTTGTGAAACAGCGCTTCAGTTTTTAGTAAACACTTGGAAATCACAATTTTGTGGGGGTCGTATTTCTGGATTTTAAAAGGGCGTTTGAGACCATTAAGCCAGAAAAATTACTCAGCATGCAAATTGGAGATATGGTGTTAAAGTGGTTTCAAAGTTATATGCAAAATAGATACCAAAGAGTAAAATATAATAACAAATACTCAAAGTTTAAAAAAGTAAAAATAGGGGTTCCGCAAGGTAGCGTTTTGGGGCCCCTACTTTTTATTTTATATATTAATGATATAGTTAAGAGGTTAAAGCATTGCTTTATTAAACTTTTTGCGGATGATGCTATATTATATTTTATTGGATCTCTAGAAGACATAGAAAAGTTTTTAAATATTGATTTAGAACATATATTTAGTTGGCTTAATTTAAATCAAATGCAGTTAAACGCAGATAAAACTAAATTTATGATTTTGGGTACCAAAAATAAATTAAGTCAAATTAAAAATGCAAAAGTAAAAATAAAAATTAATAATATTGAGATAGAGAGGGTAAATAGCTTTAAATATTTAGGAGTGATGTTAGATACAAATTTAGATTTTAGTGAAAATTTTCAATTTCTTTGTAAGAAAATAGCTAAAAAAATTGGATTTTTATATATTTTAAAAAGTCTTTAATTCTTCCCCATTTTAACTACTGTAGTACCTTGTTAAATCTTTTAAACACCCAGCAAAAACATAAATTGCAGATTTTACAAAATCGTGCAATGAGGGCAATTCTGCAATGTAATAGAAGAACTAAAATAATAGACATGCTAAATACACTAAATGTTTTAAGTGTTGAACAAATTTTAAAGTACAATCTTTTAGTTTTTGTTTTTAAAATAAAAAATTGTATGGTACCCAGTTATATTACAGAAAATATACAGTATGCTAATGAAATTCATAACTACAACACTAGACGTAGAAACAATTTTTATATTCCAAAACACAATTTTGACAATGTGCTTACTTTAGGTTTTAGGTTATTTAATGAATTGCCATTAAATATTCAAAATTGTACAAGTATAAAGAGTTTTAAATGTAAATGTAAATTTTATGTACAGACGTAATGTTTTTTTTATGTACCTTTTTTCATGTAGTCATTAGTTATTAGAATTTTTATTTTAGAATTAGTTAATTAGTTAAGACCATGTATTGTAATTATTTGTATTTTGTTAAATTTTGAGCTAAGAAGCTAATAAAGATGTTATATACAGCCTGTTCCAGAACTCGCGTACCGAAATTTGAGGGTATATTAAAAACCCTCTGGAAAATATGAAAAAAATTTCAAAAAAAATCCATCTTCGTTCAATTCAAAAATAAGGACGCTTTAAGTGGACCAATACTGTTGCTGATTATAAATTACCATTAAAGGTTGAATTTGTAGCTATGGAAGCAAATTTAATTATTGCAGGTACATATTCTGTAGGTTGACATGGTGATTAATGTGACATAAATATTTATTAATGTCATAAAAAAAATATCAAAACTTTCATGATTTTTACTTCAGAAGAGTATTGCGAAATGCTAATTTTATATGGCGAGTGTGGCCGGAGTGCTTCAGCTACATCTGTAGAATATTCTATTCGTTTTCCCAATAGAGAACATCCTAGCAGAAATGTTATTTTAAGATTGGTGGGCAAGAAATTCTGGAAATTTAACTCCAAACAAAAAAGAGATTGGAGGCGCTCCGCGAACTGCAAGAACTGTTGATAATGAAGAAGCTGTCATTCAGGCTTTTGAAGAAGAACCTGAAACAAGCCTTAGTATCGTGGCTAGAAATCTTGATATGTCTAAGACCTCTGTTCAACGAATTCTAAAAGATGAAAAAATGCATCCCTTTCATTCAGCGCGCTGAATGGAGTTGCAGCGGCAGTTTGTTGCTGCCGTCTAAGACGGGTATCATAAAACCACCGCCGGATGGAGTGACCCTATAAAAATAGAATATTTGATAGCCTCTGTCGGTTTTGTCAAAATATAATAACCTAAAAAGATTCTAAAGTTGAAAGTCTTAAACAATGCATGAGTCAACCATTAAAATGCAACCATAGTTACTAATAAGTAGGGAAAAACTAATTTTTAGGTAATTTAACATCAGCAACAGGATTGGTCAGATTAAATAGCTTCCTTTTTAATTAGTATTGAAGATGGATTTTTTTTAAATTTTTTTCATATTTTCCAGAGGGTTTTTAATATACCCTCAAATTTCGGTACGCGAGTTCTGGAACAGGCTATATATAACTTAAAATTAAAAAAAAATTGCCTGAGGCATGTTTTATAGGAGTTGCTCATCAAGATTATGCCAGATGTTGTATGCAGTAACCCTCTATCTGTATATTTTGTTTATAAAGTTTTTCACTTTTTAGGTTAATACTTGTAAATGTAATGTAGGTATTTTATAATCTTGGACCTTGGGGCACTTAAAATTAATTTATAAAAAATTAAATATTTAATTTTTTAGAAATGAATTTTAAGTGGCCCAATGTCCAAGATTACAAAATACCCATTAAATAGTCCAAGTCAAAATTCAAAAGCATAAATAAACTGATCTGATGCCTTTTTGAACATACATATATCTATTTCTTGTAAAACGATATTAAATTCACTGGCAGTTAGGTAAACGGTTTTATGCAATATCCAGTTAACCCAAAATTGCACTTTTTATGTTACTGTATTCCAAAAAATGTAACTTAATAATAATTAATAATGTTTTACTTTTTAAGAAATATATTACTACGTCAATATTCATGTTAATAAAATACTACAGATTACAAAACCTAATGCGGTTAAGAAAATAAAACTGAAATATTTTTTTTAAACTTTACTAATTAAATTAAACTAAAGAAAATTTTTTTAACTAACACGTCATCTGAGCAGTGTCGTATCAATTTTGCAGCTAATCTATAACGCCACTGATATAAAAATAAAATATAGGTTATTTTAAGAATTTATGTTTCAGTAATCATCTCTATATTATTTCTTGTTCAGAAGTTATATATCAAAAAAAAACTACGAATTTTCAATATCAATGAGCTCTAGCAAAAAAACTATTGCACTTAGAGTTTTGTGTCTATACACGGTGTATTTGAAATAGGGTCGGAAATTTTAACAGATGGTTTTACATCATAAAAAATGACAAAAAGTTCCTATAAACATATGTCTAAAAATGCGTCATAAGGGAGCTACGCCCCTTTGAAAGTGGCTAAAAAAATCGGTTTTTATTTAATAACTCAGGAACCCTTTGAGATATATTAACGAGGTTTTGCACGTGAATTAATCCTAATAAGGCCCATGTTTGTATGTAATTTTCACGTACTTATTTAAACCAGGGGTGTGCGAAACGGGGGGGGGGGGGGCTTATCAGTTTTTTGTCCCAAACTTTTTTCTGTGTAACCTTTTTGCAATTTTATTTTTGAAATATGATTCCCCAGGTCAAAATACATAAAAAAGGTACTCTTATTGTAATACTGTAGGATTAATCGTTTTCGAGAAAAATTCATTTGAAGGTGAAATTCCACGGTTCGAGGACGAAAAATTAAATACTAAAATGTTGAAAACCAAAATTTTAATGATGCAGGGCGAATGTACATTAAAAACTAAGAAAAAAACCTCATATACAGGTACTTCCAAAAATGAATCCTAATGGAGCTATGGTCTCCTAAATATGCACCATTTTTAAAGGGCTATGGTAGCTTTAAAAGCGTTTTTTCGACCCACATGTATGGAAACTTTTTTTCTTAGCTTTTGATGTAGAATAACATTGCATTATTAAAATTTTGGTTTCGACATTTTAGTATTTAATTTTTCGTCCTCTAACAGTGAAATTTCACCTTCAAATTAACTTTTCTCGAAAACGGTTAATCCTACAGTATTACAACAAGAGTACCTTTTTTATGTATTTTGACCTGAGGAATCATATTTTAAAAATAAAATTGCAAAAAAGTTACACAGAAAAAAGTTTGAGACAAAAAACTGATAAGGACCCCCCTTTTCGCACACCCCTGGTTTAAATAAGTACGTGAAAATTACATACAAAGATGGGCCTTATTAGGATTAATTCACGTGCAAAACCTCGTTAATATATCTCAAAGGGTTGTACCGTAATTAATACGTTCACTGCCAACGGCTAGTTTTGACAGCGGAGCAATGGGTATGGGCAAGGGAAAAATAGAAAGAATTGATTAATGTTGTTAGGGGCGCCAGTTACTTTAGCTTTTACTCCTTTAGGTAAGTAACAACCTAGTGTAAATACTTAAGCTTTTCAGTTTGAGAAAATATAACCCCTAAATAAAATAAGATAATTCATTTGAGAAATTTATTATAAATAAACTTAATGAAAGCACATCAAGTAATGTATTAATATATATAAAAAATATGTGTAATTATATTAAGATATAATTAAAGAAATCTTAATAAAAATTACTAAATTCAGAAATCATTTGACTTAAATGTATAAGAAAACATGAAGTTCAGCAAGCACCAAGAAATGTATGTAAACAACAATCATTTCTTGCAGTGTATAAAAGTCATGCTTAAATTAGAAATCATTTAATCAAAAGTATGATATTTAATAATTAATAAATGAGATTAAATGTTTTAAAAAAATAAGTACCTAAAAATGAACAAAAGCCAGAAGGGCATATAGTATTAATCAATACTATATCAGATCTGATAAAGTTTACAGTTATAAGAATATTGAAATAAAAGAATTTAAAAATATGAAATATTGCTTTCAAAAGTTTTCAGAATGAGTACTTAGCTGGTTTCTGCAAAATCCATGAGGTATGAATTCCATCGTCTCCATCTGTGCAAGTCTCCCCTATACTGATGAATTCATTTCTCAAATGAAAGAAAAAAAAAATATAGGCTGTCCCATCTACTTTGGAAAAATCATCTTCCAGGATAAAATGTACGATTGAAAATGTTGTCCGGGATAAAATATACTTTTGAAAATTATGTCCAATGTAAAATTGTCTGCTAGACGGTTACATAGAATTTATCTATGCCGAAAATTACAGAACCATGTTCCAACAGAACATCACTCCATGCGGAGAACTTGTATATCAAATATACCAAAATAAACTTCAACTTAAATTAATGTAATTCCATATTAATGGTGAGTAATTAATGGTAATTAATTAATGGTCTAGTAATGTAGTAATAATGGTCTAGTAATGTTGCTTAATTAATGGTGATGTCATTCTAAGTCTTCGATGTCCATCGAAACGTTATAAATGCATAATTGTAGAAAATAACAGTTATAATATCTTCCGCATTGTTTAAATATTCATTTTCACTAACTTTAAATAAAAATACATGAAGGATTACTTCGATGATTACAGAAAATAAACACTCGTCAAAATGACACCATCTTGTATTAGAGTTGCTTCAAGAAGGAGCGAAAATCGACCTTATCAACCGGTATGAACCCTTCAGGTAAATAAAATCCTATTTCTGAACTATTAGCGACATCTATGCAAGTCATTATCAACTACAGTTTTACCGTATAGGATTCCTAATAAAGGTAACGAAAACTACACCAAAAATAATAACAAAAAGACTATTTCCTAATAAATCCGTATTAGTGATATCTAACCTCAAAATATTACTCTAAGAAACAAATATAAACAATACTTATTGTTTATCAGCAAAACTAATAAAAATACGAACAGAATACTAAGTGTCCTGTGAACTAAGTATAAACAAAATACTGAATCTAAGTGAGCAGTTCCAGCAAACTATTTTCAACAAATTCTGGATTATCCCGAAGCAATAAGCATATGAAACTTTCCAGGAGAAACAAGCTACAGATGAAAGCCAGTGAAATCCAACCCTCAATAGACTCTGAAACATATAAAAACCAGGTAAGTCCATAGACAAATGTATTATAGAGAAATAAGTCATATGATTCTTTATTATTAAAAATCATATTCTAATTATGTTTTCTTTATGTTATTTTCAGGTAGAACTATGGAATAGAGACTTATATGGTTAGAATTCAGTTCCTGCTACAAAATAGTCCCAGATACAAAATAGTTCTGTACGTACGTAACTATTTATATACAAAATAAACATAAATTATAACGTAAGTAAACGAATAGTTTAATTAACCCTTGCTATATTACAAAGTGACGATTTATATCGTTACAGGGTTCCTGAGTTATTAAATAAAAACCGATTTTTTTAGCCAATTTCAAGGGCGCGTAGCTCCCTTATGACGCATTTTTAGACATATGTTTATAGGAACTTTTTGTCATATTTTATCATGTAGAATCACCTGTTAAAATTTCCGACCCTATTTCAAATACACCCTGTAGAGACTTTTGATCGGTAAGGTAAGAGCTATAACATATTTTAATTTAAGCGATTTTAACCGTGTCTAAAAAAAATAAATTGATTTTTTCAATTTTTTTGTCTATTTACTTACAAAACTTTTTTGTGTATTAAAAAAAATTAATTATTAATTACACTAGAGAAAATATACTTTTTTTCTGATATATCTTATCTTGAAGCATTTTCTCTTCTGATTTCAAATCTGTTTTCAGATTTGGGCTACGACCGCACAGTTTTTATATACAGGGTGTTTTAGAAAAAAACAACACCTTTTTCCAAATGACTGTAGAATTTATTTTTATGAATATTTTTTAATCAAATTCGGGTCACTTATAAAAAAGGATCTGCTTTTAAGACTTTGAAAGATTTTTTTCAAATGTCGACCTCCATTTTTTTTTACACTGAAAAAAAATTTTTTTTTACTGTCAAACTTTTAAAAGATGGATATTTTTTACGTTACCCATAACATTCTCTATTTATCTGGCTTCATTTTGCTTTTTGAATTTTTAATGGGGAGCTTCTAGAAGTGGCGCTACATTTATTTTCAGTGCTTCGTGTCGGAAAGTTTAACACCAATATATGTGGGAGCACTCTCGAGCGTGTCGGAATAGTACATATGCCATAAAACTAAATATGGCGCTTCTTTGTCGTGCTTATTTGTGTTAGAAAAATTATTTCTAACAGGTATATAAAAATATTTAATACTTTATTTCAGGTAATTCAGGTAATTACATTTAATTGTTCTTTGTTATTGTTGTTTGTTTTTAACCTCGTACTATTCTACTTAATTAAGCATCCCCCAAGTCCAGGACTTCTGTGGGCTAGTAGTAGAGGGAACCACCAGCTTTAATTGACTTTCGAACCAATATATCTAGGGAGTACGCCATCGCCAAATTTCAATTATTAATTAACTGAAAAATGCAATTGGCGCCAGTGAGTTCGTTGATGTTAACTAGCCTAATCTTACAAACTTTATTTCAGGTAATTATTAATAATTATAATAACCGGGATTACCGGAATTAAAATAAACGAATTATAATTCATTTATTTTAATCCCGGTAATTTTTAACCCCACCATTAGTTAAATTAAAATATATAATGTTAACATAACTTGTATATATATTAGTTAATGCCCTAATGTCATTATGCCTTGTTTAAATTCTACGGAAAAGTTCTGCTATGTTTGTGGAAGTTATGAAAGCTATAAACATTTAAGTCCAATTTCAGAATTAACAAAAAAGTCATACTTACGGGTATTTGGACGAAGAATTCTAAATTTGGAAAAGGACTGGACACCCAACAAGTGTTGTAATTCATGTTACATAAAAATTAATAACAACTCTATTCAGTTTTTAACTTCTGCATTGTGGCATAAACCTTATAATTACTACGAAGATCGCTATTTTTGTTTAACCAAGATTGGGCGTGGGCCAAATTGGAAAGGCAAAAGTAACGTTGTTTATCCTAATGTAAAATCTGTAACGTTGCTTAAATTAAAAGAAAATGTTAGTAACACAAATGTTTTGAAGCAAGATATTGAAATGGAAGAACAAGATATTGAAATAAACGAAAATGTAAATGAAGAATCTGAAGATATTGAAATGGGGGAGTATATGACTGCGACATCTCAAGATTTGCCATTTGAGTATAATGAAATTCATTTGTTAGAGCAAGATGACCTGGATAGTTTGTTGCGAGACTTGGGATTATGTAAAGAAAAATCTGAACTTTTGGGTTCAAGGCTAAGAAGCCTTCAATTCCTATTGCGTATTCTACAAATATGAAAGAATCATATGAAAATATGAAAATAGTTTTGGATGAAATTAAGTATGAAGAACACAAATGGCAGATTTGTGCAGATTTGAAAATGGTAGCAATTTTGTTAGGAATGCAAGGTGGGTTTACTAAATATTCTTGTTTTTTTTGTTGTGCTTATGGGATAGCCGAGCTGTAAAAATGCATTACAATTAAAAAGTGGGAAAAAAGAAAAACGTTTGCACCAGGTTGTAATAATGTTATGAACTAGTTGACCCAAAAAAAATTGTCTACATATTAAAATGGGGTTAATGAAAAATTTCATAGGCATTGAAACAGGAAGGAGGACCATTTTTTAATACCTAAAAGAAAAGTTCCTGAAGCTGTCAGAAGCGGGCGTATTTGTAGGACCACAAACCAGAAAAATTGTTAAAGATAGGAATTTTGAGTCAAAACTTTCAGACTGAGAAGTTGGCCTGGCATTCATTTAAACTTGGGTTTTTGGGTAATAAAAGGGAAAAGAATTATGTAGCTCGGATGTAGAATGTCCCTTAAAATACATTCTACATTCACATCTGGATTACTTTCCACCTAATCTCGGCGCCGTCAGTGAGGAGCAAGGTGAAAATTTTCACAACAAATTGCGAATATGGAAAAGCGATATCAGGAAAAAGGAAATCCTGCTATGATGGGTTGGTCCGTAGTAGAAGTTGATAGAACTGCATAAAAAAGAAAAAAAAGGTAAGAAACATTTACATTATTTTTAGGTTAAGATATATATTTGTTAACGCAAGTCATTAAGGCTGGTAGATAAAATTAAACTAAATACATTGATTTTTTGTATAATCATTTATTTAATAAACGAATACTGTATATTTTATAGTTTAAACACTTACGACTAGCTACGTACTGCTCCGGCTCGCTGAATAGCGCTCATACCGGTGTTAAAATTTCCGTCTTGACGCACTTAAAATTGATGTAGCGCCACTTCTGGAAGCTCCCTATTAAAAATTCAAAAAGCAAAATAAAGCCAGATAAATACAGAATGTTTCAATTAGGGTTACGAAAAAAAATCCATCTTTTGAAAATTTGACAGTAAAAAAAATATTTTTTTTCAGTGTAAAAAAAATGGGGGTCGATATTTAAAAAAATCTTCCAAAGTCTTAAAAGCACATCCTTTTTATAAGTGACCCGAATTTGATTAAAAAATATTCATAAAAATAAATTCTACAGTCATTTGGAAAAATGTGTTTTTTTTTTCTAAAACACTCTGTATATAAAAACTGTGCGGTCGTAGCCCAAATCTGAAAAAAGATTCAAAATCAGGAGAAAATGCTTTAAGATAGGTTATGTTAGAAAAAAAGTATGCTTCAAAAATTTCGTTTTGTGGGATATAATAATAATAATAATCTAACTTTATTTAGGAATTCCTAATATACAAAAAATATAAATTTTACTAACAAAAAATAAGGTACTTACATATTGCACCTAGTACTTAATATAGTAATATTAATACTGAATAAACCTAACACTAAAATTAAATAAGGTACTTACATATTACACCCAGTACTTAATATACTTAAACTTAACACTAAAATTAACTAACATAGTCTGTAGCTTGGTTTTTTAAACAGATACAAAGCTGTTTTTTAAATTGTCTTAAAGTATTTAAGTTTTTAATTTCAAATGGTAGAGCGTTATAAGCATTTAAGCCTTTAAAAAATATATTATTCATTGTTGATGCATATTTAGTTTTACAAAGATAAAAGTTATTTCTTGTTCTTGTTGGATACTCATGCTCATTAAACATAATAAATTCATTAAAATATGAAGGACAAAGCCCATTTTTAATTTTAAAAACAAAAATCAAACTCATGTAAGTCAATCTGTTTGAGACTGATAGCCAATTTAGCACATTTAACATTAGGTTTATAAAAAAGTCCAAACGAAAAAAAGTATGCTTCAAAAATTTCGTTTTGTGGGATATAATAATAATAATAATAATCTAACTTTATTTAGGAGTTCCTAATATACAAAAAATATAAATTTTACTAACAAAAAATAAGGTACTTACATATTGCACCTAGTACTTAATATAGTAATATTAATACTGAATAAACCTAACACTAAAATTAAATAAGGTACTTACATATTGCACCCAGTACTTAATATACTTAAACTTAACACTAAAATTAACTAACATAGTCTGTAGCTTGGTTTTTTAAACAGATACAAAGCTGTTTTTTAAATTGTCTTAAAGTATTTAAGTTTTTAATTTCAAATGGTAGAGCGTTATAAGCATTTAAGCCTTTAAAAAATATATTATTCATTGTTGATGCATATTTAGTTTTACAAAGATAAAAGTTATTTCTTGTTCTTGTTGGATACTCATGCTCATTAAACATAATAAATTCATTAAAATATGAAGGACAAAGCCCATTGTTAATTTTAAAAACAAAAATCAAACTCATGTAAGTCAATCTGTTTGAGACTGATAGCCAATTTAGCACATTTAACATTAGGTTTATAGGCGTACGCCTATTAAATTTAAGAATAGTACGCATACCACGATTCTGCAAAACCTGCAGCTTACTCTGGCAATTTTTTTTAAGTCGATACATATGCACTGATCCTAGAGAAAAAGAATAACTCTTTTAAAAAATTTTTATGCATATAATTAAAATGGCTATAAAAAGACAGGTTATTATCCACAGTAACACCTAAATACTTCATTTCTGTTACAAAATCTAATGTTGAACCACCTATTTCCAGACTTATTGAGTTAACATAAATATTTGAGTATTTATAATTTGTTGTTATTATCATAGCTTTTGTTTTAGAAAGATTTAGTTTTAATTAATTGGTAGCTAGATACATTTGTATTTTCAAAAGAAAATTATTCATTTTTTCAATAGCGTTATTTAATGATTTATCACTTGTAGATAATAAAGAGTCATCGGCAAACAAATTTAAAAATTCCCATATTATAAAAAATACATCATTCAAGTATATTATAAATAAAAGTGGTCCCAAAACACTCCCCTGGGGTATGCCAAATTCATTTAAAATACATTCCGAAAATATTTCTTCAATTTTTACTCTTTGATATTGATTTGTTAAATAATTAATAAAACAGTCACACAATACCTTTTAAACCATATTTTTTTATTTTTTTTATTAATAATTTTCTGTCAATAGTTTCGAAAGCTCGTTTTAAGTCAAGAAATACAGCCACGATATATTTTTCCTCATCTAAAAGCTTTTTCCACGTTGCAATAGTGTTATTAATAAATTATTTCTACATTGTTACCGAAGTATTGTACCCTGTATAAGTGAAAAATCTATCTTTACTGTTTAAGCAGTAGGGTACGTAAAAAATGCAACTTTTTAAATAAAATATAAACTTAGGATACACTGATCAAATGTTGTAAAGCAAAGGTTCTCAACGTTGTTTGAAACTTAAAACTTTCAGAAAAGTCATTGGTGTCGAAAAAAATATATAAAAATTATATATATATATATATATATATATATATATATATAAATAAACCCCTTTTTAGGACGCCACTGACCTTAAAAATAAAGAATGAATTATTAAAAAGTACTTTGGTCAAAGCCCCATCTCAATATCTTTTTTCGTTAATGAGTTATATCAAAAAATATATTTAATTATTGCCAAGTTTACAGGCCTGCGAAGGCTATTTCTATAAGACTTAGAGCTTTGTGCCGGTGAACACTATTTATCAGAAGGTTTAGTTCTATAACATATTAAAATTTAATCAAATTTAACAGGGGACCAGAACCCATAAGGTTTGTGCGTGGTCCTGAAATTATTATTTTTTTTTAAATGATAGTTTTATTTTTTTTTAAAGTTTAACCCCATAACTTTTTTGTTTTTGGGGTGATTATTTTCAAAATTGGTAGAATTGATCCTTAAAATAAAAGGAATTTTTTAATGAAAAAAGCTACGTTAATCGGAATTTTCTTTCGGCTTTAATCGATTTTTTTAATAGTTTAACTCCCTATAACCTTTTTGTTTTTAGGGGTACTTTCAAAAATAATAGGGATCTTCCCCTCATAGAATTTTTTCCTGAAAATTTCGAGTCGATCGCTGTGAATAGTATGATAAATAAACAAGCCTTGAAGATATGTAATGCTACGCATTCCATTATATATTATTCACAGTATTGTTATTATATTGCATTTCCCAAATACTAAAAAAAACAATTTTCAAAATTTTTTTTAAAAAAATACATTTTTTTTTAAAGATATTTTTTGAAAAACGAAAAATGATTTAAAAAAAATCTAAAAAAAAGTTTTTAAAAAATTTCAATTATTTTATTAAATTTTCTTTTTGCAAAAGATAAAAAAAATTAAAATTTTTTTTTTTGTTTTTTAAGATCTTTTTTGAAAAACAAAAAATTATTAAAAAAAAAATTCAAAAAGTTTTTAAAAAACTTAAAGGGACCCGCAGTTTGCTTATGGAAAATTGCTTTCGATCAAATTGGCTGAATTTTTGATGTTTAGTTAATGACCTCCTGATTATAAGTTATCATTGCGCCAAATCGCTACGGCTCCTAGTTTCCGAGATATTTTACTGCAAAAAGTGAATTTTATGATTCTATGAATTTATGCATCCGTCAGTATTTTGTGCTCTAGCTTAACAGATTAAAAGTCCAAACCATAGAAAAAAACTTTCTTTACAAAAGGTTAAGCTAAAGGTTTTTTTAACTTAACAAAGTGTTCTGTTTTGTCGCCACAAGCCATTACCTACAAAAGTACAAAATATAAAAAAATTAATTTTTAAATATTTTTAATTTTTCTTGATTATAAAAACTTAAACTGTCAGAATCCTCTAATATTTTGATATAATGTAGTAATAATAACATATTGAAAAGTTATTATCATGAACGGCGTGTTTTTACCCGACTGCGCACGCCAGCAAGATAAAATTATTAACGCGTGTCTGTTTATGTACTTAAAATTTTTCATTACATCGTAAATCTTAAACGACATAACCGATTTTGACAAACAAGGTGTTTTAGATTCCTCTCAGAAATGTTAGTGATGAATAACAAAATGGCCAATTATGGATGCTATTTTGATTGTCCGAAAAAGATAGAAATCTTCAAAATCAAATTAAAGTTATTGTATTCTGTCTTACTTAATTGAGTTATAATTTCACAAAAGTGAACGGACGTAGTTTTCTTGTATTTTTATGAAAGATGTCGGATTTTTATTGAAAATGTAAAAGGGGGAAAGTCTAATTTGATGATCACACACAAAATAATTTAAAAAAATTATTATTCGGCGAATATTAAATCAATTAAGTGCGGTCACTCAGGGTATGTGCGGTCACATGTGCTTTACTGAATAGAACACTTTGAGTCAAAATACCGCCCCCAGCGCACAGTGGTCAGTTTAAATAATCTGGCGCGGAAAAATTATTTTATTTAGTAAAGAGGAGTTATCAAGGATGCTGAAACCGAATCTGTTAAAAAAAAATTAAAATTCAAAATGGCGGATCCAATATGGCGGCCAAATCGATTAGATTGTATTGGTTTCTGATGAAAATTGGTATGCAAGGGTTTTCGAGGATGCTAAAACCCAATCTGTTTTTAAAAATTTAAAATTCAAAATGGCGGATCCAATATGGCGGCCAAATCTGTTAATTTTTATTGGATTCTGATGAAAATTGGTATACAAGGGGTTTCGAGGATGCTGAAACCGAAACTATTTTTAAAAATTCCAAATTCGAAACAGCGGATCCAATATGGCGGCCAAATCTGTTGATTTTTATTGGATTCTAATGAAAATTGGTATACGATGGTTTTTGAGGATGCTGAAACCAAATATCTTATTACAAATTCAAAGTTAAAAATTCCGAATCCAAAATGGCGGCAAAATCTGTAAAATTTTATTGGATTCTGATGAAAATTGGTATTTAGTGATTTTTGAGTATGCTGAAACCGGATAATATTTAAAAAGGAGGGTATCGTATTTTGGGCTAAATGGCCTCCATCGATAAGACTTTACATGCTTATAGATACATAAAAAAACAAGTACTTAGCCAAAATTTCAGCCATTTTTACAGCCCGGAACATACTTGAAATTATTATTTTACTAACGACAATGAACTTAGGTTAATGCTCGATTTAGCAACGTTGCACGTCATGAAGGTTGTGAGTCATGTGGAAATAAACAAAGGTTATGTGCTGTTAACAGACTAAAAATCGTTTTTTTGCATTCTATGTGAAAAATAATGCTCTTAAAATGTAAAAAGTTATTAAAATATGGAAGACAGTTAATGTTTTATTTGTTAAATATAAAAAATTCATCATTGGATCTATAATGGATATAGTTTGGAACTGTGGTCGAAAAATTAAATTAGAGAACATATTTTAGATGCGTAAGTAGGTAATGCACGAATAGTACCTAAAAACTTCCGGTATCTTACACTATTTGCGAGTCTCAATGTATTTTTTTGTCAATATAGTTATCGCAGCCGAAACATTTAATAGGAACCATTATAGCTGATGAATAATACACCTATATCGACGTTATAATAAAACGCACAAAAAGATTAATTAGGCTAAAATTCACACTTTGCGCATCACGTGTTTTAAATAATACATTGTTGTCAGGTTTACGTAACACACAATTGTTTACTATTATTTATCTAATTTTAATTTTTAACAAATAAACTTTGTTATCAGTTTTTCATCATTTCTTTCCATCATTTTGCACTTTTTCAAGTAAAAACATATTTTTCTCATTTAGCCCAAAAGCCTCATTTAAAACGATATCCTTCTTTAAAACTTAAAACGGCGTATCCAATATGGCAACCAAAGTATAAGTCTATTCTGTTAAAATCGAGCATTTTTCATACGTCGGCCATTTTTGTTTTATAATTTTATTTTTTTGAATTATATCTCAACATATATTTATTAAACAAAGATTTAACAAAAAACTAAAATAAATCTGGAAAAAATATTTTATTTAAAATTGGCATCAATCCACGTTAGTGGCTTTTTAATCGCTGTCGCTATCGCTACTAGACTCTCGCTGAACTTGAGGTTCCCGGGGCGTTTTTAGCATAAATAGTACTTCTTGGGGCAAAGATTCGCTTTTTCTTTTTTTGGAATCCCCACTTGAACCACGCCTTCATGGCAGAAATCGTGTGGTACTGATGAATATGGTCTAGGACTTCGGCCTGAGCAGTAGCCAATCTTTCTATGGTGTGGTCTACAATATTTTGAATAGGAATCTCTGCTGACACTTCATCTACAAGGATACCTGCAGGATAACATCGTTTTTTTGCCTCCAATAGCTCATTGTAATTGACGTAGACATCAGCATTGTATTCTTTACTATTTTGCTTTACACGGTTGTACTGACTTTTCGTCATTTTGGTGTCGACAAAGAGCGCGAGCGCCTGATCCGACGACATTTTCTTTGGCATTTTATCCTTTCGCTTAAAACTTTTTTTCAATCTTGTAGCCCGTTTAGGCGAAGTTGAAACTTGTTTGACAATTTCCGCCGCATCTCTCTGACCATCCGCGTACATGCTCAAACTGGTCGCGAACGCCAATTCTTGTTTGCTGTATGAAGCTACAAGTGGATGTGATTTTTTCGTTTTCCCAGATTCGGTACATTCTTCAAATGATTTCAAAGGTCGGCCCGAAGAAACTTTTTTTGGCTCTATATTGAACTTACACATGCCTAACAACCACGCTTTGTTAGATTTTAAAAACCTTTCTTCCTTTCGGCACACTCTTTCCATTTTTTCCTCAATGTTGCACAGAAATTATATAATACCTTCTTTACTTTACTTTGAACAGCGTCTGAATATTCCGCAAAGTCAGTTGTCTCACTTATAAAATTTAAAAGCTTTTGAAGTTTACGAGCCGGCACTGGCTCCTCCTTCCATACATCAAATATGGCACGACGCCTGATACCAGTAGCCAATGCTTAAAAAAAAATTAAACCTTAGAGACTGCGGCACTATTGTCTGAGATGGAAATCAACAGGGACAAAAGTATAGTTTTCGGTATCTTAGAAGCCTATTTTTTGTTTAAAGTTACATTCTACACTAACTGCAGCACACGAAACCTAATATAAACTTTAAAAAATTACGCCTACGCCTATTTAAACTGGATGCTTTAAAAGTATACTAAAATACACTGCCCAGTAAAAAAGCTACCCCATTTTTCCACCCCGCGCGTAAAATGGATTTTTTATTATCAAATTCACTTTAGCAACCTCAAAAACCCAAACACAGCACTTTTTACAAAAATTACCTCCCGCCCCTCAGGGCATGATTTTAATTTTTTTATTACAAGATTTAGTTTTAGCAACCACAAAAACCCCTTAATAACAATTTTCACAAAAATCACCCCCCACCCATGAGGCGGTTTAGAAAAAAATATTTTAAGATTTAGTTTTAGCAACCTCAAAAACCTCTATACAGGGTGTATTTGAAATAGGGTAGGAAATTTTAACAGGTGCTTCTACATGATAAAATATGACAAAAAGTTCCTATAAAGATATGTCTAAAAATGCGTCATAAGGGAGCTACGCCCCTTTGAAATTGGCTAAAAAAATCGGTTTTTATTTAATAACTCAGGAACCCTTTGAAATATATTAACGAGGTTTTGCACGTGAATTAATCCTAATAAGGCCCATCTTTGTATGTCATTTTCACGTACTTATTTAAACCAGGGGTGTGCGAAACGGGGGGGCCTTATTAGTTTTTTGTCCCAAAGTTTTTTTCTGTGTAACTTTTTTGCAATTTTATTTTTGAAATATGATTCCTCAGGTCAAAATACATAAAAAAGGTACTCTTGTTGTAATACTGTAGGATTAACCGTTTTCGAGAAAAATTCATCTGAAGGTGAAATTCCACGGTTCGAGGACGAAAAATTAAATACTAAAATGTCGAAAACCAAAATTTTAATAATGCAATGTTATTCTACATCAAAAACTAAGAAAAAAAGTTTCCATACATGTAGGTCGAAAAAACGCTTTTAAAGCTACCATAGCCCTTTAAAAATGGTGCATATTTAGAAGACCATAGCTCCATTAGGATTGATTTTTGGAAGTACCTGTATATGAGGTTTTTTCTTAGTTTTTAATGTACATTCGCCCTGCATCATTAAAATTTTGGTTTTCAACATTTTAGTATTTAATTTTTCGTCCTCGAACCGTGGAATTTCACCTTCAAATTAATTTTTCTCGAAAACGGTTAATCCTACAGTATTACAACAAGAGTACCTTTTTTATGTATTTTGACCTGAGGAATCATATTTCAAAAATAAAATTGCAAAAAAGTTACACAGAAAAAAGTTTGGGACAAAAAACTGATAATCCCCCCCCCGTTTCGCACACACCTGGTTGAAATAAGTACATGAAAATAACACATAAAAACGGGCCTTGGTAGGATTAGTTGACGTGCAAAACCTCAAAGGGTTCCTGAGTTATTAAATAAAAACCGATTTTTTTAGCCACTTTCAAAGGGGCGTAGCTCCATTATATATATATATATATATATATATATATGTTTATAGGAACTTTTCGTCATATTTTATGATGTAGAATCATCTGTTAAAATTTCCTACGATATTTCAAATATTTACCCCCTCACCCCCGTGGGGGTGGAGTTAGAATTTTTTTATTATCAGATTCGCTATGAAAAACCCCAATATACATTTTTTCACGAAAACTACCCCCCACCCCTCAGGGGGTAAAATTAAAAAAAAAATATTATCAGATTCAGATTCTTCGAGTCAAAACAACCCTATTTACCAATTTTGACGAAAATAATTAAAATATTTAAAAATATTTACCCCCTCACCCCCGCGGGGTTGGAGTTAGAAAAAATTTATTATCATATTCTATTTCAACAACTTTAAAAACCCCTATATACCATTTTTCAAATTTTTATAAAAAAAGATCTATTTTTATGGTATTATATTTGTCCCTCTAGATTACCTTCTCAGACAAATATTTGCGTGTGGCTGCGGGTGGCTGCAAATTACTCTAAGATAAATCGAAACAGCTATATATACTTGACATAGTGCAGTCTTTATTATAATTAATACTCCACTAAAAAAGTATATATAGTCCATCAAATTCAACAAAAAATATTTTTACAACCCAACGTAGAAGTCACATTAAATTTTAAAATAAAATCTAAATGTTACTTACCCATGTTACAATTTTCAAAAGAAAAGACCAGAAAAATCTAAAAAACATACACACACTATGCCATAGAACACTCGACTGACAAATAAACAAAAAAAAAACCGTTTTTGTATCTGCTCGCGGGGAATTACCCGTTTGCGGATCCAACGATTTTTTTTTTTTTAATTATGCTAAGTAGTTAGTTGGCTTACTTTTTCCTGGGTCAAAATTTTTTTAATTATATTTTTTTTTTGTATTTTTTTCCGAGCCAGATTAAATAAACTGACCACTGTGCAGCGCCGCCCCCACACCCAACAAATATTGTAAATATGGGACTATTTGGTGCGGTCACTCAGGGTAGGTGCGGTCAGTCGTCCTCTTCACGACAAACGGGTTTTGGTTGTTGCACCGCCCCCACTGCCGCCCCCAGAAACAATAAACGTGATAAAAAATGCTAATATGGGGCAATTTTGTGCCGTCTCTCTGAGTATGTGCGGTCACCCGTCTCTTCACTACAAAGTGATTTTGGTTGTTGTAGGTGCGGTCACATGTGCTTTACTGAATAGAACACTTTGAGTCAAAATACCGCCCCCAGCGCCGCCCCCACACCCAACAAATATTGCAAATATGGGACTATTTGGTGCGGTCACTCAGGGTAGGTGCGGACTCGTCCTCTTCATGACAAACGGGTTTTGGTTGTCGCACTGCCCCCAATGCCGCCCCCAGAAACAATAAACGTGATAAAAAATGCAAGTATGGGGCAATTTTGTGCGAGGACTCAGGGTAGGTGCGGTAACTCTTCCTCTTCAGGACAAATTGGTTTTGGATGTTGTACCGCGCCCAATACCGCCCCCAGAAACAATAAACGTGATAAAAAATGCAAATATGGGGCAATTTCGTGCGGTCACTCAGAGTATGTGCGGTCACACGTCCTCTTCAGGACAAATAGGTTTTGGATGTTGTACCGCCCCCAATGCCGCCCCCAGAAACAATAAACGTGATAAAAATGCAAATATGGGGCAATTTCGTGCGGACACTCAGGGTGTGTGCGGTCGCTCTTCCTCTTCACGACAAAGTGGTTTAGGTTGTTGTAACGCCCTCAATGTCGCCCCCAGAAACAATAAGCGTGATAAAAAATGCAAATATTGGGCAATTTCGTGCGGTCACTCAGAGTAGGTGCGGTCACTCGTCCTCTTCAGGACAAATTGGGCTAACGTACTGTGGTCCGAATTAGGAAAAAAGTGGTCAAAACTTTTTTTTGTATGTTATGGAATTTTTCATGTCTGCTTGAGTATGACAACATAAAACTTAAGATGATTTACCGCACAGTGGTCATAACATAGTTTTTTACATTTTTAAGCATGTTGTACCCCAGAGTTCAAAAAAATTATTTAAAAATTAAGGCTAACGCACTGTGGTCCGAATTAGGAAAAAGTGGTCAAATCTTTTTTTGTGTTATACCATTTTTCATGTCTGCACAGTGGTCATAACATAGTTTTTTACATTTTTAAGCATGTTGTACCCCAGAGTTCAATAAAATTATTTAAAAATTAAGGCTTTAAATAATTTTATTGAACTCTGGGGTCAACATGGTTAAAAATGTAAAAAACTATGTTATGACCACTGTGCAGACATGAAAAATGGTATAACACACAAAAAAAAAGTTTTGACCACTGTGGTCTGAATTCGGAAAAAAGTGGCCAAACTTTTTTTTTGTGTGTTATAATATTTTTCATGTAATAATAATAATAATCATAATGATAATGGTAATATAATGACAATGACAATGACAATGACAATGACAATGACAATGACAATGAAATGACAATGACAATGACAATGACAATGACAATGACAATGACAATGACAATGACAATGACAATGACAATGACAATGACAATGACAATGACAATGACAATGACAATGACAATGACAATGACAATGACAATGACAATGACAATGACAATGACAATGACAATGACAATGACAATGACAATGACAATGGCAATGACAATGGCAATGACAATGGTATAACACACAAAAAAAAAGTTTTGACCACTGTGAATTCGGAAAAAAGTGGCCAAACTTTTTTTTGTGTGTTATAATATTTTTCATGTAATAATAATAATAATGATGATAATGATAATGATAATAATAATGATAATGATAATGATAATGATAATGATAATGATAATGATAATGGTAATATAATAATAATAATAATAATAATAATAATAATAATAATAATAATAATAATAATAATAATAATAATAATAATAATAATAATAATAATAATAATAATAATAATAATAATAATAATAATAATAATAATAATAATAATAATAATAATAATAATAATAATAATAATAATAATAATAATAATAATAATAATAATAATAATAATAATAATAATAATAATAATAATAATAATAATAATAATAATAATAATAATAATAATAATAATAATAATAATAATAATAATAATAATAATAATAATAATAATAAAAAACGACTTTATTTGACATATAATTACATCAAAATGGCGAAGTTTGATTATAAAAATCAATCTTACACTTAACCATAAAAATACATATGATATTTAAATATTCAAATATTTAAAGTGAATACAGTAAAGTATAGCGAATAAATTGCACAAAATAAATGTCTATAAAGAATATAATAATTAAATCACATAATAGTGTAATAATCAAATATGATAAAAAAAAATTGTGGTAAACTAGCCTTGCTTTTCAAGCAAGGCTTTTTTTGTACTAGCTCGAAACGCGTTTGGCTTAATGGTAGTGAATCCTGGTTTTAATGAGTTGTAGAGATTTGCGGCCGTGTAACTAAATGATGTTTTAAAAAGAGCCGTATGGTGTCGGGGAATAGTAATAGAGTTGTTGCGTATATTACGACTATGTATATCGCTTCTGAAGAACTTTTCTCTTAGATATAAGGGTGTAGAAGTTTGTATTAATTTATGAAGAAAAGTAGAATAGGTGAGATAGTGTGTATTTTCCATATTTAACTATTTAAGACTTTTGAACTTGCAGAAATATGATCAAATTTACGGACATTGCAAATAAGTCTACAGCAGGTATTTTGCACCATCTGTATACGGTTTTTAGTAGTTCTGTCGAGAAAAGGATAGTAAACAAGATTACAATAATTAAAAACTGATAGAACAAGTGATTCACAAAGTTGTTTTTTAACTTTCCAATTTAGTATGTCTCTATTTGCATATAGTACTTTTAATCTAACATATGTACTTTGAATTAATTTATTTACATGATCGCAAAGCTTTAACTTCTGATCAATAGTAACACCTAATACCTTCGCTTTCTTAGAAAACTCGAGTGGGACTCCATTAATATTTAAATTAAGGGTATTTTCAATCTCTAGTCGTTTTTTTTCTGAACAAAATAGCAATGATACAGTTTTGTCTGCATTTAATTTCAGATTATGAGTAGTGGAGTATTCAAAAATTTTCTTTAGATCCCTATTTATCTCTACCGAGGCTTCATCAGTTTTCTGGGTTAAATCTGTAAACATAAAGTGAGTCATTTGCATACCCTTGTAGGTGAGCATCAACGCATTCAAAAATATCTGTTGTATAAATTACGAATAACAGAGGGCCGAGAATCGAGCCCTGAGGCACACCAGAAATAATATTAGCTAAACGAGATTTCTTACTGTCGACTGTAACAATTTGATACCTTTCTGATAAATAGGATCTAAAGAGATTAATAGAGATTTCGGCAAAACCGTAATAATGTAGTTTAGCGTATAGCAGATCAGGGTCGATGGTATCGAATGCTTTAGAGAAGTCAAGCGATATTAAAACAGATACAATTTTTTTATCTAAGTTATTTATGATTTTATCGAATAAATTTAATAAGGCAGTTGAGGTACTATGAGCTTTTCGAAAACCAGATTGATGTTTTGGAAAAAGGCTGTTGTCATTAAAATAATTTGTAACTTGTATATCAATAATTTTTTCAAAGATTTTTGATAATGAACTGAGCAGACTAATAGGTCTTAGATCAGATGTGGACTCAGGTTTATTATTTTTGGGTAACGGACATATTAATTAGCCCCTCCATTTTTTGGGAAAATAACCTTGTTCAAAAAAACAATTTATAATATGTGTAACATGGTACATATAGCAGGAAAACATAATTTAACCATCTGAAGAGAAATATTATCTAGGCAGCTAGCATTTGATTTAAGAGAAAAAATGGCATCTTTAATGTCCTGAACAGTTGCTAACTTAAACTTAAAATTTAGGTCATTTTTATGCAAGTTTGAATTATAAAATCCAATATTATTAACATTTATTTGATTTACTAAAAACGGAAGTGAAGTAGTCGTTAATTTTATCGGGATCCTTTAAAGATGAAGGAATATCTGGTTTGCTTTTGTTATGAATATTTAAGACATTAAGGCCCTTCCACATATCTTTTTGAGATTGATTATTTAAAGAAAGTAAGTATGCTGCTTTTTCACGGTTTAGCGAAGAGCGCGCAAAATTACGTAGCGTTTTATAATTTTCCCAATTTTCCTCAGTTTTTTCGATTTTAAACTTTTTAAGAGCTTTTTCACGTTCATTGAAAATAATTTTTAAATTTGGTGTTAGAAATGGAGATTTCGGTTTACTCACCCTTTTAGTTTTTACTGGTGCGTAAGTGTCAAACAAAAGATTAATATAAGTAGTAATTAAGTCAACTTTTTCGTCCAGATAATTTGTAAAATATATACTATCCCAAGGTAGGCTGTGAAGATCTTCTTTAAAGCGAGTCTCATCAAATTTTCTAAAGTTTCGGAAAGTAATAAACTTTTGTTTAAATGTTTCCACTTGAAAGTTAAGGTTGCAGTAGACTAAGCTATGATCTGATATAAGATCGGCATTAACTACTCCAGACTTAAGTATATTTTCAGGGCAATTAATAAAAATAGGATCAAGTAATTTAGCAGTATTTTTTTTTATACGAGTGGCTTCGTTTATAATTTGCGTGAAACCAAATGAATCAAGACAATTCGTTAAAGGATTATTGATGTTAAAAAGATTTATATTCATATCACCTAAAATAATGACCTTATCATAAGAAGGAACTATATCACACAAAATATTATCGATAGTCTCAATATTAATTAATGACTTAGTGTCGGGAGGACGATAAAATACACCTATAGCTAATTTACTTTTTTTTAACTTAATTTCAATAAATAAAAATTCTAAGTCACCACTATTTTCAATTTCCCTAATATTTATCTCTTCGCATTTGAGAGAATTTGCAACGTAAAAACCTAATATAATAATGACAATGACAATGACAATGACAATTACAATGACAATAATGACAATGACAATAATGACAATGACAATAATGACAATGACAATAATGACAATGACAATAATGACAATGACAATAATGACAATGACAATGACAATGACAATGACAATGACAATGACAATGACAATGACAATGATAATGAAGTAAACATAATAGAGGAAGACAGGTTTGCCCAGGGAATTCTATGGCGTGACGGCGATAAATCCAAGGATGTAGACGAGTACGAGGTGCAGGTTATGACCTTTGGCGCTACGTGCTCTCCATGTTCCGCGCAGTTTGTTAAGAATAAAAGTAAGAGATATCCCTTAATATTCCCACCTGATTGGTGACGTTGAAAAGAATTTTTATGTAGACGATTACCTTGACTCTTGTAAATCTGAAGAAGTTGCAGTAAATAAGGTAGATGAAATCACTAGACTTCATCGAGAAGGGGGATTTGAGGTAGTTGGATGGATTTCAAACTCCAAGTTAGTCAAAAAAAAATTTTCTGAACCGAACAAAGAGTAAAAGGAGGTAAACAAGTCTATAGAGAATCCAGTTCTAGGCGTTTGGTGGAATATGAATACAGATAACTTTACGTTTAAGCTGAAATTTAACAAAGTATCAGAAGAAATAGTAACAGGTCAGAAAATTCCAACGAAACGAGAAGTTCTCAGTCTTGTGATGTCTATTTTCGACCCTCTTGGTTTTTTGACCAACTTGGTAGTCCGAGGAAGAATGATTTTACAGCAAATCTGCAGAACTGGTATTATTTGGGATGACTTTATACCGGCAAGTATTTTCCAGAACTGGATCATATGGCTAGAAGATTTAAAACTAATCCCAAATGAACAAATTCCGAGATGCTATACCCCCTTGTTGCCAGAAGCAAAATCTACAGAAATACACGTGTTCTGTGATGCAAGCGAAGAAGCTTTTGCGTGTGTAGCCTACTTAAGAGTCGTTCTTCAAAATGCCACACAAGTTATTTTGATTTCTTCTAAAGCCAAAGTATGTCCACTGCAGGCTGCTTACGACGATTAAAACAGAACTGGAGTTAGATATTAAAAGGTGTTATTTATGGTTCGATTCTAAAACTGTTCTACATTGGATAAATGGAGATAGTAGGAATTACAAACAATTTGTCTCTCATCGAGTTGGCGAGATACAGGAACATACAAAACCTGAACAATGGAGGTATGTGCCAAGTGAAATGAACAATGCCGATTTATGCACAAGATTTACAAACACTATAAAACTTGACAAAAACTCCAAGTGGTTTCAAGGTCCCGAGTTTTTAAAAAGCCCAGAAGATCTCTGGCCAAAACCATTAGAACTTTCAAGGGTTTGTATTGATGATGATGTCGAAAGAAAAGCAGATGCAGAATTTTTTGGATTGGTGACAGAAACTTTCTACATTATTCCAGATATTAAACGATTTTCAAATTGGAGAAGATTTGTTCAAGCCACAGCATGGGTGTTTAGATATTACAATCTGCTTCTTCATAAAGCTAGAAAAGAGGAAGTATTTTATCCCGAAGAACTGACTTGCCATGAATACGAGAAAGCCGAGGAATACTGCATCAGGGCTGGTCAAAGAGAGAGCTTTAGGAATGAGGTGACAAAGTTAACGAACAAGAGTAAAATAGATAGTACATCACGACTTTTACAGTTACGACCATTTATTGACGAAAAAGGTATAATACGAATGAGTGGAAGATTACATCATGGCGAAAGTATTTGCGATGACGTAAAATCGCCTATTATTTTAGACTCAAAAAGTTATTATACCAAATTAATGATTTTATTTTATCACAAGAAGAATTATCACCAGGGTGTAGAGACTGTACTTAATAACCTACGTCAGCGATTTTGGATTTTAAAAGGAAGATCTGCTGTTAAAACCGCTTTTAAGTCATGTCAGTTCTGCAAAGTTAAGAAAGCAAATAAAGAACCTCCTCTGATGGGACAGTTGCCTTCATGCCGATTAACACTGTATGTACCCCCATTTACACATTGTGGAATTGACTTATTTGGTCCGATGTATGTTACTGTTGGACGGCACAAGGAGAAAAGATGGGGAGCTTTGTTTACTTAGCAATTCATCTTGAAGTAGTACATTCTCTCTCTCTTTGGATAGTACAATAATGGCGGTACACAGAATGATGTCTAGAAGAGGTCCAATCAAAGCCGTCTATTCTGACAATGGAACGAACTTCAAAGGAGCTGCTGAAGAACTAAAAACCTTTTGGAAAAGTATTGACCAAAATGAAGTGACAAGAAAACTTTCTGAACAGGCGATAGAATGGCACTTTATTCCACCTGGTGCTCTAAACATGGGCTGATGCTGGGAGCGGTTAATTGGTTCGGTAAAGAAAGTCCTGCAAAATGTTTTAAAAGAAGAAAGTCCCAAAGATGAAGTACTGTTGACAGTATTTGGTGAGGCTGAGAATGTAGTAAATAACCGACCTATTACTCATGTCTCTGCAGATCCAGATGATGAAGAATGCCTCACTCCAAATCATCTATTAATTGGACAAAAGCGAGGTTCCCTACCAGCTGTTTTTGACGAAACTAATCCCAGAAAGCTGTGGAAAAAGGCCCAGAGACTTGCCGATGATTTCTGGGCAAAATGGGTAAAAGATTATCTGCCGACATTAACTAAGAGAGGAAAATGGACCAAGGACTCCAGTCCTATTAAAGTTGGAGATATGGTAGTTGTGGTGGAGCCAAACTTTCCTAGAAATAAATGAAATTTGAAAAATAAACAGTTTTTAGTGTCTTGATTAACATAAGACTTTAGTACCCTTAAAGAGTATTGAACTGAATTTAATTTTTTATTCAGTTGTTCTAAATGTAAATTCCAATTTAAGTTCTCATCGACAACTAAACCCAGAAATTTGGTGCTAATTGCTGTTTTCAAAGTCAAACTTTCATATGGCATCACCTCAGGGGTTTTAAAGATAGACCGTGCTGTTTTAAACACTAAAACTTGGGTCTTATCCTTGTTTAAAAGCAGTTTATTTTTTACAAACCAGTGTAAAATATTATCAACGCAAGTCTGGAGTAAACTAACTACATCTTGGTAATTTTTTCCTTTAATTAGGAGTTTCGTGTCGTCAGCAAAGTTATCTAAACTACAATTTAGATCCAGAATTGCACTAATAATATCATTCATGAAAATTATGAAAAGTATAGGGCCGATAACGCTTCCTTGGGCTATGCCTAGGTTTACATATATAGGATCTGACATATAGCATCTAGCATCTTTATCGACTGCAATTTTTTGAACTCGGTTCTTCAGCCACGCCTTGATCCACCGCAGCGCACTACCCCTAACACCGTACCTTTCAAGCTTTTTCAACAATATATCGTGGTCTATGGAGTCATAGGCCTTAGATAGGTCTAAAAACAGAGCCACTTTAAGTTTTCAAAGCCCAAAAGGACCTTAACACACTGTGGTCCAAATTTGGAAGAAGTGGTCAAAACTCTTTTGTATATTATCGCATTTTTCATGTCTGCTTAGGTACCACAGTAAATTAAGATGATTTAGCCAAAATCTAAAAACACTTCTGCGCATAAATATATTCTACCAAGCCTTTCTGCGCATGGTATATTTCCATATTTGCGCATTGATATGTATTATTAAAACACTTCTGCGCATTAATATGTTTTACGAAACCCTTCTGCGCATGGTATATTTGTATAGGGTAATTCCAGTAAATCGTGAGATGGCTGTCTTGAAATAAAATACAGATTATTATTAACATTTATAGGCATAATGGTAGCTTATGAAATTAATTTTCTGGTAGTACCAATTTCATAGTTATCAAGGTGGCTGTTTCTTAAATAATGACAGTTTTATTTAGCGGTAGAGATACGTGTATAATTCACTCCGTATTTGGCGTTATTTAAAAACGCAAAAACTGTGGTTTAAACTGTGTTTTTTTGAAACTAACTATTTTTGTATTATAGATTATTTTGTATACCTTCGTTGACTATAAATTATAGACGGTAAGTAAACGATTAATTGTTTTTTTTTTCTTGAAATATTAAAAATCATCAAAAAATTGTAACGTAAGCAACTAAAAAGTATATTTTTTACTTAATACTTTTCTACTTTTAATTTGGTGTGATTTTTACCTAATTATGTAATTATTTTGTTTACTTTTATTTATTATTGTCTAAAAAAAAGTACTAACTTTGTAACGTAAGCAACGGGTAATCTTAAGGATCGCATATAACTTATAATATTAGACTTGGATTTGCTTCAATAAAAGCAAATTATAATTGTTTTTCATACTATTGGTTTGGGGAGGGGGAAAACAATGGGTCATGATGTGGCAATGGTGGGACGGTTGCAGAGAAGTACTTGATATATCATTCGATCTATTTTTAGGAAACATTGTTTAATTTCATCATAAAATTTGTATGCATGCTTTTTGGGTGTATTTGAATACTTTTTGTAATTACTCTTAAAGTAATTTTAATTGATTATCGTAAAATGGGGTGTCTTGAAACAGTGGGTCGACTTTAAATTTTCTGCAATGAAAATTTTGGCACACTACTGACATATCGTGGTTTGGTTTTAAGTTGCGCAATGTCAATCATTCGAGAGTATAAAGTTCATATGTAGACGTTTGTTTATGTTTTGTATAGCGATATTTTATTAAAAGGTAAAAAAAATCGTTATTTTGTATTGCTGAATACTTCTTATTGTCCACTAGTCAATGTCGAGTATACACTATTATAGCGAGAATGCTCTGGTATGTTTTTTTGTTGTACCTTATTACTAGACAACTAAATTCTAACCTCAATTTATTTTTAAATATTAGTTAAGCATGCGCTTATCATTATTCAGTCCCACGCCCTATGGGTGTCTTAAAATTATTGTCATTTTTGATAAAAGTTTGGGAACCTAATTTTGGATTTTAATTTTTTAGTTCCATAAAACCTCGCATAGACAGACAGAATATTAAAAAATGACGTTTGATTTTTTGTGCCAAGTGGGGGGAAAAGATGAAAACGTCTTCCATGTTCTTAAATGTTCTCTAGGGTCTAAATAGTTTAATTTTTAAATTTGAAAATTTTACTAAAAAAAAAACAATTAGGTCAAAACTGACATGAAGACACCCCATTTTACGGTACGTGTGATCTGTATGGATACAATATAACGTCATCATAAAAAATCGACATAAAAAACACTTTTTTTGCATTTTTTGTCAGTTCTCAAAAATATAGGTTAAAAAATATGTTTAACGCATATTGTGTCAAATTTTGACGCTCAGCTTTTATTTTTTTTACAAAAAAAAGTTGGCCAAGTTATTCAAAAATATATAATCTGACGCAGAGTAAACCATTTTTGAAAAAAGTTGGTTAAAACTATTTTTGCTTGTTATTGGGTGTCTTTGATCCCTAATCTGGTAAGGATTTTAAAATGAACAAACTAAAAACCAAAATCATTTAACGCACAGTGGGTCCAATGTAATAAAACGCAAACAAGCTGTAGTGTATTTTTCGAAGTTTGGTTATTCCACAGTTCAAAAAATTATTAAAAAAAATTCGACGCACAGTAGTCCGACTTTGAAAAATGTTGGTCAAAACCTCATTGGCTTATTTTTGAGTGGTTTTGATCTCCAATTTGGTATGATAGACACAAGTTAAACAAAAATATGATTTAATGCACAGTGGGTCAAATGTAGTTAAACATAAAAAAGCCAGAGTGTGTATTTTGATGTTTGGCCATTCCATAGTTCGACAAATTATTAAAAAAATACGCATCCCGACGCACTGTGGTCCGATTTTGAAAAAAGTTTGTCCAAACCTCATTGCTTATTTTTGAGTGTTTTTGGCGAGTTTTTGATGTCTAAGTTTGTATAAAACATGAACAGAACTAATATTTAACGCACAGTGGGTTATGTGATAAAACATAAACAAGCCAGAGTGTATTTTTCGAAGTTTGGCCATTCCACAATTCGACAAATCATTAAAAAATTAAAAAAACTTATCTGCGAAAATTACTCTATTAATGCAACCTATGTCTCAAACTTCATAGAAAAACTCGCCGAATCAGTCAAAAAACACACTCCCACATATATAAAAAAATACTACAATTACACACTTCTACCATATGTTCTGAGACTAATCAAACTTAAAAAACATTTATATAGGGAAATAAGAGTTTTTAATGACCCCACGCTTAAAAGAAAGTTTAATAACCTTAACAAGGACATACAAAGAATGGTTAAAGAGTACAAAACACACAGATGGCTAGGTGCATGTAATAACATAAACAATGAAAAAGGGAAAAAATTCTGGCAAGAAGTTAAGAAACTCAGTAAATATAATAGTAGCAATTATAACATAGAACTAGAAGAAAACGGTGTTTTGTACGATTCGGAAGAAAAAGTAGCTCAAATATTTGCAAACCACTATAAAAATATTTTTAAATTTAATGATGACCCCAATTTTTCCAACGAAACAAAGGATTAAGTCGATAACTGGTTTGAAAATGTTTATCCCACCTTAAAAAGTGAAAATTTTGAAGAAATCGACGAAGATGAATACTTTTATGCTGTAAACTCTGGAAAAACACTGCTCCTAGGTATGACAATGTTCCAAGAAAAATAATAAAGGCCCTTCATCCAGAAGTTCACGAAAATATTAGGAAAATATATAACTTTTGTCTGAAAAACGCTTTTTTTCCCCCGGAATGGAAGCGAGGTCTGATCACCAACATACCTAAACCCAACAGCGATCATAAAAATCCCAACAATTTCAGACCAATTACGCTACTGCCCGTCCTTGGAAAACACTTTGAGAAAATTATCAATAATAGACTAGAACCTTTTTTAAGAATTCCACCATATCAGTTTGGATTTAAAAAAAACATTCATATCACTTCTATCTAAGCTACAACACTTTCAAAAACTCGGATATAAATCTGCCGCACTTTTTATGGACATCATGAAACCCTTCGATAGTGTGTGGTATAAAGGCCTCTTGTTCAAACTTTTTACAACCAACTGCCCAGCCTACTTAATTAAAATAGTCAAAGCCTACTTGTTTGATCGCAGACTGCAAGTTAAGGTTGGAAAAATTCTTTCTGAAATAATCATTCCTGAGCAAGGGTTACCTCAAGGTTCTCCAATGGCTCCAACTTTATACAATGATTATAGTCACGACAACTACGATCCACACATTATACTAAACCCTGACAGACCACTACAAAGAAATCAAAAACAAATCAATCGCGAGAGCTAAAGTTTTTAGAGGAATGACTTATAAAAACCATGGCATTAACATCAATAACAGCTGCATGATAAAAAAGTATCTGCAGACCTCTACTAGACAATGGAAATGTTGTTACCCCACTTGTAGTAAAAGCGCATTAAACCACATTGAAGTCGCCGAAAGGAGTTGCTTAAGAACAATTACCCGCATCAGAAACCCTAATAACCCACTATTTAATCCTTCAAATGATATGCTATATGAGAATCAAACATTGAACCAATTCTTTCCCGTTTCACCAAGCTTATCGAAAAGTTTGTCTCCACGCCTGATAGTCTAGCCTGCATTCATCCGATGACTGTAGATGTCACTCCGATAAACAACCCTAAGAGAAAACTTCCTGAAAAAACTTTGATTGAAATGCTTAATGAGATGAGATAATGCAGTTTTTTTTTCTTCTATTGTATTTAATCTTTATTTTTTTTATACTTTTTTTTCCATATACTTAACTTACTTAAGATACTCTAAGTTTTGAATTTTAAATTTTATGTAACTTTGGCAGAAAGACCTCGGGTCGTTAGCTTTTTGGTTCTCCAATAAAGATATTTATTATTATTATTAAAAAAAACTGACGCACTGTTGTCCGAATTCGGAAAAAGAGGTCAAAACTTTTGAATAATTTAAACACGTTAATGTTTAAATGAATCTAATATTTATTATTCTAAAAGATTACAATTTCAAAAAGCTTCATATTGACAACTCAACTGTCTTTATTTACAAATGTGCCTACTTAATATATTTTAACAATATAAACTATATGCACTTATTATACATCTTCCCTTTTAAGATAAACATATCTATAAAACTAACCTATCAGGTTTTTTACTTAAACGACCAGATTTTGTTCTATAATTATAATTAACATCTACTTCGGGTTCGATACTGAACTGAACATTTTTAGGGCTAATTTGAATATTTTTAATTTTATCATGAATTGCTGGAACTTCGTTTTTAGCGTTATCTATATCCAAACTAGTTTCCTCGTTAGATCTTACTTTAAAGTCATTTAATGATTCTTTAATATCAAATCTATTTCGTCTAAGTATCTGACCTGATTCATCTAACACTCTATAAGATCTAGGTGTATTGTCTTGGCAAACTACTTTACCTGGTTCCCATATTTTATTGATATGATTAAATATATTAATATTTTGATTTGGATTTAATACACATAGATCCTTTGTGTGCTTATCAAAATACTCCTTATTAACATTTTGTCTCAGTTTTAATTTATCTGTTACATTTTGACATAAACTTGGTTTTAATAAGTCCACAGAAATCGGTAACTTTGTTTTGCAAATACGGCTCATTAAAATCTGAGATGGGGAATAACCTAAATATTTAAGAGGTGAATTTCGGTATTGCATTAAGGCCTGATAGATATCTTTGCCTTCTTCTAATGATTTTTTAAGTAAATTTTTAGCAATGCCAACCGCTTTTTCAGCCAATCCATTAGAACGTGGATAGTTGGGGCTTCTGGTAACAATACTAAAATTCCAATCTTTTGCAAATTGTTTACATGAAAAACTGCCAAACGGGATATTATCGCAAATCATAATATCTGGACACCCGAATTTTGAGAAAATTGACTTTAATTTTAAAATTACTTCTGAAGCCGATTTATTGCCGAGCGTCACCAATTCTAGCCAATTAGAGTAAGCATCCATTACTACCAGATAGTATGTATTGGCATAAGAAAAAATATCTACGCCAACCCTTTCCCAAGGACGATTAGGTATTGAAAACGGCAAAAGTGTTTCTCTTGAGTTTTTTCTAGCAAATTTATCACAAGTTTTGCATTGTTTTACAAAATATTCAATATTTTGATTTAAGTTTGGCCAATAAAAAATTTGTCTACCCCGCGCTTTTGTTTTTTCTATTCCCAAATGACCCTCATGTAATTTTTGTAACATTTCTTGCCTGATAACTAAAGGTACAACTAATTTTTTCCCAAAAAACAAAAGTTCGTCGCAGTATACTAAATCATCTTTTATTTTATAGTATTGACGTGCAAATTCAGGCAGTTTATTTACGCTAGGCCACTGTGTATTAACATAATTGATAATTATTTGTAATTCAACATAATTTTTTAAGGCAGTCCTAAACGCGTCTTTCTTTTCATCTGAAATCGGTAAATAATTAACTAACGAATGAACTGTGTGCTCTAATTCTAAATCAACCTGTGGAACCGGATCTAACAAATACGCTCGACTTAACGTATCTGAAATATACATAAATTTCCCAGGTTTATATGATACTTTAATATCATAATTTAGCAGTCTTAATAACATGCGCTGTAAACGAGGTGATGTAGATTGCAAATCTTTTTTTATAATAGACTCTAGCGGTTTATGATCAGTCGAAATTTTTACATTTTTAACACCATAAATAAAATAGTGAAATTTTTGACAACCGAACAAAATGGCTAGGAGTTCTTTTTCAATTTGCGCATAATTAACCTCACTTTTATTTAAACTACGCGACGCAAAAGCTACAAGATGCCCATTTTGTGAAATGCATGCTCCTAATCCATGTGTGGATGCGTCTGTTTCAATTTCTATTGGAAGATAAGGGTTAAAATATGCTAAAACAGGAGCATTGGACAACAATTGTTTTAATTGAACCAATGCTGAGTCATGGTCATGTGACCAATCCCAATCAATATCTTGTCTTGTAAGATTTCTTAAAGGCGCAGTAATTTTAGACATACTTGGAACAAATTTGCCTAAAAATTTAGCCATTCCTAACAATCTAAGTAAATAATTTTTATTCTGAGGAGTTGGCATATCTAAAATCGCTTTAACATACGATTCACTTGGTTTGACACCTTCTTTCGAGAAAACCTGACCTAAAAATTTAACTTCTTCAGACTTAAATTGAAATTTAGACTTGTTAAATTTTACATTAAACTTTACAGCCCTATCTAGAACTTGCTTTAAATTTTCGTCATGTTCATCTTCTGTCTCACCTGTCACAATAATGTCATCAAAATAAATGCCTACTCCCTTAATATCACCAAATAGCTGAAAATTCTTTTTCTGAAATATCTCAGGCGCAGAACTAATGCCAAACGGTACTCTACAGAATTTGTAAATGCCAAACGGTGTTCCAAAAGCACAGTATTCAGAGGATTTCTCGTCTAACTTTACTTGGAAGTAGCCATCTTTCATATCCAATACTGTAAGTATCTTTTATTACTTAATTTACTTGCTATTTCTTCCGCAGTAGGAATCAAAAAACGCTCGCGCCGAATCGCATCATTTAAATGTTTCGGGTCTAAACAAAGTCTTAAATCCCCATTTTTCTTTTCAACTAAAACTAATGCATTTAGCCATTGCAAAGGCTTATCTACTTTTTTAATTACACCTTGCTCTAACAAACTATCAAGTTTAGATTTAACTCTATCATGCAATGCATGAGGAATGCGTCTCATTGGCTGAACATGTGATACCACATCTGGCTTAAGAATAATTTTATATTCCCCCGGAAATTGACCTAAACCTGTAAATACAGTGGGATACTTAGATACAACGTCATCTAAACTTATAAAATTCTTTTTTAAACTATCCACTCTTTGTATTAAATTTAAATCTAAACAACCGGGTAGTCCTAGAAGCGGCATTTGATCTGAACTATCTACAACTATAAAAGGTACCAATGCTTGTGACTTTTGTGTATTACAATCTAAAGTTATTTCACCTATCGGTTTAATCTTAAAGTCAGAATTACCATAAGATATCAAAGTCACATCTGTTTTAAGGAGATGCTTGTTACACCTTATACTATTTAAAATATAACTTGGTAAAACACTTATTTCGGCTCCCGTGTCAAGCTTAAATTCTATATTCAATATTGATCATTTTCTTCCACATGATCTCGTTTTTTTTATTTACTTTACTCACGGATTTTTCTACTGCGCTTATGTAAAAGTCAGTCTCTTCTTCAGATTCATCATTATTCTCTGCTGCTAGTTCATTAATTTTCTTCTTTGTCGTCTCTAGAGTTTTCCTACATACTGCTGCAAAGTGATCTCTTCCGTGACACTTTGCACACGTTTTTCCAAATGCGGGGCATTTTCTGGGTATATGTTTGTAACCACAATACATACATTGCTTAACATTTTGATTTTCTGGATCCTTTTTCCAATTTTTATCATTTTATTTAAACGTGTCTCTTCTTTTAACTGCATTTATAGATGCTTCGCTTTGCAAGGCTTTAGACTGGTTTTTGCTAGCTTCAACAGCTCTACAAAAACTTACTGCTTTATCCAAACTTAAATTTGGTTCTCTTAATAATCTTTCTTGTGTTCCTTTATCTAATATTCCCATCACTATCCTATCTCTTATCATTTCTTCAGGCTCCTTATACTCCGTAGTTTTAACACCTTTTCGTAACTCCGTTAAAAAGTTATCAAACGTTTGACCTTCATTTTGAACTAAGCTGTTAAATTTAAACCGTTCAAATATTGTATTTTTCTTTGGGGAACAATAATCCTCAAATTTCTTTCGGATGCTTTTTAAGGAATTCATTTCCGTCTCAGTCAGTGAAAAGGAATTGTATAACTCGAGCCCATCTTCGCCTATAAGGCTTAAAAACACAGCTATCTTTTTTGCTTCAGCCTTACTATCTAAATCCGATGCAATCATAAACAAATCAAATCTTTGTGCAAACTTTTTCCATTGATCTGCAACATTACCTTCCAAAATTAAAGGTTCCGGCGGTTTAAATAGCGATTCCATGTTTTTCTCTTATTTCAATGTTCAATTCAATCAGTTAACCTGACACCATGAATAATTTAAACACGTTAATGTTTAAATGAATCTAATATTTATTATTCTAAAAGATTACAATTTCAAAAAGCTTCATATTGACAACTCAACTGTCTTTATTTACAAATGTGCCTACTTAATATAGTTTAACAATATAAACTATATGCACTTATTATACAACTTTTTTTTGTGTGTTATAGCATTTTTCATGTCTTAGTATGACAATATAATATGATTTACCGCACCGTGGTTATTACATAGTTCTTAAATTTTTAAGCATGCTGTACCCAGAGTTCAATGTAATTATTTAAAATATGTAGTCTAAGCACTGTGGTCCGAATTCGGAAAAAGTTGTCAAAACTTTTTTGTGTTTTGTAGCATTTTTTATGTCTGCTTAGTATGCCAATAACAAAATATTATGACTACCACATTGGGGTAAATCACCTTAATTTTTACACTAAAATAAGCAGATATAAAAAAAAACAAGTTTGTTAGACTATATTTTTAAATAATTTTATTAAACTTTGGGGTTCACCATGCTTAGAAATGTAAAAACTATTAATCTGACCCACTGTGTGTTAGATAATTTCTTTTAAATAATTAAAAAAATAATACTTACTGGAAGAAATGGTCGTTAGTTTATTTTATATATTTTTATATTTTTAAATCCGGTGCACGGTAAGTTAGGTATATGTGACCCTGCAAAAAGAAACCCGGTTAGTGTGTCAAATTTAATTTTTTTTTCTTTCGGATTCTTTTGTAAAAAACTTTTCTACATAATAATCTGAAAGATTTTTTTTATTTTATTTTTTTATGCAGGGTCAGATATATTTTTTTGAAAAATTAAACGAAATGCAATAAATGTTTGGACCATATTTTTATTACATCTGCACCACTAGCTATAAGTCCGGCAATAATAAAATAAAGTAATTGCAAATTTCATTGAAAATGTAATAATTGTAATCGATTACGATTACTTATTACAGTAATTGTAATTACCTTAGATTACAAATTACATTTTTAAAAGTAATTGTAATTGAATACAATTACTGATTTTAAAAAGTAATTTTAATCATAAATGATTACAATTACAATTACAATTGTAATTGTATTAAATTACATTTTGTCCAACTCTGATGCCTTTTTAGTGAATGTTATTTTTTGTTTTTGAAAAATCGGTCTTTGACTGTGTTTGGTTAATAGACAAGTACCGAAAGACTCGGATTAGGGTGGGTCAAAAAAACCGACAATTTTTTTTTTACTTTATACTCTGAAAAATCGGTTGCTAGACACCTCTAGAAAATTTTCACCAAATATGAGCTCTTAATTTTGATAAAAAGGTTCTCCGCTTTACAATTTTCCATTTTTTCCTCAGTATTAGAAACAAAAATTCATACCTCTTTGACAGTTGTTCGTTAAAAAGTATCTCTCCTCATATTCTTGTAGGAAATCGAACGCTCTACAAAAAAGGTCTCTTACAATTTTTTCGTAAACCTCACCGTTTAAAAGATATCAAAGGTTAAAGTTTGATTATTTTAAGAGACATTTCTGTTTTGCTTTTGAATTTTATAACTTGCTTACAAAAAATTGTTATGAATTGCGCAATTCATAGTTTTGTAGGAAATTAACTGCTCTACAAAAATGGTCTCTTATGATTTGTCGAATTAATTAAGCGTTTAAAAGATATTCATCGTCACACTTCAATGCATACTAATTTTAATAGTTTTTGATGAATAATTCGAAAATTTTAATTTAATTTATGAGTTTCACGAAAATTTATACAAATTTGAGTTTCTATCGTAAGAGTAACTCTTATAGAGGTTTCCCTTTTAAAAATTTATTTGAAACATTTTTATTTTAATAATATTTTCATAAAATTTATCTTTATAATAACTTATTATTATATTATTATTTTTTTGGAAATTTAATAAATCATTGACTCTTAGAGTTAGAGAGACTTAGTAATAATGCACTAATTTTTTTTCAATATAACCAAACATACGTAGGACTAAAAAAAAACGAGACAAATAGTTTAAAACATTTCTCATAAATTAAATAGAAATTTTTCGAATTATTCATCAAAAACTATTAAAATTAGTATGCATTAAAGTTTGACGATGAATATCTTTTAAACGCTTAATTTAATCGACAAATCATAAGACACCATTTTTGTTAATTTCCTACAAAACTATGAATTGCGCAATTAATAACAATTTTTTGTAAGCGAGTTATAAAATTCATAAGCAAAACAGAAATGTCTCTTAAAATAATCAAACTTTAACCTTTGATATCTTTTAAACGGTGAGGTTTACGAAAAAATTGTAAGACCTTTTTTGTAGAGCGTTCGATTTCCTACAAGAATATGAGGAGAGATACTTTTTAACGAACACCTGTCAAAGAGGTATGAATTTTTGTTTCTAATACTGAGGAAAAAATGGAAAATTATAAAGCGGAGAACCTTTTTATCAAAATTAAGAGTTCATATTTGGTGAGAATTTTCTAGAGGTGTCTAGCAACCGATTTTTTAGAGTATAAAGTAAAAAAAAATAGTCGGTTTTTTTGACCCACCCTAACTCGGATGTCAAAATGAAATTTGAGCTACCTGTCTAATTTGTGCTTTTTGTTTTAGCACGTATGGGTTTAACGCAAGCGAAAGTAAATACTCCCAGGTGAAAGTTATAGAAATGACTGATTAAATATATGCAATGACTTGGGCTTGGAAACATATTTAAACAAGCTCCTCTGAAGGTGTGAAAAAAGCTCATAAAAATGACGATGTAATAGCGGAACATATATCAACAAATAAAACAGCAATAAAGAAAAGCTTTTATGATAAGTATGACTCTGATAGTTCCGAAATTAATATTCCGTTAATTTGTTTAGATATTTTTTTTTGTAGATATTTATTTTGTTGTTAATTGTTAAATAACACTAGGTAACAAATCGCAACTTTTTTTTTTGCCCCGATTGGAAAGTAAATTTTTTTTACTAATTCGAGGGCGTAGAATCCGAATCTGACCTTAGAAAAATTCCAGCACCTAAAATTTTTGAGATATAATTTCAGGTAATAATGACGTTTTTTTCTAAAATCTTAAAAAAAAAGAGTAGAATTTTGAAAATTTAAGTGTATATTAAAAAAAATACGAGGAATTCAAAAATCTATATGTCAAGAACCTACTGTCAGAGTAAGTACGTGAAAAAAAATAAAAAGGTTAAAATGAAAAAGTGCAGAGTTTACTTAATTGCTCATTTGTGGCAAAACTATCAATTTTTTTTAAAAACTTTATAGAACTTAATTTAAAGATTATAAAATTCTCTACAAAAATATTTATACAAATATTTTTTTATTTTGCTTAGTTTGTTCCTAAAAAGTAAATAAATGAAAAAGATATAAAATTAAAGTACACAGTGTAAACTTTTTTCCCGAGCCCAAAAAATATATTTTTCTTATCAATTTAAAGGCGCAGAATCCAAATTTGACCTTAAAAAAAATTCAGCACGACTTATTTTTTAAATTTTAGTACATACAATTATGCCAACTTAAAAATAATTTATAAAACAAAATATTGTGTATTTTTGTTTGTTTTTTTTTAATGGTTCTACATCATAAAAATGTTACTTTATTACATAAGAACCATAATACGTAACATTTTTTTAGTTCATTTTTGACCCCCTAGTAATGATTTTTGACAATTTTTAGCATGAGTACGTGGCGATAAGCTTGTGCCCTTATGCAACCTTCTTCTTACCCTCCACCCCTACTTAGTTTTGTCACATTATCCATTTTTTTTTTAATATTTTTTTTTTCATAATACCCCTATTTATTCTACCTATGAATTTAAAGTTTCTATGTTTTAAGTTGGGTATTTTTTAACTAATATTGAGTCGCCGAATCCAAATTTGTCCTTGAATATTTTTGTCTCCCTTGATTTTAGAACAAAAGAGGGATAAAATAATGATTTTTTAACATTTTTTTCTTGTTTTTCTCAGAAAACTTAGGTAATAGAAATATTCTGAGGCCAGATTCAGTTTCAGCGACCCAAAATTAGTTTAAAAACATATGACTCCAATCGGGGCAAGAAACCGTGTTGCCTAGTGTAAGTTGTAATGTAAATAGTTTTTCAAGTTAAATTTATTTGATTTGTCTAGCTTTTTTCTCGTTTGTATATTACCATTATTAGTATATATTACTTGATACATTAAAAAAATATCTGAAACACTAATTGTTTGCAAGAACATTTCTGCGCATTTGTATGTATTGTTAAACACTTCTGCGAATATGTTCCATCAAGCCCCTGCGCATGGTATATTTGTATATGTTTGCCAGAACACTTTTGCGCATTCATATGTATTATTTAACATTTCTGCGCATAAATATGATCTAACAAACCTTTCTGTGCATGGTATATTTTCATATATTTGCCAGAACGATTTTGCACATTTTTATTTATTATTATTATTATTTATTATCTGTGAATAAATATGTTTCACCAAACACTACTGCGCATGGTATATTTGTATATGTTTGCCATAACACTTTTCGGCATTTTTATGAATTGTTAAACACTTCTGCGTATAAATATGTTTCACCAAACACTACTGCGCATGTTATATTTGTAATTGTTTGATAGAACACTTCTGCGCATTTTTATTTATTATTTTTCGCCATTTTTATGAATTGTTAAACACTTCTGCGCATAAATATGTTTCACCAAACACTAATGTGCATTAGGGTGGTCGCGAAAATTCAAATTGAATATACGAATTCTACCTACACAAAAATTTGTTGCCCTTTATGGTAATATGAATTATCCAAAATTTGAAGTCAATCGAAATACGTTAAGGCACCGCACAGTGGTTTTTAAACTTACCCATTTTACGAGCTTCTTTAATTTTAAATTTATATATTAGCAGATTTTGAAATCTTAAACTTTTATCAACTAAATTTGTTACCTAATTTGTGACTATTGCTTACGTAAAATTTAAGGTGGATCACAAGTCGTTTAGAGTTGGTACAAGAACCTTAAACCTCAAAAAATCCATAATTTTACTAGCTTTTTTATCCATTTTCTACCCTTGTATCCACATGGTGTAAAAATGTTAACGGGCCCTAGTCTGAAATTGTAGACCTATACATGTATATTATATATGCAAAATTTTAGGAGAATCGGAAAAAGTTAGGAGGTCGCGCAAGAGCCGTAAATGTTTAAAAATGGACGATTTTAACTCTTTTTTTACTTTAAAATTAAAAAATAATATATGAGATTTTAAGATTACAAATATTTTTATTTTTTTTTGCTCTTATACTGGTTTTACTTTTTTTTTTTCGTTTTTATTTAACTTGAATTTCTAGTTTGTTAGTTTGTTACTATGTTAGTTTGTTAGTTAGTTTGTTTTTTAAGCAGGACACCTTAGGTTAATGATATAAAGCTGAAATTTAGTATAGTTATTTATCTTCGAAGACAATACAATATAATAAAATAAAATAATTCCCCCGACCCCCCCACCTTGTTGGGGGGGTTTCAATTCTTACCAATATGTTTGTGTAAATTTTTTACTGACGGTTTTTGAACTCACTAGAGCTAAATATAATATTTAAAAAAATGACCCCACCCCCTAGGGGCAATTTAAATATTTATAAAAAGTTGTTTAAAAATATATTCTATTTTTTTATACCTAAACTCGATTCTCGTTAAGCTCCATTTTCCGCTTAGACCGGAAGTGATATTTTTTATGACGATGCCAAAATGGGGGTATTTACGGTTCATATATATTTCAAAAAGTTATCTTTTATAGTTACGGAGATAATTCGTAGGCAATACTTCTTGTGTTAGCCGGTATATAATCATACATTATACATTTTGATGTATATAAACTAGAAATCTGAAAGTGATATAAGAGCTTAACGAGAATCCAGTTTAGGTACCAAAAAATATAATATATTTTTAAACGACTTTTTATAAATATTTAAATTGGGGGAGGGGTGGGGGTCATTTTTTTAAATATTATAATTAGCTCTAGTGAGTGAAAAAACCGTCAGTACAAAATTTACACCAACATATTGGTAAGAATTGAAAAAGAGGTATACCTCCCCAACGAGGGGGGGTGGGGGAATTATTTTATTTTATTATATTGTATTGTCTTCGAAGATAAATAACTATAACAAATTTCAGCTTTCTATCATTAACCTAAGGTGTCCTGCTTAACAAACAAACTAACTAACAAACTAACATAGTAACAAACTAACAAACTAGAAATTCAAGTTAAATAAAAACTAAAAAAAGTAAAACCAGTATAAGAGCAAAAAAAATAAAAATATTTGTAATCTTAAAATCTCATATATATATTTTTTAATTTTAAAGTAAAAAAAGAGTTAAAATCGTCCATTTTTAAACATTTACGGCTCTTGCGCGACCTCCTAACTTTTTCCGATTCTCCTAAAATTTTGCATATATAATAAACATGTATAGGTCTACATTTTCAGACTGGGGCCCGTTAACATTTTTACACCATGTGGATACAAGGGTAGAAAATGGATAAAAAAAGCTAGTAAAATTATGGATTTTTTGAGGTTTAAGGTTCTTGTACCAACTCTAAACGACTTGTGATCCACCTTAAATTTTACGTAAGCAATAGTCACAAATTAGGCAACAATTTTAGTTGATAAAAGTTTAAGATTTCAAAATCTGCTAATTTATAAATTTAAAATTAAAGAAGCTCGTAAAATGGGTAAGTTTAAAAACTTTAGGACCACTGTGCGGTACCTTAACGTATTTCGATTGACTTCAAATTTTGGATAATTCATATTACCATAAAGGGCAACAAATTTTTGTGTAGGTAGCAATCGTATATTCAATTTGAATTTTCGCGACCACCCTACTGTGCATGGTATATTTGTATATGTTTGCCAGAACACTTTTGGGTATTCTTATGAATTGTTAAACACTTCTGGGCATAAATGTGTTTCCCCAAACATTACTGCGCATGTTATATTTGTAATTGTTTGCTAGAACACTTCTGCGCATTTTTATTTATTATTAAACACTTCTGCGCATTTTTCACCAAAAACTACTGCGCATTAATATGTTTTACCAAACACTACTGCGCATGGTATATTTGTAATTGTTTGCTAGAATACTTTTGGGCAATCGTATGTACTATTAAACACTTCTGCGCATAAATATGTTCTACCAAAACCTTCTGCGAATGGTATATTTATATATGTTTGCCAGAATACTTTTGGGCATTCGTATGTACTATTAAACACTTCGTATAAATATATTCTACCAAACACTACTGCGAATGTTATATTTGTATATGTTTGCCAGAACACTTTTGGGCATTCGCATGTATTATAAAACATTTCTGCGCATAAATATGTTGCACGAAACCCTACTGCGCATGGTATATTTGTATATCTTTGCCAGAACACTTTTGGGCATTCGCATGTATTATCAAACACTTCTGCGCATAAATATGTTTCACGAAACCATACTTGTATATGTTTGCCAGAACACTTTTGGGCATTTGCATGTATTATCAAACATTTCTGCGCATAAATATGTTGCACGAAACCCTACTGCGCATGGTATATTTGTATATGTTTGCCAGAACACTTTTAGGCATTTGCATGTATTATTAAACACTTCTGCGCATACTTGTGTTTGCTTGAGCAGTACTGCGCATCCGGAAATAAAACAAACTTAAATTTACCTCAACTATACCGAATATACCCGAACATAAACAAAAAACTCGATTATAACGAAATATACCCGTAAAATACAAAAAAACATGTGTAAGCTTGTTGAAAGGCTTTAGACCGAAGCCTTTAGCTAATTTATTCTGCAATGTTATGAGGGCCCTTTAAATTCCTTTATAATGAGTCCCCATGCTATGAAATCATCAACGAGCCTTTCTAATAAACTAATACAAGGTCCTACACTTTCATGATTAATAAAATAATTATAAATAATAAGTTTCCAGCGAGGGGTCCCTAATAAACTGTTGGTGGGGACCGGGCCGCTTCTACGGCCCAGCTGCCTTGCCAGTCTACCGTTGAGTCGAAGTACGCTCTCGGATTTGAAAAACATTATAAACATACTTTTAATGTAACATAAGCAACGAATTTCCTTGTAACGTAAGCAACGGATATTTCATTTTTTAATACATAATTTGGAAATTTATTTAGATTTAAAACATTATAGCCTGATTTCTAAAACATTCTAAAATCCACATTTAGTTCCAAAAATATATATATTTTGTAATAGAACAGAAATTTAAAGATTTATTATTTAGTCAAAATCTATATCACAAAATGTAACACTACATAAAATTATAAATTTCTCACAAATTAAACTTATACTAATTATAAATATATGTTTTGTTACTTTGTTATTTACTGAAAATTAATATTGTATTTAAATATTATGTGTTTTAATATAACTGATAAATTTATACATTTAAAAGTTAAAATATGAGTAAAAATGTAAAGTAAGTAACGCTAGAATTACCCTATATATTTTACCTAAACTTTTCCGTGACCATAGGTATAATTAGCTGCGCTGCATTCATTCTTTTTGATACATTGAATATTATATGGCCGAAAAAATCAGCCTCTTGGAAGAATCACTTTGTAAATATAAAAATGTATCTTTTTTCAGTAAAGTTCATTGAAGGCTATTCTATATTTTTGGGATCGTCTTTTCAAGACGCCATACAATGCGTTTTGCCAATATAATTTTTTTTTTTTTAAAAAACAAAATGGCACCCAAAACTAATTTTTGGAATAGTCTTTTGATACCTCACACGGCGGCGGATTTTGTTGATTATCTTTTTCGCACAAACAAAATGGCATCCATAATTCGCCATTTTGATTTTTATCACTTACGGTTCTAGCGACTCCTCGTTTGTCAAAATCGGTTAAGTCGTTTAAGATTTACGATGTAATGAAGAATTCTAAGAACAAAAACAAACACGCGTGAAAAACTTTACCTGGCTGGCGTGCACAGTCGGGTAAAAACCTACGCCATTTATAATTCTTCTTAATATGTTGTTAGTACTTTATAATATTAAAATATTAGACGATTCTGACCGTTTGAATTTTTGTAATCAAGAAAAATTAAAAATATTTAAAAAACAAAATTTATATTTTGTAGTTTTGTAGATAATGGCTCGTGGCTACAAAACAAAAAACTTTGTGTATACTATTTTCATAAATTCAAGTTAATATTAATAATAACTTTTGATCAGAAGGTCATTAACTAAAACATATCAAAAATTTAAACCTTTGACCGAAAGTCATTTCCCATAAGGAAAGTGAGGGTCTTTTTTTTTAAATATTTTTTTTATTAAATTTTCTTTTTGCAAAAGACGAAAAAATAAAAAAAAATCAAAAAAAAATTTTTTTCAAAATTTTTCATTATTTTATTATTTTTTTTCTTGTATAATTAAGCCTTCCCTATTGAAAATGACGGGTATAAATGTTCCATAGACCGGACTTGAGCGAGCGAATTTCAACCGCTCAAGTTCGGTTTATGCCCAGACCCGTCATTTTCAGTAGGGTTATAATAGAAGTAGTTTTTCCTAAAAAAAAATACGTTAATCGGAATTTTCTTTTAACTTTTTTTTACCTTATTTGATATCGACAAGTTGGCTCCAATGTTAAACGAATAATAACAGTGTTTTTTGCATATTGTGTTGGCCTTGAAGTGTGTAATCTTATATGGAACGGCTGTTTTTCAGTTTCACTAAAAAACACATTAAGTATTAAAATACTACAGTAACTAGTTATAGGGTTTTTCTTTTAAAGGACACAGTGCCTCTAACTTTAACGACGTTAATATTTAAATTTGGACTATAAAATCATTGGACGGATATTTTATATTTGGACGTCCAAAATCTCCACTCCATATTTTTCTACTTTGTGGGGCCCCTTCAGCATCTCTACTTTATTATTGCCAATTTTTTGAGGGGTCACCGGAACTAATCGGGTTACTAAAACTCATTTTTGTGGGAAGTGGTTACACAGGGTACGTGAGGGGAAGCGGTGACGTTAGTAACCGCGTCTAACACAGGTTCAGAGGTAGGTTAGATACGGTTAAACGCAAAACCTAACCTATAATTTGTGTATTTACAGCAAATTCACAGGTCTGTGAATATATCTAATAAAGAAAATAACCAATGCGTTTTTGTGGGAGCTGTCGGTTATACGAATTTAATGGTGGGAATAATAACCATAAGATTAACCTGTGCCACCACAAAAAAATTGAATTGTATCTGCAGTCGATGACATCTACATCTACTCTGTGATAACTCTCCTCTTTTACATCTCTACAGGATTAAAAGTCTACTATGTCCTATCCCTGCTGAAAATGTACGGGTCTGTGCGGGTATAAAATCAAATCCGGTTTAGTATGTTTCATACCCGTCAGTCGGCTTTCACCCGTCACAGCGTTTTAGACCCGCAATTTCAGATTTAATTTAAACCTGCACAAGTCCGAAATTGACGATAATGATTTACACCGGCATTTTAGGATTTAATTTAAATCTGCTCATGTCAGCACAAATCCGTCAATGTATATCAGCTAAACACATCCGCTTAAGTCAACACAAGTACGTCTAAACTTGAAAATATGTATGTCCGCACAAATGTGTCCCATACCCGCCCAAGTCTGTTTAAATATGTTTTAAGTCCGGTCTTTGCATCCGCGTCACAAGTCCGCCCAAATCCGCCTAGACCTGCAAATCTATATCGGCCCAAGTCTGCACAAATATGTTCTTTACCTGCAAATAGTGCCGGGCAATACCCGCAGAAGTCTGCATAACACCGCACAAGTCAAACCCGCTCAAGTCTGTTTTAATAAGTTTTAAGTCCGGTCTTTGCACCCGCGTCATAAGTCAGCCCAAATTCGCCTAGACCTGCAAATCTATACCGGCCCAAGTCCGCATAAATTTGTTATTTACCTGCAAATAGTTATACCGGCCCAAGTCTGCACAGCACCGCACAAGTCTGTTTTAATACGTTTTAAGTCCGGTCTTTGCACCTTTGGCTGTCAATTTAATCCAAGTTTAAAGTTATTATCATTATCAAGTTATTATTATTGGTGCAAGTGGCCCTTAGTCGCTTGTAATTTTTTAATTAAAGTTTAAACAGAGAAAGAGATTCACCGGTTAACCGGCGCTAGAAGCACAAAAAATTGGTTATATATAAGTTTGGTGTCTATATATGTTCAATTTAATCCAAGTTTAAAGTTAAACCATCGTTGGTGCAAGTGGCTCTAAGGGCCACTTGCACCAACTTTTAGTCTGGGATTATCTTAACTAAACCAAGTCCCTTATAAGGCACACTTGTACCAACTTTTGATCTGGGATTATCTCGACTAAACCGAGTTTAAGTTAAAATTGCTGCGTTCTGATTGGTTGACTGTCAATTAAAAAATTAAAAAAAAAATTAAAAAAGTCCAAACGTCAATTTAATCCACGTTTAAAGTTAAACCATCATTGGTGCAAGTGACCTCCCAGACAGCACAAAGATGACTTAAAGGGATCTTAAAGATGTAGCTCGTCATTCAAGACGTCTTAAGAACGTCGGTTTTCGCCGTATATGTATCTTAAAGATGTCTTAACGACGTCGTATGTTACAAAAGGTAACGTTTTTAAGACATCTTTTTTAAGACGCCTTACTGACGCCTGGCACAGGCGACTTTACAACATAATACCCCCTCCCATTTACGGTGCTATGTACGGTTGTATTGATAATGCGTAATAAGAATTAGAATGAGAGGTAATTTGTTTGTCAAAAAAAGATCTTAAAAAAATGTGTTTTTTTGAATTTTTTTTTAACTTATTTTTTTTTTTCAGTTTTTTTTTGAAAATTTCTTTTTTGAATTTTTTTTTATTTTTTTCTTTTTTCGTATTTATTTATTTATTTATTACTTATTTATTTATTTATTTCTTTTTAAAAGGAAAATAAAAAAATTAATTTTTGTAATAGTTGATTGTGGTTAGTTTATTTTTAGCGATTAGTATCGAAGTTAAGAAGTCTTGTACTTAAAAGACATCTTATAGATATCATAATCAGATATCTTAAGATATTTAAAATTTTAAACATCCCTAAAAAGAAGTCCATAAGATATCCTTTTTATGTCTTTAGGCGTCCAGACTTAATTAAGATCTAAAAAATATATCTTTAAGATATTATGTGCTCTCTGGGTCTTAGGCAACTCAGAGTTGTATAGTTGTATACTTCAACTAAGAGTTGCCAACTTTTAAGCTGGGATTGTCTCGACTAAACTGAGTTCAAGTTGGCCCTAAGTGACTCAGATTAAATTATCCACATTGTTTCGGACAGCTTCAGTGGACTGGGCTGTACTCCAATTTTGGGACTCACTCAACCTCCAGCCTCAGAGGTTTGTAGCTAGCCTTAAGTTCAGAGTGAGTCGACGGTGTTAAATTAAAGATTGACCATACTTGAATGATGATTTATTGATTATAAAATTGGTTTATATACAACTATTATTCAAAATGTTTCCCTTATCTACACGTTTTTGTCATTGATCTTATCCTAATATGAGTTCCATTCTGTTTATGTTACCTTCCGAAGTTACCTCGGACTTGGCTCGTCTAAACAAATGAAACCTTTGTATTTGACATTGCTTTGTATATATTATTAAATAATAAATCTATTACTAAATATCAAAACCCTGTTCAGAGTCCTGAACATATTGCCGGGGGGCAACATGGGGAGTTTCTGGAAGGGGTCTAAGCGGTCTTATCACAAACTCTTCCTGAGGTTGACTGGTGACTGGTTTGGTGCGGCCTCTCCGTTTTTGGTTTCTTCCGTTTCCAGTGGTACCAATTTACTCACTGGTCTTTTCATTCTTCTTTTATCGGGTTGGGTTACCGTGACTACCCTTATAGTGCCATCATCCGCTGGATGCACATCAGCGATTCTGGCGAGCGGCCATCGCCTGGGGGGCAGGTTGTCTTCCTTGATCAATACCAAGTCGCCAACTTGTATATTTTTCTTTTCGCTTTTCCATTTGGGGCGCTGTTGTAACTTCTGGAGGTACTCGGTTGACCAGCTGTTCCATAGATCAGTTGTCATTTTCTGCACGAGTTTCCATCTTGTTTGGCCATTGATTACGGTATCATATGGAGGGGAACTGGGTGGAGTTATCAACGCTCGACCAATGAGGAAATGTCCTGGAGTTAGCGCTTCCATATCATCTGGATCATTCGAGAGTGGCCACAGTGGTCTGGAGTTTAGGCATGCTTCGGTCTGCTGGGTAAGGGTGCTCAACTCCTCGTATGTAAGTGTGGCCTCTCCTACTACTCTCTTGATATGATGCTTCATCGATTTTACTGCACTTTCCCATAACCCTCCCAAGTTTGGAGATGATGGTGGGATGAAGTGCCATTGCGTTCCGTTATTCGCAGCGCTGTCTTGGATGATTTTGCTTCCGCCAACGAAGGTCGTACCATTATCACTATAGATGTGAGCACAGGGACCTCTTTTTGACACGAATCTTCTAAAAGCTACCAGAAAAGCGTCTGCTGTCATGTCGCTGACCACCTCTATGTGTACTGCTTTCGTAGAGAAACACACAAAAATCGCAATGTAGCCTTTATATGACTGTGCCTCTTCCTTTGGATACCCTTATCTGGAACGGACCTGCATAGTCTACTCCAGTATGAGTGAAGGGTGATGACGGATTTACTCTTGCAGCCGGTAAATCTTCCATAATTGGAGTTATTGTTTCTCCCTTGTATCGGATGCAGACTTGACATTTACGGATCACCTGGCAAACCATCTGTTTTCCGTTGATAATCCAATATCTTCTCTTACAGAATGCCCATGTTGCCCCATTTCCACCATGTAGCGTAGCTCTGTGAGCATCCCTAATAATGAGATTGGCCAACATGCAGCCTCTGGGAATAATTATTGGATGTTTTTGATCGAACGTCAGGTGAGAGTTCTGAATCCTGCCTCCCACTCGAACTATTCCTTCTTCATCCAAGAATGGCCGAAGACTAAGTACATTGCTATTCTGATTAACAGATTTTTTCATCTTTAGAGAACGTACTTCTTCTCCCATTTCTACTAGTTGCGTTCTTTTGACTATCTGCATCATGACTTTGTCCATCTCCTGAACTGTTAAAGATTCGCCTTTTGGTCTGTCTTGCTTCCAACAAGCGTATATGAATCGGTTACAGTAAGACATCACTCTACGCATTCTGGTCAATGATGAAAATCGTTCAATGATTTCTTCTTTATTGGGCTCTACTGCCAAATTACAAGTCAGCTGCCCCTTAGACCTTGCTTCTTCGGACGTGGATTGTGGTACGTAACAGGTTGGCCAATTTTTCTCAGTTTTCGCCAACCAGATAGGTCCACTCCACCAAATATCCATATCTTTTAACTTGGGTCTATGCCTCTGGATACTAGGTCTGCTGGGTTCTCTTTGGTCCCGACATGCCTCCATTGTGTTGCTGGGACAATTTCGTTGATTGTAGCTACTCTATTGGCTACAAAGTTTTTCCACCTGCAGGGGTCTCCGTTTATCCATGCCAATGTAATCATGGAGTCTGTCCACGTCTGTATTCTTGTGTCGGATTTTCCGAGATTCTGGATTACTTGCTTGAACAGTTTGGTGAGTAATACCGCTGCACATAACTCAAGTCGTGGTAGCGTCTTCTTCATCTTTATTGATGCCACCTTTGATTTTGACACCAACAAGCCTATCTGTATACTGCCGTCCTCCTGGATCCATCTGCTGTATACTACGGCTCCATACGCTTTTTCTTAGGCATCTTGGAATTCTAATTTCTTCCACATCCATTAGTTTGGACTGAAACCATTCCCACCTTTTTCTTATTTCTTCTGGCACTTCTTTATCCCAGTCTATATCTTTTATCCATAACTCCTGAATCATCATTTTTGCAATTATGGTGACCGGAGACAACCAACCGGGTCCAAGCGGGTCATATAATTTGGCTATTTCTGACAATATTTTTCTTTTCGTAGGTACTTTCATGCTGCCCACGTTTACTTTAAATCGAAAAACGTCCTTCTTAGGACTCCAAAGTACTCCTAACGATTTCTTAGTGTCATCGTTTGCTAGCTCCATATCGGCGTTATCTTGGAGATATCTTGGTAAGGACTCAATTAATAACCTGTGGTTACTGGACCATTTTCTTAACGTAAGTCCACCCGACTTCATTATCAAAATCAATTGCTCTTGCAGACGAACCGCCTCTTCCACCGAATCTGCTCCAGACAAAATATCATCGACGTAGAAATCTTTTATGGAGTCAGCGGCTAATGGATAGTGCTCTCTTTCATCTGCTGCCAATTGTTGCAATGTTCTTATTGCCAAATATGGCGCCGATGTTGTTCGATACGTTACTGTTGAAAGCTTATATTCTTGTATGGGTTGGTTAGGGTCAAACCTCCACAGTATCCGTTGGAACTCCTGGTCTTCCGGATGCATCTTGATCTGTCGGTACATTTTCTCAATGTCTGCCGTGAACACCACTTTATGCATTCTCCACCTTATCAGGATGCTCCAGCTCTCCTCTTGGAGTCTGGGTCCATTAAACATTTTCTGGTTAAGGCTTTCTCCCGAGGAAGTTTTACAAGAAGCATTAAACACCACCCTTAATTTAGTTGTGGTGCTGTCTTCCTTTATCACAGCTTGGTGTGGAATGTAGTATTTTCCATTTCCACACTCTTTAGCTAACTCCATATGTCCCAGCTCCGGATATTCTCTCATGAACTTTTTATACTCGGTTCTGAGATGGTCATCTTTTGCCAGTTTTCTCTCGAGCTGCAGCAACCTAGCTGTCGCTTTATTTTTGGACTCGCCAAGTTCTACCGGTTGATCCTTAAATGGAATCCTCACAGTATAGGTTCCATTTTTGTCTCTAGTTGTTGTTTGGTTGAAGATTTCCTCACATCTTTTTTCGTTTTCGGAAAATAGTTTCTCGTCGGCTAGTTCTTCCACAGCCCAAAATTTTGTCAGCTGTTCATCCTCTTCTTTTCTAGATATCATGCTGACTACATTAATGGGTTGGGGGTTCTTTTGTGTCTTTGGTGGTACGGATAGCACCCACCCAAACTTGGTATTTTGTGCTATTGGACCACTACTGGTTCTATATATCTCTGACATGATTACATATCCTGCCGCATCTGCACCCAATAAGACATCGATTGGTCCTGGAATGTTTAAGGTGGGATCTGCCAGAATGTGATTCCTCCATTCTTCCTTGTGGACACCCTGAATTCTGTTCCGAGGTAACGATGCAGTGACTTTACTCAACACCATGAATTCATGAGTCATGTTAAACGTTGATGGGAATCTAGGCTGTATTTGAACCAATACTTTTGATTTTGCTGCTTGTGTTTCAGCCCCAATTCCAGATATGGTGGCGGAAATTCTTTCTCTAGGTACTGCCAACAATTGTGCCGCTTCTTCTGTAATCAGAAATACTTGGGTCCCATTATCCATCATTAACCGTAGGTTAATCCATGCTCCGTTAGCTGATTTTGCCTGGACCACTGCGGTAGCTAATAGAACCTCATACTGATTGGAGGGCCTTTTTCGCTCAGCGGCATGGTTTGCAAACGGACCATTATTATTTGTTGCTCGACTTTACCAATGCAACATTGAATGATGGCTAGTCCTGGTGCACGTCCTGCATTTTTCTGTGAAGGTACATCTTTTGTCCATGTCATGCTCAAGACAGCGCAGACACAGCTTCAATTTTCTGGCTGTTCGCATCCTCTCTTCGACGACTAGATGTTTGAACTTATTACATTGTGTGATACCATGTTGCTGTCTGCACATCTTACATCCTCTATCACTTGGAGTCTCTTGGAGGCGTAGTATGCATCATTGGCCGGTTTTTTCCAATAAGTTCAAGGGACTGAAATCTCATGACCAAAAACTTCATCAATTCTGTATGATCTGGCAGTTCATGGGGTTCCCTCAATGATTGTTCATAAAGTTTATTTGTTACTTCATCCCATTTGCTGGTTATTAAGTAGTCGATGATTGGGTTCCAATCCGAGGTGCTGACGCCCATATTGGTGATTGCCTTGGTGCAATCTTCAACGGTGTTGTGTAACTCCTTCAACTTATGAGCTGACTCAAAATTCAAAAGTTTCGGAAAGTTGAAGACCTTGTCCAGCAGTTTTTTCAACAACATCCTTTTGTTGTCATACCGCTGCCGTAATGTTTCCCATGCTGCCTGATAATTCGCCTCGGTTATTTGGAGATTACGAATTAAGGTGCATGGCTCTCCCCTGATGTGGGTTTTTAAATATTGCAGTTTCTCCACGTTGGTGAGATTTTGACGGTTATGGACCATTGTCAAAAAGATATCTTAAACGTAGACCAGTCCTCATAGCTACCTGAAAATATTTGTATCTTGACTTCAGGTAACTGAAAGCTTCTCTGTTCCGCCTTGAGCTGTCGGGCCGTTTCTACCTTCTTAACAACCTTGTCAATTGCCCTCTGAACAATTTTCTCGGTCTCAAAGAAATGGTTGTTCTTGAAGTAGACATCGTCATAGTCATCAGCATTCATGAAAATTTCTTCGTGACGTACTACGCATCTATTCCATACTGACTCAAGCTGTTCCCGGCGTCGGACATACACAGACATATCCATTACTTGGTCCGTGTTTTCCATGTCTTCTATTTTTGACCTTAATTCTTGAAACTTTGATGACTGTAACCTTATACGTCGCATCTGTATAATGTCATCTTGGGATTGGGACTGACGATCCGTGACGGACGCCTCCCCTTGTGCGGCTTCCTCATATTCCTTTAGCAGGCGTTCTAACTCGCGAAACATGCTCTCTACTTGGGAATAAAAGTTGGTCTTGAAGTAGTTATGGTCCTGAAGGGGAATAAGCCTGGCTTTCTGGTGATTCTTCTTGACGCTTTCCCATGCACTTCGCGACACCTGACGGCGTCTTTCGACAAACTCCTTGGTTCGTCTGGAAATCGGTCCTTTCTTGGTGTTAATGAGAAATGCGTGAATTTCGTCAGCCAATTTTTGCTGATCTGCCGCAATGGTATTGAGTTGCTCCATCTGTTCCATTGTGGCGGTTTCTTTTGATTTTCAATGATGAACACCAGACTTCTGGAGCTGAGTTCCTGGGCCTCTGATGTCCTGGACCTCTTTGTGGTGCAGAAGGGCCTCTGGGAATATGTATTGATGCCCTCCCGACTCTGGAGTAATCTGGATCCCTGGACTTGTGCCTCTGTGGAATGCAGACCCTCTCTGGACTTCTGGAGCTGAGTTTCTGGGCCTGAGTTTCTGGACCTGTTTGTGGTGCAGAACGGCCTCTGGGAGTATGTATTGATGCCCTCTCGACTCTGGTGATCTGGATCCCTGGACTTGTGCCTCTGTGGAATGCAGACCCTCTCTGGACTTCTGGAGCTGATTTTCTGGGCTTCTGATGTCCTGGACCTCTTTGGGTGCAGAACGGCCTCTAGGTGTTTATTTATTGGTGCCCTCGCGACTCTGGCGTGACCTGGATCCCTGGACTTTTGCCTCTGTGGAATGCAGATCCTCTCTGGACTTCTGGAGCTGTGCTTAACGTAGGATTGTAAGGCCTATGGAGAAGTTGTTTATATGCCCTCTGGACTGGACTGATCCACCCATCCATAGCTTCTACGCAGTGACACCCTCTTTGGACATCAACAACAGATTATAACTCTTCTTTTGTTGCGAAGTGTTATTCAAATAGATTTTTTTTCTTAACTTGTGCAATTTTGCAAAAAAATATTGCAGAGCAAGCACATACACCTTGTTAATTACTTTGTTATTTTTAATAATTAGAGTTAACTTATTTATTTATTATTATTTAATTTTATTGTTTCCCAACACAGGTTTTGTGCCTTTTTGTGTTTGAATTGTGTTTTATAGAAAATGTGTTTTTGTACCACTCAGTGTGATAGTGTTATTTTTTATATTCTCTATTTTAAAACTTACTGTGGAATCCCCAGCCTCAGCCTCAGAGGTTTGTAGATAGACTTAACTTCAAAGTGAGTCAAAGGTGTTAAAAGAAAGAATGATCATAGGTGAATGATATTTTATTTGAATAGAATTTGGTTTATATACAATTTAGAACCTAAGTGTTTTATTAATCTGCACGATTTAGCATTGACTATGTTTTATATTTTAATATTGCTGTTCCTTGTAACCAAATTCTTCTTTTTTATACAAATATGTATATTTTAAATAATGCCTGTTCAGGTTTTCTGAACATATTGCCGAGAGGCAAATAGGCACGGAAATGCCCTGTTCAGGTTGTCTGAACACACATAAAAACTTCAGTCTTAACTTTTATTTTTAGAAGCTTGTAAAACCAAATTTAACAACGAGTTTTAACCTAAAAAAATAAATACATATAATACTTTGTCTCAGGGCCCCTAGGGGCCCCAAAACTGTAATCTTCCTATTTGTTCTTGTAATACCTACATGAAATGAAAATCAGGGTTTACCAAATTTAACTCTTGTTACATGATATGAAATACCCTTAAAAAGAAAAAATTAGGGCCGAGTTAGGGCCTTAAGGGGATACTTACGTTACGTTTTCCATACTTGTGACACATCAATTGAAAGGTCTTTTAATGATAAATGCAATTTTTAATTAAAATACCTTTAAATCGATGTGTCACAAGTATGGTAAATAAAAATAGCGGATAAGCCCCTTAGGGCCCTAAACTCAGCCTTAGTTTTCCCTTTTTTAAGGGTATTTTATATCATGTAATAAAACTTAAATTTGGTAAAACATATCCAATTTTTTATATTTCGACAAAAGTAAATACATTTGATTATATATAAAGTATAAAATAATTTTATCGTATATAAATATTATAGAAAAATAAATATAACCTTGTCTTACATTTTAACTTAAGTAAGGGCACACTTCTGCATTTACAGATATGCTATGACCGCTAAATGCAGGGCCCACTACAAAAAAAATATGTTTTTGCTTCTTTTTATATTAAAAATTGGAAGCTATTATAGAGAGCGCCTGCCCGAACCAAGCTTAAAACTTTTAAATTATAACCAAAAGTAAACCAAAGAAAAATTATCGAATTTAAAAAAAAAATTCACCGAAGCGCTATGGCCCTAAAGTGGGCCGTTACTTTTTTTAAAATAAGTTTTTTGCTAAGTATTTAAATTAATGTCTTAAAATAGTTTATATGCTTGACCTCAAACATTTAAAAGAAGTTTTATACTTAAATTAATAATTTATTATGTAATACCCAGATCTATTACTTAGGGCCTCGGCCCTAAGTGACTCAGATTAAATTAGTGTACATAAATATTCAGTCATAACTTTTATTTTTAGAAGCTTGTAAAACTGACGATTTTGAACTTAAATAATAATAATAATAATAATAATAATAATAGTCTTTATTGCCCAACAGAATAATCCAATAACAGGACAATTTCATTTCATAATAACAAATATAAATAAAAATCTTAAGTAACAAAAATAAATTTAAATATAAAAAATTAAATTTTAAAAATTAAAAATAGAAATTAAGCTTAATCTTAAATACCTAAATTTACGCTTGATTTTTTTAAAACGGAACTGAGTTTTTCAAAAAATATATCACAATTTATACTATAAGTATTAACATTATCACACATGACATAAATTGGGGACTTCAATAATAAATTTGTTCTTGGGATTTGCAGCGAAACAGAATCAGTTTGCCTAGCATTCAGTCGGGGAACTAAAAAATCAATTTTTCCTAGCAATAAATTACAATCAATAAGATTGTGAATTATTCTGTAAAAAATAGAGATAGTTGATAGTATTCTTCGATTTTCAAGCGATTGGACTGAGAATCTGACTCGCAAAACCTCCTCCTCGAATTTTAAAAACTTACGCTGAACCCGTTCAACGTTCTCCTTTTGAGTGGCAGCTTTGGGATACCAAATAAAGGAAGCATACTCCAATTTTGATCTAACAAGCGCAAAATAAAGGGATTTCAGACTAACCTCAGATCTAAACTGTTGACAACTTCTAACTAGAAATCCTAGCATTTTATTTGAAACCTTAACGGTAGCATCAACGTGATCATTAAAAGTTAGTTTTTTGTCAAATACTACGCCTAAGTCTTTGACTTTTTCACATCTGGCTAAATTTTGATTGTTAATTGCATAATTAAAATCGAAAGTATGTATTTTCCTAGTAAAAGTTATAACTTTGCATTTTTTAATGTTGAGAAACAATTTATTTCGCACGCACCAAATAACTAGTTGATTTAGCTGTTCTTGAAGAAACTGACAGTCTGCGAGATCAATTATTCTGAGAAACAGTTTTAAGTCGTCAGCAAACAATAATTTTAAACACGTAATAAAATCTGTAATATCATTAATAAAATACAAAAAAAGTAATGGACCTAAATTTGAACCTTGAGGAATGCCTGATGTGGCAAAAAATAATTTGGATAGAAAACCGTTATAACTAACATATTGTTTTCGAAAAGATAAATAACTTAAAAAAAACTTTTTCATTGCTGGCGAAAAGCCAAACTGATTTAATTTATTAATAATAATTTTGGGATCTATTTTATCAAAGGCTTTTTCAAAGTCGGTTAAAATTACGTCTACCTGGCCACAATCATCAAGAGCTTCGTGCAAAAATTGTGAAAAACAAGATAAATTACTAACAGTGGATCTGTTTGCCATAAAACCATGTTGACAATCGGAAATTAGGTGTTTTGTGACAGGATAGATTTTACTGTAGATGCAAATTTCAAAAACTAGCATAATTATTTAAAACAGAAATTGGACGATAGTTATTTAACAAAGACGGATTTCCGGACTTAAAAACAGGACATACCCGAGCTACTTTCCATTTATCGGGAAAAGTACTAGTTTTCAATGATAAATTAAATATAGTTTTTGAAGGTTTAATAAAACAGTTTTTACAATCCTTAACTAAGAAACTTGGTATCGAATCATCACCTGCTGTCATTTTAGCACTTAGTTTATTAATAGCATTAGTAATGTCGGTGTCACTAAAACTCTCTATGTTTATGTTTTGAAAATTATTAGGAACGTCATTTAAAGGTTCATCCGATTGAGGAGAATATACGCTACTAAAGTAATCGGCAAAACCGTCAACTATAGTTTGAGGAGTATCAAAAGTGTTATCTTTGTATAAAACACCAGGAATACGAGATTTGCCCTTCTTATTCTGAACAAATTTCCAAAATTCATTAGGATCATTAGAAATTGAGTTTTGGACTCTTAAAATGTAGGAATCATAAGCAACTTTAACCAGATCTTTTACCTCTTTTCTCAAATTTCTAAACTGTTTAAAAAATCAACATTATTAGTTTTTTTGTACTTACTATGAAAATATTTTTTTAATTTGATCTTTTTTATTAAATTATAATTAAACCAAGGTGGGTAATTATAAGTAGATTTTTTACGCAATGGTACAAATAAATCAAACAGAGAGTTTAATTTAGAGTAAAATTCTGAACATGCTAAATCAACATCATTAAAGTTGTCTAAGAATGACAAATCCATTGTTTCCAAAGAGTTATATAAACTGGGAAAATTTGCTTTTTTAAAATTATAACTTTTACGTTCAGGAGTATTAGCCGGAAAATTGACCTGATCATCACATTTCACTGAAAAGTTGACAAGAAGCGTAGGGTGATTGGAATCCTCTATAACTAGGGGTTGAGTTTCACGCATTAAATCACAGTCCAAATCGCTTAAAATAAGATCCAATAATCTATTATTTGAATTGGGAATATTATTAAATTGGCTAAAACTACAAAGGTTGATAAAATCATTAAGAACGGTTTTTTGCTTACAGTTAACTGCAATATTATTATAAATACAAATACAAAAAAATCTTTGTCTCAGGGCCCCTAGGGTCCCCAAAACTGTAATCTTCCTATTTGTTCTTGTAATACCTACATGAAATGAAAATCAGGGTTTACCAAATTTAACTTTTGTTACATGATATGAAATACCCTTAAAAAGAAAAAATTAGGGCCGAGTTAGGGCCTTAACGGGATACTTGTGACACATCAATTGAAAGGTCTTTTAATGATAAATGCAATTTTTTATTAAAATACTTTTAAATCGATGTGTCACAAGTATGGTAAATAAAAATAGCGGAAGAAGCCCCTTAGGGCCCTAACCTCGGCCTTAGTTTTCCCTTTTTTTAAGGGTATTTTATATCATGTAATAAAACTTAAATTTGGTAAAACATAATTTTTATTTAATATAGGTAAGTATTACAAGAACAAATAGGAACATTATAGTTTTGGGGCCCCTAGGGGCCCTAAGACAAAGGTTTTTTTGTATTTTTACTTGGGCAGACATAGTCCGACAAGAACGTATTTCTGCGGACTTGGGCCGGCATAGATTTGCAGGTCTGGGCGGATTTGGGCAGACTTGTGACGCGGGTGCAAAGACCGGACTTGAAACGTATCAAAACAGACTTGTGCGGATATAGCTTGTGCGGTGTTGTGCCGACTTGGGCCGGTATAACTATTTGCAGGTAAATAACGTATTTTTGCAGACTTGGGCTGGTATAGATTTGCAGGTCTAGGCGGATTTGTGCGGGCTTGTGACGCGGGTGCATAGACCGGACTTAAAACGTATCAAAACAGACTTGTGCGGATTTAGCTTTTGCGGTGTTATGCGGACTTGGGCAGACATAACCCGACAAGAACTTATTTCTGCGGACTTGGGCCGGCATAGATTTGCCGGTCTGGGCGGATTTGGGCAGACTTGTGACGCGGGTGCAAAGACCGGACTTAAAACGTATCAAAACAGACTTGTGCGGATTTAGCTTTTGCGGTGTTATGCGGACTTGGGCAGACATAACCCGACAAGAACGTATTTCTGCGGACTTGGGCCGGTATAGATTTGCAGGTCTGGGCGGATTTGGGCAGACTTGTGACGCGGGTTCAAAGACCGGACTTAAAACGTATCAAAACAGACTTGTGCGGATTTAGCTTTTGCGGTGTTATGCGGACTTGGGCAGACATAACCCGACAAGAACTTATTTCTGCGGACTTGGGCCGGCATAGATTTGCCGGTCTGGGCGGATTTGGGCAGACTTGTGACGCGGGTGCAAAGACCTGACTTGAAACGTATCAAAACAGACTTGTGCGGATTTAGCTTTTGCGGTGTTATGCGGACTTGGGCAGACATAACCCGACAAGAACGTATTTCTGCGGACTTGGGCCGGCATAGATTTGCAGGTCTGGGCGGATTTGGGCAGACTTGTGACGCGGGTGCAAAGACCGGACTTAAAACATATCAAAACAGACTTGTGCGGATTTAGCTTTTACGGTGTTATACGGACTTGGGCAGACATAACCCGACAAGAACGTATTTCTGCGGACTTGGGCCGGCATAGATTTGCAGGTCTGGGCGGATTTGGGCAGACTTGTGACGCGGGTGCAAAGACCGGACTTGAAACGTATCAAAACAGACTTGTGCGGATTTAGCTTTTGCGGTGTTATGCGGACTTGGGCAGACATAACCCGACAAGAACGTATTTCTACGGACTTGGGCCGGCATAGATTTGCAGGTCTGGGCGGATTTGGGCAGACTTGTGACGCGGGTGCAAAGACCGGACTTAAAACGTATCAAAACAGACTTGTGCGGGTTTGGCGACTTATATGCGTTTTAAGTCCGCGCAAATCCGGTTTTGCCGCAAATATTTATATCCACACATACCCGTCATTTTCAGCAGGGATATGTACTCGATTATAAACTTGCGGAACATCCTAGCGGATCTGTTTACACGGTGTGTAACGGTGTAAACTCGGCGTAATGCTGATTACACCCAGTTTTCACCGAAAAAACGCTAGATTAACAAGGTAAATTTGTGAAAATTTTAACTGTGGTTTACACTTGTATTACACTGATAAAAGTCCAACACTCGACTGACTCCGTATGAACACCGAATTTCCACTCGTGTTTCTGATACAGTGGAATTCCAGTGTAGACATGGTGTAACACCCGCTCTTTTAAATTTACTGTGGGACTCCAGTGTTATACGTTGTCAAATTTAAAGTGGGAATTCGGTATAAACACGGTGTAACGCAGAAGTTTTTAGTAAAATGGTGTAAATAGCGTGTACTTCTTTCACATTTGTACGGTGTGATTTCAGTGTATTCGGTGTAATCGGATCCGCTAGGGCAAAGTTTAGCTTTTTATTAATTTTTGACACTGCATGTCAAATTGCCAAACCAATACCAAATTAATTTTTCCGCGAAGCACTTTTATTAATCTATAATCGAGTTCAGTATAATGCAGAATAGACTTATAAACCGGTATAGATGTAAATTATGAGACTTTTTGTTTAAAATCTATTAACTTAAAAAAAAGTTCAGTTTATTTTTGTGCAAAAAAATTATAACTATAACCATACTGCATTAATCGTTAATTAATAGAACTATTTCTATGAGTTTAATCTGAGCTTTTTGATGAAGATTATGGTGTGGTACGAGTACAACTTTGAAATCTTTCTTACTCTGAACCAACTACGCTTTGTCAAAGCTACGTTAAAGCTTTGTGAAAGCTTCGTCAAAGATGAGTTAAAAATAAACAAAGCTTTTACAAAGCTTTCACGAAGCTTTGACTAAGCTTTCACGAAGCTTTGACGAAGCTTTCACGAAGTTTTAACAAATCTTTTGATACATTGATTTTGCGGTGATGCCAAACCGATTGCCACCAATTTCCACTCCGATTTCCACAATATTTTAAATTGGGTAACAGGATTACAGAAAACTCTGTAGGTGCGTAGAAATTTAACTCTAACATAAAAGTATTAGGCGCATTTGGTGATTCATCAATTTATTGTACCATAATACCCTTCTATTTCAATCAAGGCCGTGGCTTGTACTGAATGTTGGACAAGGGTCCGCGGTTCAATTCACGTGTTCGAATAACTTTTTTT
>OY294051.1:19313036-19405041 GCA_958510825.1 Brachypterus glaber
TTTCCGACTGCATACATGAACATTGCTAAAGGATCACCTTGTGTTGTGCCTTCTCGACTGAGAATTGTACTGTTGCAATTGCGAAACATAATTACAGCATACCCTCGTTACGTATTAAAGAGAAATCGAGCACAGCGAGGCTAAAAAATTCGGGCGTTCCATAAGGCTAAAGGGCGACTTAAATGCATTGGAAGCATCAACAAGAAGAAGTCCTTCATTCTCATCTTCGTTAAACAAGAGTTCATTGCATGGATAGCTCCTTCTATTCCTGATTTTGTACCTGCACATAACTGGTCCGCTCCACATGCTTCTTGTATATCTTGTCCTGTTACAAGTATCATAGATTTTTGCACATATGCGTTGTAATATCTCACCTACTCCTATTGGCCGAATTCCTGGATTTTTATCCAAAGCTACACCTCGACGTGCTAATATACCTCTAATGTTATTCCAGTCAATTATATTGTTAGCCATATGTCGAGTTAACGCAGCTACAGCTTCTCTTAATCGGGTACTATGAGTCCCAAATCTCAATAACATACTCTTCCATTGATCGGCATCTGTTCCACTTGGCCCAGCACTCCCTCTTAAGGTTCGGGCAACTTTTTCAATGTGGCCTGTCGAGATATCAACATCTATCATTAGAGGTAAATTGTCACATTTTGCAAAATTGTCTGGATTTGGTATCATTTGTGCAGGATGCTTGTTTTCGAGTATTTGTAAAACTGTTCTTCCATCATCTAATGTAGTGTCTGGATGAAGTACTCCAACATTAGAGCGGTCAGTGATCCACCGGACAGCATCACGTACCTTTCCTTGTAATATTAGGCGATTAAATATACGTATTTTGTGGTCTTCATCACAAATACTATGGGACATCTTAAGTTGTCGATCGCATCGAACTGCTTCTTGTAATAACTCATGATATTGCCGCTTTGACCACATATCCATTCTTTTTCTGAGCAAGCGCCTGATGTCATCTCCTATAGTAATTAGTTTATCTTTTTGAAGAATAGTTGCACAAAGGAAAAATATTTTTTCAGAGGAGTTAAATCCTGCAGCGACAGATTGCACTTCGTCAGCAAGTATTGTAACAAACTGCCGCCCAACAGCACCTTGTGACAAGATATACTGTTTGCCTTGAAGTCGCATTGCTAAATTCCATCTTGTGTACCATTCGGAATCTTTATTGCCTCCATCACAATTAATCAAAGGAGCACCAAAACCACGAATAAAATGTTCTTGCAAATAAACAGGAATATTTGAATCTAAGTCTTCATTTGCATTTGTTGTTGGGTCAATGATCCTTGGCCTTGGATGGGCAACTCTAATGTGATTTGTTAATCCTCTTCTTCGATATTTTCCTCGGCAATGTGGGCAAATAACGTTTAACTCCTGAGATTGACTTTGCGAATTGTTTCTTAAAGTTGATCGACCAACTTCTCTATTGTCTTGAGAAGAAAAAATCCAGTTGTTGGTATTTGTCGAAAATCTGTAATCTGTTGGATACTTAGGTGGTAAATTATCACTTTCTATTGTATTTGCAAATGGAAAATTTGACATTATTGGTTTTGACATGTAAGTCAGTATATTGGTGTGTAAATTCTAAAATTTTACATATTTCAAGCCGCACGAACGTAACTTCAATTATATAAACTGCAAATAATATAAATTTGATAATATTGAATGGATATTTTTTTTCCGGTTCTTCAGTACCACAGATTTCCAATAGAATTTATGTACAGGTAATGCCAAATGTAATATACAGCGGTAGTTTTATAATCAGATATACCCAAGGAGGTAGATTTTTTTGACCTCGGATTGGATTCTCCACCGAAAAATACGTAGGAATTCCATGATTGAGCATTGGCACCTAAAACTCAATACCCCACCCCTTCTTAGGGGTAGTTTTTGGGCCCGGAGGTGAATTCCAGGGGTGTAAACTTTTTTTTGACCTCAAATTCGGATTTAGTCCAAAAATACATAGGTATACCATGGTCATTGCATCCGAAACTCAATTTTCCACCCGGGAGTGAATTCCGGGGTGTAGAAATTTTTTTGACCTCAAATTCCGATTCAGCGTCAAAAAATAAAGAGGAATATCATGGTTGACATCTGGCATCCGAAACTCAATTTTCCGACCTTTCATGGGGGTAGTTTTTGGGCTCTGGAATGAATTCCAGGGGTGTAGAAATTTTTTTGACCTCGAATTAGGATTCAGCATCGAAAAATACATAGGTATACCATGGTCGAGCATCTGGCATCCAAAAATCAATTTTCCAACCCTTCTCAGGGGTAGTTTTTGGGCCCGGGGGTAAACTCTAGGGGTGCAGAAATTTTTTTGACCTCAAATTCGGATTTAGGGTAGAAAAATACATCGTAATACTATGGTTGAGCATCTGGTATCCGAAACTCAATTTTCCACCCTTTCTTGGGGGTAGTTTTTGGGCCCGGAAGTGGATTTCAGGGGTGTAGAAGTTTTGTTGAACTCAAATTCGGATTCAGCGTCGAAAAATACATAGGTATACCATGGTCGAGCATCTGGCATCCGAAACTCAATTTTCCAACCATTCTCAGGGGTAGTTTTTGGGCCCGGGGGTGAACTCTATGGGCGTAGAAATTTTTTTGACCTCCAATACGGCTTCAATTCGAACTCAATATTTCACCCCTTTTAAGGGTAGTTTTTGGGTCCGGGGGTGAATTCCAGTCGTCTAGGGTCTTTTCTGACCCCGGATTCAGATTCAGCGTCGAAAAATACAAAGGAATATCATGGTCTGTCTCAAGGGCCTCGACCTTTTTTTTTGTGGGGTTGTGTAATATTTTAACTAATTTTTTAAGTGACGAAGTTGGCACGGGTGTTGATCCTGCTTTGTCGGATCACCTTGGTCAATTCCTTTTCTTTAAAAATATAACTAAAAAAACCCAATGCCAATCTTTAAGCATAAAATAAGCGTGGCTGGCATGCTTAAGTTCAAGGAAAAAATCGTAAATGCCGACTGAGAGCTATTTAGATATAGTAAGGATATAAATTTGCAGATGTCCTCGTCGACAGGTGCAGAAATATTGTTCAAGAATGCTTTTTTTTAGTAATCGGTTTAATAAGTTTTTGTTTGACCTCTTGCTAATTCAACGAAATCTGAAACACATGAAAATTAATTTAAAATTTTAAGAAGCGAATAAAGGAAAGAAATCGTCCTTCACAAGCGTAAAGCATGTGACAATTTTATAAAAAACTCAAAAAACAAGAGCAGAGACACTTGGAGACTAATAAACTCGAAAAGATCTCAGAAAAAATCAAAAACCGATAACAATATCTCGCATGATGAATTTAATAGATTTTTTTCATCTGTCGCCGAGGATATTGTTAAAACGTTACCAAACCCTAAAATAAACTCAAAATTTTTTAAAAAAAGGCCCCAGAAAACAAAAAAAGTTGTTTTTTAAACCCAGTAACTGCCACAGAAGTTTTTAATGCAATCATGTCATTGAAAAACTCAAATTCAACTGATATCTATGAACTTAATTCATCATGTAAAAAATACAGCGGACTTCATTCAGTAACCACTTGCAGACTTGTTCAATCTCTGCTTTGAGCAGGGTAAGTTTCCGGACAGCTTTAAGTTGACGAAGGTTATACCAATTCACAAGAAGGGTGACAATAATCACCCCAATAATTTTAGGCCAATCTCTATTTTGCCAATTTTTGGCAAAATATTTGAATACTTGATAATAACTCGTATTGTCGCCTTTCTCGAAAACAATGTGTTCAGCAAGAGAGTCTCTCTTGAAGAGACAGTATGGGTTTCGCAAGAACAAATCAACAATTCAAGCAATTTCAATAATATTGGAGGAGATAATCGAAGGCATCGAGGGGTAGACATGGCGCTTTAACCCTGTTTGACCTTACCAAGGCCTTCGATTGATTGTGACCTCGCCTTCTGTCTTGAACCTGAGAAAAGTTTGTTCTTCGCCGACGATAGCTCATTACTAAATTCAAACAAAAATATTGATTTACTTTTAAATGCAAGGACACAGTTGGAAAGCGAAATGCAAGATTGGTTTTACTCAAATAAATTAAAACTTAATCCTGAAAAAACTCAAAAAATTATTATTTCAACTAATAACAAAATTAGAAGTAATAACAGTCAAACTACTGGGAATGATCATAAATGATTCCCTTAACTGGACAGGGCACGTTGAGTACCTAGTTCCCAAATTATCAAAAACCATTTTCCGAATAAGGGAACTTAAAAAAAATTGAACTTAGATGCCCTCCTAATATCCTACCATTCAAACTTTCACTCTCTTCTAAGTTATGGTGCAATTTTATGTGTAAATGGTACAAACTAAAAAAAATATTTGTTTTACAAAAAAGGTGTATTAGAGCCATTGCGGGGGTCAGTTACAATGAGAATTGCCAGCCACTGTTCAAAAAGTTTGGTATCCTTTCACTGTCTTCTGGCACCTATGGAAATACACAAGCTCGGCAACAAATCCGCAACTTTTTAAAGTTATAATTTTAAATATGCAATATCAGTTAAGAATAGCCCAGATATAAAAATCTAATAAATTGCCTGAAAATTTTAAAAACTTCCAACACAAGAAATTTAAGCGAGAGTTCAGTTCATGTTAAAAAGGTATTGTTTTTATTTTGTAGACTTTTATATGCTTAGACTATCAGTATTTTAATTTTAATTTTTCTGGTGTAGTTTATACAGAGCGGTCCAAAAGTGACCCCCCCCTCTCTTAACATTTGAACCAGTTGAGATATCGACTTCAAATTTGGAACTTTTAAATAAGACAACTTAAACTATCTTTTAGCATATATTTAATACTTTCAGCTCTTAAAATGTGGGCAGGGGGGCATAAGGGCACATTTTTTTAAATGGAAAGAGGGTCGTGTAACACATCATTTTAAAGCTTATAAAATTCTCCATTTAACTCCATATTTTTAAATTAAAAAAAAATTGGGTTTAAAATGGGGTTAATGTCAAAATTCCTCAAAAAATAAAACAAATAATTTTTTAAAAATGCCTAATTTCATCATAAAAAAATGTTAATTATACTTCTAAAGTAATTTTAGTTGACATAAATAAAAATTTATAAAAAAAAACTTAAAAAATAGAATGTTTTAGCACAAAAAATTGAAAAATTAAAACCTTAAAAAACATTTTTAAAAAAATTAAAAATCTTAGTTTAAATAGAGAATTTCATAAGCTTTAAAATGATGTATCACACGACTCCCCTTTCCATTTAAAAAAATGTCCCCCCATGCCCCCCTGCCCACATTTTAAGAGCTGAAAATATCAAATATATTCTAAAAGATAGTTTAAGTTGTCTTATTTAAGAGTTCTAAATTTGAAGTCGATATCTCAACTCGTTCAAAAGTTAAAAGGGGGGGTTGACTTTTGGACCGCACTGTATATACTGCATTATTTATATTTTTAAATGACGTGTATAAGATTTTATCTTTTTATTTTTTACCAATAAACTTATCTTATCTTATCATGCGTTGTTGAATCAAATGCCTTGCGGTCTATCCAGGCCATTGTGGTTACGCTTGTACTGCGTGGAGTCCTGCATGATGCATCCATCTATCTATCTATCTATCTATCTATCTATCTATCTATCAGGTTCTCCTTACAGCCCGCAACCCCTATTTTTGACCCTCGTTGTTCATATAAAGCGAGGAATACCCGTTCAACTGCTTGGAGTACACGCAAGTATAAAATTCTGGTAAAAATTTTATAGCATGCGTTTTAACACGTGATCGGTCTGTAATTTTCTGGAAGGGACAAATCTCCTTTCTTTGGGATCAGCACTGTGCGACCCTTGACAAACCACTAGCGAATTTTCTGCTCTCCACTTAACCAAGAATGTATATTCTAGCTAAGTGATGGTGTTTGGAAGAAAACTTTTTCCACCAAAAGTTGTTTATCCAGTCTGGGTCAGGAACAGCAAAATTCTTTGAGCCTTTAAGAGCTTTCCGAACTTCTTCCATGATGATTTGCTGGCGTGGTGCATTTGGATCTGCATCTGGCTAAATTCTTCTGGAGCTGGAGTATCTCGATTGAGAGGTTGCTTTTGTTCATAAAGCTGTTTCCAAAAGTTTTCAACTTGATCAACAGTCGGTGGATCATTGACAACATTTTGAGGCGGTTGGAACAAGCGCGAAGGTTTTTCACGAAAAGTTTTATTTTCCGTGAAGCTTCTTGCTAGGTTTGGACTTTTTCAGCTTGATCAACAGTCGGTGGATCATTGACAACATTTTGAGGCGGTTGGAACAAGCGCGAAGGTTTTTCACGAAAAGTTTTATTTTTTATTGGACCCTACATATTCCATCACACACTGGATACGAGATGCCTGTTGTCGAGCCGACTGGATCTTGCCTTCCATCTTTCGTACTCGCTGCTCAGTCTTTCTTGTATAAGTTGATGAATCATCTATACCCTGTGGAGAAAGACTTTGAGCTGCTTCGTATACTGCACAATTAATGTGACAGATGTCAGCATCTTCTGGAAGAGCTTCATGAACACCAGCATCCGCTGACTAGATCGGCTTTCTTTGGGACCTTTATGTAGTGGTGTTATGTTAACCTCCTCATTTGGTTTAACAGTTGGGATTACTTGAACCTGTTCTACCTGAAGAGAAGGTGCTCTGACATAACCTGTCCTACGTAGATTGGATACATAGTCCCTGAGATTTTGGGTGACAGCGCTACACCAAGGACCTAGATATTCTGTGGCCCCCTGTGCTTAATTATTATTATTATTATTATTAAATAATAAATACATAGAAAGCAACATGATTATTTATACTGTAAAAAATAGAGCAGTTATAGTTATTCAATAATTATCAAAAAATTATTTAAAAAATAAGTTTTTTGATAAAACCAATTATAAATAAAAACTTTATAAAAGTTTAACTTCTACTTAAAAAAGCATTATATATTCGTTTAAAAATACAAACGTTGTAAAAAAGTTTGGATCCTGCTGAAGGTAGATTGTTAAGTCAATTTCTCCCAAGAACCAACCTCTACGATTTTTCTGAAATTCCTCTAGCAAAATCATTTTTTGATTTACATTGAGTATCTTTTGGATTCTATACAGACTTCAGTAAAACTATGCTAAGAAGGATATTAAATAAATAACTACTATTCTTACGTAAAATGTGCCTGCATATTTTCATTTGACCATGGTACTATCATTTGAGCGGTTGCATGATGCAATTCAGTGCTACATTGTATAGGCTCAACATACATATAATAAGATTGCGTAATGTGAGAAATATCCATATTTAACTCGTAATAAAGTGCTTTTTCTGCGGTTGTTGCCAAAATTGTTGTTTTTATAAAGCTATACCACTTTGGTAGATCTACATTGATGGTTCGTTCATTTTGATTGTGTATATCTATGTGAAACACCACCTAAAAATTAAAATAAGTACATAAAAATATTTAAAGTTTTATAGAACCGGAGGTACCAATAGATAACTATAACTAAATATATTTTTTGGTTCACATCAATTACTTTAAATAAAGAAAAAGAGCGGAGAAAAATCTGGTAAAAATGGTTAATTGGTAACTATGTTTTGACATTAGATGTCACAAATTACATGAGCGCATATTTTCTAAGATATATTTTTTTAATGTTGCGCCTTAATTTGCAATTACTCAACATAAAATGGGTTCCTTTTATTTAATAACAGAATGAAGGCAGAATATGGTTAATCCCAGGTGAAGAATAGGAAAAGGTTCAACACATTTAGAAACTTGCCCTAGTAATAATTTTTGTCCAATCTTGAGCAAGTCTGACTCAAGATTCTTGATCAAGTAACTGCATTCAGATTTTGAACTTTCTGGCGCAAGATACTGTCGACAGATTCTTGCTCAAGAATTGTCAAAGAATTGCTACAGATACTTCGTCAAGATTCTTGGACAAATCTTGAGCAAGAATGTATAATTGACAAGAAATCGAAAAGCGATCTCTATCATGATCAAATCGTACTTGTTTAGGTTAGGTCAAGATTCTTGACCAAGAAACTTGTCAAATTGCTTGCTACAGACTTGGCGAACAGACTTGACGAAGTATTGCTAAACGCACTGCTTCCAGAATCTTGCTAAAGTCTTGCCCGTCTGGATACAGAATCTCGATTAGTTCTTTTGAGAAAGCATTGTCCAATTCTTTACAAAGAACTTTGTCAAGTACTCAGGTCAAGAAACTTGCCCAAGTTCAATGTTACTAGGGTGGTATATCGGGAAAAGACTGAAACACGTTTGTAGGTTTGCCGTTTCCTTCGAATGTCTCGCTCTTTCTCTTGACAGAAAACGTCACATTAAGCCCTTTTTTACCTTTATTACTTATAAAAAAGTATTTTCTAATACCATCAACCCTAAGCATATATCACTAGAAAATCTGTCTGTGCACCCGTACGTCCACGTGCGAGGGTATTTACAGTGCTATAGAAGCACTCACCTATAATTTGTTGTGTTTGAATCATCCCTTGAAAATCTTTCTGTCCATCAGATCTGATTTTCAGGATCATACCGGGTCACAAGAAGTATTGCCTACGAAATATCTCCGTAACTAAACTACTGGAAAAATTTAATGGAACAAAAATTTCCTAAATTTTTTAGTGGTTTTTGAAAGGCTGTACACACCTACCCTCGGCTAACTTAACTAAAAGGTAAAAAAACTGATCACGAATCCTCGTAGTTTGCACAAGTACTTTTTGTAGGGCGCCAGAAAGCCAGAGCTTCCGTGTACCTGAGACTCAGTCGGGGGTAGGTACGGCTTCGCCACAGTAAAACACAAAAGTGGTAGTTTAATACATATACTAAGTTCAGTAGGGCCCAGTGTTCACAGACGTACCACTATAGCGGTACATGTAGCACTATTACATGCTATTATTATATTTTGTACCACCCAAATTTTTAGCGTACCACTGTAACACTATTGTAACACTATTTACCAAAAAATATATATAACTATTTACTTTAACGTATACTACTGTACCATTTTAACTAAAGAAATATTTTTAGACACGCAAAACATAACAGTAACCTATTATGGTTTCTAGTAGTATTTTTATAATAACCGATAGATGTCGCTAATGGGGAAGTATTATGCTTAGGTCTGTTCGTTGGTGTTGCACTTTACAGTCGAACAAATTCTTTGTCATGTTTAAAAATGAGGGCACAAATACAGTACTTATTTGGTTGGACGAAAAGTGTACGTCAGTGCAAGAAAGTAGGTCTGTTCGTTGGTGTTGCACTTTTCATCCAACCAAATAAGTACTGTATTTGTGCGCTAATTTTTAAACATGAAACAGAATTTATTCGACTGTAAAGTGCAAGAAAGTGCAACACCAACGAACAGACCTCTTGCATGTTTATAAATATATTTTTAATAGTACCTAGAGTTGCATAAATAGTAAGTAGAAAGGTCCTTTTCTACATTTGTGGCGGTAACTGACAATTAATTCGGCTATAAATAAGTGGGTCTGTTCGTTGGTGCTGCACTGAGCTACTTCGAGCTTCACTTTTTAGCCAACCAAATAAACACTGTATTTGTTGTATGAAAAACAAATACAGTATTTATTTTGGTTGGCTGAAAAGTGTAACTCGGAGTAGCTCAGTGCAGCACCAATGAACAAACCTAACAAGCGTAGAAGTTGTTTTGGTTTTTTCTTGGTTTGGACTTTTTTTTTAATGAGGGGGCCTTAGTTTACGTTAACGTTGGTTTGGCGTCTGTTAGGTGTTTTTTTTTTTTGTAAAAAAAATGTTTTTTATTTAAAATAACATACTGAAAAACGGTCAGCGCATGCGCAGTTTATCAAAAAGCGGCATAAAGAGCTGCACAAACCTAGTGTTACACTTTGTGTACCACTTCTGTAAATATTTGTAGCACCCTTGTAGCACTATTTTATAGATGGTGTACCACTTTGGTAAATTTTAATCTGAGAACACTGGTAGGGCCAGATTCCAGTAGATAATGGTTGACTTAATAGGGTAGCATGTGGCGGACGGGGGCTATTACGGAGATGAAAGAAACCGTAAGCCAGACGTAAAAAACTGTAAAATTATGTTCAATTAGTCTTAGGTTATATTAGTTTATAAAAGTATAGGCTTACCGAGCAAGCAGTGGGTCTTTAAACACAGTTTAAATCCCATTTTGCCCAGAGCATCGTCGAAACGTTCTAGCCCGGTGGAGGTTAGCGTTGAAACAGACGGAATACACTACGGAAGCCGCGAAATGCTAGGTATGTCAAAATACTAAAACGCGCGAAATTCAAATATTCGCACATTTAAATAAAAATGTCTCGTTACATCTCGCCCCCCTTTCTTTTTGTGAATATTTTGATTAATAAAACAAAATATTCACACACAAAGAATTAAAATTTGGTGGTTTATCTTATAATTGTTTTACATTAAAGAAACATAATTAATTAAAAATTTATATATCCACGTTAAAAAAAAAAACATTTAAGTCTACTGCAGTCTGGCCAAAATAATTATAATAGCATAATAAATATTTTTAAGAAAAAACACAAAATAAATTAAATGTAGGAAACAGTAAATATATAGTACAATAAACACAATCCGTCCCTACCAACAAAAAAAAAACAAAAAAAAATAATAAATTTCATTTTTTTTTTCACGTTTGATACTAAAATTAATTCCAAAATATTTAGGTACCTTAACCGTAGCTTACCAAAAAAAGAAAAAAAATCCTTGTGAAACGATGGGTTAAGCTAAACCAAAGCAAAATTGTAGTGTCTAGGTTACATTGGAAAAAATGTGTAACTTTTTGTATGGAATTAGCGTATACACCAAAAAAAAAATACCATACCAATATTTTTATTTACATATAGCTCATGGGAGCTAAGAAAAAACAACTAGTCAAGGTAAATGTTTTCAAGAAAAAAAAAATAAAAAAAATATATGTATATTTTTTTTTCTTTATGAAAGAAAAGGTGTCAACAGACTAAATATTAAAAAAAAAAAGTAAATTAAATTAAAATGTAACGCCCTAGTGCTTATTTGAAGTAGGGGGATTAAAAACTAACAAACATATGACCAACACAAGGTAACGTACACAAATATCACAGATTCCTGGTTTGTGATATCCTGACTCATCTGGGACAGAGGTCGAGACCATCACAAACCAGGATAATTTGCCGTTTCAAGGCACCAACCATCTCCAAAATTGGTTTGTTTAGCCACCGTTGCCATGTTTTTAAAGTGAGGCTAAGTTAATGTTTATGTTTAAAAAAATTGTAAATTAAATTGTTTTGACTGGTTACTGTACTATTAAGAAATGTTGAATGAAATATTAATGTCTGAAGGACTAAATAAACGTATCTAACTACTTATGTTGCTGAAATCTAATCCTGAAAAATCCCACGCAGGAAGTTCTCCATTGAACATTGAACAGATAGGGCCTAGCTACTGGGTGTGGTACATATTCCAGAAGGCTCGTTGAGACACTCAGTTCCTGTATTCGCAGAAGAAATTCCCTCCGATAAGTGAATTTTCACTCCAGAATTCCACTTTTCTGAGTAGGGCGAAGAAGCCCCACGTTGGGCGCCAAGATGCAGAAGTACACTTTTTGTAGGGCGCCAGGAAGCCAGAGCTTCCGTGTACCTGAGACTCAGTCGGGGGTAGGTAAGGCTTCGCCACAGTAAAACACAGGAAAGTGGTAGATTAATACATATATTCAATTCAGTAGGGCCAGATTCCAGTGGATAATGGTTGACTTAATAGGGTAGCATGTGACGGACGGGGACTATTACGGAGATGAAAGAAACCGTTCAATTAGTTTTAGGTTATATTAATTTATAACAGTATAGTTACCGAGCAAGCAGTGGGTCTTTAAACATAGTTTAAATTCTATTTTGCCCAGAGCATCGTCGAAACGTTCTAGCCCGGTGGAGTTTGGCGTTGAACAGAAGGAATCCACTACGGAAGCCGCGAAATGCTCGATATGTCAAAATACTAAAACGCGCGAAATTCAAATATTCGCACATTTAAATAAATGCGAGAACTGATAAAAATGTCTCGTTACAAGTTCAAGGTCTGGACATAATATAAGTTTATCTGCAGACTTCCTCACCATCATCATCATCATCATTCGTTCTAGGGTAACTTTGGACATGCGCAAAAAAATTATTAAATATCACACCATCTTCTATGCAGTAAGACACCTAGAAGACCTAAACTTCCCTAATTTATAATACAAAAATTGCTAATGGTCCTATATTCTAGTTTATTAAATTTAATTATAGTGATTTTATTTTGTACACAAGTGTATTTTTTTATTAAAGTTGTAGTTTTTAAAAGGTTTAAAATTTTATTTTTATTACAATACCAAAAACAAGTAGATGGCGCTTTGAGGTGATTAGCTGGCTGAAATTTCGGTCCTGCTAAATTTTTAAATTTCAAACAAAATAGTGCTAATATAAAGTCCAAAATATCATAGTATATCTGTATAAGTGTAGTAGTTTCGCGTATTTGTAAAGTTCTTGTTCAAATTTCTAAAATGGGGAGAACAATCAAGGAACTAGAGGTCATGATGACAAAGATGGCGGACGACTTCAAAAAGCAAATGAACGAGTTTAAAGGAGGTTCGAGGAATGAAGATGTACCCTCGGGCAGTACCGAGGTGAGCAACAATTTCACCCTTTTCGAACAGTCTGTAAACACTAAATTAAGGGAAATTGAAGACGCCCTGAACAGTTATAAAGAAGAAAGGCATCTAGAAAAAAATAACTACTGCATTCTAGTACACGGTATATCTGAAAAAAGTACCGACATTTACCAGGAAATACTCGAAATTACGAATAATAAACTAAATATCGAAGTAAATAAAAGGGATATCAGTTTTTGTTAACGCCTGGGCAAAAAAAAATCCGATCCAAATAAAATACGTCCAGTGTGTGTCGAATTTTGCCAGCGGTGGCTGCGAGACAATGTTTTCTTTACCAAAAAAAAGTTAAAAAACTCGAAAATCGTGATCACAGAAGTTCTAACAAAGAAAACTCTCACTTTATTTAAGGCTGTTCGTGAAGTAATGGATAAAAGTTGTTGGACTCTAGGTGGCAAAATATATGTTTTTAGGAACAATGAAAAGTTAATTATAAACAATGAAAGTGAAATTTAGTGCCAAATAGAGACAGGCTTAATATCTATTGAAATGGTCAGTACTTTAATCACATTTTCTTTTTAAAACGTGAATTTTTAAAGCATTGAAATGTAAAAATCAATTTTTACTTCTATTATTTACTCTTTTTTTTCTTGAGTACTTAACTTAAGGGGGCACTTATTTTTATAAAAAAATATTTTTTTTTTAAATATCAGCGGGTCTAGTCTATAGGTAAACTTATGGACACGGACATAGAGGGTATTGAAACCAAATTATTTGATGATGTAACTGAGGGTGCAAAGTTTATATCTAGCTTAAGGTATCTAAATATTTTAAATCTTAATATCAGAAGTTTAAATCACAACTTTAATGAATTTTTAGTTTATCTACAGGCCTTAAAATTCGAGAATATTGACATAATAATTTTAACGGAAACGTTTAACATTGACCAGGTAAATAATTTTTCTATTCCAAACTTTTCCATTTTTTATAATAACTCCCAATTTAATCGGAACGATGGATGTGTAGTTTACATTAACAACTCAATCTCGGCAAATGTTTCTCAAATAAAAATTGAGCAATCAACTTTATTGAGGATTACGGGCAGGGTTGATAATGTTACGTTTGGTATAACTGCTTCCTATCGTCCCCCGTCAACAAACATGAAAACATACATTAAAAATATTAAATCTTATTTTACCGATTTACAAAAAATGAATTTTGAATTTTTTTGTGGGGATATAAATATTGACCTCCTTAAATATTACGATGATGACGTAAACGACTATGTTGCTTTTCTGAACAATCATGGCCTATTTCCCTACATAAACAACACGCCAACTAGAGTAGTTAAAAAACCAAATCTTACAGAAATAAGCCTTGTTGATCACATTTTTGTGGGTAACTATAACCATATAAATAAAAATAGTTTTAGTTTTTATCCTGCCATTTTTAAGGCAAATGTCTCAGACCACTATATTACTTTTTTGTCTATTTCTAATAATGTTAAAAATGAAACTGAAAAAACAAATGAAAAAAACATTTCTAAAATTAATTATTCGACTCTAAAAGAAAAATTAAAAAAAAATAATTTTGGGGATATTTACAAATGTAATGAATCTGAGAAAGCTTATAGTTTATTTATAAATATAATACAGCAGAGTATTTCAGAAAGTAAAACCAACATTATTATTAGAAATGTTAACTGCAAACTTAAACCATGGATAACGACAGGTTTGGTTAAATCCATAAGGTATAGGGACTTGCTAAAAAAAAAACTAAATCAAAATTTTACTGAAGAAGCACACAAAAAATTTAAAACATACAGAAATAAATTAAACAAATTAATTTTTGCTGCAAAAAATGATTATTACAAATCCGAGTTAAATGATGCAAAAAATAATTATAAAAAAATATGGCAAGTAATTAATAGCGCTACAAACACATGCATTAACAAAAAAACTGAGAAATACAATATTGTCGATGAAAAAAAAGATCTAATAAGTTCCGATGTGTCTAAGGCAAACTATTTTAACAACTTTTTTATCAACGTGGGAGAAAATATGATTAAAAACATTAAAAAGCGCAATAAGCCAGGACCGGACCTAACCAAAAGTCAAAATCACGCCTTTTTCTTTGCAGAAATCTCAGAAATAGAATTAAACAGGCATATTTCAAGTTTAAAAAATAAGTCCGCTCCGGGTCCTGATGGATTGTCGACCAAGTTGATAAAAGAAATACAACCTATAATAGTTAAACCCTTATTGCATATTTTGAATATAATATTAAAAACGAATTGTATTCCCAAGGCCCTTAAGTGTTCTACGGTTATTCCAATATTTAAATCCGGTGATAGGTCGCTTGTCACCAACTACCGCCCCATTTCGTTAGTCAACAACTTCGCCAAAATTATGGAAAAATGTATAAAATTCAGACTTGAAAACTTTTTGGAAAAACACAAAATTTTCTCAAATAAACAGTTTGGTTTTAGAAAAAATCTAAGCACAGAAGATGCAATTGTAGAAATGGTTAAGATGGTGACAAGCAGCCTAAACTCCAATCTCAAATGCCTTGTAGTTTTTCTCGACCTAGCCAAGGCATTCGACACAGTGGACCACAGGATACTTTTGCAGCGTTTTAGAAAACTGGGAGTACATGGTAATTTGCTAAAATTATTCGAAAATTATTTAACAGATAGGATTCAAAGAGTTAAAATCAATAACACACTTAGTGAATCTAAAGTAATAACAAGGGGCGTACCGCAAGGGACAGTCCTCGGCCCAATTTTATTTTTGATTTACATTAATTTTTTATATGAAGAAAAAGAAATAATTGACCACGTGCTTTCATATGCTGATGACACTGCGGCAGTGTTTAGTGGTAAAAGCTGGGATGAGGTATATAAGTCAGCGCAAAAAGGTCTATCTAAAATAAAAGAATGGTTGGATGACAGCCTTCTCAGCTTTAATATAACCAAAACAAAATTTTTAACTTTAAGTTTAACAACCGCTGGTCAACCGCAAAAAGATTTTTTATATATTCACACAGAAGACTGCTCAGATGAGCCTAACTGTGACTGCCCAACTATTAATAGAACAAATGAAATTAAATATCTAGGAGTTACTATAGACCAACATTTAAAGTTTAAGGAACACATCCAACAAACAATATTGAAGCTGAGAAGACTTCTTCCAAAGTTCTACGTCCTTAGAAACATATTAGACAACAAAAACTTATATATCACATACGATGCCTTGGCTGAGTCTATTTTGAGATACGGGATTCTAGTCTGGGGAAGCGCATTTGACACTACACTTAAGGGTCTTGAAGTAGTACAAAACTCAATTATAAAAATACTTCTTTTTAAAAATCGAATGTATTCTACGGATCTTCTCTATGAAAACGCTAATCTTCTTTCAGTTAAAAAACTTTTTATATATAAAGTTTGTCTCTGGATGCTTAAATTTATTCGTGATTTTGAACGCCCGCAACATAATTACCCAACCAGATTGCAGGAAGGTGACATAGTCAACTTACCCTTATTTCGGTCAACGCAATTGCAAAGAAGCATGTTATTTTTTGGCCCTAAATTTTATAATATTATACCCTTAAACATTAAAAATCTAGAAAAAAATAAACAGAGGCTGGAATTGAAAAATTATATTAAGAAGACTAATAATATTCTTGAGTTATTAGATTAATATAATTATTACATAAATATAAAAAAATAAATATCATATGATTTAAATTTAATTATTACGGTCCTGTATTTGTGCGAGTGTTTGTGCTTGTGGATAAATTAGATTAATTAATTTCACAATCTGATTTTTTTTTTCTGCTTTTATTTTAAATATATAAAGTATATGTCGTTTTTTTTTTTACTTCAATTTAATCAAAGTATTCAACTTATATTACTTTGCCCCTTGGTAAATACAAATTAATTTGTTTTTTGGTAATTTATTTTTTTTTATATAGTCGTTACTCGATAAGTTTTTACCAATTCGAATAATATTTTTGATCTTAAAGTTTTTATAGGAAATTAGTCATTTCGTATATAAATTAAAATGAAATAAACTTCAATTTTTTACGCCGCAACACAAACCTTTGGTTTAGGCGGTAAATATTTACATTAACATTGGGGTTTTTTTTTTTACTATGGAAATTAAGGAAAATGTTTATAATCTGTAAAATACGTTATTGGTTAAGAAAACCACTTTGTGAAAAAAACTGTATTTACTACTATAATCAATAAACTTATCTTATCTTATCTTATCTATCTTAAATATTATTATTATTGTAGCTTACTAAAAACTTTTCAGTTTTTGATTTACCAAAAACAATTTTTTTTTCGAGTACCTTTTCTCTTTCTTTTCTTTATTGGCTTTAGAGTTCATTTTAAAAAAAATATTTGGCAAAATTAACAATTTTTTTAGGGTTGAGGAAATTAATGCGTATCGAAAGATTTTAACAAAACTTACGAAAGTTATCGGGAAAGTTAGGGGCGGGCTTCCGTTCGATATCGAAAAAAATTAAATGAACAGCGCACCGAAAATCTAGAGCTCAAAAAAAGGATAAACGATTTAGAACAACAACGCATTAAAAATATTAAAATTTATGGTAATTCTGAACAAAAAGATAAAAATCTTATTGTCTCTCTTAATAATTATTATAATCAATCAAAAATACGATTTTTGGAAGAGGATATAGAATAGGGAAACCATCCAATGGAAAAAATCGTAATATTTTATTAGATTCAAGTCAAGGCAGGCCAGGGAAAATATAATAAAACAAAGAAGAACACTAAAAGGTACTAAAATTGCCATCAGTGAAAATTTAACCAAGGAAAACTATGTACTATTTAAGGAGGCTGTAAGCAAATTTAGAGAAAAAAATGTTTAGAGCATCAGTGGAAAGATTAAAGCTAGTAAAACAATACCGTTTATATAATAAACTCGGCAAATGACATAAAAAAAATTATTATCTAATTTAAAAACTCATATCTCGCTTACTTTATTTTCTATTTATTTTGATCCATTTTTTATTTTCGTTGCATATTTTTATTATATTGTTATATTTTTATTGTTTTTACGTTTTATATTTTATAAGTTCATTTAGATTTAAGAACCTGCATATTTTTAAAATTATATTATAATCTTTGTAAAATTACTGTAATGGGGCTATCCCGTAGATAATAAATAAATAAATAAATATAAGTAATTAATTTTTTTTTCTCACTTATTTTTTCCATTCTTATTATTACTTTTTTTTCTCTCTTACAAACCACGAAATATCATAAAAAATTAAAATAAACTCGGGGTAACTTCTGAGTACTTCTTTTACTCTTAGTGTAATATAAGCTTTTTATGTTAACTAATTTAACTAATGATTAGATGAGGGTGAAGTTAACGCAGTTGTCTATGAAGATGTCCTTGACTGTATGAAAGGTAATAGTACTAACCTTAATATACTTCATTTTAATATTAAAAGTCTAAACCACAATTTAAATGAAACACAGCCCCACAAAAAAAAGGTTGAGATCCGTGAGACAGACCCTAGACCCTAGACGTCTGGAATTCACCCCCGGACCCAAAAGGGGTGGAATATTGAGTTTCGGATACCAGATGCCCAACCATGGCATACCTATGTATTTTTCGACGCTGAATCCTAATTCGGGGTCAACAAAATTTCTACACTTCTGGAATTCATTCCCGGGCCCAAAAACTACCCCCTCAAAATCTTAAGATATAGCACACAATGGGTTTTTTGTATGCATTCGAGGCAAAAAAATAAATCCGCAGGATTTCATATATTTTTTTTTTTTTATGGAAATATTGCTAAATACAAATGATTCATGCCATAACTTGCAGATTTTAAATATTTACCCTGGTAAAAATTTTTACAGGGCCTCAAATTCCAAATATGGCACTTTTTTCGTGTTTTTTTCGATATATTTTATTAAAAATTTTATACATATTTTTTTTATATCCAGTGGTGGAGAGTCTGGGGGGGTTTAACTTTGCACATGCCAAAAGAAATATAAAATTTTCTGATACCCTTAACCTCTTCCGTCCCAGGTCTGGCCAAAAAAAATTATTTATAACTTAGTTTTTTTTTTCGTATATTTCAGAACTTTATCAAACACATATTTTTCTTAAATAATTATTTAAAAAAATAAAAGTGGTGTAGAAATTATGTAGATTTTAAGGTACTCCCTGCTGAAAATGTACAGGTCTGTGGGGGTATAAAATCAAATCCGGTTTAGTATGTTTCATACCCGTCAAGTCGGCTTTCACCCGTCACAGCGTTTTAGACCCGCAATTTCAGATTTAATTTAAACCTGCACAAGTCTGTTTTAATACGTTTTAAGTCCGGTCTTTGCACCCGCGTCATAAGTCCGCCTATACCTGCAAATCTATACCGGCCCAAGTCTGCATAAATATGTTATTTACCTGCAAATAGTTATACCGGCGCAAGTCTGCACAACACCGCACAAGCCAAATCAGCACAAGTCTGTTTTAATACGTTTTAAGTCCGGTCTTTGCACCTGCGTTATAAGTCCGCCTAGACCTGCAAATCTATATCGGCCCAAGTCCGCATAAATATGTTATTTACCTGCAAATAGTTATACCGGCCCAAGTCTGCACAACACCGCACAGACCGAATCCGCACAAGTCTGTATTAATACGTTTTAAGCCCGGTCTTTGCACCCGCGTCATAAGTCCGCCCAAATCCGCCTAGACCTGCAAATCTATGCCGGCCCAAGTCCGCAGAAATATGGTATTTATCTGCAAATAGTTATACCGGCCCAAGTCTGCACAAATCCGCACAAGTTTGTTTTAATACGTTTTAAGTCCGGTCTTTGCACCTTTGGCTGACCGTCAATTTAATCCAAGTTTAAAGTTAAACCATCGTTGGTGCAAGTGGCTATAAGGGCCACTTGCACCAACTTTTGGTCTGGGATTATCTTAACTAAACCAAGTCCCTTATAGGGGACACTTGTACCAACTTTTGATGTGGGATTATCTTGACTAAACCGAGTTTAAGTTAAAAATGCTGCGTTCTGATTGGTTGACTGTCAATTTTTTCCTTTTTCGTAAAAAGAAAATTAAAAAAAAAAATTATTTTTTTTTATTTTTTTGTTTTTCAAAAAAAGATCTTGAAAAAAATGGTAATTTTTTTAATAGTTGATTATAGTTAGTTTATTTTTAGCAATTAGTATCGAAGTTAAGACGTCTTGTACTTAAAAGACATCTTATAGATTTCATAATCAGATTTTTTAAATATCCCTAAAAGAAGTCCACAATATATCCTTTTTTTGTCTTTAGGCGTCCAGACATAATTAAGATCTAAAAAATATATCTTTAAGATATCATGTGCTGTCTGGGTCTTAGGCAACTCAGAGTTGTATAGTTGTATACTTCAACTAAGAGTTGCCAACTCTTAAGCTGGGATTGTCTCGACTAAACTGAGTTCAAGTTAAAAATGATGTGTTCTGATTGGTTGACTGTCAATTAATTGACGATGTTTTAACTTTAAACATGGTTTAAATTTAAACCAAGTTTAAAGTTAAAACATCGTTGGTTCAAGTGCTCCTTAGGGAATACTTTGGTCTACATTTAAGTTCGCTAGCACTCTTGGCAACAGTGTATTCCGTACAATTCGTGTTTTTGTTTACTTTTTTCTGTCGTAGTAAACATTGGAAAAAACGGTTAAAAAACGCGTCCTTCAATCGGTTTGGACTTTTGCGTTCTGCGCTTGTGTGTTACCGTGTGTGAGTTAGTTGGTCACTTTGTGCAAATTGTAAAGTAAGGAATATGATTTATTTATAACACATAAGTAAATGTATTTATGGTAAGTAAAATATTGAGAGGGTCCTTTTCAAAATCAGCCGGAAAATTTATTTAATACGCCACTGGGCCCAAGAAAAAAACTGTCAACATTATAAAAAACTCTCAAACACCGAAAGCAATATAGCGTTGGAATGTAAGACGGTTTGTACAAAAACCTCGGCCGGAAACATACGAGAAGCCACCGAAGTAGGTTTCCCGCTTTCCGAAAGAGATATCCTCGCCCGAAAACTACCAAAAGAGAGTATAGAATTGATGTAGTAAGAGTGAAACCATAGGTAATCAATTTGATTGTAAAAATTTAAAAATATTATTTTTAATTTTATTTTCTATCTTAAAGTAGCTGTTTATGTTTTCTAAATACTTTATTGTGGGTTTGTAGATTTTTAAACATTTTTCGAGAATTTTTCCAAGTTACACAAACCTCAAAACTAGTTTTTAGCTGTCTTTGGCTAAGTTTTGACTATTTTGCTAACTAATAAGTAACTAAATTTTATGTTCTAGAATTTTCCCAAATGTTAAGACAATTTTCTAGGAAAATAAAAAAAAATTCATTAGTTTTTCAAGCTGAGAAATGTTCATTGGTTTTAATTCGGGAATTTTTGAGTATTCAGAGCCTTTGGGGCCTAGATTTGTGAGAAAAAAATTAAAACATTGTCCTAGTCATAGTCGGGTTTAAAATTAAAAAATAAAAACAAAACAAAAGAAAACAACAGTGATTTTAAGATATAAAAGGAAATGGTGGGTCAGAATAAAAATTTTGAAAAGTAGTTTTCATATTTCGAGTGCAGTGAATTTTTGTTCTCAGATGAAAAGCGAAATTAATTTAATTACTACTATTGTATGTGTATATCATTCAGTTATTTTATTAGTTATTTAAAATTAGTCTCAGCACCAGTTATGGTTGGAAAATTAATTTATTTTATAACGGGTTCTGCTAAATTTTATAGGGTTCCTGTACCTGTGGAAAACATACTTGAGACCTTTTAAAAATTGTGTTTAATTATTGTGCTAAATTTCTCATTTATTTATAAAATTATTAAATTATTTCCATACTTTACTATTTATTTACCAAATTGCTTTTAAACACAACCTTAATTTATTTATAATCAAAAAAAAAAAGAAAAATAATATTTTCTACCATATTTTACTGTAATTTTATGTCTCTATTTTTATTGTGTATTCTGGTTGTTTTTGAAAGTTGTTAAATGATAAATATTGGTACACTAATTATACTTCATCAAATATCTATTCTTAATGTAGCTGGATATTTTTTTTTTCTGGTGGTTCTCTCTGTTTTTTTTTTCTTTCCGTGACATTTTTTTTTGTCTAGGCAAAAATTATTGTTTAAATCAATTTTTGCCATGGTTCTACATTGAAATTTAATTTTCTCCTACCATGCATTTTTTTAAATTATTGAGTGCTGTACTATAAATAATTTAAATATTTTTCTACACTGCAAGATAATTAGTATATTTTTCTACACTGTTTAAATGTTTACTGCTTGACCACCCTTTGTTTTCTTTTTCTCAATGTAATTATTTATTACTATGAACTTATCTATATATATATATATATATATAAAGTTCATAGTAATAAATAATTGAGAATAATTGAGAAAAAGAAAACAAAAATACTCAGGGTGGTCAAGCAGTAAACATTTAAACAGTGTAGAAAAATATACTAATTATCTTGCATATATATATATATATATTTTTTTTTTTGAAAAGATTAGGAGGTTCTTTCTGGTTCCTTCCTCCACCCATATTAAATTATTGCACCGAACCAGATGTATCGGGTTATTTATTATTATGCTGCTAAACTTTTAATTCGATTGACTTTGTTTTTGCACTAATTTTATAATAAATGCCGGATACAAATCATATCATTGTTTTATTTGATTTATATTTTCAGATTCTCCTTTTAAACGCAATTAGCTCAATACAAAATGAAAAATATAAAAAAAACATTCTGTAGAGACAAAGTAGGATCCTTCTCTAGATTGTTCAATAATTGGCTAGATTTTTTTTGTTTTTGTGGGGTTACTACAAATCCACCTAAACTTGTCATACTCGAGGTGATAATTTTGGGTCGGTTACATTACAATATATATTGTACCTTCATTAGGCTTTTTTTTTAGATGTTTTACTACGTACAATATATAGACGAGGAATCCTGCCAAACTTTGGAAAGCAAACATTTTAAGAATCAACCTCCAGCCACCCCTCAGGAAGTTAATCTAAATAAAAAATATCTAGTCTTATGGCCAGAGGAGAATTCGTATGTGTATTATTATGCCATAATTCTATACATGGCGCGTAAGTGTTCACTCATGATACTACAGTAAATAAATGAGTTTTTTGCATGGCTGGGACTTAAATGTTATTTTATTCTTTCTTTTGTGGGATTAAAGCTAGTGTTTTACTCCTGCATCTGTTTCATGTTATGCACGATAGCTGTACACTTTCAACTTAATATTTGTATGTTAATAAATTTAAAATAGCCTGTGCTGTGTTTCTCAGTCAGTTTCTATAGGTTGCAGCATAATTTCATCAAAATTCATATTTTTGTCCAATACCCAAACATAATAAGATAATTACTACCTTGATTTTAAATTGAACACCCTGTACTTTTTTTTACTCTTTGGAAAAAGTTAATTACTTTTATATTTTAGAATTAAAAGTATTGAAATACACATTTTTTTTTCAATTTTTTTTTTCCGATTTTTTCACATTTCTCGACGTTTTCGAAGTTCTTAAGACTTTTGAGACCATATTAAAAAAATGTCTGTCTGTCTGTCTGTCGGTCTGTCTGTCTGTCTGTCTGTCTGTCTGTCTGTCTGTCTGTCTGTCTGTCTGTCTGTCTGTCTGTCTGTCGGTCTGTGAACACGATAACTCGGGAAAGACAAATCGTAGCTATTTGAAATTTGGAGGGTATATTTGCGTAGTGAATATCTCGGCGGGGATTGAAATTGGGGTATGTGGATAGGGGAGAAGGGGGTCAAAGGGGCCAAAAAAAGTTAATTTTTGTTTTTTTTTTTTAATTTTTTATCGTTCAATTATAGTTTTGGCATGTATAGGAAGGTAATAAAATTTACCATAAAAAAGGTAAAAACCATTTTTTTCGTAGCACCAATACTTCTGGAGATATTAGCAAAATAACAAAATACACGCCACTGTGAAGTCTTTTTATTAGTTTATAGGTAAAGCCTTGTATTTTGCAAATTTTAATAATGATTTATGTCCATTTCAAGCAAAAAAAATTGTCGGTCACAAGTTACGATGCGCAGTGCTGCTTAGACAAACGTAAGTATGCGCAGAAGAGTTTATTAATAAATACGAATGCTTACAAGTGTTCTGGCAAACATATACTAATATGTCATGTGCAGTAAGGATTGGTGGAACATATTTATGAGCAAAAGTGTTTAATAATACATAGAAATGCTTAAAAGTGTTCTGGCAAACATATACAAATATGTCATGCGCAGTAAGGATTGGTGGAACATATTTATGCGCAAAAGTATTTAATAATACATACGAATGCTTAAAAGTGTTCTGATAAACATATACAAATATGCCATGCGCAGAAGGGATTGGTGGAACATATTTATGCGCAAAAGTGTTTAATAATACATAAAAATGCTTAAGTGTTCTGGCAAACATATACAAATTTGTCATGCGCAGCAGGGATTGGTGGAATATATTTATGCGTAAAAGTGTTTAATAATACATACGAATGCTTAAAAGTGTTCTGGCAAACATATACAAATATGCCATGCGCAGTAGGGATTGGGGGAATATATTTATGCGCAAAAGTGTTTAATAATACATAAGAATGCTTAAAAGTGTTCTGGCAAACATATACAAATATGTCATGCGCAGCAGGGATTGGTGGAACATATTTATGCGCAAAAGTGTTTAATAATACATACGAATGCTTAAAAGTGTTCTGGCAAACATATACCAATATGTCATGCGCAGTAAGGATTGGTGGAACATATTTATGCGCAAAAGTGTTTAATAATACATAGGAGTGCTTAAAAGTGTTCTGGCAAACATAGTAGGGATTGGTGGAACATATTTATGCGCAAAATTGTTTAATAATACATACGAATGCTTAAAAGTGTTCTGGGAAACATATACAAATATGTCATGCGCAGTAGGGATTGGTGGAACATATTTATGCGCAAAAGTGTTTAATAATACATACGAATGCTTAAAAGTGTTCTGGCAAACATATACAAATATGTCATGCGCAGTAAGGATTGGTGGAACATATTTATTAGCAAAAGTGTTTAATAATACATACGAATACGCAAAAGTGTTCTGGCAAAGATATACAAATATATCATGCGCAGTAAAGATTGGTGGAACATATTTATGCGCGAACGTGTTTAATAATACATACGAATACGCAAAAGTGTTTTGACAAAGATATACAAATATATCATGCGCAGTAGGGATTGGTGGAACATATTTATGCGCAAAAGTGTTTAATAATACATACAAATATTTAGAAATATTCTGGCAAAGATAATACATAATAATACATACGAATGCACAGAAGTGTTCTGGAGTTGCTAGAGGTGAGGAAAGGCAAAGGAAGTGTGACAAAAAGTGTGTAGTACATTTCCACTATTCTGTTCGTCTAAAATATAAAAGTTTTCAAACGTTTTTGCGTTTCAGATATTTTTTTTCTAGCTTTTATTAACCACGTGTCAATTTTTAGCATTTTTATCCCATCGATGGGATAAAAATGGGATGGGATGGGATCCCATCTTTTAAAAAAATAAAAACCCTTCACATGATTTTCTATTCAAAAAAGTACCAGGCGCAACTTTTAAGGTTAAGGGGTGGGACCCAAACAATTCCGTAGGTGCTGGGCACCCTAACCACAACTTTTAACACCTAGCCCCATATAGATTTCGAAGGAAGTGTTTTTCGCTGCACTCTATTGCATATTTCATTGATCCAAAACAAAAGTTGTATATTTTATAGATTCAAAATAGAAAAGTTGTATATTTTTTGGAGGTGAGGACCGTTTTTTTTTTGGTCATTCACTTTTTTGTCGAACAAAAAAAATGTGTATTTTTAGGCTAAAAAAAAGTTATGAATTTTGTATCTTCTCCTTTTAAATTTATTTTCCTTTATTTCTAAATGCAACCTATGGCAGTGAGAAGTTCCCGCCTCTAATCCCGCATTACAAACAAACGAATATTTTGTGTTTATCGGAAAAGGGCTCTTATGTGAACGTTTGTGTCACTATTAGTTTTGTTTGTGCCATCTTGGTTCTGAGATATGAAAATTTCCCCTAAATTTTCCATATTCCCAAATTTGTATTTTGAAAAGAAAAATACTTGGCCCTGGACTTTTATGCTGAAAAAAAAATCCCTATGGTTTAAGCCCCAGGGAGGTATGAGAAAATGTGGTATCTTTATCTAGTTTTTACCTTTTCTGACCCAGTCACAGAAGGCAAAAACCTTTTTTTAATTTTTCCGTTTTTTGAGAAAATGAAAACCTCAATAAAAACGTATTTTTTTTTAAATTTGTTTGGACTTTTTCTTGGTTGAAAAAAAATTGTAATTATTTTACTGTTTTAGTTGTTTAATTTTGCACATCCCTGGATAAAATTACCAACTTAAAATTACATATCATATTTGCAGTCGAAGAAAAGTTATAGTCTACAACACGTATGGAATAGTCATTCCGCGCTCGCGGGACCGTCATACTCGCCTACCGGCTCGTATGACAAACTTTCCGCTCGCTCGAATATTGTCTATTCCATACTAGTTATAGAATATATTATACTCTAAGAAACATAATTGTTTTTTAGGTATTTATGAACATTTTTTTATTAACAAGAGGAACAAGTGAGAATTGTTTGGGCCTGGAACTCAATAAAATTTCCTGTTACATTTCTACAAAAATTTATGAACTTTTTTGAACAGAATTAGAAAAGATAAAAAGGTATTTCATTTATAATCAACTTTTCCACACTGTTTTGTGGTTTAGTTCAAGGGATTCTATAAGAGAAAACACTTTAGATTTTTAAATTTTTTTTTTAATTACAAAAAAAACATTTTATTAGAAATTTCAAAACAACCCTGTTGAAAACGACGGGTCTGCGCCTGTATAAGTGATGCACAAACCGGACTTGAGCGGATGGAATTCACCCGCTCAGGTCCGGTTTGTGCACCATTTATACCCGCCCAGACCTGTCATTTTTAATAGGGAAGTTTTTAATTGATAGTATTAAAATAATCCAACCCAACCTGTAGTAAGCAGGCAGCACAACTAGTAATTTCTTCTTTTAGATAGTCCATATAGAAAACATAGAGGAGGATGAAGATGACTCGGCTCAAAATCTATCCTAGCAGTAACAAATGGGATCAAGGCAGCTAGGGTAAAACCCCCAATTATTGGCACTTTAAGAAATTTTCCACATATATTTCATTATAACTTATTAAATATTTTATGTTATCAAGAATAAAATATTTTACATCATTTAGTAGTTATTCTAATTTATATATTATATAAAATTTAAACTGATCTTAATAATACATATAGAAAATGTATATAAACAAAAATAATTTATTAAATGTTAAGAAATAAGGGCCAATTACCCATGACATCAGAGTCGTATTCTCAGATTTACACGAGTATAGTTACCGTTATTATTGACATTATTATTTATATTACTATTATTAAGGTAATATTTAGATTATATGCTTTGCTAAGGAAAAATCCAGTATATATTTTTTTATATTTTGACCTTATTTTCCTTTTCTAATAAGCTTTAAATCAATACATGTATGTATACAGTAAGGGTTAGAACCTTTTTGTACATCTGATATCATTTTTAATCAAACCAATTCGTGATTGAGCTAAATATCAGCTATGCGTAAAGGGTTTAACCCTTATTCTATTAACTTATCAGAAAAGGAGAACGTCAAAATATAAAAAAATAATAGTATCCTAGGTTCTTTCTGAGCAAAGCATATAATTTTAATTTTCCTAAATTTCATAATCCTATGAAAGCTTAGTCCATTTATAATTTATAGCATTGTTTTAGCGATTTGGTCTCTTAGGGCCCTACCTAGGGCCTAGGCCCCTTACGAATATGCAATTTATTAATTTTGTAAATTAAAATGGTTTTTTAAAAAAGTTACTTTTTATTATTTATATTTTAATAATTAAAAATTCCAGTTAAGTCCTCGTCTTGAGGTCCTAGTTTTAGGGCATTAAGTCCCTTATTGTTTTTAAACGTTTTAACATATTATGTTAAAAGGACGTTTTTATTTACTGTTCAATGTTTTAGAGCATTTATATGATAGGTTACAATTTTTACTAGCCAATATTCGAGAAAACTGTAAATTTTAAAATTAGGGGCCAAATTCAACGAAAAGTTTTCACATATTTTTTTTTACTGCACCATGTTTTAAAATTTTTTCAACTATTTTCATACTGATCTTTGTATTTTTCGGGTATAATTGCAAAACATCTTATATTCCTCGCACCTTAAAGCTCAAAATTGTCATCTTGACGCATTTTTTACAAAAAATGCTTTTTTTTACAAAAATATCAAACAAAATTAGGAATTTAGCATTGTTGAGGTACTGACTTGATTTTTACAATACAATAAATTTTACGTTTTAATTTTACTTTTATAAATCTTATTGATGTTTATGTGGATCGTGCGAAAAACGTAATAAGCATTACGGCCATTAAGTGCCTTACCGGACTTAAAAATGACTTGTGCGAATTTGGCTTGTGCGGTGTTATGCAGACTTGGGCAGACATAACCCGACAAGAACGTATTTCTGCGACTTAGGCCGGCATAGATTTGCAGGTCTGAGCGGACTTGTGACGCGGGCGCAAACAGCGGACTTAAAACGTATTAAAATAGACTTGTGCGGATTTGGCTTGTGCGGTGTTGTGCAGACTTAGCCCGGTATAACTATTTGCAGGTAAATAACGCATTTATGCAGACTTCGACTGGTATAGATTTGCAGGTCTAGGCGGATTTGTGCGGGCTTGTGACGGACTTAAAACGTATCAAAACAGACTTGTGCGGAATTAGCTTTTGCGATATTATGCGGACTTGGGCAGACATAACCCGACAAGAACGTATTTCTGCGGACTTCGGCCGGCATAGATTTGCAGGTCTGGGCGGATTTGGGCGGACTTGTGACGCGGGCGCAAACTGCGGACTTAAAACGTATTAAAACAGACTTGTGCGGATTTGGCTTGTGCGGTGTTGTGCCTACTTGGGCCGGTATATTTGCAGGCAAATAACGTATTTATGCAGACTTGGGCCGGTATAGATTTGCAGGTCTGGGCGGATTTGTGCGGGCTTGGGCAGACATAGCCCGACAAGAACGTATTTCTGCGGACTTGGGCCGGCATAGATTTGCAGATCTGGGGGGATTTGTGCGGACTTGTGACGCGGGTGCAAAGACCGGACTTAAAACGTATCAAAACAGACTTGTGCGGATTTAGCTTTTGCGGTGTTATGCGGACTTGGACAGACATAACCCGACAAGAACGTATTTCTGCGGACTTCGGCCGGCATAGATTTGCAGGTCTGGGCGGATTTGGGCGGACTTGTGACGCGGGCGCAAACTGCGGACTTAAAACGTATTAAAACAGACTTGTGCGGATTTGGCTTGTGCGGTGTTGTGCCTACTTGGGCCGGTATAACTATTTGCAGGCAAATAACGTATTTATGCAGACTTGGGCCGGTATAGATTTGCAGGTCTGGGCGGATTTGTGCGGGCTTGGGCAGACATAGCCCGACAAGAACGTATTTCTGCGGACTTCGACCGGCATAAATTTGCAGGTCTGGGCGGATTTGGGCGGACTTGTGACGCGGGCGCAAACTGCGGACTTAAAACGTATTAAAACAGACTTGTGCGGATTTGGCTTGTGCGGTGTTGTGCCGACTTGGGCCGGTATAACTATTTGCAGGTAAATAACGTATTTATGCAGACTTGGGCTGGTATAGATTTGCAGGTCTAGGCGGATTTGTGCGGGCTTGTGACGCGGGTGCATAGACCGGACTTAAAACGTATCAAAACAGACTTGTGCGGATTTAGCTTTTGCGGTGCCATGCGGACTTGGGCAGACATAACCCGACAAGAACGTATTTCTGCGGACTTGGGCCGGCATAGATTTGCAAGTCTGGGCGGATTTGGGCAGACTTGTGACGCGGGTGCAAAGACCGGACTTGAAACGTATCAAAACAGACTTGTGCGGGTTTGGCGACTTATATGGGTTTTAAGTCCGCGCAAATCCGGTTTTGCCGCAAATATTTATATCCGCACAGACCCGTCATTTTAAAATGTTTTCAATATTTCCTTGAAAGTTGGTATATGGGGTTTTTTAGGTCGCTAAATCTGAATCTGATATTAAAAAACTCATCCCTAAGGGAGGGGGCTGAGGGAAAATGTTTCTTTTTTTCACAATATTTTCATAAAAATTGGCATATAGGGTACGGTCGGTTGTTTTGTCTACTTTGTGTGTTAGTGTGTTTGGTGGTTGGTTGGTTTGGGCTTTTTATAGGGTAGCGACAAGTTAATAGATGAACATCGTACCTCCCCTCAATTTTCCCCACAGTACGCAGGTCGAAGATTTTTTTTTCGTTCGTTTCCTGCAAAACTCATGCAGGAGAAGTTCTCATTAGCTAAAGTCGACAACCCTAATTTTTTCTTACATTTTGGACATCTGTCAGTAAAAACTAATTTCAAAAATGTTGTTATATTTGAAAAATTTTAAGAAGAACATGGTGAATTTTTATGTAATAAGCCCCTTTTTAGATTAACAAAACCTTTCGCCGTTATAATTTTATTATATCATATTATATTTCTTGTGAATTTTCAAACGCATAAATTTTTAACATGCAAATCGAATTTGTTATGGTAAAATATTTTACTGGATATAATTGTCTATTAGTTGTAAGACCCTATAAGAAAATTACATACAAGGTAAGATACGAAAAAAAAAATATTTACTGAAAATACAAGAAGTTTTAAAATAGACATTACAAGACGTGGATAATATTTTTATCGCAATGGCTCCCCACTTATTTTCAAAATATATTTAATTACAATAATGCTGAGCAATACATCCCTTGTTATGGCCTGAGGTACGAAAGGTTAGGGCTTCCCCTTGTGAATCCGGTTTTTGAGTAGTTATAAATTATAACTTATATGGTGGATGATGTGATCAGCACTACGCATTCTACGCATTTGATTACTGTAATAATTCTTGTACCTAATTTTAACAACCCTTTAGGAAATGTGAACAAAATTCAAACAAAGACCCTTTTCAATTTAAAAATAAGAATATTTTAAGTGACAAAGTGCTGATGTTATATTACCTACAATTTAGTTTTTCACTACAAATTATAACTATGGATACATTTTAATTGTTGGCATATGCATTGTTTGACACTTTTAACTGCAAAATCTTTTTAGGTTATTATGTTTTGACAAAACTCACAGTGCCAATCAAATATTTTACTAATTATTAACTTTTAGAGAATTTTACTCTTAGGAATTTAAAAGGTGATTGACTATAAATTCTTAATGCATAATATTGATAAAATAAAAACACAATAACTAAATTTTATTTATTTATTTCAAAAATATTCAAAGAAAACCTTAATTGGGGATTGCCTTGTCTGTTATAAGGTGTTCAAATGTAAAGTTTTTGTTAAATCACAATACACAGTTAGTCAAAAGATTATACACGTGTACTTGTTAATTAGATAGTTAAAAAATCTAATTAACAGTTCATAAAAATTTAAGTACTTAAGTAATTAAAATAGCAATAAAATCTTTTACACTTTTGACTGGATATAAATCATTTAATTAGGTCAAGTTTTAACTTTTAGTATCTATAAAAGTTACTTGTTGCAGAATTCAATTATTTAGGTGTGAATGACATGACCCTTTACTGCTCTAATTAATTTCTTCTTTTTATATATATAATTGTAATTTATAAGTATACAGGTAATAATAATAATAATAATAATAATAATAGCTTTATTGTCCAACAGAAAATAACCAATTACAGGACAAGTATATAAAAATATACAATAAATATAATAATAAAATTAGGGTTAAACAAATAAAATAAGTTACAACAATTTACAATAAAATAAATAAATATTAACATAAATTAATATAAATACAATTAAATTAAATGAATACATATTGTAATAACTACTCTTGCTCTGGATTTTCCGTATAGAGAATTTCACTCAGGCTAGAGTAGTTAATATCAACGTTATCACAGAGACAGTTAAAATTATTGCACATGATATAAATTGGAGATTTTTGTAAAATATTGGTTCTTGCAAAATTATTGTAGAATGTATCAACATCTCTGGAGTTATTGCGAGGTACTTGAAAGTTGATTTTGCTAAGTAAATAAGTACAATCAATCTCGTTTTTAATAAGTCTTATTAAAAAACAAAGTGACATATTTTTTCTACGAAGATCTAATAGAAGTAATTCAAATCTGTTTAATAATAAAATTTGATTGGTACCTTGCGGTGGATAAATTTTTTCGACCCTAAAATTTAAAAATTTCAGAAATCTTCTTTGTACCGATTCAATTTGATCTTTTTGGTTTTCGTAAATTGGATACCATATTAAAGAACAGTATTCTAATTTTGATCTTACAAAACTAAAATAGAGCGTCTTCAAACAAGCCGAAGAGGTAAAAGTTACAGTATTACGAACAATAAATCCTAGTAACCTGGAGGCAGAATTACAAATATTATTAATGTGAGGTGAAAAAGATGAAAAAGATAATTTTGAGTTAAATGTGACACCAAGGTCTTTTATTTCATTACACCTCATAAGCACTTGATCACCTATGACGTAGTTATACAGTATTGGTTTTAGTTTACGAGTGTATGAAACAACCTTACATTTACCAATATTTAATTTTAGTCTATTTGTTTCGCACCAAGCATTAACTTTATCCAGTTCAATTTGTAATTGTTGACAATTGAAAGTTTCTAATATAACAGCAAATAATTTTAAATCGTCGGCGAACATAAGCTTAAAACAAATTAAAATTAGCAATAATCCGTTAATAAAAATCAAAAATAGCAAAGGGCCTAGGTTAGACCCTTGCGGAATACCAGACGTAGGTAAAATCATTCTTGACATAAATCCATGGAAATTAACAAATTGTAATCGGTTAAATATGTAAGATTCAAACAAAAGAAGTAACAAGGGATTAAATCCAATGCAACGTAAGCAATCCAGTAAAACGTAATGATCTATTTGATCGAATGCTTTCATAATATCCGTGTATATTACGTCAACTTGACCACCTTTGTCAACATTTTCTATAACTATATCATTAAAACAGGCAAGGTTAGTAACAGTAGACCTTTTGGCCATAAACCCATGCTGATTGGGTGATAAAATATTATTTACATCATTATAAATATATTTATAGAGAATTGACTCAAAAACTTTTGCAAAATTACATATGATGGATATTGGGCGGTAGTTACTAATATTACTCGGATCACCTGATTTTAATACAGGACTAACCCTAGATATCTTCCACAAATCTGGAAAAGTACAGGATTTTAGAATTAAATTAAAGAGATAATATAATGGTAAAACTAGACTAGATGCGCAATCCTTTACTAAAAAGCTAGGGATTTTATCTACTCCGCAAGTCATACCATTTTTAAGTTTTTTACAGGCTAGCAAGATGTCATATTCAGAAATATTAGATATATTTATAGTTTGATGATTTGCGTTATTAGATTCAGAATTATTAATAGGGGATGATGGTTTATATACACTGGCAAAATATTCCGCGAAGGCATCTACTATGGATTGGGGGTTGTCATAATTGTTGTCATTAAATTTCATTTTGCCTGGTATACGAGTAGTTTTCTTTTTTGAGTTTATGTACGTCCAAAATTTTTTGGGTTCTTCATTTACTGAGTCTTCGACATTTTTTAAGTATTTTTTATATGCCTGGTGTATATCTTTTTTAATTTCTGAACGAAGACGTTTAAATTTGTTAAAATCATAAATGTTATTATGTTTTTTATATCGCCTGAACGATAAATCTTTTTGCCGTATTTTCTTAATTATAAATACAGTAAACCAAGATGGATACTTTCTAGAACATTTACTTTTAAATTTGTAAATTGGAACGTATTGGTCAAAGCTATATTCTAAAATTCTATAAAAATAATCTAAAGCCTCATTAATATTTGTAAATTTACTAAGCTCGGACCAGTTAATTTCGGAAAGATACTTATATAAACCCAAAAAATTAGCTTTTTTAAAGTTATAATTTTTTTCAGTAAAGTTTTCAGGAAAATTACTTACTTTTGTAGCAGAGACCTCTAAAAAAATATCCAATGGTGGATGGTGAGAGTCAACAGGTACTATGCCTTCAGATTCGCTTACTTCGCATTTGATATTCGAAAGAACTAAATCTAAAAGTCTGTCATTTAAGTTTGGAACTGCATTAAATTGTGTAAATCTAGTTACGTCTAAAAAATTAGTAAAAGTTTTACAATAGTTATCATGTAAATGAGGATGGTTGTAATTAGTTACATTAAAATCTCCCAACAAAACTAAATTTGAGTTATTAAGGCATTCACAAATCGATAACAAATTTAAAAAATCATCAAAATCTTCATGCATTATATCATGTGCAATATAAAGACAAATAACAACTAAAAATGTGTTTTTAAAATCAATTTTACAACCTATTACTTCAATATTATTTTTATGGTAGTTATTTGTTATAATAGATAGGTCCAACTTCGTTACATTTAACTCAGGTTTGGTTGCTATCAGAGCACCGCCATATCGACGGTCACTGCGAAAAACATTATACATGTCACCAAAAAGTTCTGATGACTCAACGTTGGATAGGATCCATGTTTCTGATAGACAAATAATATCAGCATCCATATCGGATACTGCAGCGTAAACTGTGTGAATTTTAGTATTTAAACCTCTCACGTTTTGATAAAACATTTTTAAAATAGATGTTTGCGGTAGTTCATTCGACTTAGACGGTTTCAGATTGGCTGGACTCGTCTCGAAAAAATTTAAATTTTTTTACAAGTGAACCTTCCGGCCAGTTATCACCGTTTAGCATGTCGGACAACATACTATAATTTGCAGTAATTTTGAAAGCCTCCGTCCTGGCATTTTTCCATTTAGGTAATAATGCAATTTCGATGGTTTCTCCTGGAAATTTATGATTGACATATCGTTTCATTTTATCCACAGTAGTTCCCGTAGAAATTCTACCGACGTACATATGTACTTTTCGCGGGACAGCGTCGATAGCCCAGTCCTCAGCACCCGATGATACCGCCTTGCCAAATACAAACGTGGTGGTACTGCGCGCACTGACTTTGCGTTTGCTTTCGCTGGACTTATCATTTTCCTTATCAGACTTCGGGACCGTCGATGCTTTGTTTACATTCGGAATCTGATTGTTGACACTCTCCGCATTCTTAACATTTTTTTGACCGCACTTAATTGCATAAGAATTGGTGTTTACTTTATTAGCATTATCAGGTGAAACATTAGTTAAGACTCTTACCAGTTCTATATTGCTCTGTTTCAAATCTTTAATCTCTTGTTCCATAGTCTCAAGTTTTTCATAAATTGAGGTAAGTTCATCACAAAACCATTTTTTTAAACATTCTGCAATAGCATCACTTTGCATCACTTGTAGAAGAGCCTTTTCGGCATCTTGTATTGCTTTTGTTTTGGACATTTTCGAAGTTTAATTAAGAGCGGTTAAAAACACGTCTACACTCGGTGCGATATATATGGTCGTATGGTAACTATGAAAGGGTCCAAAAAAGCAATTAATTTTCAAGTCATTAAAAGTTAAAACTAATTACTGTCAAATTTTTATTAGTTGTTGATCGAAACCTATTTTTATTATTTTGGCAAATAATATAAAAGGAAGTCACTCGGTAGCAAGGTATTCATTCATTCATTATTCATTAGATATTCAGTATGCATTAGATATTCATTATTCTTTAGATATTCAGTATTAAGTAATCATTATTCATACATTTGTTAGACAGTTAGATATTTTTGTATACATAATAAAAAGTGCAATTTAAGAAGATGACCTGTTGTAAGTTAAACTATGATAAATAAATAATGTATTTTAACCAAATGTTTGTGTAATTTTTCCAAGAATGAGTAACACGAACCCATAATATAATAAATTAAATTATGATATGTGGTATCAAGATATTTAATATTTAAGGGGAAACAATAATATAACAGCTAACCATTTATATCAAGAAGCTCCCATAGTAAAGCATAATATTATAAAACATATAACAGCTAGTGATTAACAAAACCACATATTATAACACTGATGTCAGGTGAATCAGGGAATCAAAAACTTATTTTTACACTGTTGTTAATTATCAGGGAAAGGATTCGGTCAAAAGAGACTAATACTTAGAGTTAGAATAGACTAACATTTGAGGTATATAGATATAAGTTTTTGATAGTTACTCATATAGTTAAACATTTTAATAAGTTACGAAAATATTACTACAAACAATAGTCAAGATGACTGACTCGAAACAGACAAGTTCCTCATCGGCAGGAAGTATCGAAGAAAAGGTTATAAAAATAGAGTGGCCCGAAAATTTTTTAGATTCTCAGATTAATTTATCTTATATTGCTACTGTTAAAGAGTTTGATGGAGTATTAATGATTTTATTAATTATACTGAAGAAATGGGTAAAGTTTGCAAATGGTCCGAAGAAATGAAAATTGCCACAGCAAAATAAAAAATGGTTGGGTCTGCAAAAAGATTTATAATGGCCACTGATGAACTAAAATATGGCATAAATTGGGAAAATTTTAAAAAGTTAATTTTTGAACATTTTAGGAAAGCGAAATAATACTGGAGGAGTGAGGGACATAAAAAAAGTTTGCGAAAGTCCAGTAACCAAAGATCCTGAAACTATAATTCAAGAAGCAGTTATCAATGATCCCCACACGTCTACAAGGATAATCGCAAGGGAACATCATTTATCACGCACATCAGTTAGTAGGGTTATTAAAAATTCTGTATATTCTGTGTATAAGTCACAGCCCAGGGACGTAACATTACTGACGTTATAATAACGTTAGAAATATAACGTTAGAATAACGTGTTCAACATTATATATCCCTCTAATTAATAGTTATTTATGGAATGAAAGAGGAAACTAGGATTTTGCCCATGAGAAACTTAACCCTCAAGGCTGTATGCGTAGTGGGTTAATTTTAGAGAGGGTAATATTATAATATGAGATCCTGTGATAGGATTTCATAGAAAATTTCTTCCTGCCATTACTCCCTCTACATGAGGAGTGTTTGAACAAAAGGTAACATTTCGATCGTTGCTTTTTTTTCAGAAATCACTAAAATGTGATTAAAAGTGTTGGAGCATATTTTTTTTAAATATTATGTTTGTACAGAAATATACATTGAAAAAGTTACCTAACAATCACTGTTTTGAAAATGGTGTCAGTAAATATTGGAAATGTTTTGATAATTATCAAATATATCAAATAATTATCAAATATATCAAATAATTATCAAATAATTATCAAATATATCAAATAATTATCACAGGACCAAAAAAAAAATGAAGTCGATTTTTCAGAATCCAGACTTAATTTATTATTCGTATTTTTGGGCGCTGAAAACGATAATGGCAATGAAAAAAAATCTTGACCCTCAAAATCTTGAGATGTTTTTTTTTTTGTATGCATTGAGGCAAACAAATAAATCCGCAAGAGTAGTAGTCCTACCGGGCGATAAACCCACTGTGGTAACTGGAGGACATCTTCAGCTGAAGACATCAGCGAGTCCTGAAAAAATCCTGAAAAAAAAAATTAAAAAAAAAAAATATTTTTTTTTCAGGAATTTTTTTTGTTCTTCGGCTGACGACAATGACCAGAGGGTGTCGCCACCTAGCGGTGTAAATGAGTCCAAGGATCAGGACTGCCTAGCCAGACAAATCGGTTAAAATAAACAACTTGTTATTCAAATAATATTACCAAAGAACCTTGTTAGCCTAAATTATGAGACCAAATTAGTAATAAATATTAAACATTGACTTTTGTAAACCAAACAAATACAGATACAAATATTCTTTAGAAGTACAAAGAGCCAATACAACGTTTTCGCACAATAATTACCAATAGACCAAAATATCAAAGAAAGATTCCGTATTGTTTCCGTAATATCTATAAATTATAAATATATAGTTAATATATGGCGTCTTCACCAAATTCTGTTGAAATAGTAATTAAATAAAAATAATTTTAATTTGTTTCATAATTTAATAATTATTACATATTAAAAATTATTCTCAAACACATGTTGCAAAAAAGTTCTCAAAAAAGTTTAGTATACACAGAAAAAATGTTTTCTTAAATCAAGAATATTGTGATTCGTATATAACAATATTGTTGTATATTTGTATATACCACGGTACAATCAAATTACATATTTGTTTTAAAAACTATTGCAAAAAAGTATAAACACAAACATAAAAATGTTTGACGCTATTGCTTAAATATATTTTTTAGAATAGTTGTTTTAAGTGTGGTTTGTCAAGCGCGCCTAAATTATACAAAAAGTATAATTACACACAGAGAAATGTTTCTTAAATCAAAATTATATCACATTTTTTGTGTTATACCTAATTACAGATTTTATCTTGTTTCAAAAGTTTGCAAACAGTATACACACAGAAAAATGTTTCTTAAATCAAAAATATTGTTATATCACATTTTGTTTTTTCTGTGTTAAACCTAATTACATATTTTGTCTTGTTTCAAAAGTTAGCAAACAGTATACACACAGAAAAATGTTTCTTAACCCTTACCCCCCCGAGACTAAACTAATGATAATTTTTCGATTTAATTGTGTTTTTTGCTATACCTAAAAAGAAGAAAAAAAGAATAAAAAATACATTTTTTTTTTAGTTTCTGTTTCCTTTGAGTTTCAGGAGAGCTGTATTATACCGAATTAAATTTGTATATTTGTTTGCATACATAAAAGTCTATTAAAGTATTTTGGATTAATATTACCTTAAAGAAACAATTAAGCAAAAAGTGTAATTACACACAGAGAAATGTTTCTTAAATCGAAAATATTGTTATATAACATTTTTTTTTTCTGTGTTATACCTAATTGCACATTTTATCTTGTTTCAAAAGTTAGCACAAAGTATACACACGGAAAAATATTTATTAAATCAAAAAAATTGTTATATGCAACAGTATTCTCAAACAGACTTTTTTCTGTGTGCAGCGGTATTTTATTATTAATGTTCTAAGAAAAAAAAAATTTAATAATAATATAATTTTATTTCTTTGTGTATTTATCTTAATTTATTAATACACCGTACAATTAAATTGCATATTTGTTTAGACTTTTTATATTATAACTAATTGTATATTTTATCTTGTTTCAAAAGTTAGCAAAAAGTATACACACGGAAAAATCTTTCTTAAATTAAAAAATTGTTATATACAACAGTATTCTCAAACAGACTTTTTCTGTGTGCAGCAGTATTTTATTATTAATGTTCTAAGAAAAAAAAATTTAATAATAATATAATTTTATTTCTTTGTGTTTATATTTATCTTAATTTATTAATACACCGTACAATCAAATTGCATATTTGTTTCAAATTTAAAATACTATTGTTGCTATATTATAACAAAAAAGCGAAAATATTTTACAAACACAGAAAAATAAAATCTTAAATCAAGAATATGCATTAACGGAGATTTTTATTTTGGTAATTATATACTTATAATTTAATACATTTTAATACAAAAAATTACTGGGGAAAATGTAATATACCATTTACTATGAATATAATGAAAAAGTATTGCTTTTTGTGGAATATTTTTATTCGTTTCAAACTTTAATTTAAAATCTACACACACAAGATTTGATTTATTTCTAATAGGTTTTTGCAGCTCCTTAACATTTTTTTTTCTTCAGTTATAAGGGTTTTATTTTCTTAAATTATTAAAATCAACAATTCCAGATAACGGTATTTTAACATGACTTTCTGTCTTACTTTGTTCAATTTTTTCTAATCTATTATTTATATCTTTACTTGTACTATTTATTTTATCATGTAGCTCCTTAATTTTATTTTGTAAGGCAACTAACTCTTTATTTATATCTTTGCTAGTATTATTTAGTAGTAACTGTATGGAATCTTGTAATTCTTTTTTAAACACCTTTTCTCTTTCTCCCAGTGAATCTTTTAAAATTTTTATATTATCCATTGCATTTTTATAACAATTATCGACATACAATTTATTAGAACAATCGAGAGCATTTTTAGGTTGTAAAACATTAACCAATTTTCTATTTTTTACATTCACATTACCCTCAGAGTCTAAAGATAATACTTGAGGCTGAGGTCTTATATTTATAGGTTTTTCTGATGTCAAAGAAGAACGACCAAACTTATCAACACCCATTTTAAAAATAACTACTTTATACAACTATGTATGCATTTATTCATTAGCCTTTGTTACACTGAAAAAAAAGTTATATGAAAAAATATACTTTTTATATTTTTTATTTAAAAATATAACACAAAAATAATAATTTAACAGCTCAGCCTAGGCTAAATTATAAAAATTTCATAACAATAAGTGAAAAGTATTTTATTATCAGTCAAAAAGTCAAATTGCATTCTAAAAGTACACCCAGAAAGGTATTTTTATTTATTATACGTTTTCTTTGAACCCAAATGTCTAAAATTAAAGACATTTATACTAAAGTGTTTTTCCAAACAACTTTTACATATTTTAGATTTTAAGCTTTCACGGCCATTAAGATATAAAGAACTTTCACTTTCGGGTTTAGACCGTGTTAATGGATTTTCACTTTCCGACGTTTCGTCTCTTACTACTAGAGACATCTTCAGGGATTAATCTGAAACTAAGTTTCGAATCAACTTGTGTCACTATTTATGACGAGTTGTGGTTATTCACCCGTGACGAGGTTTTTCCTATCAAAGACTTCCATATTGCAGGTAAGTGGTAACCAGTGTCCCGATTGATATTGTTAGGATGCTTGATGATTTCTATCGATTCCCGTATCTTCCTTGGCATTTTTCTGTTTTCTGTTAATATTTGTTTTGTTTCAGATACAATAAATATTATACGAGACCTACTTACAACTGGAAATCTTGACCCTAAGTTATGTAAATTATTTGAAGCTTGTCTGACATCTACATATTTTCTGATACAGGGAGAGTTCTATGAACAAGTGTCAGGCGCCGCAATGGGATCCCCATTATCACCCCCTGCGGCCAATGCTTTTATGGAATACTTCGAGAAAAAAGCTATTGAGTCATTTTCATTAAAACCTAAAATTTGGCGCAGATACGTAGACGATGTCTATGCTATTTGGCCCCATGGCATGGAAAGCCTTCAAGGTTTTCTAAATCACCTAAATTCCCAACATAAATCTATACGGTTTACGATGGAAATTGAGAACAACGGATCACTTCCCTTTTTGGACGTTTTGGTTTACAAAACGGAAAATGGCTCAATAGGACACTCGGTATACAGGAAGAAAACCCACACTGACAGATACCTAAACGCATTTTCACATCACCATCCCTCTCAAAAACGCTCGGTAGTTAATTCACTTGTTCATAGGGCTCTCATGATTTCAGACAAGAATTCCCTAGACACAGAACTCCTTAAACTAACCAAAGCCTTGACCATGAACGGTTATACCAAAAAAGACATTAATAAGACCATATACAAATACAGAAATCCCAGACCCAAACAACAGGACAATAGTGACAATGACAGACAGACACAAGTTATACTTCCCTATGTAAGCGGTATCACAGTATTTTATTATTAATGTTCTAAGAAAAAAAAATTTAATAATAATATAATTTTATTTCTTTGTGTTTATATTTATCTTAATTTATTAATACACCGTACAATCAAATTGCATATTTGTTTCAAATTTAAAATACTATTGTTGCTATATTATAACAAAAAAGCGAAAATATTTTACAAACACAGAAAAATAAAATCTTAAATCAAGAATATGCATTAACGGAGATTTTTATTTTGGTAATTATATACTTATAATTTAATACATTTTAATACAAAAAATTACTGGGGAAAATGTAATATACCATTTACTATGAATATAATGAAAAAGTATTGCTTTTTGTGGAATATTTTTATTCGTTTCAAACTTTAATTTAAAATCTACACACACAAGATTTGATTTATTTCTAATAGGTTTTTGCAGCTCCTTAACATTTTTTTTTCTTCAGTTATAAGGGTTTTATTTTCTTAAATTATTAAAATCAACAATTCCAGATAACGGTATTTTAACATGACTTTCTGTCTTACTTTGTTCAATTTTTTCTAATCTATTATTTATATCTTTACTTGTACTATTTATTTTATCATGTAGCTCCTTAATTTTATTTTGTAAGGCAACTAACTCTTTATTTATATCTTTGCTAGTATTATTTAGTAGTAACTGTATGGAATCTTGTAATTCTTTTTTAAACACCTTTTCTCTTTCTCCCAGTGAATCTTTTAAAATTTTTATATTATCCATTGCATTTTTATAACAATTATCGACATACAATTTATTAGAACAATCGAGAGCATTTTTAGGTTGTAAAACATTAACCAATTTTCTATTTTTTACATTCACATTACCCTCAGAGTCTAAAGATAATACTTGAGGCTGAGGTCTTATATTTATAGGTTTTTCTGATGTCAAAGAAGAACGACCAAACTTATCAACACCCATTTTAAAAATAACTACTTTATACAACTATGTATGCATTTATTCATTAGCCTTTGTTACACTGAAAAAAAAGTTATATGAAAAAATATACTTTTTATATTTTTTATTTAAAAATATAACACAAAAATAATAATTTAACAGCTCAGCCTAGGCTAAATTATAAAAATTTCATAACAATAAGTGAAAAGTATTTTATTATCAGTCAAAAAGTCAAATTGCATTCTAAAAGTACACCCAGAAAGGTATTTTTATTTATTATACGTTTTCTTTGAACCCAAATGTCTAAAATTAAAGACATTTATACTAAAGTGTTTTTCCAAACAACTTTTACATATTTTAGATTTTAAGCTTTCACGGCCATTAAGATATAAAGAACTTTCACTTTCGGGTTTAGACCGTGTTAATGGATTTTCACTTTCCGACGTTTCGTCTCTTACTACTAGAGACATCTTCAGGGATTAATCTGAAACTAAGTTTCGAATCAACTTGTGTCACTATTTATGACGAGTTGTGGTTATTCACCCGTGACGAGGTTTTTCCTATCAAAGACTTCCATATTGCAGGTAAGTGGTAACCAGTGTCCCGATTGATATTGTTAGGATGCTTGATGATTTCTATCGATTCCCGTATCTTCCTTGGCATTTTTCTGTTTTCTGTTAATATTTGTTTTGTTTCAGATACAATAAATATTATACGAGACCTACTTACAACTGGAAATCTTGACCCTAAGTTATGTAAATTATTTGAAGCTTGTCTGACATCTACATATTTTCTGATACAGGGAGAGTTCTATGAACAAGTGTCAGGCGCCGCAATGGGATCCCCATTATCACCCCCTGCGGCCAATGCTTTTATGGAATACTTCGAGAAAAAAGCTATTGAGTCATTTTCATTAAAACCTAAAATTTGGCGCAGATACGTAGACGATGTCTATGCTATTTGGCCCCATGGCATGGAAAGCCTTCAAGGTTTTCTAAATCACCTAAATTCCCAACATAAATCTATACGGTTTACGATGGAAATTGAGAACAACGGATCACTTCCCTTTTTGGACGTTTTGGTTTACAAAACGGAAAATGGCTCAATAGGACACTCGGTATACAGGAAGAAAACCCACACTGACAGATACCTAAACGCATTTTCACATCACCATCCCTCTCAAAAACGCTCGGTAGTTAATTCACTTGTTCATAGGGCTCTCATGATTTCAGACAAGAATTCCCTAGACACAGAACTCCTTAAACTAACCAAAGCCTTGACCATGAACGGTTATACCAAAAAAGACATTAATAAGACCATATACAAATACAGAAATCCCAGACCCAAACAACAGGACAATAGTGACAATGACAGACAGACACAAGTTATACTTCCCTATGTAAGCGGTATCACGGATAAAATAGGTAAACTTTTGAAGAAGTCAAATATTAAGCCTATATTTCGGTCCAACCAAAAATTAGGTCAATGTTTGACTTCAACAAAAGACAAAATACCCCTGAGTTCAGAAGGCGTATATAAAATACCCTGCTCCTGTGGTACGGTTTACATAGGTGAAACTAAGAGAAAAATTTCTACAAGACTTCAAGAGCATGAGCGCAATATAAGAAAGAAACAAATTTCCTTATCAGCAGTAGCCGAACATGTACATGAAACAGGTCATAAAATCAATTTGTCTGAAACAAAACAAATATTAACAGAAAATAGAAAAATGCCAAGGAAGATACGGGAATCGATAGAAATCATCAAGCATCCTAACAATATCAATCGGGACACTGGTTACCACTTACCTGCAATATGGAAGTCTTTGATAGGAAAAACCTCGTCACGGGTGAATAACCACAACTCGTCATAAATAGTGACACAAGTTGATTCGAAACTTAGTTTCAGATTAATCCCTGAAGATGTCTCTAGTAGTAAGAGACGAAACGTCGGAAAGTGAAAATCCATTAACACGGTCTAAACCCGAAAGTGAAAGTTCTTTATAACTTTTACATAAGTCCGTCAGTCTGTATGTTATGTATTCTTGTTCGCATGATAAGTCAAGGAAGAACAATCCTATCAACTCAAAATTTTCAAGAAAAATCAAGGAAACTAAGCCTATTGAAAATATCAATCATCTAAACTTTATTATTTTATATCTTTTTCCTTATTTTAGAAAAAAAAATTTTTTTTATAAAAAAATTCACAAAAGGTGGAAAGTATTACTTTACAGCCATAACAGATAAGGTGTCGTTTACAGAGAAGATCGAAAATTGTGAATGTATTTGTCAAAATACAGAAAGTAGATACAAAAAAAGTTGTTTTAAATTTTTATATGTATATTTATTAAACGGCTGTTATCTCGAAAACAGTACTAATTTAAAATTTTAATTTAAGGCTTAACTAGAAGATATGGAAGCCTCCAAAAAAGGTTTTGTACACTAGTATTTACTTAAAAACATTTTACTATTTTAAGTAATTCATAATGTAATGCTTCGAATTCAATGGTATATTCTCAACAGCTCTCATAATTTTTGGTATAAAGGATAAATAGATGTACAATTTTTTATATTCTAAAATTTTACTTTTTAACAAAATATATATATAAATAACGTAATATATAAAAATATTATATAAGTATATAAAATAAACATATAAACATACAAATCAATTAAAGTAATTTTTTTATTGAATTACTAAGTGCTTTATATAGAATCATGTAATATGCAATCATGTAATATACGTAAATTGTTTGCTGCTTTCAAACTCTATTTTTACATACATTTTAGAGTATATTCAGTATACAGTAGTTTAATCTTAAAAAATAAACGTTCAAATCAGTTATATCAATAGTCTAAAAAATGTATTATTGTAACATATTTTTTAACTATTAATATTTAACATATCTTTCTAAATTAAGGGGCTGTTTTGACTGACAAAAAAGTTTTCAGATAAAGATCTTATAGCAAAAAAAAAAGTTTAAAAATATAGTAAAAATTTATTTTAAAGTAGGAGCGTATCCTTTCTCTTTTCACTTTTTAATAGGTATCTTAACAGAGGTAACAACCAAACAAAATGTATCAGTGCTTATTCCTGAGCTTTTTGAGATCATACCCCAAACATCATTAAAAGTAACCTTTGATGCTTCTTGAAAATAAAGCCAACCCTCACTACGTTTAATGTCCTTTGAGTAAAAGTTGAATCCAATTTGATCAGTAGGACTAACCTCCTCAGTTCCTTTTCTAATAATTTCATTAACTGCTTCTTTCATCCATAATACTGGTTCTTTGTCAGCTGGTACTGTTTTTATTTTAAATTCTATTGTTCTATATTGAAGATTAAACTTTTTAACTTCCTTTGTAAAGTTTTTAATAATTTCAACCTTATCCATTTTAAATATTTTTAATAACAGCAACAGTGAGTGACTGAACAGAATAACTAGCTGAAATCTTCTCCTTTGCATATACTGGAAAAAAATATCAATTTTATTGTGAATGCTACACAAAAAAAGTTGAAATTTTTTAGATTTTTTGAATTTTATTTAATTTTTTTATAGTTTTAAAAAAAAAATTGGCAGCCTAAAACTAGACCTATGGTATAAAATATATGTAGCTTAAAGCGTTATCTTGGTCACAAATTTTCCAGACAGCCAGTCAAATTTTTTTACTAAAGAAAGTCTTTCCTCGGTGAAAGTAATAGTAATAAGAAGATGATAATAAACAGCATTAAAAAAAAATTCACTAATGTTGTACTGTTAAAACACTAAATGTAATTTTTTGTCATTTTTTATTTAACTAAAAATCAGTGTCGTTTTAAGGATTTAGGTTATAACCACAAATTATTCTTAATCCTATCTTAACCTTATCTTAATATTATCTGAATTTTATCTTAATCTTATCTGAATCTTATTTAATAGCTTATAAAAAGCTTGATAGTTTTAGATCTCTCCAATTATAGTCATGTCTCTTACATTCACCCTGTCAGGATATACAAGTCTTTTGTCACAAGAATATTACCCTCCAATAGAACTTGACCCTGATTATCAGTATTCCTTGGCACTGATTGGGTTTTATACGTACAACTCTATCCCTAATATTGAGGAGGGGAAAAACAATAAATTTTACTACACAGAAGTTGAAAACAATACTGATGAAAATAAAACAAAGAAAAAGAAGGAGCATATTATTTCTATACCAACGGGGGCTTACGAAGTAGCTCACATTGAAAAATATCTGCAAAAACAACTTTCTTCAACCAATTTGCAAAATAAAATCAGTTTAACCCCTAATAACAATACCCTAAAGTCCCAAATTGAGAGTATTTATGAAATAAACTTTAATCACACTGATAGTATAGGAAAATTACTTGGTTTTTCAGCAAGAGTTTTAGAACCTAATAAACTACATGAATCAGATTTACCTGTACATATTGTTAAAGTGGTAACAATTCGTATAGAATGTGATATTGTTTCAGGTTCATACTATAATAGCAAAACCTCACACACTTTGTACCAGTTTGCACCAGGAGTAGACCCAGGTTATAGTATAAATATAGAGCCTAGAAATCTTATTTATCTACCTGTTACAAATCAAAAACAAATAAAAAAGATAACACTAACTATACTCGATCAAAACTCCAATTTGATAAATTTCCGTGGAGAAGAAATTGTAATATTATTGGAACTGAAAAAGCAAAAATAATGGGGCTTGTTTCTAATAACGAACTGAAGACCCTAGTACGAAATGGCTTTACAACCTTCTTTGAGGGATAAAGATAGAAAATAAGATCAATAAGGGAAAACGAAGAATTTTTTTTTTGTCACAACAAATTATTTATGAAGTAATCTATAACAATAAATACGTTTTTAATTTATTTTGTAATTTTTTTATCTATAAATTTATTCCTCAAATTTTACTCTTTAATTTTAAAACATAAATTTGTTGTAGGGGAATAGTTTAATTAAATCAAGCTTATCTTTGATAATTCTACGCTTTGCAATTTACTTTTTTAGTTCTTTTTCTGATTCATCCATCACGGGCCTTTTATAAACGGGTATATAAACGGATATAAACAGGTCGAAACAGGTATAAACGGGTATATACCCGTTTATACCCGGGTATATAAACGGATATAAACAGGTCGAAACAGGTATAAACGGGTATATGAACGGGTATAACCTGGTATATAAACAGGTCGAAACAGGTATAAACGGGTATAACCGGGTATATGAACGGGTATAACCGGGTATATAAACGGATATAAACAGGTCGAAACAGGTATAAACAAGTATATGAACGGGTATAACCGGGTATATAAACGGGTATAAACAGGTCGAAACGGGTATATGAACGGGTATAACCGGGTATATAAACGTGTATAAACAGGTCGAAACAGGTATAAACGGGTATATAACGGGTTTTTAACTGATCTGATTGTTTTTAACTGATCTGAACTGATTGAAAACATTTTAACATTGATAAATTATTATTAACAGTTACGCTTTTGCTGCACCTTATATTTATAGTTTGACATAATGTTAAGGAAACATATTTTTGAAATTTTCAAAAGCAAAAACATTTTTTTTTTCATTTTTTTATATAAAGTTTTAAATTTGATATAAAAAGTTGAGATCTAAGTGCTTTGTAAACTATAATGTAAGAAACAATAATAATGTCAAAGGGATGATGATGATTATCAATCTAGCCTGCGAGGTCTATTAATCAAAATACTGCAGCTAACATCAAACGGACAGACTTATTTTTTCATTAAAGACCCTTGTATCAAAGGATTTAAAAAGCCTTTTGGAGATTTTGGAAAATTATACAATATATAAAAAAAATAAGATTAAGATCTAAGAGCGTAAAAACACACAAAAAGTTAAAAAAAATGGTTAAAAATAATTGGTTAGTGTAACACAAAGCACTGTTTTTTGTTTAATATTAAGGCTTAAAATTTTAAGCCCATGTTTCTCATCTCAAACTTAAAGTAGAATTTTAGAAAAAAAGAAACGAAAAATGATATGTTTAAAAGGGGGAAAATAAATTATTTTATTTTAAAAATAGTTGTATAAATCAATTCATTTTTGTGCAAATCTTTTTAAAATAACTTAAAAAATAAAATAAAATTGTAAATAAGAAAAAATCTTAGGAAAGCCTATTAAAATCCCATTTAAAAAATTAAAGTTAAAAGGGGTAAACTATTTAAAAAAATCGTAAATCGTGTTATTGCAGTATTTAAAAATAATTTTATTATTAAATTAAAAACAGTCCATTAAAAACACTGGTCTGCGATGAAAACCAGCCTTAGATAGAGATAGAGATTTTAATAGATTTTTATTAAATTAGAATACATAAATTTTTTTGACATGTTTTTATAATTTTTTTTTATCTATCTCAACTAATGAACTCCTTTAGTAATTCAAGGATAAGCTATAAACCATATATCGTATGCTTACAAGCAAAGAGTCATAAAACATGACTGAGATACAAATTCCATTTGTTAATTAAAAAAATAAGTAGTTTGATCAACTAAATTGACTTAGTGTTTTTAAGCCTGTGATATCATTTAAAAAAATTTTTTCAAATAAATATCAAATCGTGATATCAAATTCCCTGAAGTTAATTAATTTTAATGTTATTTTCTCTAAAAACACAACATAGTAATAAAAAACGCACTCTTTATATAAAAATACCGTGTTAATAATTATAATATTATTACATAAACTACTTTCCCAATCTGATTAATTAAAAATAAACTATACAAGGTGATTCACCTAAAATAAATTACTCGTTTTGTGACAAAACAAAACAACAACAGAATCATTTTTTACTAGCTTTTGAGAAACAAAGTCATTTTCATTATTATTAAAAAAATATATAATAGTAAAATATTTGTTATTAAAAAAATGCTTAATTTTAAATTATTTTACTATTAAAATGTATAATTTTAAAATATAACAAGAATTTATTTCACCTCCATATACATTTTTTGAAATGAAAACATTAAATATATTTTATGAATTGCCAAATTTAAATATTGTTTGACTTGGATAAGAAATAAAAATAAAAATGAGGACATTTTTAAGATACGACTATCAAAAAGGCCAAAAAATATAATTACAGTATTTCAATTTAGGAGCTAGTTTATTTACTTGATACTTGCATATTTTTTTACTAATATACGAGGGTAGCTAAATAATTAAAAAATCTTATTATGTATTGTATATAATTTAGATAAAAATAATTGCAACTCGATAACAAAAGCTAGTAGAAAACGTTTCTTTTCAACCTAATACTTTTATGGTATAATAATGCCAACTTACCTGTTGAGTAGTGTATTACGTTGTAAATGTAAATTGAAACTTATAAAACTGTAAATTATATTACGACTACAAGACTTGTATAAGCCTATCTCATAGTATGAGATATATTTATATATGTTTGTGATTGTATTTAAGGTGCATAATATAAATCTGTAAATGAAGCTTATTATTATATTTTAAAATTTAAAATTTGCATAATTTATATAAACAATTTCGATATGAAAAGATTTATTGTGCATTAATGCATAGTATTAAATCATTTAATCAATATCCCAAAAAAAAATAACATACACTGAAAAAAATATAAAAACAATTGAAAATCGACTTTCTCAAAAACTGTTCTAAGGATTATTTTAATTTCAACCATGTGTTATTTAAAATATTATTAAATCATTTAATCAATATCCCAAAAAAAAAAATAACATACACTGAAAAAAATATAAAAACAATTGAAAATCGACTTTCTCAAAAACTGTTCTAAGGATTATTTTAATTTCAACCATGTGTTATTAAAAATATTATTACCGAAAATGTATGTTTTGACTGTAAGTCATACAAACCCCTTGATCAAAACCTAATTTTCTTTTATTTTCTGTTAAATTATTTTTGTTGTAAAAACGTGACACGTTGATACTTTTTTTACATAACAAAAAAAATGCTTTGTTCTCTATTTGAATGTGTAATATAAATTTTACAACAATTTTTTTCAGGAATATTTTATGTAAGTAATTTTAACTTGTGTTTAAGTATTTGAAAGAAATTAAATATTTTAACTTGCATTATTTTTGCTATTACAGTTTGATTATTATTCTAAAAAGATATAACGTTATTTTATTTTAGACTAAGCTTGTGAAAATTTCTTTAATCTTTAGCTAACAAGTTCTTAAAGTTTTCTAATAAAAAAATTAAAAAAATGTACAAAAAACAATAACTAAAAGCTTAATTACTAGACACACAAATAAGTTTTGGGGGGCAGAAATAAATGAAAAAAAAAATAATACAGGTTTGGACTTGTTGTTTGAATAACCCTTGTAATACAAATTTATTGATTAATGCGTACAGACTAAATTAAAAAAAAGCAAAAATCACTGCCTTTTTAGTTCTTTTTAGACAAAAGACCATTAGTTTTGGTTCAAATTAATGCTTGGTTGTCAATACAGCATACAACATTAAAGAAAATAAGAAAAATACATGTCTTATATTGAAGGTATTTTTACAACAATAAATATTTTTTTTTATTTTATTATATATTGTTTTTATATTTTTTCAGTGTATACTAATTATAATTATGGTCATGTAAAGATAAAGTATTTAAACCTGACCTTATTATAGCTAAAATCATTTTATGTTAGAATAATAACTTATTACATATTATTGATAAAATAACTTTTAAACACAAATAAAATTATTAAATTATAATATTATTATCATAATCAAAATTGATTTTTTTCTCAATAAATTAATAACAAAATACTGCTGTACACAGAAAAAAGTTGGCTGAGAATATTATACAGTACAAGCTGTGAACACAAAAAAAAACCGGGGGTGTTCAAATTAACGTGACTTCATGCAGGTGAAAATATAATATACTTCAAGCTTTGTATGACAAGAAATTTAAGTTAATTAAATCTTTTTTATTTTGCTAAACTTTATTCTAGTTAAAAAATTGTATGATAAAATATAAAATTTTAATTATTAAAATTTCTTTCTAGCTATACAAGAAAACACTGGTAAAATTTTCTTTCCATTTTTCGAAACACTGATGCTCTTAATGTTTGTTTTTTACTTGGTTTTAAGGTATTAATATTAAGTATTTTAACGCTTTTAGCTAGATTAGTAAAAGTCAAGTTCCTAAATAATTTTCGATTTCTACACTTTTGCATAGTTTAACCTAGAGAGCCTTAATGTGTCAGAGTGGAGACAATAAAATCTGTTAAAAATTGTGTTGGTTTGGCAGTAGATGTCACAAATTACATGTGCGCACATTTTCAAAAAAGGTTTATTAAATGTTACTCTAAGTCAGAAGAAAATGGGTTCCATTTATCTATTTCGTAATTACAGAATGAAGAAAGAATATGATTAATTCAACTGGAGAACAAAAAAAGTTTAATAATATGCGAGGTATGGCAAACACAGCACTTTTGTATATCAGGAAACGGTTAAAAACATGTTTGCGGATTTGCCATTTCTCTAGATTTTAAATTATGTCTTATTTCTGACAGAAAAGGTCCCATTATTCACACTATTTTACAGCAAACCAAAGTCACCTCTAAAAAACGGTTTCTTAGAAAATTTACTGATTATTAAGTAAGAGAAACAACTACATAAAAATATGTATAAACTTGTTAAAACTGGTTGTTCACGTTAAAGAGAGTTTATGATGTTCACGTTACAGAGAAGTCAATAGAAAAAATTCTGTGCTCTCAAACCCTAATAGTTCATATATACGCATGTTCACATTATTGAGCTTATACTGTATAACAATATTCTTAATTTAGGAAATATTTTTCTGTGTGTAATTATACTTTTTGCTCACAGTAATTAAACAAAATAAAATTTGCAATTATGTATAATACAGAAAAACAAATGAGAAATAACAATATTCTTGATTTAAGAAATATTTTTCAGTGTGTAATTATACTTTTTGCTAACTTTTGAAACAAAATAAAATCTTCAATTAGGTATAATACAAAAAAAAAACAAAATGTGATTTGTATAAAATAATTAAGAAACATTTTTCTTTGTGTATACTTTTTGCCAACTTTTTGAAACATAATCTGCAATTATTAATAACTAATAATTTATAATTGCTTTGCTAAGAAATTGATAAACTTAACCTTTATTGATAGTTATTTATACATAATAAGATTAAATTTAATTATATACACGATGTGCTGACTAGACAATTATAAATTATAATTTATAATATGTGCATATTAAAACGATTAAATTTTGATAATAAAAATTGTTTCATAATTTGGGTACAAACCATTGAGATAGCTAAAATTAATTTATTTTAAAATAATAAGATAAATTTAAATAACACCCAGAGAAATAAAATTATTAACTTATAAAAAAATATAATTAATGAGATAAAATTAAAAACACACACAGAGAATAAAAATAAATATAATTAATAAAAATTGTTTCATAATTGGGCTCAAAAGTCAAAGTAATGCTACGCATTTCATTATATGGTATTTTCCCCAGTAATTTAGGTAAGCTTAAATAATGTTTTTAAAGATATTTTTGTGTTAAAATGTATTAAATTATAAGTATATAATTACTAAAATAAAAATCTCCGTTAATGCTTATTCTTGATTTAAGATTTTATTTTTCTGTGTTTGTAAAATATTTTCGCTTTTTTGTTATAATATAGCAACAATAGTATTTTAAATTTGAAACAAATATGCAATTTGATTGTACGGTGTATTAATAAATTAAGATAAATATAAACACAAAGAAATAAAATTATATTATTATTAAATTTTTTTTTCTTAGAACATTAATAATAAAATACTGCTGCACACAGAAAAAGTCTGTTTAAGAATACTGGTGTATATAACAATTTTTTTGATTTAATAAATATTTTTCCGTGTGTATACTTTTTGCTAACTTTTGAAACAAGATAAAATATACAATTAGTTATAACACAAAAAGTCTAAACAAATATGCAATTTAATTGTACGGTGTATTAAGAAATTAAGATAAATATAAACACAAAGAAATAAAATTATATTATTATTAAATTTTTTTTTCTTAGAACATTAATAATAAAATACTGCTGCACACAGAAAAAGTCTGTTTGAGAATACTGTTGTATATAACAATTTTTTAATTTAAGAAAGATTTTTCCGTGTGTATACTTTTTGCTAACTTTTGAAACAAGATAAAATATACAATTAGTTATAACACAAAAAGTCTAAACAAATATGCAATTTAATTGTACGGTGTATTAAGAAATTAAGATAAATATAAACACAAAGAAATAAAATTATATTATTATTAAAATTTTTTTTTCTTAGAACATTAATAATAAAATACTGCTGTACATAGAAAAAGTCTGTTTGAGAATACTGTTGTATATAACAATTTTTTTGATTTAATAAATATTTTTCCGTGTGTATACTTTTTGCTAACTTTTGAAACAAGATAAAATATACAATTAGTTATAATATAAAAAGTCTAAACAAATATGCAATTTAATTGTACGGTGTATTAAGAAATTAAGATAAATATAAACACAAAGAAATAAAATTATATTATTATTAAAATTTGTTTTTCTTAGAACATTAATAATAAAATACTGCTGCACACAGAAAAAGTCTGTTTGAGAATACTGTTGTATATAACAATTTTTTAATTTAAGAAAGATTTTTCCGTGTGTATACTTTTTGCTAACTTTTGAAACAAGATAAAATATACAATTAGTTATAATATAAAAAGTCTAAACAAATATGCAATTTAATTGTACGGTGTATTAATAAATTAAGATAAATACACAAAGAAATAAAATTATATTATTATTAAAAATTTTTTTTCTTAGAACATTAATAATAAAATACCGCTGCACACAGAAAAAAGTCTGTTTGAGAATACTGTTGCATATAACAATTTTTTTGATTTAATAAATATTTTTCCGTGTGTATACTTTGTGCTAACTTTTGAAACAAGATAAAATGTGCAATTAGGTATAACACAGAAAAAAAAAATGTTATATAACAATATTTTCGATTTAAGAAACATTTCTCTGTGTGTAATTACACTTTTTGCTTAATTGTTTCTTTAAGGTAATATTAATCCAAAATACTTTAATAGACTTTTATGTATGCAAAAAAATATACAAATTTAATTCGGTATAATACAGCTCTCCTGAAACTCAAAGGAAACAGAAACTAAAAAAAAAAATGTATTTTTTATTCTTTTTTTCTTCTTTTTAGGTATAGCAAAAAACACAATTAAATCGAAAAATTATCATTAGTTTAGTCTCGGGGGGGTAAGGGTTAAGAAACATTTTTCTGTGTGTATACTGTTTGCTAACTTTTGAAACAAGACAAAATATGTAATTAGGTTTAACACAGAAAAAACAAAATGTGATATAACAATATTTTTGATTTAAGAAACATTTTTCTGTGTGTATACTGTTTGCAAACTTTTGAAACAAGATAAAATCTGTAATTAGGTATAACACAAAAAATGTGATATATTTTTGATTTAAGAAACATTTCTCTGTGTGTAATTATACTTTTTGTATAATTTAGGCGCGCTTGACAAACCACACTTAAAACAACTATTCTAAAAAATATATTTAAGCAATAGCGTCAAACATTTTTATGTTTGTGTTTATACTTTTTTGCAATAGTTTTTAAAACAAATATGTAATTTGATTGTACCGTGGTATATACAAATATACAACAATATTGTTATATACGAATCACAATATTCTTGATTTAAGAAAACATTTTTTCTGTGTATACTAAACTTTTTTGAGAACTTTTTTGCAACATGTGTTTGAGAATAATTTTTAATATGTAATAATTATTAAATTATGAAACAAATTAAAATTATTTTTATTTATTTTATTTATATTAACTATATATTTATAATTTATAGATATTACGGAAACAATACGGAATCTTTCTTTGATATTTTGGTCTATTGGTAATTATTGTGCGAAAACGTTGTATTGGCTCTTTGTACTTCTAAAGAATATTTGTATCTGTATTTGTTTGGTTTACAAAAGTCAATGTTTAATATTTATTACTAATTTGGTCTCATAATTTAGGCTAACAAGCTAGGCTTAACAGTCTGATTAGGTTTGACACTCATTGCTTTCAATAATTTTAAACTTTTCAGGGCTCCTTCGTTTATATTAAATAATTTTATAATACCAAGCTTTCAACTAAATTATTTTGTATCGCAGAGAGCTCTGTGGCGCAGTACGTAACGTATCCGTCTACCAAACTATAGGTCTGCGGTTCAAACCCGCAACAGCTGAGACTTTTTTAAAAAATTATTTTCTACAGCTCCCTAATTATAAATTATAATTTGTAATATATGCATACGATCTTGACCTTTTCAGATAACAAGGTTCTTTGGTAATATTATTTGAATAACAAGTTGTTTATTTTAACCGATTTGTCTGGCTAGGCAGTCCTGATCCTTGAACTCATTTACACCGCTAGGTGGCGACACCCTCTGGTCATTGTCGTCAGCCGAAGAACAAAAAAAATTCCTGAAAAAAAAAATTTTTTTTTTTTAATTTTTTTTTTTTCAGGATTTTTTCAGGACTCGCTGATGTCTTCAGCTGAAGATGTCCTCCAGTTACCACAGTGGGTTTATCGCCCGGTAGGACTACTACTCGCAAGAATTCATCAATTTTTTTTATGAAAATATTGATAAATAAAAATGATTTATCCCATTACTTGCAGATTTCAAATATCTACCCTAGTTAATTTTTTACAGGGCCTCAAATTTCAAATATGACACTTTTTTCGTGTTTTTTTCTATATATTTCATTTAAAATTTTATATAAAAAATACAGATACAGCCACAAATTTATATACACGGTGTCCCACGGTAGACAAATCAGTCAAACTGTGGCGTTATTAACAAAGATATCAACATGAAACTTTTACCAGTCAATATGGACCTAATTATCTTCATTGACCCAAAACAAAAGTTTTCTACTCTTTTTTGGTTTTGAGCTGGAGCTCCACACATGCAATTTTAAAAGCATAACAATACTTTCAAATGCCAAAATTAAAAAAAGTAACAATTTTTCTTTATCACTAAAAACAATAATTTTCGATTTAAATTCTTAATTTTATAAAACCTTAAAAAAGGGCAATTGCATAATGGAATGACCCCGCTATGGCAAAAGAGTAGGATGCCTTGAAATTAAATTTTTTAAATAAGTCGTATTAATAAATGTCAAATTTGATTTTACATTATAATCAAAAAATTAACAAAGCAAGATTTTTATAAAACCAAGTTTTGAATGCCAAAATGATAACTTTAGAAGTAAAGAAAGAAATTATTTTAACTTATGGAGAATGTGCTCGAAATTTAAGAGAAACAACGAGAAGAATAGTAGAAAAGTTTCCCGATGATAGTATTAGTTACTTTAGCGTACGAAGAATTGTTAATTTATTTTTGGATACTGGAGGAGTGAGGGACATAAAAAAAGTTTGCGAAAGTCCAGTAACCAAAGATCCTGAAACTATAACTATAATTCAAGAAGCAGTTATCAATGATCCCCACACGTCTACAAGGATAATCGCAAGGGAACATCATTTATCACGCACATCAGTTAGTAGGGTTATTAAAAATTCTAATACATCCGTATAAATTATGTCTTCATCAAGAGTTACATGGGAGGGATTTTGAAAATAGGGTTCGATTTTGTGATGAACTTTTGGAATTAACAGGGGATGACGAGGACTTTTCTACCAAAATTTTGTTTAGTGACGAATCTACATTTAAAAGCAATGGAGTTGTCAACAGGCATAATAACATGCATTATTGGTCTGTTGAAAATCCGCATTGGGTTAGGCATGTTGACAACCAGCGGATTTGGTCTTTAAATGTTTGGGGAGGGGTTCTGGGGGATTCGGTTATTGGACCTTACTTTTTTAATGGGCATCTAAATGGGAATATGTACCTAAATTTTTTGCGTGATGAATTACCGGAACTTTTAGAAGACGTACCACTAAATTTGCGAAATGACATAATTTTTAAGCAGGATGGGGCTCCTGCTCATTTTTTTCATTAGGTGAGGACTTTTTTGGATGAGACTTATAATACATGGATAGGTCGTGGTGGTCAAATTGCCTGGCCAGCAAGATCACCCGATTTAACCCCGTGTGATTTTTTTTTGTGGGGATTTGTAAAGGACAGGGTTTACCGACAAGCTCCCACCACTCCTGAAAATATGCGTCAAAGAATCGTTGAAGCATTTAACGAAATAATACCGGTAATGCTTCAACGAGTCAGACATAATTTTGAAAGTAGGTTTTTTATGTGTATTCAGGAGGATGGGAGAACTTTTGAACATTTACGAAACGACTATGACTAACTACTTTACAAAAAGACAGATAGATACACAGACAGACTCAGACATCTAAACAAAATTAAATTGCTTTATCGTGTTAAAAATGGGGGCTTCTTATGTAGACGATGTGGGGAAGAGGATCAATGCAGATACATATTAACTTGCTGCTTGATTTGAATCCATTTGAATCGTGGAAGACTAGCAAAGAATTAGAATTATTTGCTAATAATAGATTTTGTGAAATGGCATTTATATTCCCATGATTCTCTGAAGTTAGATGCGTAATTTTGACCTTTTTTCATCAGAACTGGAGTGATTTGGGAAAACCTAAGGACTAACATGGATTTATTTGAAATATTGTACAAAACAATTCTAATAACACTGAAAATATTCTAGAAAGGCGTAATATTTTGTAGATGTATGGAATTTGACACAATGATGAGTTAATTAATTCAAATATCATTCTTGCGTTTCGCATATTAATAAATAATATTAATAATAACAATCAATTTGAAATTTTAACTTATGAGAATTATTCTTAGTATCATTTAACTTTTAATTCCAACCAAAATGTACGTAATTAATTACATAACAATAAATTAATTGACTAAATTGCCCATAATATGACAGTTTTTTTCCTTTGTTCTTCTGTATTTGGTCTAATTTTGGTCTGGTTTGGTTCAAAAAAACAAAACAAACGACTAAGAACAAAAGCACGAAGTAGGATGTGACCCTAATATGCAGGGCCGGACAGAGCCAGCCCGGGCCACGGTGCAACTTTTTACTCGGGCCCCCATTTTTTCAAAACATAATTGTCCCATGCAGGCCTGCAGCTAAGGCACTGAGGCGCCCCCATTCATTAACTAAGCGCCGCAGTCGAAAATTTTTCCAAATTATGTTAATTTCTGACTGTTTTATTTTCATAGTTCAGCAAGCTTAAGTATGTAAAAAATAATAAAGTTTTAGCGCCGCAGGCGAATTTTTTTTTAATTTTGATAGCTCTGGCGCCGCAGGCAATTTTTTTACAAATTTTAAGCTTTTGCAAGCTTGAACTAAAAAAAATACGTAGGTAAATTAGCCCTAGCGCCGCGGGCGAATTTTTTTACAAATTTTAAAACACTAGTAACAGTGCACTATTATTTTTTACAAAAATCCAAAAAGGCTTAAGGGCTGCCGCGGCGAAATTTTTTCTATTGCCCATTTGGAACGAGATCTACTTATTTGCTCATTTTGACGCCTTATCGATCTGGGGGAGTATAAATAAATAAACTGTTATTATATATTAAAAACTTCTGTCGCCGGGCCCCCTTCGAGCCCGGGCCCCGGGTAATCTGTACCCCCTGCACCCCCTGAATCCGGCCCTGCTAATATGAACCAGCTGCAACTTCATGCAACTGCGAGGGAAGGGGGTTCTTTACAAGCTAATTAATTATGTTTTTTAAAATCTCATAATTATAAAACATGTTTTATCATAAGGTTTTATAATAACTTGCTTTACCAATACTTTCATTATGATATAGACTTGACTTTGTAAAAAAAACTGCTAAGATTAATCTAAGACTAATACAATCATACCAATTAAAAAATTTGATTGAGCGCAAAAAATCAAAATTTATTAGTAATTAAGTAATACACTCTGTAGTATAAAATACCCTAGTCCACAAGGTCCGTACTAAGTCTAAGTAAAAATCTAATTTATAACATTAGATTTGACATTTATTTTTATCGTGAACGTCATATTTGCAAACATTTATTTTCATAGCATCCTCTCTTTTACATTAGCGGGGTCATTCCATAATGCACTTACCATTTTTTACCGTTTTCTAAAATTAAAAATTTAAATAGAAAACTATTGTTTTTAGTAAAAAAACTATCATATGATAAAGAAATGATATTATTTTTTTAAATTTTGGCGTTAAAAAATGTTATTATGCTAAAAAAAAATTCTGTTTGTTGCTCTAGCCTAAAAACAGAAAAAGTACAACCCTTTTTTCTGGCGTAAATTGAAGGTAACTAGGTCTATATTGACTGGTAAAAAATATATTTTAATAGCTTTGATAATAACGCCACAATTTGACTGATTTGTCTACCGTGGGACACCGTGTATGTAATACTACTACATGTATATGCTTTATAAAAAAACTACATATTTTTTTTATCTCCAGTGGTGGAGAGTCTGGGGGGTTTTAACCTTGCACAGAAATATAATAAAATTTTCTGATACCCTTAACCAGACTGTTTTTCTTAAGTTTTTTTTATTTAAACAAATTTGACAATAAAAGACCTCGCTAATCCCTAATTTGTTTCAAAATCACACATTGGAAAAATTTATCATAAAACTGGTAAAAACCGAAAATAATCTTTCTAAAAAGTCCAAACGAAATTGGTAAACAAGCTTTCAAGAGGTCCATTTTAAAAATAGTAATAAATTTTCAATAAATATGATGGCGGTTTTAATATGGTGGACAAAAATAATTAGTTATATATAGGGTGTTTGGTAGAGAGTATGACAAACTTGGCAGGGTAATAGATTAGGTCATTTCCAACATGTTTTCTTTATTCGACTTTGACCGTAGACTCAAGGTTATAGAGTTAAGATTTTTTTTTCAATATTTATGAAAATATCGCATTATTTTACCTTCTTTTCCTTGTATTTTTTTCCTTTAGTATTTATGCACAGAAAATAATTTTTGTTGGTATCCTTAATGTATGTTTGTTATTGAATGATGATAATTTTTGCAGATAATCCAGAAAAATAAAAGTCCAAACTTCAAAGAATGGGTTAAAGAAACTTACAACTTTTTTTCTTATTAATCCAAAGCGATGTAGAACTTCGAATTATTTTAAAAACATCTTTGATTAATGCTCTTTCTAATGGTATGCTACATGCATCGAAAAACTTTAAGTACCTTGTTAAAAAACGCAAAATTCTTAGTACTTACAGTAAAAATGTCGCAAAAAGTTGTATGACCTGGAAAAAATTGCACACTGGAATTTGTAAATACAAATTTAGCAATGCTAAATGTTATCAGGACCACTTAGAAGGTCTAAAACCTAAAAAGTGACGCGGACGTTGAAGCATTCTAACTTGGGAACTACTTGAGATAATTGCATCAATGAAATAGTTTTTTTTGCGTGTTTTTTTGAGCTCTACAACTTTTACGTTTACAACTTTCCGAAAAACCATCACCCAGGGGGCTGAAATAGCGAAAAACTGTTTTGTGATAACTTCGGCTCCCTCTACTGCTCGAAATATTAACTTCTCGGTATCGTGACAATTACCAAAAATATGTAGAACTTTATTTACAACATTTTTTGTTCAAAGACTTTTTCTGTGCGACCAATAGAACACGAGATAAAATGATTCAAATTTTTTTCAAGATGACGGCTAAAGCGAATGAGGGGGAGGTCACCTTTTTGGTTTTAGACCTTCTAAGTGGTCCTGATGACATTGAGCAAGACAAATTCCAGTGTGCAATTTTTTCCAGGTCATGCGACTTTTTGCAACATTTTTACTGTACAGTACATACTAAGAATTTTTCGTTTTTTATCAAGGTAATTAAAGTTTTTTTAGAAAGAGCATTAATCAAAGATGTTTTTAAAATAATTCGAAGTTTTGCATAGCTTTCGATTAAAAAGAAAAAAAAAAGAACAAACATGAGTTCTAAGTTTTTTTAACCAATTATTTTTCTGGATTACATATGCAAAAATTATCATCATTAAATAATAAACATACAATAAGAATGCCAACAAAATTATTTTCAGTGCATAATTATAAAGGGAAAAAAATACAAGGATTGAAGGTAAAATAATGCGATATTATCATAAAAATTGAAAAAAAAATATAACTATAACCTTGAGTCTACGGCCAAAGTCGAATTAAAAAAAACATGTTGGAAATTACCTAATCTATCACTCTGCCAATTTTTTTATACTCTCTACCAAACACTGTATATATATATTTTTTCATAAATATATTAATGTATACATACTTTCCGATTTTAAAGTTTTATTTTAACGGGAAAGCATTATTGCTTTGTGTTTCCTTATTTGGAAAATTTAAAAAATAAAAATACATCCGTTCAAGTATTACGTAACTCACTTTTTGGTCATATTTGACCCCCTCCGACCCCCTGGCGAAACCGTAAAATTTTGGGTTTTTAACAGATTTATGATAAAATTTTGCCACTGTGCGTGTGGTTTTGAAACAAATTAAGGATCAGGGAGGTCTTTTATTGTCAAATTTGTTTTAATCTCTAAAAAAAAAATAAAGAAAAACAGTCTGGTTAACCTCTTCAGTACCAGTTTCGCCAACGGTGGCGAAAAGGATTTTTTCAACAAAAAAAAACCCGGGGGTGAAGTTAGAAATTTTTATTATCAGATTTATTTTCATCGACCCCAAAAATCCCTATATACCAATTTTCACGAAAAAAATGTAAACAATTAAAATTAACCACCCCCCGCCCCCCGGGGTGGATTTAGAATTTTTTATTATTAGATTTAGTTTGAGCGACCTCAAAAACCCCTACATTAATAAAAAAAGTTTATTTTTTTAAGGTATAGTTATTTTAAATTTGCCGCTAAATACTCCACAAAGTCCGATTTACACTGAAGCATGTGGCTTGTTTTGAATGTCAACATAACCAAAATTTATAATTTTTGATTACTTACTTTGTTTTTATGATGTTTTGATGTAAAAAAAGATAATTGATAAAGCTGTTGATAAAAACACTTTTGTATTCCTGTAGAAACAAAATTTGCTTATAAAATCGCTTTTATTCCAATAATCAGGCCTATTCACATGTACCATTAAGATTGAGATTTGTGGCAATATTGACGAAAATTGCAAGGTCATTGGCGAAAAAGATTTTTTCAACAAAAAAAACCCGGGGGTGAAGTTAGAAAATTTTTATTATCAGATTTATTTTCATCGACCCCAAAAATCCCTATATACCAATTTTCACGAAAACAATGTAAACAATTAAAATTAACCACCCCCCGCCCCCCGGGGTGGATTTAGAATTTTTTATTATTAGATTTAGTTTGAGCGACCTCAAAAACCCCTATATTAATAAAAAAAGTTTATTTTTTTAAGGTATAGTTATTTTAAATTTGCCGCTAAATACTCCACAAAGTCCGATTTACACTGAAGCATGTGGCTTGTTTTGAATGTCAACATAACCAAAATTTATAATTTTTGATTACTTACTTTGTTTTTATGATGTTTTGATGTAAAAAAAGATAATTGATAAAGCTGTTGATAAAAACACTTTTGTATTCCTGTAGAAACAAAATTTGCTTATAAAATCGCTTTTATTCCATTGAGATTGAGATTTGTGGCAATATTGACGAAAATTGCAAGGTCATTTACGTCAACTGTATTAAAACTGCATGGGATTGTAATTTTTGTCAATATTGAATAGATTTCAATGGTACGTGTGAATAGGCCTGAATATAGAGGAATATACCATTGTGTTGTTCTCGTTAATGGCACGTCAACGTTTTACGGTTGTGTAAATTGGGCCTAGTCATTTCGCTTACGACGCATGCGTATCTTACGTTGCTATGGTAATTTTCAAGCGGAAAGGTTTAAAATATCGCTCGGCTGTGCTCCTGAGCGTGAAAGGTCGAATTCCCTAGATGTATAACCGCTGCTTTAATGTCAAACGGAGAAAAAAAAATAATAATAGAACTAGAACTTTAAAAAAAAAATGGAAAATTTTTTTTTTTTAAATAAAGTGGAATTAATGTATAGTAAACCCTGTGTATGTAATAGTCCAGTGATAGTATCGTCTTGTAAAGTGTGAAGGTCGTATTTAGTGAAAAGTCCTAGGATTATAAGTGTGTGCAGCACGGGATACACATCTCGGATGGTCTGACATACTTGGCAACAGTGTAATACCCCATGTTACTGGCTAATTAGTCTAGCGACAAAAGCCAAGCAGTAAGAAGAAGAAGAAGAAGGTTTAAAATAACTATACCTTAAAAAAATAAACTTTAGGGTCACTCGATCAGTTGTTGCTTTGTCTAGTGCTTTGGTGGTTAGCCGTTTGGTTTCTGGTAGTTTTCGCCTGTCGGGTAGCGACAAGGTAATAGATGAGCATCGTACCTCCCCTTAATTTTACCCGCAGTACGCAGGTCGCCGAATTATGTGTGATATTTCTAAAGTATCGGTGCCGGACGTTAAGAGAACATTGCACTGGACAATAACAAATATTTTATGCGATGTATAAGATTTAGCAGTATATTGTGGAAAACTGTTGGTCGAACTTGAATACTTTAATGGTAATTCAAAATGAAAGTAATAAAATAACTTGACCTCAAGAAACTATGCAATAATGTTTATCTAAAGAAAAAAAAAATTACTAAAATTTATAAATCTATTTTTTATGTTGAAAACATCGAATTATTGAATAAATTTGCATATTTTTAAAGTATTATTAGCGAAGATTCTAAATGCGTAAGAGATATTATGAAGAATAGTATAAGGACAAATGACTTTTAACTAAAAAATTACTGTAAGGTCATCTAACGTTAGTTTATATAATAAAAGATTTTATTGGCCTTCTTGGACAATAAACAAATGTTGGAGAATCTGCCATTGAGGCTTTTAAAAAAGAACATGAAAGAAGCACTAGTAACATGGCTAGAAATCTTGAAATCCTCTGCCTAACGAATTCTAAAATATAAAAATGTGAATCCTTCTCATTAAACTCGCGCACAATGCACGTCTATCCTCTAAGAGTGGAATTTTGCACATGCCTAAATATTAAAAAAAAAAACGATAATAATAAATATGTTGTAAAAAGCATTCTTTTTACGGATTAGTTTGGTTTTCAAACATATGTTTTTTTTATTCAAGAAACTCTTAGTTGGACACGGGAAAATCTACATGGCTTAAGACATGTTATAATATGTGGTTTTGTTAATCACTAGCTGTTATATGTTTTGTAATATTATGCTTTACTATGGGAGCTTCTTGATATAAATGGTTAGCTGTTATATTATTGTTTCCCCTTAAATATTAAATATCTTGATACCACATATCATAATTTAATTTATTATATTATGGGTTCGTGTTACTCATTCTTACACAAACATTATTTATTTATCATAGTTTAACTTACAACAGATCATCTTCTTAAATTGCACTTTTTATTATGTATACAAAAATATCTAACTGTCTAACAAATGTATGAATAATGATTACTGAAAACTGAATACTGAATATCTAAAGAATAATGAATATCTAATGCATACTGAATATCTAATGAATAATGAATGAATTATATTATTTGCCAAAATAATAAAAATAGGTTTCACTCAACAACTAATAAAAATTTGACAGTAATTAGTTTTAACTTTTAATGACTTGAAAATTAATTGCTTTTTTGGACCCTTTCATAGTTACCGGTATACTTATAAATTACAATTATATATGAGTAAAAAGAAGAAATTAAATAGAGCTGTAAAGGGTCATGTTATTCACGTTTGGACTTTTTGCAACAAGTCATTTTTATAGATACTAAAAGTTAAAACTTGACCTAATTAAATGATTTATAGCAGTAGGTATAGCGTCGGTTGTGCCAGACAGTTCGGGACATTTGAACTACTGTCGGTAAGTGTGTAATCTGTATTATCGGTACATTTGAACTACTGGCGGGGAAATTTAAAAATACAAAATGGCGGTTTCCGGTGACGTCACAAAATGGCGGTTTCCTGTTTCGGGAAATTTAAAAATACAAAATGGCGGTTTCCGGTGACGTCATAAAATGGAGATTTCCTGTTGCGGGAAATTTAAAAATTCAAAATGGCCGTTTCCGGCTGTTTTGGTTTTCTAAAAACAAAATAATTTATAGTGCTGTTAGTACTTAGCTTTCTAGCACCCTTTTTGGCGTTAAGATCCAATACGCAGCCCCCTGTCCTAAAGACAGTATTTATACCCATTAAGCAGACCCCCTGGGGTCACAGTATACAAACCCTATGTGTAAAGCCCCTATTTGGAAAATAAAGCTTCAAACGCCGGGGTTTGTTTTTCAATAAACCTATACATTATTACTTTTAAAAAAATTCGCGATGGTGGTGAATTGAACCGAGGACCTACAGGTTGATAAACGAACGCGATACATACTGAGCCACAAGCCAGTTGTAAATAGTATTGTTACTGGAAATTAAAACGCTCTGTTTGAATGTTCTGCAAAGACTAATTTATTTCTAACGGTCACTTCACCTTTGTTAATACATGTCGGTAAAGTAGATTCTCTTATTGCCTACAGTTACAATTTTAAATATTTGAACTTTTGAGATTCTATTTACAACACCCCCACTATCTCAAATGTTTAAACCTAAATATTTAACAAATTTAGAATGCTTAACATTTCCTAAACTTTTTGTTAAGATATCTGCTGGCATTTCATCAGTTTGAAGATATTTCACATCTACAAAATTTTGTGATATAGCTTCTCTAATGAAATGGTAACGAACGTCAATGTGTTTTGACCTTTTATGAAAAATCGGGTTCAATGCTAATTTATTAGCACTCTGATTGTCATTAAACACAGTGACACATCTGTCAAAACCTACTAATTCATTCAATAAATTTTTGAGGTATATGGCCTCTTTTGAAGCATCACTTAGAGCCATATATTCTGCCTCTGTGCTACTTAAAGCTATTGTTTTTTGTTTGCTACTTTCCCATGAAATAGCACCCCCTGATAGCTTAAAAACTATACCCGTGTAGGACCTTCTGTCATTTTTATCGTTTGCCCAATCAGCGTCCGCGTACCCCTCTAATTGACACCCATCTCTAGAAAATTTTAATACAAAATTTTTAGTACTTTTTAAGTAACGTAAAACCCTTTTTGCTCTTTTCCAATGTAATTTAGTATAGCAATTATTAAACTGACTTAAATAACTAACTGTGTGCGAAATATCAGGTCGGGTCAACACCGCCAGATACATCAAACTACCGATTAATTTTTGATAAGGTAAATTTTCACATTTCTCCCCCTCAACATCATCTAAGCAAACATTATCCATAGGCGTAGATACACCCTTACAATCGGTCATATTGAACTTTTGCAATACGTCATCAATATAACTTTCTTGATCTAGTGTAATACTATTTTCATCCCTTTTAATCCTAACACCCAAACAATTACTTGCTTCGCCAAGATTCTTAATTTTGAAATTTAAACTTAACTGTTCTATTAAATATTCTAAATTCTTAGTATCATTAGAAAAACAAAAGAAATCATCAACATATAAAGCAACTATTGTTAATAATTCATTCTTCTTTTTAATATACAAACAAGGTTCAAATCTTGATTTTATATAACCCAGATTTATTAATACATCATCAACCCTCTTATTCCATGCCCTTGATGACTGTTTTAGACCATAAACCGCCTTTTTTAACTTATAAACTTTATTTTCATTACCCTTCAAAATAAACCCTTCAGGTTGCTTCATAAAAACGGTTTCTTCTAAAATGCCATTTAAAAAAGCAGTCTTTACGTCTAGATGATTAATTTTCAAATCTAATTTTACAGCTAAAGCTACTAAAAGTCTTAGAGTACTATGCCTTACCACAGGTGCATATGTTTCTGTGTAGTCTATACCTTCCTTCTGAGAATATCCCTTAGCCACTAACCGTGCCCTGTATTGAGGCTCATTATTAGCACTTTCACTGTTGTTTTTCACTTTGAACACCCACTTGTTGTCAACCACTGTAACACCTTCAGGTTGGTCAACTAGCTCCCAGGTATCATTGTCCTCAAATGATCGAAGTTCCTCTTCCATAGCATACTTCCATTTTTTTTCATCTGGTCTGGATAGTGCCTCCTTCACTGTCACTGGATCATTTTCTACCTTACTGGATATATTACATAAGTATGTAACATAATCTTCATATTTCTTCCTTTTTTTTATTCTTTCAGATCTTCTTACGGTTTCAGGTACTGAAACAGAGTTTTCAGGACTGTAATCAGAATCTTCCTGAACACTAAAAAAATCGTAACTCTCTGGATCTGTTGCCACCTCATTTCCTGGTTCTGGTTCATCCCTAATTTCGGATACATCCCCCACTGAATTTGGCCTCTCCAAAGTGTTATCTTTTTCTTCTACATACATTTGTACTTTTTCTTCCATCAATTTATTCTCCATAACATTCTCCATTATTATTACATCCCTGCTTGTAACAACTGAACGTTTTTCAGGATCATAAATTCTATATCCTTTTGTTTCTTCATCATATCCTACAAAAAACATTTCTCGAGATTTTTTATCCCACTTACGCCTTAATTGTTTTGGAACATGGACCATTGCCCTACTTCCAAAAATCTTAAGATTTCTCAAATCTGGTTTTTTCTTGCACCACATTTCTATTGGGGTCGAATTTATTCCTGAAGCTATTGTCCTATTCCTCAAATACATTGAACAATGAATAGATTCTGCCCAAAATTCTAAATCTAACTTTGCATCATATAACATACATCTAGCTTTCTCTACCAGTGTACGATTGAGTCGTTCACACATACCGTTCTGCTCTGGGGTATAGCTGTTAGTAGTTTGGTGTACAATGCCATGTTTCTTTAGATAACTTTCGAACTCCTTGGAACAAAATTCACCTCCATTATCTGTACGTAAGTATTTGATTTGAGAATTTTTCTGTTTCTCGACCATCACTTTAAAATTTTTAAAACATTCAAATACCTCATTTTTTGTTTTGAGAAAATACACAAAACCCATTCGACTATAGTCATCCTTAAACACTAAAAAATATTTGGAACCACCAAGCGATTGTTTTTGCATGGGACCACAAACATCCGCATGTATAATTTCTAGCAATGATGTAGCTCTGGTGCCTACATTTTTGAACGGGAACCTGGATTGTTTTCCCTCACAACAAGTAATACAATTTTTTTGGTCAAACTGTAATTCTCCTTGACACACAATTCCATCTACTGCACCATTTAACATCTGTTTCAAATATGCTGAATTTATATGGCCTAGCCGTCTATGCCATGTTAGCCCTGAAGCCAAAGCTACAGCTGGTGCTGCTAACAAACAATTTTCTTGTGCAATGTTTAATTTGTACACACCATCTTGTAGTTCTGCTGTCGCTACCAATTCATTTTCTGCATTGAAAATCTTGCATCTCTTATTTTCGAATTTAACTGAATTGCCATTCTTTATTATCTGACTTACAGACAATAAATTTGTACTTAAACCTGGTACACACATGACGTTTTTAACCGGAATGTCTAAACACTGAGTATCAACAACAGTTTTTAACTCCACGTCACCTACGCATTTAACTGAAAGTTTCTCTTGGTTTGCTACCATAATCTCGGGTAAATCGGGAAAAACTTTGTTTTTTACCCATCCCTCATTTGCTGTGAAATGACAACTTGCCCCTGAGTCGATATACCAATCCCTGATACTAAAGTTTCCGCTTGAAAACACAACACTAAATAAGTTCTTTCTTTGTCCGTTCGTGTTTTTATCACTATCTGCAGTTTTTAGTTTGGGACACTGACTTCGAAAATGTCCATTTTCTTTACAGTTCCAACAAGTTATGACTTTACCAGTTGACAAATCGTTTCTGTTTTGTTTATCATTTTGAAAACTAGATCGCGCCGCCCTCTTGTTTTTGTTCTCCGAACCTCTTGCTGCAAACGCCATCCCACTACTACTAGCAAAACTATCCATGTCCAATAGTTTCGACTTTATGAAATCTGTAGAGATTTTCTGTCCAGAATGTTCTATCGCCAAGATCATCGGTTGAAATTTTTCAGGTAAGCCGGCAAGCAAAATGGAACCGATCAACTCGTCACCGATTTCGAATCCTGTGCCATTTAATTTTTGCCCCGTTTCAACAATTTGACTGACATAACTTTTCATCGATTCGCAATCATCAAGCCTTGTTGAAATTAACGTTCGCAACAAGCTTATTTTCCGTGATTGTCCTGAATCGTCAAACAGCTTCTTCAGATTTTGCCATAGTTCTACCGTTGTTTTCGCTTCCTTTATGTGGACGTACAGCGTAGAATCTATCGTTAAGATAATCTTTGCCTTAGCTTTCGCATCATCTTCTTGAACTACTTCATTAATGCACTTTGATAATCCTTCAAGCACTAAAAAGTTCTGAACAGCGAATGACCAATCTGCGTAATTTTCGCGGCCTTTCAACTTTGGTACATTTACGATGTAATTTGCCATCTTGCACACTTAAACAGCGTTATTTCACACGAAAAAAATATTAACCGAACCGAAAAAACACGTGTTCTGAGCACATAACCTATTGTTACTGGAAATTAAAACGCTCTGTTTGAATGTTCTGCAAAGACTAATTTATTTCTAACGGTCACTTCACCTTTGTTAATACATGTCGGTAAAGTAGATTCTCTTATTGCCTACAGTTACAATTTTAAATATTTGAACTTTTGAGATTCTATTTACAACAAATAGAAATGTTAATCATTGAAGATATAAATACTAGTGGTTGGGGGAGAGGTAAGTTTCGCCTAAAAGATACCAGTCCTATTTTTAAATGTAAAATAAGCCATGTAAATTAGGAAAAGAGTATGGTAGAGCTTAGCCTAAATTATAAAAAATATTTTATTAATTTCATTTATTCATAATTTAATAATATATTTTAATACAACAAAAAATATTTAGTGAAAACATAATTTAAGACATCAGTCTAGTCTAAATTATAAAAATAATACAAAAAAAATGATTTTTGAAACAAAAAGTTTTCAAAAAGCGAAAAGTATTATTATATCAGCAGCTGTATAATGTTATCAGTTTATTAATAGATCGGACCTTCAAACTGCAGACAATCAGGCCTATTCACACGTACCATTGATATTGATTTGTGGCAATATTGACGAAAATTGCAAGGTCATGTATTAAAACTGCATGGGATTGTAATTTTTGTCAATATTGAATAGATTTCAATGGTACATGTGAATAGGCCTGAATACGTCTAGAATAATATGTATTGATACATTATCACTAAACTTTTGAATTATTACACTCTTCGCAGCTTAAGAGCAGAGGAGTATTTATTTATTATACGTCGACGTATACACGGAAAAAAAAAATTATAGCTAGGAGCGCTATAACACACATACCAAGCAAATTATAATCGCTTATTATATAAATACAAGGCTTTCTCTTACAATTATGGCAGTCAGTGTAAAAATTTATATGAAATACTTTAATTGTTTAGTGAATAATAAAATATAACAAATAGTATGGCATTTATAGCTTAAATAGATTTAATTATTGTCCGTGCTAATAATTTTTATAATATAATAAAATTTCTGTAAATTTATAATAGTGCCTGTAATAAATATAATCGTGTCTGTAATATATATAATCGTTTCCAATTTATTTTTAACATTATTAGTTATTGAGTCCCTTATAATCTATAGCTTAAATCACTATAATTTGCCACTGTTACCAAATATCTTATAATGTATAGCGCAGAGCCCACTAATTTCTTTCCGTGTACTTCGGGCTTTTTTAATCTAAATTATTTTTTGAATCAAAATTCTAAACAAGTTTTAAAAGCATTTCGGTACAATAGCTTTATTTGTTTTAAACCTCAATCTCAAATCTACTTATATAAAATTAAATTTTTTTCTAATCGGTTATTGCAGTTCCTCAGCAAACGGTAATCCTAAACAAGCTAACTTATTCTTTTATTATTTAATTTTCTTTCGCTTCATTCCGACAACTCCAGAATAGTTTATTCGAGAGTTTATTTTAGTTTGACTTTCTCTTTTACTCTGTTAATTTTTTTTTCTAATCTATTCTTTTTATCTGTAATTTTACTATTTATTTTGGTATGCCCTTTTCCAGGGCACTTGTCTCTTTTTTATACTACAATTCACAGCGCCTGCACGGTAGTTTCGAAATTTCTAAAATTTTCAAAAAACGTCCTAGACAAAAACTTCTTGGATAAAGTTTTGTTTCATGAAAAAATAAGCAACTTTTTTAATATCAGTCCGTCCGTCCGTTTTAAAAAATTGAAGAAAAATGAAAGAAAATTCAGATTAACGTATTTTTTTCAGTAAAAATCACTTATAAGCATTAATTCTAAATTTTTTTAAGTAATACCCCCACGACTCGCTATCCAAGGTTATTTGGTAGGATAGTAAGAAGATTTGATTTGTAATACTACAGGCTCAGACAAGTCTTGTAACCACGATATAATATTCTTATATTGTGCATATTATGCAGTTTATCAGTTTGAATTTATATTTACAACGTGATACACCCCTCATCAGCTATAGGCAAGTTAACATTATTATACTCTTTACAACGCGTTTACGTGATAAAAGAGTACATATATTAGGTACATTAGTTCTCAATTTTCGAAAATCGCCGAAAAGCTTCCTAGACAAACAATAGGGTCTTCTTCGATTTTGGTTTTAATTATTTTTAAAAACTAGAAGTTCTAATTATAATATATATGCTATTTATTTATTTTTTAGTCTACTTAAACAGGAGAAAAAAAATTATAAAATTTGAATTATTTTTTCCCGCTCCACTGAAAACGTCACAGACAGAGTTTGCGCAGTTCAAGTCAGTTTTGATTTTGTATGTTGGCTACTCTGATTGTTATTAAATAGATGTGACTGTCATGAAGCGTTGATGTGAGGTTACATTTTCCTATTTTTCAGTTTTATTCAGTTTAAGTTTTATTTGGTGTGTATTTACTGGACTTTTTATATTTCAAGACAGTGTATTTTAAAAAGGTAAGCACAAAAAGTCTTTTGCGAAACACTAAAAGGTTTGAGGCCTTAATATTTGCACCTAAGATTTTTTTACCATATAGAAATTTTTTGGTTTAAATTTCATATCTGTGTCAAAGCATTCTTGAAATATAGTTTATTTTCAAATGACTTTCAGATTTACAGACTATAATGGAAATTACTCTATGTGCAGAAAATTTCTGCATCCAGGGACATACTTTAAGTATTACATAATATATTTCAAAAACAATGTTTAGTTTTTATTTATAAAACCAAATTATATACTCGTGTTTAACTTTTAGGCATGGATTTCAAAAACTGTTTTTTTTCCAAGTTGCAAAACCAGAGGCTGTACAAAAATCATAGTTATCTGTTTTTCAAGAACCAGGGGCACCAAAGAAATCTATAGGTGGATATTTCTGCTGTGAGGACCATCTTGAAGTAAGTTTAAAATTATATACAAGGTGTATGGTACACGAGATGGTACATGGATAGAAAAAATTTAAGGGGTGATAGATCAGCTCATTTTGAGTCTATTAGACCAATATACCCTTATACAAAGTCTCAACGTTTTTGAGATATCAGCCTTTTTAGATATTTTTGCGAAATACTTTATTTTTTTCCTGTACGTATGTATTATTTTTACACTTTGATGAAACATTACAAAAAGAAATGCCAAAGTATAAAAAATATGTAGGCCAATTTATGAGTTAAAATACAGTGGTTCAAACTTATTTTTCTATACTACGCACTAGTTCAAGGGAATGAGAAAGTTATACACACTTCTTTGTTTTGAAGAAAGAGACTCTCAGGCTGAGACTAGAGCATGCAAATCCCGGGACCAGCGAAAATTTGCTGGTCCTGGGACTGAAAATACATAAAAAAATGTGTACTTTTTTTTATTTTTGGCTTTATCATAACAAAAGGAATAAGCATCTAATAGATGATATTATCAGGGGTAATATCATAAGTGATACTAGGTTAGGTATTGGGGAACGTTCAAGTATTACGTAACGCTCCTAGGGGGGGGGGTCATTTTGAAGTGTTATGCCCATGTTAATGGTATTGAAAAATAGCGTTACAGGTCAGATCAAAATTTGCGTTACGTAATACTTGAACGTTCCCTTGGTGGTTTTTAGATAAATTTTACGAATATTAATCCCCTATTAATGCAACAACTGCTTTAGCAGGAGTTGACTTTTCCAAAAATTGGGATTAATATGAGTAAAATTTGAAAAAAAAAAGCACAGGTACTTAACCTAGTATCACGAATTGATATTTAGGAGTTGAATTTACCAAAAATTGGGTTTAATATGAGTAAAATTTGAAAAAAAAGCACCGGTAACTAACCTAGTATCATGAATTTATATTTAGGGAGAGAATATAATTTATATTTAATATACATACCTCTTAATTATAACTCAAGAAAGCTTTGAACTAAAGATTTCAAATTTAGACCATAGGTTGATTATCTAAAGTTCTAAAAAAGTTCTAGGCTGGGATTGTTTTTGGTAAAAATCGGATTGGGATAAGGGGTTAAAACGGGGTAAAAACAATTTATTTGAAAAACATTTTTTTTTTCAATTTATTTTTCGTTTTACAAAACAAGAAACTTTTTTTTTTCGTTTTTGATTTTAATGAAACTAGGCCTATAGGGAAAAGTATTATTTTATTGGCAGCAGTATTTTTTGTTATAATAAAGCCTATAAAAACAAAAAAGTGTACACATTTTTTTGTTTGTATGGCAAACTTTATTCCAGAAATACAATAAACTGAGTAACCAACTTAAGAATACATTAAGATAAAACCTTGAAATTTGGAGGGTGTTATCTATCACTAATAAATATTTTTGTATGTAAATTAATACTAACAGTACTTATTTTGTTGCAGATGATCAGGTCAGGGAAAAGTCTGGAAATTTTGTGAAATACTTTCTGAAATTTTACAAATTTGGTCAGGGAAAAGTCAGCGATTTGGATTTTAAATTTCAGTGCCAATCCTGCAGGGAACATGCACTATTATTTAAAGTTGTAATTAAAAATGAGTAAGGCACTTGTATTTTTTCCAGTTATCATGTGTTAAGTTTATTTATTTATTTGTACAATCATTGTATTATCCCAAGATAAGTAATTTTCATATACATAATATAATATACATACATATACATATTTTTATATACATAATATACATTTATATTTAAATAAATTTTTGTTTTTCAATACTTTTTTTGAATTTTATTACCCCACCCTAACTTATTTTTTTGTGGATTTGAGGAAAACTAATTTGTGTTCTGGTCTCATCTAAATTTCTGTCCCTAAAGTAATTTCCTATATCTTCAAAGAACGTAGAGGGTCCCCCAATTTTTAATTCAGAGGCCTTGATGTATTTCATTTTGTGGCCCACTTGTGCCAATGCTGGTTTTTCCTAGTAGCACTCAACCTCTGCAATTGCATGCTTACATCCACCTAGAACAATTAAAAATGCTTTTTACTTTTGCTATGATTATATCAAAGGCTTCATAACATGAAATAGAAACCAAAAACTGAAAGTACACCTCTACGTTATAAAGCCCTCAATATTAAGAAAGTGTTAAATCTTATTCTGAGTGGGGGGGGGGTAGTTAGCAGGAAAAAATCTGGTTGTATATCATGGCTTGATTCTAAAAGGGCCAATGTCACTATATCCTTATTATAAGTTATACTGCAGAACTAACTTTTTCTTAGATCTATATAACCTAAAAAAGCCAACGTCAGTGCTTGTGAGATAAATGTAGATTTTAAATGACAAGGGTGTTTTTAATAAACATGTCTGTTAAACTGCTAAAACAGCCAATATTTTGTTTGACTTAGTGTATCTGTTTAAAATTTTTGACATTGGCCCTTTGTAACGACATAAATCGTCACTTTGTAATATAGCAAGGGTTAATTAAACTATTCGTTTACTTACGTTATAATTTATGTTTATTTTGTATATAAATAGTTACGTACGTACAGAACTATTTTGTATCTGGGACTATTTTGTAGCAGGAACTGAATTCTAACCATATGAGTCTCTATTCCATAGTTCTACCTGAAAATAACATAAAGAAAACATAATTAGAATATGATTTTTAATAATAAAGAATCATATGACTTATTTCTCTATAGTGCATTTGTCTATGGACTTACCTGGTTTTTATATGTTTCAGAGTCTATTGAGGGTTGGATTTCACTGGCTTTCATCTGTAGCTTGTTTCTCCTGGAAAGTTTCATATGCTTATTGCTTCGGGATAATCCAGAATTTGTTGAAAATAGTTTGCTGGAACTGCTCACTTAGATTCAGTATTTTGTTTATACTTAGTTCACAGGACACTTAGTATTCTGTTCGTATTTTTATTAGTTTTGCTGATAAACAATAAGTATTGTTTATATTTGTTTCTTAGAGTAATATTTTGAGGTTAGATATCACTAATACGGATTTATTAGGAAACATTCTTTTAATTAGTTATTATTTTTGGTGTCGTTTCAGTTACCTTTATTAGGAATCCTATACGGTAAAACTGTAGTTGATAATGACTTGCATAGATGTCGCTAATAGTTCAGAAATAGGATTTTATTTACCTGAAGGGTTCATACCGGTTGATAAGGTCGATTTTCGCTCCTTCTTGATGCAACTCTGTACAATGGTGGTCTCATTTTGACGAGTGTTTATTTTCTGTAATCATCGAAGTAATCCTTCATGTATTTTTATTTAAAGTTAGTGAAAATGAATATTTAAACAATGCGGAAGATATTGTAACGGTTATTTTCTACAATTACGCATTTATAACGTTTCGATGGACATCGAAGACTTAGTATGACATCACCATTAATTAAGCACCATTAAGCACCATTATTACTACATTAATTAATTACCATTAATTACTCACCATTTCTATACCATTAATATGGAATTACATTAATTTAAGTTGAAGTTTATTTTGGTATATTTGATATACAAGTTCTCCGCATGGAGTGATGTTCTGTTGGAACATGGTTCTGTATTTTTCGGCATAGATAAATTCTATATGACCGTCTAGCAGACAATTTTATATTGGACATAATTTTCAAAAGCATATTTAATCCCGGACAACATTTTCAATCGTACATTTTATCCTGGAAGATAATTTTTCCAAAGTAGATGGGACAGCCTATATTTTTTTTTCTTTCATTTGAGAAATGAATTCATCAGCATAGGGGAGACTTGCACAGATGGAGACGATGGAATTCATACCTCATGGATTTTGCAGAAACCAGCTAAGTACTCATTCTGAAAACTTTTGAAAGCAATATTTCATATTTTTAAATTCTTTTATTTCAATATTCTTATAACTGTAAACTTTATCAGATCTGATATAGTATTGATTAATAATATATGCCCTTCTGGCTTTTGTTCATTTTTAGGTACTTATTTTTTTTAAAACATTTAATCTCATTTATTAATTATTAAATATCATACTTTTGATTAAATGATTTCTAATTTAAGCATGACTTTTATACACTGCAAGAAATGAAGGTTGTTTACATACATTTCTTGGTGCTTGCTGAACTTCATGTTTTCTTTATACATTTAAGTCGAATGATTTCTGAATTTAGTAATTTTTATTAAGATTTCTTTAATTATATCTTAATATAATTACACATATTTTTTTATATATATTAATACATTACTTGATGTGCTTTCATTAAGTTTATTTATAATAAATTTCTCAAATGAATTATCTTATTTTATTTAGGGGTTATATTTTCTCAAACTGAAAAGCTTAAGTATTTACACTAGGTTGTTACTTACCTAAAGGAGTAAAAGCTAAAGTAACTGGCGCCCCTAACAACATTAATCAATTCTTTCTATTTTTCCCTTGCCCATACCCATTGCTCCGCTGTCAAAACTAGCCGTTGGCAGTGAACGTATTAATTACGGTACACTAATATTGGCGCCCAAGAACGTGGTATTTGGATAGATAGAACACTTGTTTTTTTTTAATTTTACTCCATTTTTCTCAGTGTATTTTTTATAAAAATCTAAAGCTTATTTTTTTCAGTGTAACTTAAAGTTCATTTTGAGAAAAACTACATATAACTGTTGAATAAAATATTTTTTGTTGAAAATTAAGTCAAACTAGAGTTAATCTGATAAGATATATCAGATATGTGTTTTTTATGTTTTTTCTGAATTTTATGGAATAACATGGAATAGAGAAATTTTGGCGTGGGTTCAGTTTTTCTAGAAATTATCGTTTATTCAATAGAAATAAATGGATAATAGGGTATTTATTTATGCGAAGGATATGAATAAATATTAGCTAATTTTGTAGTTTTGGAGACTATTTATAATTATTAATTTGTCCAATTGAGATAAATAATAATTTAGTATTTTTTTGACATATTTGGGAAATTTTCCAAAGTATGCAAAAACTTTGTTGAACAGTGTACACAAAAAAAAAATAATTTGTGGTACAGTATAAATATTTTATTATAAAATAAATATTTTGAGTAAATTGAATTTAAATTTTGAAAATAATTATTCAAAATGGAAGATTTAGATAAAATGGAAATTAGATTTTTGACTGCAGAAATGGTAAATTATGAACTTCGTATAAGACATTTAACAGCAAAAAATAATAGAGCATCTAGAATTAAAGTTTTAGATAGAGCCATAGCTAGGGAAGATCCTAAAGTAAAATATGTAGATCCGACTTTTAATTTTAACAGTGAAGTGGAAAATATTAATAGAATTTTAGATAGTATATCTTCAGAAATTGTAGAATATCATGGTGATTATAGTTTAGCTGATTTAAGAAAATTAAAAACTTATTTAGTACATGTAACAAATCGTCTGCAACGTTTTCCTGAAGTAGAAGAAAATAAAGTTAGACGTATTCAATTTTTAGAAATAACTAAAGCAACTTGTTTAGAAATAGAAGCAGATATTTTAGATCTTTATGAAAAATCTGGTAAAAATTCAGATCTTACTCAAGTAAATAATAATATTTCATTACATAATAGTACACAGTTTAGTCCTAATGTTTCTAGTAAAAAAGATAATGATTATTTAAAATCAGTACCAGTTTATAAATGGAATATTAATTTTGATGGAAAGTCTAATGTTTTAAATTTTATTGAGCAAGTTGAATATATGAAAATAAGTAGAAATGTTACAGACGAAATGTTATTTAAATCCGCATATGACTTATTCAAAGAACCAGCATTGTCATGGTTTCTCTCAATTAAAGATAATTTAAATTCATGGTCTCAAATAATTCAAGCATTAAAAAAAGATTTTCTTCCAGCTAACATAGATGATAGAACATGGGATGATATCCGTTCTAGATATCAAAATCCCGATGAATCTATCGCAATTTTTATAGGTGCTATGGAAACCTTGTTTAAACGTTTAATTCATGCTGCAAGTTTATATACTAGACTTAAGACGATTAGAGAAAGAATATTACCACATTATTTTACACCATTATCACTTATAGAAATAAATGATTTAGAAGATTTAAAGGACAGTTGTAAAAGAATAGATGAAGCTTATCAATTAAAACAAAAGAGCATAGCAGGTAAAAGTGTGGCAAAAAATAAAGCAGTTAATAAAGTAAATGTCCTAAGTTCGGATATAAATCAAAATTTTAGTAGTAAATGTAATTGTAGTCATAATACCACAGTGTCCAAACTTACCCCATCTTCCTCTACTCGTCAAAGTTCAGTATGTAATAGTAGTCAAGTTTCTCAAATTAGTCAAAGTACCAATCAAAGCTTTAATAATACACAGAATAGTAGTAATAGTAGTAATAATAAAAGTAGACAAGTAATTTGTTATAACTGTAACCAACAAAATCATATTTTTAGCAAATGTTTAGCTAAAAGAACAAAGTTTTGTTATAAATGTGGATATAAAGATGTAGTTTTTAAAAATTGCCCTTCCTGTACAAAAAAACTAAATAGGAAAGTGGATGATTTTAGTCGGCATTCACTTAATAAAAAGGCTAAAAATAATAATGACAGTCAGGTAAAAAAGGATAACAAAACTACTTTTTGTAAAAACATTTATTATAATAAAAATAATATCAATTCTTTACAAAAATCAAGTGTAACAGAAACAAATAAACGCTTTTATTTGAATGAATGGAAAGATTGGTTGGATAAAGTTAAAAATTTTTATAAACTGTATAGTTTGTCTGTAATTAATAAAAATTCTTTTATTAAATTACCTAGAGATAACCGTCCATATATTAAAGTAAATATTTTTGATAAAAATATAACAGCTTTGATTGATACAGGTGCAAATTGTTCAGTGGCTGGTGGTCACGCGATTAAAATTTTAGAAAAATTTAATTTAAAAATTGATAAATGTCTTATACCGCATGTTACTACAGCTGATAAATCTAAACAGTTAGTAACTGGTGTTGTTTATTTACCTATTAAAGTAGATAATGAAGTTAAGATTTTACAAGTCTTGGTTGTTCCTTCTTTGGAAACAAATTTTATTTTTGGTGTGAATTTTTTACAATTGTTTTCTATGACTCTGGATTTTTCTGATGAATCTTGGAATAATAAAATTAATAAATTGAATGTGATCAGTAACAGTGATAGTCAGGATATAAATAAAGATAATTCAGTAGGCTTATGTGACTTGACAGACGAACAGAAAAAGATAGCAGATAAATTTGTTAGTTTATTTAAAGAATTATATAGCGAAAAAATAGGTAGAACAAATTTAATAGAACATGATATAGATACAGGAAATAATAAACCTTTTAAAATGCGTCAATATCCTTTGTCACCTTATTTAATAGAAATTTTACATAAAGAGTTAGATAAAATGTTAAAAGATGATATAGTTTCACCATCTTATTCTGATTTTAATTCACCAGTTTTATTAGTAAAAAAAGCTAATGGTACATACCGTTTTTGTTTTGATGGACGTAAATTAAATTCTATTACAAAAGGTGATTCACATCCTTTACCAAGGATAGACTCCATTTTAAGTTTATTAGGCGATGCAAAATATATATCAAGTATAGATTTAAAAAATGCTTTTTGGCAGATTCCACTTACAAAAACTGCTAAAGAAAAAACTGCATTTTCCGTACCTGGTAGGGGACTATTTGAATTTAATGTAATGTGTTATGGACTCAAAAATGGAACACAAAGTCAGCAAAGATTAATGGATAAACTTTTTCCTTTCTCCTTTTATCCAAATATATTTGTTTATATTGACGACATTATAATAGTATCAAAAACTTTTGAGGAACATATTAAATTACTTCAAATAGTACATGAAAAATTAAAATCTGCTAATCTTACAATAAATTTTGAAAAAAGTAATTTTTTTAGAAAATCACTTAAGTATTTAGGTTTTGTAATTGATAATTTTGGTTTAAGAACCGATCCGCAAAAAGTAGAAGCAATAATAAACTATCCTAGACCAACAAATAGTACAGAAATAAAACGATTTTTAGGTGTAGCTTCGTGGTATCGTAGATTTGTTAGGAATTTTTCAACAATTGTTAGTCCATTAAATTCACTTTTAAAGGGCAAAGGTAAAAAACAAGCCATTAGTTGGAATACTGATGCAGAAAAAGCTTTTTTATTGTTGAAGGAATCTTTAATAAATGCTCCGGCTTTAGCAAGTCCCAATTTTTCTTTACCATTTGTTATACAATGTGATGCTTCTTTAGTTGGCCTCGGTTCCATATTAACACAAACGCAAGATGGTCAAGAAAAAGTACTAGCTTATGCTAGTAGAGCTTTAACACGTAGTGAAATAAAATATTCTGTAGGTGAAAAGGAATGTTTAGCTGTTTTGTTTGCTATAGATAGGTTTAGACCATATATTGAAGGTGTTAAATTCACAGTAATTACAGATCATTCTTCATTAAAATATTTGAGTAATATGAAAGATCCCTCTGGTCGCTTGGCTAGATGGTCATTAAAATTACAGCAATATGATATGGATATTGTATATCGTAGAGGTAAATTAAATGTAGTAGCTGATGGGTTATCCAGAGCTTTTGATAGAATAGAACCAGAAAAATCAATTTTTCCAGATGTAAATTTAATTAATTTTAATGTAAATGATTATAATAGTGATAAATATTATATTCAGTTGAGGGAAAAAATTGTTAAGAGTCCAGATTCATATCCGCAATTTAAAGTTATTGATGATAATATTTATAAGTTCATACCGACCAAGACGAAAGTAAAAAGTAATATTATAGAGTGGAAATTGTTAGTGCCTCAAAAATGTCGTAAACAAGTACTAAAAGAATGTCATGACGATGTATTAGCTTCTCATATGGGATTTTTTAAAACTTTTCATAGAATTTCAGAAACATATTTTTGGCCAAAAATGCGTAAAGATATTTTAAAGTATGTAAGATGTTGTAATATTTGTCAATCACAAAAAGTTAGTAATTCTGCACGTTTTGGATTGATGGGTCGTGAAAAAGAAGTAAATTATCCGTGGCAAGTTATTTCATGTGATTTGCAGGGACCATTTCCCAGAAGTTCTAAAGGTTTTTGTTATCTTTTAGTTGTGTCAGACTGGTTTACAAAGTATACATTATTACATCCTTTAAGGGAAGCTACTGCAAATGCAATATGTAAATTCATTGAGAATGAAGTTTTTTTAGTTTACGGAGTCTGTCAATTTTTAATTGTCGATAATGGAAAACAATTTGCTGGTAAAGTTTTTAAAAAATTAGCAGATGAATATAATGTACAGAAAATTTGGTTTAATGCACTTTACCATAGTCAAAATAATCCGACGGAAAGGCAACATCGCACAATTTCTACTGCTATAAGATCATATATAAAAGATAATCAAAAAGAATGGTGTAAAAATTTAGCAAAAATAGGTCTAGCTTTACGAACGTCTGTAAATGAAGTTACGGGGTATACGCCGGCATTTCTTAATTTTGGGAGGAATGTACCAATCACAGGAACTTATTATGGCAAAATGACATCAACTGATGGTGTTAAATTAGAACCTTGTGACAGAGACTCGTATAGCCAAGACTTGGGAAATCTTAAAGAGATTTTTATTGATGTAAAGAAATATTTACATGAAGCTTATGAACGTAATAAGCGTACTTATGATTTGCGCAAGCGTGAAGTAAATTTTGAGATAGGTGAAAAAGTTTGGAGACGAAACAAAGTACTCTCAGATGCTAGTAAAAGTTTTGCTGCAAAACTTGCTCCAAAGTACATACTTTGCAAAGTTGTTGCGAAAAAGTCAAAGTTAGTGTATATTTTGGAAAATGCAGATGGTCATAGAGGCGACTGGCATGTTAAAGATCTAAAGAAATATTTTGGATCGAATAGTGACATTTCAGTTGGCTAGATTTTATTAAATAAGAATATATTCTTAGTGTCATTCGGAATGATATTTAAAAAAATATCAATGTATTGAAAATATTTAAAGGGTACCCAAAACTTTTGTATATAGTAAAAAAAAAAATATATATAAATATATTTTTTGTAGAAGAGAATTCTGGTGCACACAGTCAAGTCTTATTTCTATTTTTTTATCTTGATAAAACTTAGCTAAAAAGAAAAACAAAATTAATTATGACAATTACCTGATTATGACAATTACCTGATTATGACAATTACCTGTTTATGACACACACCGATAAAGTCCCAAAATTATGTTCTACATAAGAGTAGGCGGATGATACACGTAGTTATCAAGCTTAGCTATTGTTAATTATCAAGTAGTATTTCAAATGATTTACATAAAGTATTGTATTTTTTGTTGATTTATTAAATAAAATATAGTATATATTTTAGCTATTTAAGTTAAATAGTTATAGAGTTTGGTATAAAAATATTTTTTGTATATTAAATATTTTTATTATTTTTGGAGGGGGCATGTGTAACGACATAAATCGTCACTTTGTAATATAGCAAGGGTTAATTAAACTATTCGTTTACTTACGTTATAATTTATGTTTATTTTGTATATAAATAGTTACGTACGTACAGAACTATTTTGTATCTGGGACTATTTTGTAGCAGGAACTGAATTCTAACCATATGAGTCTCTATTCCATAGTTCTACCTGAAAATAACATAAAGAAAACATAATTAGAATATGATTTTTAATAATAAAGAATCATATGACTTATTTCTCTATAGTGCATTTGTCTATGGACTTACCTGGTTTTTATATGTTTCAGAGTCTATTGAGGGTTGGATTTCACTGGCTTTCATCTGTAGCTTGTTTCTCCTGGAAAGTTTCATATGCTTATTGCTTCGGGATAATCCAGAATTTGTTGAAAATAGTTTGCTGGAACTGCTCACTTAGATTCAGTATTTTGTTTATACTTAGTTCACAGGACACTTAGTATTCTGTTCGTATTTTTATTAGTTTTGCTGATAAACAATAAGTATTGTTTATATTTGTTTCTTAGAGTAATATTTTGAGGTTAGATATCACTAATACGGATTTATTAGGAAACATTCTTTTAATTAGTTATTATTTTTGGTGTCGTTTCAGTTACCTTTATTAGGAATCCTATACGGTAAAACTGTAGTTGATAATGACTTGCATAGATGTCGCTAATAGTTCAGAAATAGGATTTTATTTACCTGAAGGGTTCATACCGGTTGATAAGGTCGATTTTCGCTCCTTCTTGATGCAACTCTGTACAATGGTGGTCTCATTTTGACGAGTGTTTATTTTCTGTAATCATCGAAGTAATCCTTCATGTATTTTTATTTAAAGTTAGTGAAAATGAATATTTAAACAATGCGGAAGATATTGTAACGGTTATTTTCTACAATTACGCATTTATAACGTTTCGATGGACATCGAAGACTTAGTATGACATCACCATTAATTAAGCACCATTAAGCACCATTATTACTACATTAATTAATTACCATTAATTACTCACCATTTCTATACCATTAATATGGAATTACATTAATTTAAGTTGAAGTTTATTTTGGTATATTTGATATACAAGTTCTCCGCATGGAGTGATGTTCTGTTGGAACATGGTTCTGTATTTTTCGGCATAGATAAATTCTATATGACCGTCTAGCAGACAATTTTATATTGGACATAATTTTCAAAAGCATATTTAATCCCGGACAACATTTTCAATCGTACATTTTATCCTGGAAGATAATTTTTCCAAAGTAGATGGGACAGCCTATATTTTTTTTTTCTTTCATTTGAGAAATGAATTCATCAGCATAGGGGAGACTTGCACAGATGGAGACGATGGAATTCATACCTCATGGATTTTGCAGAAACCAGCTAAGTACTCATTCTGAAAACTTTTGAAAGCAATATTTCATATTTTTAAATTCTTTTATTTCAATATTCTTATAACTGTAAACTTTATCAGATCTGATATAGTATTGATTAATACTATATGCCCTTCTGGCTTTTGTTCATTTTTAGGTACTTATTTTTTTTTAAAACATTTAATCTCATTTATTAATTATTAAATATCATACTTTTGATTAAATGATTTCTAATTTAAGCATGACTTTTATACACTGCAAGAAATGATTGTTGTTTACATACATTTCTTGGTGCTTGCTGAACTTCATGTTTTCTTTATACATTTAAGTCGAATGATTTCTGAATTTAGTAATTTTTATTAAGATTTCTTTAATTATATCTTAATATAATTACACATATTTTTTTATATATATTAATACATTACTTGATGTGCTTTCATTAAGTTTATTTATAATAAATTTCTCAAATGAATTATCTTATTTTATTTAGGGGTTATATTTTCTCAAACTGAAAAGCTTAAGTATTTACACTAGGTTGTTACTTACCTAAAGGAGTAAAAGCTAAAGTAACTGGCGCCCCTAACAACATTAATCAATTCTTTCTATTTTTCCCTTGCCCATACCCATTGCTCCGCTGTCAAAACTAGCCGTTGGCAGTGAACGTATTAATTACGGTAGAACCAAGCCACAGATATATACTCGACTGGGGCTCCTGTTGCTTAGGGGATTGCCCTACAACAGCTGACTTTTTATAAGGTATTTAAAATAGAACCCCAGAATTCCACAGACCAAAATAACTAAAATAATTTACCTTCAGAAGCTGTACAACTTTGCAACTAAGAATGACTTCATTTTTTTCATCAATTTCTGCTGCGATCATGAACTTTGTGCTCAAGGACAACACGTCCTTTTACTGTGCAAATACTAGTGCTCTTGTCCTGATTGAGTTGCACATAACCAATGACATCTTTCTCCATAACCTGGCCCTGCAAATATACAATGTTTTAAAATATCCACATTTTTCACAAATTACTCAAAAAAATAGTTTATGCACATGAATAGAACAAAAAACTCAGTAAAAACTAAAAACTAAAATTAAAATAAAGAGTGTATACTGACCATACATTTTTAAACCGGAACTCCACACTAAAATAGTCCAATTTTTTGCAAAAAATTCTTTAACCATCACGTAATTAACGTGTAGTAAATTTTCGCTAATTGCTTTCACAAAAAAAATCCACTGAAGCCATAATTAAAGCAAAAACAAATAAAATAACTTTAAAAACAAACCGATTCCGAAATTTAACACGGAACTCTCCACTGACAGATAAAAAGTGAGGTTATGTCTACGCTAGCATTTTAGCCACACTAAGAAATAAAATGTCGTTTCTGCGCAGTCTCTATCTGTGACGTAGAAAATAAGGCGCGACGAAAAAATTTAAACTTTAAATCGATTTTTAAAATAGTTAGCGTTATAAAAAAGGAAAATTACTTTACATTTACCTTACTATTATAAAGTACTTTGTAAATCAGTGTTCAAATATTAAAAACAAGACTTAGTGGAGAACCCTATTCTTAGATACAATTGTATCCAATAGTGCTTCAAAGCACTATTGGAAATCTAGAGGGACAAAAGTATATTTTTCAGTTTCTTAGAAATATTTTATTTGTTCAACACTGTAGCTTTAAAAATATTAAAAAAATAAAAAAAATTGTATAAGATATGTCACATATTACTATTAAATTAAAAACTGTTTTAAAATTTTGTAATTACCAAATTTGGTAAAGCCTATATTGTTTTATATTTTACACATAATTTAAACTCTTGACTGTTTTGTGTTTTTTTTTACAATCAATATTTTAAAATATCGTATTTTTTGCTGTCAGGTTTTAGAAATGTTGGATGTAAAAAAAAACTTTTAGAACTTCAATTTTTAGAAAATATATTCTAAAAATCTTGGCCTTTAATTTGTGCAGACTTTGGTAGACTAAGATGTTTAAACTGAATTTAAAATGGGGGTAATACAGCAAAAATTACAATTTTGCAGTAATTTTAATAAAATAAAAGCTCTAACAGTATTACTTTTTATTTCTTAACTTATTTTAACATAATTTGTTTTAATTTATTAAAATACTAGCTGAAGAACCTTATTCTGCAAGGGCTTTATACTTCACATTATATTGTAATTACAATCCCAATATATATAGATTTTTTATGCCATTTTAATATAACTGCAATCAATTTAACCTGATATGACGATATTTTTAATATAATATGATCAGCCTGATGACCACTAGGTTCGTTGTGCAAAAATTTTCTTATTTGTTAAAATAAAATTTTCCACTAGAAAGTTATAAGTAAAAATAGATTATAGTTTATTAGTAATAATTTGATCTGTTACCTCACCAAAAGCTTTAATTTAGCTTAACTTTTTAGTGAATATTTTTTGTTTAGTACAAAATAGATATATAATTATTTTTTTTGTTTTTATTTACTTTTTTCTATCGTATCACCAAAAGGTCAAACTTATTTATAACAAAACATAAATTAAGAATCAGAAATCTATATTTTTTTACCGTTTTCTTGTGCAAAATATATTTGTTTATAAATAGTGTTACCTACGTATAGAAATCATTAAGACAAGTAGGCCGTAAAATCCTATATATCAACAAACTTTTTGAAAGAAATTACAACAAATAATTTTACCAAACGCTTTTAAACAAAATATATTACAATTCAAATTACCGATATCTTATATATACTATTTTTTAACACTGTGTTAGGGTAATATAATTTTTTGAAACACTAAGGGTAACATCGGTGTGTCAGACCGACTTTAATAATCGCACATATTTTTGTAAAATGGATAAAATTTATATAAATCTATTTTTCTTGTGTTATTTACTTTATCGTAAATGAGATAAATGTAACAACAAAAAAAATCATTTCTTAAAAAATTGAAAAAATACTACGTTTTAACATAAAAACTTAAAAAATATATAAATATACTCAAAGCAAAATAATTTAAGTAATACTTAATAAGTATTTAAATTTAAGTAATACTTAATAAATATTTAAATTTAAGTTATTTAAAAAGGTACAAATAAAGTTTAGAAATAAAAATATATATATTTTAATAATTGTTTGGAGAAATTTCTGGGTGCTCCAAACAAAGGAATTTTTCGTATTAAGCACAGGTATATCTTGGTTTTCCGTTTTTTTTTTAGGTACATAAATAACTGCAGTTTGTCATTTGAGCTCACTTTCTTATATTTCCACATTTTTTCAAATTTCCCTAATTTTGCATAATTTTTCCATGGTAAAGACCTAAGCTATATCGATTTCCTATACCCAAAAATAGTGGTGAACTACCCTGGTAAATCTTGAAATAACATCATTTTGTCCCCGTTTTTAGTTCCCGGGGTTTTTCGAATTTTCCTTATCATTTTCCCATTCCCAAATATACTAAAGGGGTGGATTTCAGCCAAATCCTTATAGCCGTAAATTAAAATTAACTCCCTGTCATGCTATATTATTAAGTTTTCCGGGGTTTCCCTAATTTTTCCCCAAGTCAAACCAGGTAAATTAATCGATTCATTTACTATATCGTTTGTATCCAAAAATATTAAACTGGGTATTCTAACCTGGTAAACTTCGACGTAATTGTTCCATTTTTACCCAGAATTCTAGGTTTTTTAAATTCTCTGGGGTTTTCCAAATTTTTCCAATAAGAAGACCCAGATAAATCGATTTCCCATACCCAAAAATACTTAGAAATTGAATTTTGTCAAAATCCTTGTCGTCGTTAACAAATATAAATATAGACTTATGGTCAAATAGTTACATTACCATTGGTGCGAGACCGAAAACTACCAGCAAACATTGAAAAATCGAGCTTGTATGCATTTAAGTATATAATAAGGTGTATCCACTTATTACTGAAAGGTACATAGCAGAATAGTAAAGTAAAAAAGTAAAATTAATGACGGTATTTCAAAAATTATGAATTCGTCGGTCCGAAATACCGATCTTACCCTTATAGGGTTAAAAATATCATTAATATTTGTCGCGCAATAATTTTTTTGATATATCACAATTTTTCATAATTTTTCCATGGTAAAGACCTAATTAACCACAATTAACATTGTTATATTTGACCCTCTAGATTACCATCTCAGACAACTGTACAAAGGTCTTTAATGAACAAAATAAGTAACTTTTGAAAATGTTTTAAGGAGAAAAAAAATTTTGTATTTATAATTTTTCAGGCTTCTCACTAGTCAGGGAAATTGGGAAAGTCAGGGAAAAGTCAGGCGAAATGATAATTGTAACTTATAAGTCAGGGAATTTTGCCATTTTTTCGAAAAAGTCAGGGAAAATAGAAAATTTTTATACAAAGACAGGGAAATTTTGAATTTTTTAAGTTATTGTATATTTTATTCTATAAATCTTGTGCCTCGTTTAATAGTTCACAAAAAAATCACTGTATTTGGTAAATTTTTAATAAAGGCAAAATGGATAACTTTTCGTTTTTCATCAAAAGTCCAAACGTCTTACTATTTTTTGCTTAGATTGTCAGATTTGCTGTATTTAAATATAATATTTAAGTAATTAACCAATTTATATTTGCTGTTTCTTAATAAATTTTTAAGAAAAATAAACATTTTCTGCGGCGCCACATTTGAACCTATTTTATGAAATATTTTTAAAGAACTTTTCCTGCTGCACCTGATTTACTATTTTCAAACTATTTTTAATAATAATTGCCAGTTTTGGTTTAGCTAATTTTAAATATGAATTTAAATAATAATTGCCTGAGGCGTCATATTTGCATTTTTTAACAAAATGTTTGCCTGTGGTTTTGGTATTTCTTATTTTAAAGAATAATTTTAAGAAAAATTGTCTGTGGCGACACATTTGTATTTTTAAATGAATTTTAAAGAAATATTGCAAAAATGTTTGCCTTCGACGGATTTGTTATCTCCTAAATAGTTTTTAATATCAATTGTATTTTTTTTACTGTGCATTTTTTAACACTTTAAGAATATTCGCAAAAAAAAAAAATTTGTATGAGTAAGGGAATTTTTGAATTTTGGTTCAGGGAAAACTATATCAAGAGTCAGAGAAAAGTCAGGGAGAAAGTTTTAAGGCGTTTGCAATGAAATAGACATTCTTATAATATAATTATATATACATATATTATATACTAGACAATCGTACTAAAAACTAGTGTATCTCCCTTTAGAAAAAATGTACAAAATTGCGTTAAATTGAGTTTTCACCCAAAATGCACACCCTTTTTGTGAGATAACCTGACGTGATAGACTTTTTTCAATAATTTTTCCATAACAGCACCAAAAATACATAGAAATTACTGATTACATTTTAGACAATTTTCGCGCAGACCTGCGTAATCTCCAATGGTCAAAATATTTTTATTTTTTATCGCTTTTTGTCTCATTTCTCTTAGAACCTGGGATAACCTGTGTGCAGATTCGGTCTCAGCTATACAAAATTAGTCAAAAAATATATGACTGCAATCAGGAAAAGAAACCGTGCTGCCAAGTGTAGTCTATCATATTTTAAATCTTAGGGTTAGATTGTATAAAGTGGTATGAATTAGACCTAACGATTGATTTTAAAATGAAATATATTATTTCAATCTGGCAAAGTTTTATTGATAATATTAATGCAGCTACTTTTTACAAAAAAAATTAACATCTGTCTGACTGCCTGCCTATTTTACAGTGTACACTGTATTTAATTAATACGTAATGCAGCTCCTTTTTACAAAAAAAATTAACATATACCGTAATTTCACACAACTATAGTCCGGCCACACAACTATAGTCCAAGGCCCCCAGGGGGCAGGGGATAATTATTTTTAAATGTTTACAATTTCTTATGAAAGTTGGTGTATATGGGATATACAGCAACACGTTTTCAGTTTTTTTAAATACGCTTTTAAATATGGAATATAGGTGTGAAGCTGGACCATAGTTATGTGAATCTGGACTATTGTTGTGTGAAATTACGGTATATGTTTTTATTTTTTAGAAAAAAGGATTTAAATATTTCAAACCTACCATGACTCTTTAGGCACTACCCACAGCTAAACTATTGATATTCACAGTTCTGCTAAACGGTAAATTTTTTGTTTTTTGATTTATTTCTATATTTAAAAATAGTGTAATAGTCTTTTTATTTGCTTTATAAAAAATTTAACATGTGTAACTGTCTAGCTTGTACTATGGTACTTTTTCATTTATTTTAACATATGTATGTTTATCTATCTGTATGTCTGTCTATCAGCATATATGATAACTGCAAAATAATAGTTGAGGTATTTTTACAGTGTATTAAAATTAATAAGTAATGCAGTGGCGAGAATGAAAAAACTTTTAATCTTTATAGTTTATTTAGTAATATTCCATAGTTTCATGTTATCAATATCTAAAATAACTTTATTTAAATTTGTTTCTAAGAACTCCAACAAACGCCCATAGTTATCGCTAATTAGTAAAGTGGACATGTTTTTTAACACATTTTAAAAAAAATTTGTAGTAAGTATACTATAGATTGTGAAGCAAAACTTCGAATGTCCATTATATCCACAACACGCGTAACATACATAGCATAATAATCATAGGGACATAATTTTTATAAAAGGTGACAACACAACTGAGCTATTTCGGTTTATTAAAATAATTATTATTATTACCAAAAATTTGATTTACACTTATTTAGAGCGCTGTTAATTGTATGCGACGTTTCCATTATAATAATAATAATATAATATTTATTAAAAAACCTACAATAAATATGCTAAGTACACGTAAACATTTGCATACAAGAAATACAAATATATCCTTACAGGAACTACTTATAAAAAATAAAAATAAATACAATATATGCTTTAGACCACCAGCTAGAAAAATGTAAATATGTTTTTTTATCAGTAATAACAAAAAAAAGGGTATATAACGTTACAACTATAGTTCCTACCTTGTGACATAATTTTTATTTATAAACTAAAAGGAAATAAGAAACATAGTTCTTATATTTTTCTACAAATAAACTGAAATATGTATTACACTAGAAAGGATTTGAGCCTTTTTTATTTTATTCAATATACCCAGCTCGTTGAAGCTGAGTAATTATTTGGTGAAATTCGCTATCCTGTGAGGTTAGGCTTTTAAGTTTTTCCACTAAAATATTGGGGTCCACCCAGCTATCAAGAGAATCGAAA